>OY804580.1:74937138-76137138 GCA_963680875.1 Bathymodiolus brooksi | reverse complement strand
TTAAAAACCGCTTTTTTTATAATATGGAAATATTTTGGGAAATGGTGTGAAGCAAAATGTTTAATGTGTAACGATTTTAGCAAGGACCCTGTGAAAATTATTTTTGTTTTCTTGATAAACTGATAACAAACCTTGGAATCAGATATCCCATAGACAGTGGTTGTCGATAGATAATTGTTTTACAATCAAGTATTTCATATATATTTATGATGAGAACAAGTTTACAACCATATGATTAATCGTGTAGGAAAATGTGTGTCGCTGCCATGAGTCTATGTATGATTGTTTTGATTGTCACTAAAAAAAGAGGAGATGGTAGATATTATTTTGCTTTGTGACAAACCAACAACAACACTCCTAATAAACTGTTGCTATCAAAATCTGCTGAAAGTTGTCTTTTACGTGTAAGGAGTGTGTCCTTTACATCCTGCGCTAAGGGATGTATTAAATTCGTTCCTCATAACTGTCTGGTGTCCCTTTCACTTAAAGTCGGCGTTTTCCTAGTGAAAGCCATTTGTTATTTTATTTATGTCAAATTCGCAGTCATGTTAGGATTCTAATAATAATAGGATATGATACATTATTATACAGCTATAATTTTAATCCAATCAAAAACAATATGGTTGTGATCGTCTTCCGTAATTAGAATCGTCAAAATGAAATACAACCGAATTAATATCAAATGGTGACTTGTTTCAACCTCATTTAAAATATACCTGGACATTTTTTAATACTTGTACATCACGTTCACGATCTTTTATTACAATACTATTTCACTCAAGTGAACATTTTGTTCCTGTTCTAGTTAAAGGACTTTATCAAACAGAATCATACAGTTTACATGTAATGCAGTTAATACGCATTTAAACCACAGAAGAATATTTCTATTTTCCACACCTTGTGGTGTGGGGTCGCTATTGTGCATGCGAAATATTAATTGCAAACCCCATTGACTGGCTATTTGCTGCCTGTCTAGAATATTTAATTTTATTTCTCGATCGATAGTTCAGAAGCTAGAAAACAATATGATCAATATTGTCTGTCAATCATGCAAACAATAACTTATGCACGTGACAGAACACATTTTCATTGCACTACATACACAAACTTGTGATCCATCATTTGTCCATTGGAGGTTGATTTAAGAGAATGGAACTGATAGAAGTTAAAAGTTTAATTTGGGCGCAAAAGGGGAAACTTTATATAATTTATGAAAAAATGTTATGTGAATTCAGTGGCCAACCATCCCACTCTGATGGCAAAAGAAAAGGTATTGTTTTGATATGCCTAACGTTGTGTCTGCAATCGACGGACCTTCACATGAGATACAAATTCCATCCAATGAACCCCAACAAAAAACCTTCTTTCAGCAAACCAATTCTTTTCATTGATTGATATGAAAAGAAATTTTATAAACAGTGATAATCATAAATTCCATCAATATCAATAAAACAATTACCTTTCATCTTAACCGAACTTGAGCCGTCGTGGTCGTATGGTAGTTGAATTTACAACTACCTTTGCAATCATTGCTTATCACCACTTAAGTTGAGAGTTTGAACCCCATGCATGGCGAGGTGTACTCGATAAAACATTATGTGATAAAGTTTGTCAATGACTTGCGACAGGTTTGTGGATTTCTCTGGGTACTCCAATTTCCGCCACAAAAGTAGTAAATGAAATATTTTTGAAAGTGGTGTTAAACACCTAACCTCCAATGGAAAAATGATGGATCAAACGTTTGTGTATGTAGTGCATAACATAAAACACTTTTGGGTCATAATGTGAGAGCTATCTGTTGGATTGTGCCCATATCTACTCCTTTTGGATCAAACTATTTTACTTCATTTTAGAAGTAGCATCGATAGACCATTAAACGGCTACCTCCGTATCCCTGTAGTAATAACTATTTCAGTATCCCGGAAGAAAATATATAATCAATCATTGGGGGCTTATGAAAAAAAACTATTTTGGATGAAGTGGTGTTTATTTTATTTTTATCTTACATTTGTATATGACTGTTACGTGCCGACATACCATCGCTTTTTACGGCAAAGATTGCTTCTCAAATATCAAAACGTCATCTAAGCGCTTGGAATATTTGAACATTTTTCCGTCGTTTTTCAAGAAATGTAACACCTCGTGAAACCAAAAAAAATACTTATTTAACAGTATTTGTGTTTTATTTATTTTAATAATTTGGTAAAATATTTTTCTGGTGCACGACTGGTGCTTAATTTCTTCGAAAACCGTCCAAATATCGCGGGCAAAATTCCACGAAATACAGAAAACAAATAACGCTCATGGCGTCACAATGACGTCAAATACGTATCGAGTTTGTTGGAAACAAGTTTTAACATCAAAAGTATGATCTCGTCTATAATATATCAAATTTTAATCAAGTATTTTCTAAGATAATGATTCATTAAATATGGGGCCATATATGGCACTTATAGTCCCCAATTCTTTTTATGGCATTGACGCCGGATTGCATGCACTGAGTTTTTCTCTTGGTTTCAATGTACACAAACTGTATTTAAAATAAATACAATTATTTACAGAAACATAAGTTATCTACTGATGAATTTCATTACTTGAAATGAATCATGAAATGTACAGATTGTGTATATAATGGTCTCATATATACAATCAGTAGAGTGAAAATATTGATTTTAAGGGTCTGGCTGCGGTTATAAATAAATTAATATTTAACAACCTCCACAATCCTCCACCAACAACATATTTTGATATAATCATTAACCCTCTATACTCAAAACAGCTGCTCAATTTGGTGTTGGTGGAAGACTGTGGAGGTATATAAAATAGCTAAAATGTACATTAAATATGTCGTTTGTAGTCCATTTTTAGCATTATCCGTCTAATTATGATGTCAGTATGACGTCATAACGCACCCAATTTCACGGAAGGTTACATTTTTTGAAAATTTGTGTATCTATCAATTAAATTAGTAAATTGTTTTTATTCTATGTCGAGCATTATTTTTTAATATAATGTGGGGCCAATTTTGCACCTTAACGCCTCTCCCTCTTTCCCAAAGGTAGTCGTGACAATAAAATTCTATCGGCATTAGTGCTTTCGATTCTCGTTTATATTTAGATATTTCAAGGTCTTTCAAGTGAAAATAATCGCTTATATTTAGATATTTCAAGGTATTTCTGATTTTTTAAGTTGGGTCGGTTCGTTGGTTGTTTGTGTATTGCGAGAATACTCGTCAGTTCTGAACATAAAGTATGCCAGATCTGAAATACTTGTATCGTGTCATGCATATATTGATCAATTGTTTTTTTAAGCGAAGTGTTGATATTTTTTTTTAACAAAGCTTACCATCAAAAGTTATATATACTAATAATAAAATATAGTAATGTGGTCACCGTAGCCGAGTGGTAAGATGGAAGTAGACTTTGAACAGCCCAGTAGTGGTTCGGTACTCGAAAGTCCTAAAATATGGATATCTGTGTTTAAGCCCAAAACAATAAAAGGTTATATATTCAAGAACAAAAGAATAAACTGTAGATTCTTAAACAAATAATCCACTTAAGTGTTTTTCCTCTCTTCATGACAAATATGTTATCGTTCCCGCGGGCAAGGCTTCCAACAATATCGTGTTTGTATGTAAATGATATTACTTCGAATGCCTAATCAAGGAATTAGGCATAAATAACAACACCTCCAGTAATACCACATACAAATCTACTTCGTTCGACAAAGATGAAATCCTAGCTAACCACAGATCATTCATGACCTCTTTAAACATTCCCTCTGGTAAAGAGTCTGAGTATTTACCCTATTTATATTGGATACCTAAATTCCATAAAACACCATACAAAGAAAGGTACATAGCGGGATCATCAACTTGTTCCACTAAATAATTGTCTATTCACCTGACAAAGATTCTGTCTGCAGTAAAAGAGGGACAACATAAATATTGTGAAGCTGTTTACTCGCGTAGTGGCATAAATCATATGTGGATTTTGAAAAACTCTAAAGATCTTTTGGATAAACTTATATCAAGATCTTTCTCTCAGGTATCCTCCATCAAACTTTTGATTTTTCAACTCTATATACCATCCTACCGCATGACAAATTAAAAACCCGCTTAAAAGAAACAATTCACAAAGCTTTCAGTCATAGAGACTATGGCTCTAAATTTGTTGTGTTAGGCTACAATTCCACATATTTTTCAAACAAATTTCATAAAGGTAAAACATGCTACTCCGAAGAACAAGTGATCAGTATGCTGGAGTTCCTCATCGATAACATATTTGTCTCCTTTGGGGGATACTGTTTCAGCAGGTCGTCGGCATACCAATGGGCACGAATTGTGCCCCTCTTCTAGCCGAATTATTTATATACTCATATGAGTCGGAGTTTCTTCAAATGCTTGTAAAAGATAAGAAGATTGATGAAGCTAGAGCCTTTAATTTCACATACAGGTATATTGATGACGTTTTATCTATCAATAATTCTAGATTTGCAGAATTTCTTCCATTGATATATCCTCCAGAGCTGGAAGTTAAAGAGACCACAGATACAGCTTCGTCTCCATCATTTGTGGACTTATACCTCGAATTTGACGACAGTGGTCAAATCAGTACTAAAATTTATGATAAACGGGACGACTTCAATTTTAAGATCATAAATTTTCCAAATATGTGCAGCAATATACCAGCTTCTCCTGCATATGGTGTTTACATCTCGCAAGTAATTCGTTATGCAAGCGCCAGTAGCAATTATTCTGATTTCCTGAAACGTCATCTTCATCTGAGAAACAGGCTACTGGACCAGGGCTATAACAAAGTTTGGCCTTATTCGATCTCTGAAAAAGTTTATATTCCGATACCAAGATCTTGTCGCAATATATTCCGTCTCTGCATAAAAGATTATAAACGATGGATTTTCATATAGTGAAAATGTATAAAGATAGGGTGTCAACAAAAATGTCAAAAATATTTGTTTATCAATGCGTGACGTAAAAGTGTCTTTGACATTTACTTCACTGAGCTTCGACAACTGTTTTACCTGTTTTGTACAAGTATTTTTATAAATCCTCTTATAGTGACAGCCGGAAACTTTGAGCCGTAATGAAAGCGGGAGGTTTGGCACTTTAAAATCTGATTGAACCCACCATTTCTTTAGAAATGCCTGTACCAAGTCAGGGTCATTACGGTTTTCATAGCTTTCCGGTTGTTAACTGATTTTGTCTGTTTATATACTTATGAGTTTTGACTTTCCCTTTGTAAGATTGTTCGGAGTTCGGTAATTTGTTATTACCCTTATTTTCAAACAAAAGTGTGAGGTCAGAAATATGTATTATTGACTGTGAGAGAAATTTCAAAACAAATCTATTATATCATAATGTTCATTATCTTTGAAATATTGCATTACTTGCATGCCATATCTTTGATGAATATTTTACAATCGATGCACACCCCACCGCATAGGCATCGTAATGGTTAGCGTGCTCGCCTCTAGTGTTGTAGATTGTGGGTTCGAGACCCAGTCGGCTTAAACGAAAGGTTTAACATTGGTAGTTGCTGTTTTTTCCGCTAAGCACGCATCATTAATGAGAAAGTGTAAAGACATGTTGGTTCGGAATCATAATTAGGTGTCCGAGTGCTAGCGACAGGTTTATCCGCGGACTGTCGTTACAGTGAGCTAGCACTATAAAAATCCAAGTCAGCGTGTTGGTCTAGAACAAAGCGGACATCATCATCATCTCATTGAAAATTAAATTGTTCTCGCAATGATATAGCTGATAAATAAGGGTAATAACAAAATTACCGAACTCCGAACAATCTTACAATTGCTGAATTGGCGCTAAACAGTAATCACTCACCCATTCACTCCCAATCGATAGTCGAATTACGAACATTCTTCTAATCAATATAAAAGTGGTTTGACATGGCTATGAATTGACAAAATAACTGTATTGAAATCGCACCGATTATTTTAGTCTCCAGTGTCGATGAATTGTGAATAATACTCATATCCAAGGCAAACTGTCGTTATGGATAATAACTTTCCAATCCTGATCTTTATATTCCTGGAGCCATGGTATGGTAATTATAGTTACAACTACATATGCAATCAATACCTATCACCACAACGTTGTTAATTCGAATCTCGCTCATGAAGAAGTGCCCTCGATACAACATTATGTGATAATGTTGATCAGTGACTTGCGGCAGGTCGGTGGTCTTCTCTGGGTACTCTCCGGTTTCCTTTACCACGATCAGGTTGTCCACTGATTATATCCATAAAGGTAACAAGTAAGAATGAGAATTACCATTTTTGTGACGATCACTAAAACAAATACAAAGGTGAATATTATATCAACAGAACATCAAATCTGAATAAAGTAAAACTTTTAATTTCGTTAAACAAAACATATATTTTAAAACATGTTAATGCGTTGTCCAACATTGTATTAGGTAATTTATTATAAAATATAATATTGATATTATATTTAATGTAATCATTCCACAATAACTTATCAAGAGCAAATATGTATATACCGACCTATAAGTATATAATGTTTAAATCAAACCAATGAGATTTTTTAATTTATTCTTTGAACATTATATTACCACAGATATCGACTCTGACAAGTTCTAAATATAAATCTTATACAAAGTCCCGGATTACTACCTGTGATGGACTTTGACCTTTATACTTCCCTTATCCTTCATCTCGTCATGAAGACATCAGTGGATACATATTGACGTACAATAAAGACTTTCTAGTGTCAATACAGGTAAATGAATAGAAGTAATTACAATAATGTTTTAAGATAACAAATAAAGATATAATTAGTGTTGTATCAATTGATTGGTAGCGTTCGATTAGAATACCAGTTGTAACTGTTTATTACAATTTGAGTATCAACTATTTTTCGATACTAGTATCCCTACCGACGGTCTATAACCAATCAAATATGGACAACATACAAATACTCTAACAAATGCATTAAGAAAAAAAATCAACTAATCTCTTTTGTTTAATTATTGCAATCAAAATAATTAACTATTGTAGACCCGTTAAAGCTGCTGGTTTAACTTGTTTTTTGTTATGTTGCGGCCTGACGTCACATACTGGTCATATGCATGGATCGTGTGTACCTTCAACCGTAACACAGACTTATGTGACATCTGTTTTAGCATGACAAATATGGATGATATTGCAAGTTGTATATCATGTGTAACTCTTTTATCTACTTTGAGTCTGCACCGTTTTTACGACACTGGTATCCTTACCGAAGCGGTAGAATAAAAAAAGGGATGGCATTAAAATGCATTCATTAATATTCATTGAAATAGTTGAGGAAGAGAATCTATTAATAAATGAAAATAAAATTCTACATATCTCAAGTAACTAAATTTGTAATTAGTGTAGACCATTTAACACTGCTTTTTTTTGTTCCAGTGGAACGTCAATAGCTGATCGTATGCATGTATGGTTTGCACACGCGGTCGAAATGTGGCATCTGCTTTAGCAATATCTGATTAAAAAGGCCTGTCCCTTAGTTAGTGTAGAATTAAAACAAAAAACATATAAGGGGTACACAGAAACGTTATTTTATTAATACCGCCTTGTAAGTGGTTAGAATCTTTAGAAATAAAATAATATAATGATGTCGGCTCAATAGCTCATAACGCACTTTGACAAGATCGTATGAGAATGGTTTTAACATCAATTATATCACTTTTGTGCATTGTATCAAATTTATAAGTCTTATAAATTTTCTATGTACTATGTCAGCGAATTCAAAATAATAAAGTCATAGGTTAAAATGAAATGAACGAATACGTATGATTATGTTCTACCGCTCACTATCTTTACTGGTGTCGACCTCTGTTTATTTATTTTGAGAATCCGGAGACTCGTGTTACTCGGGTTGCCTAATCGACCACTGTCAAAAGGTATCGATATATTGTGTTATGGTCTTCATGAATAAAACAAAAGAACAAACAACAAACCTGATTCAATCAAGTAAACACAACAATTCTGACTGCAATTCAACCGATATCACTTCTTAGAATAAGTATAGCATTTTACTGATATTCCTTTCAAAACAAGATTGTTTCACCTGACATAAAATAAAATAAATTACAAATATATACAATAAAAATAACTACATGTTGATTACAGCTAATTAATATATTATACTTTAAATCACTGCTTCGAAATTAAACTCATTAAAACCTATTAGAAATATTGTTCTTAACATTTTTATAGGTAGAGATGGCAACATCAAATCATATACTATGTTGAATATGTGAGGCTCAACATATCACAACATATGCAGATCAATGGTGCCCCGAATGTGACGAGGGTCTATGTTTCGACTGTGAGAACCATCACAAAATTTCAAGGTCTTCTAGAAATCATGGCGTTATTTCTATAAAAAATTATCATACATTGCCGTCTTCTATTTCAGAAATCGGTTACCATTGTGAATATCATGATATGAAATATACACTTTTTTGTCAACAACATGACAAACCTTGCTGCCCAGATTGTATTTCTACAAATCACAAAGATTGTGTTGGGCTTTTGTCTATACGTGAAATAATTAAAACATCGAAAACATCGATATTGATTGACAACATTGAACATAATTTAACAGATATCAAAAACAATATAGATAAAATTATGAAGAACCGACAACACAATATGTCGGAAATTCGACAACAACGACAGATGTTTCAAGACCAAATTAAACAGATGCGTGTTAAAATAAACTCACACTTAGATACCCTAGAACAGAATATTCTACAAGAGCTGGATAATACAGAAGACAAGATTCAGTCAAAAATAAAAAAATCTGTTAAAACAACTTTCACAGAATTCAAAAACCGTAGAAGGATTACAAAGAGACATTAGAGCTCTCAAAGAGTATGCATCAGACCTACAAACCTTCCAAGGTAGTAAGGCCTTTGAGGAAGAGGTAAAGAAGAAGGAGGAGAACCTAATGGCTTTATCTGAAGATGGATGTCTACAACAACTTAGCTTAAGATACAACATTAATTCAAAGATAAAGAATATATTGTCTACTATTACAACGTTTGGATCTGTATCTATAGAAACAAGTCCTCCATCATTTGTTATCAAGACAACGAAGGATAAGCAGGCACAGATTATGTCTGTTATACAACATCCATTTGTAAAGTCAATCAATGATATTAAGCTTACTTTACATACTACATTTAATATACCAAATGGAAAGGACAACATTGAGATAAGAGGATGCATCGTTTGTCCGAATGGTAAAATGATATTTGTGGACAGGTCCAACAATAAACTCGTTATCCTTAATGATGACGGTACATTATATAAGGTAATAACCTGTTCACTAGATAAACCGTTAGACGTTACATGTCTAGATGATACAACTCTAGCTGTGTCAGCATACAATGGCATAGAGATAATAAACATCAACTCTACAGAAAAGAAAGGGTTATTGAGACAAGTGAACCATGTGATGGAATAACACATCACAATGGAGTCTTATTATGGTGTGAATGCGAGAGAGGTATACAAAAGACGAAACTGTCTGATGATAGAGTTACCACTTTTGTTAAGCAAAGTAGCTTGCCGTACCATTCCTATATACCAACATGTGGAGACAAAATATATCAAACAAACAATAACACTAGTACCGTCACATGCTACACGACAAAGGGGGAAACGTTGTGGGAATATACAGACGCATCAAAGCTAAACCAACCACGGGGTGTAACCGTGGATAATAATTCCAACGTGTACGTGTCGTCATTCAACGATAGCACAGTCGTAGTTGTAGAACAAGATGGTAGACAAGGGCGACATCTTATTAGTAGAAATGATGGATTGGTCAATCCTACTGGAATATATTTTGACAAATCTAAAAACAGTTTATTAGTTACTAACTACCGTGGACCCTCTTTCCTGTACCACTTGTGTTAAATGTGTATTTAGTGTTAGAAAGAAAAACAAATATTGCATATACTAGTGGTTAAGAAAATGTTCATTCTTTGTAACAAAAAATCACTTAAGCCATAAATAATTATTCAAATAACAATTTGAAGGAAGGGACGAACAGTTGGTAAATTGATCTGTAAAATATAAAAGAAAATAATGTAGTAATTATCTTAAGATAATCATCATATCATACGACATCTTTTAATCTAATTAAACATCCAACATCATCATGCCTTAAAATCGTTGAAGTACAGACTACATCCTTATGAAGACAGATATCCACATCATTTTTTTTTATTATACTTTGTTTATTTTAATAGAAACAACAAATATTTAGTAGGAATGGTGAAAAACATGGCCATCCGGACAGAAAGGAGAATACCAGTAAATAGGGGGTGTTATGGTGTTTAACACCACTTTAAACAATACTCTGTTATATCGTGGCGTCAGTTTTATTTGTGGAGGAAACCGAGTACCCGGAGAAAAACACAGACCTCTCTCAAGTTACTGACAAGCTTAATAACGTAATGTTGTATCGAGTACATCTACCTCGAACGGGATCCGAACATACAACGTTAGTTGTGATAGGTACTGCTTGCATAGATAGTTATGAACTGCTATGCGATCACGTCTACGACGGCCCCATGGAATTATATATATTAGACAACCAAAACAACTATGATGAATTTATGACACTAGGAGTGAGAGCAGCTGATCTACTTATGGCACCATGAGTGAAACTATGTGATCAATTTATGATATACCATGATTGAGACCAGCTGATCAATTTTTGGCTCCATGAATGAGATCAGGTGATCAAAGATGATGAACTGGATCTGCTACTCTACTGAATTCCTAAATTACACAAGTGTCCTTACAAACAACGATATATTGCTGGGTCTGCCAAATTGTCAATGCAACCCCCTTCGAAATTATTAACATGTATTATATCGATGGTCAAACGACTGTGAGGACCATCACATAATTTCAAAGTCTTCTAGAAATCATGGCGTTATTTCTGTAGAAAATTATCATATATTGCCCTCTTCTATTTCAGAAATCGGTAATCATTATGAATATCATGATATGAAATATGCACTTTTTTGTCAACACCATGACAACCCTTTCTGTCCAGATTGTATTTATACAAATCACAAAGATTGTGTTTGGCTTTTGTCAATACGTGAAATAATTAAAACATCCAAAACATCGACATTGATTGACAACAATGAACATAATTTAACAGATATCAAAAACAATATAGACAAAATTATGAAGAACCGACAACACAATATGTCGGACATTCGACAGCAAAGACAGATGTTTCAAAACCAAATTAAACAGATGCGTGTTAAAATAAACTTACACTTAGATACACTACAACAGAATATTCAACAAGAACTGGATGATACAGCAGACAAGATTAAGGCAAAAATAAATAATTTGTTAAAACAACTTTCACACAATTCAAAGACCGTAGAAGGATTACAGAGACATTAGAGTTGTCAAAGAGTATGCATCAGACCTACAAACCTTCCTAGGTAGTAAGGCCATTGAGGAAGAGGTAAGGAAGGAGGAGGAGAACCTAATGGCTTTATCTGAAGATGGATGTCTACAACAACTTAGCTTAAAATACAAAGTAAATACAAAGATACAGGAGATAATGTTTACTATAACAACGTTTGGATTCGTATCTATTGCAACAAGTCCTCCATCAGTTGTTAACTGTAAAGTCAATCAATGATGTTAAGCTTACTTTACATACTACATTTAATATATCAAAAGGAAAATACAACATTGAGATAAGAGGATGCATCGTTTGTCTGAATGGTATAATGATATTTGTGGACAGGTCCAACAATACACTCGTTATCCTTAATGAGGACGGTACATTAGATAAGGTAATAACCTGTTCACTAAATAAACCGTTAGACGTTACATGTCTAGATGATACAACTGTAGCTGTGTCAACATACAATGGTATAGAGATAATAAACATCAACTCTACAAAAACAGAAAGACGTATTAAGACTAGTCAACCATTTTATGGAATAACACATCACAATGGAGTATTATTATGGAGTGCATACCAGAAAGGTATACAAATGATGAAACTATCTGATGGTAGAGTTACTACTTTAGTTAAACAAAGGAACTCGCCGTTCAACTCCCATATAACAATATGTGGAGACAAAATATATCAAACAAACTATGACACTAGTTCAGTGACATGCTACGCGATGAAAGGGGAACAGTTGTGGGTATATAAAGACGTATCAGTGCTGGATGATTCATTTGTTGTAACCTTTGATAATAATTATATCGTTTACGTAACGTCATATAGCTCTGACAATGTCGTAGTGCTGGAACCAGATGGTAGACAAGGGAGACAACTTATTAGTATAGGTGATGGATTGATCTATCCGACTGGAATATACTTTGACAACTCTAAAAACAGTCTGTTGGTGGTTAACATCTACGGACCTACCTTATTGTATGAGATGCGTTAGAGAGAAAATATTTTTTCATATGCTAGTTGTCAGAATAATTTCATATTTTCTAAATAAAAAATATTTTAGCCAAACACAAATGTTACAAAAGCAATTTTAAGTAAGGAACATATTTAATCTGATTTATAAATAATGTAGAAATTATCACTAAGATAAAATAAACAAAGTGATTGGCAACTATACCTACTTAACAAAATATCAAGAACTTATAATACAAAATTAAATAAAATTAACAACAAAAAGTAGAAGTGATGTAATGGTACATATCATATCATACACAACAACTTATGTCATAGGGGTTAGGGTTTCAACAATATCTCATATATATGATGGTAATCAGTTTCATTAGTAGAGAAAACATGTCGCAAGTCACTGAAAACTTTATCACATAAAGTTGTATCGACTTAACACCTCTTATGATATAACATTATTATATCAAATTAAATAAGATTAAAAACATATAGTTGAAGTATTGTGGCAATTTATTTTAGTAGATTTGTTATGAAAATAATGCATCTTGATAACTGAACAAACATATTTTTAGACTCACCTAGCATGGCATATTTTAAAGAAACATCGTATGACTAGACTAAGACAATTTAAAGCAAACACGAATCCAATAGAACCATTTAAAAATAGAAAACAAATATATATTAACAAAAAACCATCATTCTGAATGAAAGTTGTTTGAAATCTAGACAACATCTTTACAATAACAGACATTTACACCATGTTTATTCAAAAATGTTTTTTAACGCCAAGCTTAAGAGATAGCTATCCGGATAGAAAACTAAACGCCAGTAAGAAGAATTTGAAGATACCAATGGGGTAATCAGAATCCGTATTTCGAAGTAGAATAGACAACACAATGGCCAAGATAAAAATTACAAAAGGATAAACAACTATCTACAAAACATACATAAAAAACTAAAGATCGAGTAACACGAAACCCACTAAAAACCAGTGGTGAACTCAGGTGCTCAGGAAGGTTAGCAGTACCTGCTCCACAAACAGCTCAAATAAATAGTTACCACCGCCTTGAGCATTATAGCGAATTTTGGTCCCGGGTGGCTCAATAAGAAATGTAGTTTGATTATCTAACAACTCAAAGAAGCCTATCACCAACACGGCTTGGGTTCGCGCCCGGCTTTGTACATTACACAAAGGGTGCACTCGACTCAGTCGCAAATGATAAAATTGACCAGTTGCTTGCTCATTGTCGGTGGTTCTCTCCTGGCAATCCGGCTTCATCCACCACTAAAACTGGTCACCATGATATAGCTGAAATATTGCTGAAAGTGGCGATACAGACCAAAATTAAATCAATCATCAAATCATATAACGACTTTTGATTGGTTTCTATGTGAATATTATATGGAATAAGTGGCCAATGATGTAGAAGACATATCATAGAAGTGTACGTATTGTAGTTTGTCTACACTACTGACTTTCTTAACATAAAGGCTGATACATCTTACTTTACTCATCTATGTTGTCCATGTAAATTTGTTTGTTTTTCGTCAAGCTTCACTGTAAAATTGTAGGAATGTGGACGTCAATATAGAACATGTGGTCATACAAGTGTCTCCACTAGGATATGAGGACAATGGAATATATACTAATAATAAAAAGTGTCAATATGTGGAGTTGATCAAATAATTGTTATCCCATGGATTAGCAGTATTTTAATGGTTATTCGCAAACAACTACTGGGTCTGTACATAATATGACTAAAACACAACTATTGTGATGTTAAAACAATAACCAATCAATCATGGTTAACATTGGAGTGCAGTACTGGAATAATTATTGCTATTATGCGCAACACACTAATTCAATACTGTAGTCTAAAAATAATATTTGACCTTTCCGTATATATCTAATACATTTAGCGTTAAGTCTCGTGATGTTTGATATATCTGTTTTGGAGTTTTTATATTGAGATCTTGACTTTTTGATTTCTGTATGTAATATAGTAGATCCTATCTACCTTTGGATCTGACAATAAGCTCCTTCTTGACCCAATGCAATGCTCACACGTTGAGTATACATCTAGACACATAGATGAGAGTTCAAAGTAATTCGCATAATTATTTCCGAGAACTGTTTAATACAACTTTTAAGGGCCCAGAAGACCTAATTTAAAAAAAAGATGTTCCCATGAGACTGTTGCTTATCTGGTTGTCAATTTGAATTTTAAATTTCGCTTTCAAAATCAGCTGATTGTTTTTTTTTCTTTCTACCAATAGTAATCACAGCCATCTAAGATGGAAAATAGAGAGTAGAAGTTTTACACATAAATTTGAAAATGGGCCAACTCAAATAGGCACAATCGGTTTAAATCGACTGAAAGACAAACGTCACAGAAAATCCAGAATATATGTAATGTTAATAAATCTATATTTTACTAATGGTTGCCATTTTGAGTGGAGGGCGGGACTGTCGCGCGCAATTGTGAAAAGAGACAATCTTAGCCAAATTTGCATTAAGTTGATTCAGCGGTTTCAGAAGAGAAGATATTCAAATATAATCGTTTTTAAAAAATGCCTTATTTACAAAATCAGTATAAATCTAAAAAGAGAACTCCTAAATATATACTATTCTGCCCATTTCGATGTAAACAATTACGATGTATGTCGGACGGACGACGGACAATTGATGGACGCAAAGTGATTGCGTAATCCAAGTGATCTAAGTAGCAAGAAAACTATTATTAACGTTATTTGTTGACTAACGCAATATTTAGGAAATAATCGTTATTTTTTTCCGAACACTTGTGTTTCTTCCACCAATAAAACTGATCACCACGATATAACTGAACTATTGCTAAAAGTGGCGTCAAACACCACAGCTACAAACATGACAAAATCAATTAGAAATAATAAATTTTAACAAGGAATTATTATTCAATTCATTATTTCTGAGAAACCATCAATAAAATCAAAAATGAAATGGCTTATTAACCAGAATAAAATAATATTATAAGCTAAACACTATAAAAGTATAACAAAAAAACCTATGCAAATCGTAGTCTATGCACAAGTATATATATCGTAGTTTATGCACATTGATTCCATTGAAATATTGGGACTTTTGATTTAAAGAGACAGTCGTACAAAAGGTTCGTCAGATATCACGAACAATAGCCAGTTTAAGCGTCTTCTATAGAATAATAAATAAAAATACATGGCATTCATTCAAGTTATTGTTCGTCATTGAAATTAAAATGGCTTTATTGTATACGATAACATGTCACAAACTATCTGCTTCTAACGTTTAGTACTACAGGAACAATTAACTGTAAAACAATTAGCTATAAAGTCACTTAAAGATTGAATTTAGTTAAATAAATTATTTTGTCTCAGGCCAAATATATATTTTTTAATGTAAAAAAGCACTTTACATGGTATACAACCCGTATAGCTCATATACAGTAACTTATTGCGTTGTCTAGGACGCCGTTCATTCACTGATACACAACGTTGCATCCTTGATGCAAAGGTGTGTTGGAATTCAGAGGAAGATTAAAGACAAAGCTTTAAGATAAACGTGATGATTTCACTTTTCTTATAGTCAACATTCCATTAGTAGCAATAATGCAGCACAACTAGCGTTTGCAGTTTAAATTGCACAGTCCTTACGTTATCATAGTGATAATAAACATCCAGTGCAATGATATCCAGTACAGAGCTCAGCTGGTGACGCAAAAGCTAATAAAAAAGGCTCCGTTGATCCTAGGATAAAGTCATTGCTTTAAGATCTTAACTGGTCTTCATCAGGAACTGATTGACTCTTACGAAATATCCATTTCCCTATTGGCAACGGATATTTCCCATTTCATTTAGATATTACCGGCGAAGCTTTCACTGGATTGACTTTTGAATAGCACTGAGGATGTCTTATCAGAATCAACTATATCATACATTTTGTGGGCGCCCGAGTCAACCCTCAGTTTTTGATCGGATTAGTGTTGCTCATCTTTTTAGCTTTATGCATTGTGTTTTTCTTTCTATGTCTTCGTTCTGTATTTTGTTCCCAATGAATGGACATGTATTTCTGGATTGTCCATTCTTGATTGACATTCGGGTTTCTCTAGCGATTATTAACTCTGTGTGAATACAGGGACAATGATACAGAAGACAGATCATGAGTGTATTGTGTCTACATGACGCACTTTCTTAACATAAAGCATTCATTAATGTTGTCCATGTAATGTGTTTTCCGTAAAGCTTAATCATAAGGTTGTAGCAATCTGGACATCTATGGTGAAGATTGTCTTTATATATTATACATTGCAACATTTGTCAGCGTTATTTATTATCGTCTTTTTAAACGTCCAATGGTTTGAGGTTGGGCTACTTGTTTAGTTAACATTGGTGGAATTGTTGACCATCACTGTTTAAACTTTATTTTTCTTAATGATATGTCATGGTGTATGTAGGTCTTATGCACCACTAAGATAAAATTATTTAATATTCTTTATGTATCCCTGTCCTTTAACATGAGATGGATAGCTGGTTATTGTATCATTTAACTAATTTCAGGGATGTTTCGTCTGAAACAAAATGTATGTTAAGCATGTTCATTGTCTGCATTGTATTTAGCAGTATATCGGTTTACGTACTCGGTATACAATAATTTGGCAATAAATTAACAAACCGAAAAATAATTACACCCTCACCTAAAAATATATATTGTTGAGATGTAGATTATTAGATCTAAGTTAGTCAATAGACATAGTTTAATTAGGGGTTTTAATCGACAAATTATTTAATATACACGTAATTGCTTGACTTATAGTGTATCACTACCCTCAAACCTCGGGTGTTTATGAATAAAAACGTATATATCAAATTTAGTGTGCATAGAGCGTTTCTGGAATGAACTTCATTAGATACGGTCATATCTACACTACTAGAAAGCTAAGTCATGTCAAAAATATCTGCGAACAATGAAGTCCCACTGAAATATTGCAGACAGTGGCGTTGATCACTACAACATAACTGCTAACCCCCGTTTTTATTTATTGCAATGTAGTTGCAGCTAACATTAATTGAGCTAATTTTGACTTATGATAAAGCAGTAATAGCCAAATAAAGAATAGTTGTATTTAAGTAATGAATGCCATCTTGAATACAGGTCTGGGCTGTCGGATTAAATTTTGAAAGGATACCATTCAATGACCTTCTCAAGGACAGAAGACGTATGGACAAAGGACAAAGTCAAGTGCATATAGTCAGACAAAGCTTATTATTATTAGTGTTTTTTGGACCAAGTGAACTCAAAAACAAAATAGTATTGTTAATGTTATTTGTTGACTAATGCCATCTTCAGGAACAATTCAATTATCAACAGTGAAATGGTTTAATAAATACGATACAATAGTACTAGAAGTAAACAACTGTAGAAATAAAGCACATATTCATGTTCATGTCTTAAGTGTCTGTCGCACAGAAAACCATGCAAGCTCGTAACATAGTGATATTTTCAAAACCTTATGAAATCTTGTCCATAAAATACCTTTGGCCAAGTACAATTAACACACAAAATATTTTTTTCAAATTTTATTATTTGAATGAATTATTAGGTTTTTTGTATTTATCCAGTATTTCAATATACATGTTTGTACAATGAAGCCAAAAACAATGAATTTTACAATAGTTCAACCTCCAATATATCTTGTATAGCATAAAATGTGTCTATCTCATATAGTATCCAGGATTAATTAACTTTCACTGTATCATTTAACATAATATACTCAATATTTGGTCGCATGGATTTATTACAGGCCACACTTTAATATACCCATAAATCAGTAAATGGCCTTTTATGCAAAAATTGTACATATATAACAGGAAATATCTCCCTTGGGGGAGAAAATAAAAATATCCCTAATTTATTTCGATATAACTTTGTTTTCATACAAAAACATATAAAAAATCCACCTTCGGCAAATTAAGATAAGATGGTGAAAATAAGGACACAAGTTAAGCATGTGCACTTAACCGAAAATAGACAAGATGAATAGGAAAAACAGTAGAGCAGCGTTAATGCTCAATAAGTACCAACATATCAATACAGAAGTTATGTATAGTATTCCAGAGGTATAAAATAGAGTTTAATGAAGATATCAAATGCAGGTACATTGTGGTTTTTGGGGGTGGGTGGGACAATGCATCCATTTTGTGAATCTGGCTAAAATGGAATTTAGATTAAAACTTTGTTTTCAAAATGATCTAATAAGATTTATTGGTGATAAATTAGATAAAATAAGTAAACTCCTTTTTAGTTTGTATGAGGTATTTCATACTTATTGAAATTTCATATTTAATAAGGGGATATAATTTGTAGAGGAAGATCACAATTTCTCAATTTTTTCAGAATAGGGTCTGTGACCCCGATTTCCTATTTTATACTTTTAAAGTGTTTAATGAAAAATATATGTTGCTTAATTTTCCATCTAAAGCTACCATTTCCTTTATCAAAAAATAGACAATTTGTTTTCCCCCAATAACCTATTGTTTTAGGGTTAAAATTCTAAAGTCAATTTGATCATCAAACTTTCAAAGCAGCTTCAGAATAATCTATTGATTTATTTTTTGACAGTGCACTCCAAAACAAATCTTAATCAAAGTGCTGACAGCAATGATTATAATATATGCCCCCATACCGAAATATATTGAATTATGTATGTGATATGCAGCTTATGTTTGAATAATGAAATAATAATTGAAATTAAATTAATCTTATTGTAAAAAAAAAGTGAAGAAAACAAATGCCATTACAATAAGCATATGAATTTGCAGCCAGCTCCTAAACAATTTAAAACTATATATATGTGATTGTGTTAAAATAAGCTGATTTTGTTGTTGGCTCTGTCCATCTTATATCCTACATGAGATAGTGAAACTTCTTCTCAATGATGCGTTTATTTTTCTGAGGTTCTTCTATCATGGATCTGTATCAAAAACCTTCTCTTATACTATTAAATAATCACAGACTACAAGTTTATATGTGTTAGATTTGTGCATTTTGGTAAATAGGCCAAGAAATTGGCAAGTTGATATTCTAATTATCAGAAAAAGGATATCCCATCAATATGAAATGAAATAAAAACAAGAGGTTGAACATATATCATACTTATTCACAGGTGAACATTTAACATATTCTATGCAAAGCTTGAAGTGTTCAAAGTTAACCTTAATTTGAAAAAATGAAAATAAATTAGAATCCCTGCATATAATGGCTAATTTACATGTTCACAGCAGTGTACGCTTCTTCCACAATATTTTCAATATTGGAATTATAGTCATTAGTTTCTAGCACTGCAATAACCTCTGATAGAGTTTCATCTTGACCGACATCTTCATTGGGAATTTCTTTAAACTGAACTTGTAGAGTACTCGAAGAAGTTTCTGATTTTGTCTTCGGCTTTGTTAGGAAAGATGCCATGTAACTTTTTATCTGACTTGGATTCAACCACTCCAACTTCTTAAAAACTCGTTCTCCCTATTCATCGCATGATTTTCGAACTTCATTGGCAAGTGCAACATAATCTGGCCTTTTTCCTGTTTTTCAGACATATTTTGTTCAGTTTCACTATATGTTTTTTCCATCAATTTCTTTACTTTTAAGAATGCTTCTGGAAAATAAAAGTGATATACGATATATACATTACATGTATACATGACATACTTCATAATTTGCATTTATCACCTTATTCTTCAGTGTTGGAAGTTCATGTTAAGTGGTTTCTTAATGAGTTGCTAGTTTCTTTAATTATGCCTTTGTTGTCAAGTACATTTGTTGACGAAAAAAATAAACCAATTTTTTTTAATTGGCTGTCTTCTGGAGATAGAGCAGAAAATTTCTTTGGAAATATAATCTCAACGTGATTAAAATACACTATACTCAAGCCAAAATATATAGGGAAGTAGTTACTACATGTTTCTAAGACTTGCTTTAATTCATTTTATGTTTTTCGGAAATGGATATACATGTATATCAAATATTACTCCAGATTTCTATGAAAATAAATAATTTTATCCTGGCTCTATACAACAAAATATGTCATCTGTCTCAGTTTCACTACATGTACATTTGCACTCAAAATAGCCAATAGGCCTTATTTTTATAAGCTTGAAACAGCATAATTCAATGGCTGAAATAACATTATCCAAAATAACAGAAATGTGTCAATGCGATACAAATGCCCCGGCCTCCCGTAAATTTAAAACCCAAAATTCAAGTTTGACATGTCCTTTATTGTTGATTACAGCATAATCAAATTTCAAATCAATCAAGATTCAGTTGAGGTTTGGAAGTTATTGAACAGATATATTGTGTAGTGGGATGGAATCTATTGTTGCCCAATAATAATGTAAACCTGTATTTCACAGACCAAACTAAGGGACCAAGTTTGAAGCATTCAACTTATATACATGTATGGGGGGGGGGGGGGGGGGGCTATGGTTTTAAACTGTTTACCCTGGAGTTAAAAATAATTGACGCTTTGCAACAAATATTTTTTTTTTTAATTTATCATTATTTCATATACTATAATGCATGAATCAGAATGTTATTTTCTTCTTCACCTCCTACACTAAGATAGTTGTTTAGTATTTGCACAAAAACATAGCCCTCTTTTCTCAAGTTGAATAGTTAGTCTCTTAACAAGTTTGTTCACTGAATGGATTTCTAGCAATAACCAACTTGAATAGTTTGTCTTGTTTTCATAAGGAAGGACTTGCTCCATGGCCATCTCAAGATCTGACCTTTCCATTGTTGTGCTTTAAATATACACATAGAACTTTGCATCTCCTCCATCTAGTCCCAAAGTATTCTCTGTTTCTGGTATATCTTGAGAATGAATGAATCGTTGTCGATGGTGACAATTCCGCTACATGTATGTACAAGAAAAAAAGGGCCTCAGGCAGTGCCTTTCCATGTATATTTTCAGATGATTTCAGGCCAACGATAAGGAAAGCTGCATCAGCTTTACATTGGAATATATGTATAATATTTGAATTGCATGGCAAGTTGCAAAAGTTAGAAAAAACACACGGTGTTTTTATCCACTGGGGGCTGCCATTTCTAATTTTATAATCTTAGAAGTGAAGACTTCCGAAAGGGGAGGTTACTCCGTCACTTTCTCTATCAGATAGACATGTGTATTTTCTTGCTCAACGTTAAAGTCCGGATTGAAAAAGGGAATTAAAATGATATATCATATGTAATTTATTTACAATAAACACACAAATCACCTTTAATAAGAATCACTAATAGTTTATTGCAAAAATTTGCATATATTTTAAGCAATGCCTTTTAAGCTAAAATTGCACACATGACCATACTTTTGGGTGCAAGAACTTTTTTGCAAATCATTTGCGAAAGGCAGATTTTTCATATATTTTAGTTTTGAGATTGGTCTGTTTAAAAATGTTCATTTCAAGTCAAAGAAATCTCCCCCAACTCCAATATTGTGCATCAAAATTAAGGATGTTCATTGATTTTGAAAATTTGTCTATATAGCATATTTTGTGATAGCCTTAAAAATGTCCACAAAGTTTTTTTCAAAAATTGTTTTTGGTGATCATTGTCTTTAAACATTATACTTTGAGGAAACAATGCGATGTTTTGCTTCCGAGATATATATTAACAATAATAATCCGTCAAAAATAGGGGCGTTTTTAACCATTTTTAAGGATTTTTGCAATGGTTAAGGGCTAAAATGAAAATCCTCATTTTACAACAAAAATGAAAATATATAGGAAATATGTATGATATATTCTAAAATACTAGGCATCGAATATTTAGAAAATGTATAACAACTTTTTCTTACTGAAATTAGCTTTGTTACATTTTTGGGGATTTTGCATGTGAGACAGACACTTAAGTATATGCACGTTGATTCCATATAATTTGCCTTTATAAACGATGATTTAAAGAGACAATTGTACGCAATATCCGTCATATATCACGAGCATCAATCAATTAAAACTTGCTATGTAGAATAATAAAAATACATGGGATGCATCCAGGTCGTTGTTCGTCATTTAATCTAAGATTATTTTATTGTAATATGACCTATACGATAACACTGTCAAAAGAATGTCTGTTACTAACGCGTTTTGCTACATGAACAATTAACTTTGTCAAGCATGGCTTGAATTCAATCTAATCTTTTGAGTTGCAGGTCAAAGTTATTTTGGTAAAGTTTAAAATGCATGTTTACCTTACTTGGTTTACAACCCTTATAGCTAAAATAACATTATTGTTTAGTGTGTGGTCTAGGGACCATTCACTTACTGATAAATATTAACATCTAAGTGAGTCGGAATTAAGCGAATATTAAAAATCAACCAATTCTACAAACGTTATGATTCCATTGATCGAATAGTCAACTTTCCATTCATTAATAGCAATGCTCCATCTGAACTAGCGTGTGGAGTTTATATTGCTCAGCTCATACGTTATTCTAGTAATTGTACCCACATACAGTGATTTTCAGGACAGAACATCGCTGCTAAGGCAAAACATATCAAAACAAGGCTACGTTGATCCTAGGTTTACATAATTTTCACACATATTTCAACGGTTTTCATGAGGAACTGGCTGACCTCTACGGAATATCCATTTCTCAAATGAGAACGGATATCTTCTCTTTAGCGTACATTTGTTATAGCTTATCACCTGCAATGTTTTCATCAGACAAACTTTGAAAAACGCGGAGTGTGTCTTATAAGAAACGGGAAATTTTCACCCTTCACGTGTGCCTGGGTGCACCCTCTGTTTTTGATAGGGTACGCGTTTCTCATCTTTTTAACGTTCTACATTGTGATTTTTCTTTGTTTTCGTTCTGTGCTTTGTATTCAATGTTAACTATGTTTCAGGATTGTCTATTCTTGATTGCTCCTTCTGTTTTCTCTAATATTTATTATCTTAAATATTTTCCTCTATGTGAATATTGTATAGAATACATGGGTCAAATGATGTAGAAGACATATCATGTAAGTGTACGTATTGTATTTTGTCTACACTAGAGACCTGCTTAACAATAAAGGCTGACAAATCTTATGTTGCACAAACTGCCATTCATCAATGTTGTCTATGGACTTTTTTTCGTAAAGCTTAACCGTAAAATTGTAGGAATCTCTTTATATAATATATATTGCAACATTTTTCAACCTTATCTGTTGTGGTCTTTTTTAATATTCATTGGTATGGGGTAGTAGAGTAATTGTTCTTTCAGTTAACATTGATGGAATTGTTGACCATCATTGTTTAAACCTTATTTCATTAATGATATATCATGGAGTATGTAGGTTGTATGCATTGCATCCTTACCCGATAAAATTAATTAGTATTTGTTATATATCACTTTAGACCACTAGCGTTAACATGAAATATACCAATGGTTCTGATGTCATTGATCGATGTTTGTGATGTTTCGTATAAAAATATTTTTTTTTTTCAAACGTATTAATTTCCTACATTGTATTGTGTAGTATACCTAGTCTACATACTATGTAAGTATACTATACAGTTAACAATACCTTATCAATCAATATGCAATCCGACAAGTATTTATATTGTTTAGAAGAAACCAATTATTTCTTTTATTTTGTTCTTTACACATATCATGTTACTATAGATATACCCTGCCGAGTTTCAAATATATATCTTACACAAAGTTCCGGGTTATTACATGTTATATACTTTGACTTTGGTGCTTCTATTTTTTTCCAGCTCACCTTTTAGAAATCAATGGATACATATTGAAATACTATACAGGTAAATTATTAGAACTAAGTCAGACAATGATTTCAATAATAAATAGGTTCATTAATGGTTTTAATTGACAATTATCTAATATAAAATAAATAGCATGTCTTATAGTGTATCACTACTCTCAAAACTGTATGATCGGGTGTTCATCAATTAAAACGTAGATATCAAATTTAGTGTGAATAACGCGTTTCTCCAATTATCATCATCCAGTACGCTTAAATCCAAAATAGTAGGGAGTTTTTGTGAAAAATGACACCAAAGGGCATAAACACCATTGGTAAATTAAATTTAGAAAAATAAATATATATACTATACCATATCTGTTCACAAACACTAACTACTGGGTGGATGATACACTCGCGGACTAATAGTCCACCAGCAACGGTATTGACACAGTGATAATACTAAACACGTAGGTATCAAGGTTAGTGAAATGTTGTCATTTCTAAGAATAACACATAGTCAATTGTATTATATGATAGCTTAAACGTGTGCTTTAAAGTTCTTTTCAAGCAATTCTTTGAAAACTAAATCCCTCACTTTTCACGAAATTACAACACAAATGTATATTTGTTGTTGGGTCATTTTACTACTACATTACTTCACGAGTTTATACTGTTATTGTTTTATGCAAGGATTCTAAATCAAATATGGCTGCCATGGCAAACCTTTCTTCCTGATTCAATACCACGGAAAAATCGATTTCTCACAAATTTTCGTGGTTTTGTGCAATTTATTGTTAGGGTTATGATTGCTAATGCGACTTTCAACAATATTTGAGGTGTGTCGTGGCGGTCAGTTTCTTTGATGAAACATTATCACATACTGTTGTTAAAGTTTAAGTCTTCACTTCGGAAATTTTAAGGGTCACTGCATTAGTATGAGTTCCCAATTTTAATAGGTCCATTTTAATGTGTGAAAATACTGAAAAACCTAAGCGATCGGAACTGTCCTTTCGCAGAATTGGGAGAAACATATATTGCTAGTAGTAACATACACAGTTATGTAGACATATCGCTTCACTCTGACACATTATTCTGATTCCGAGCCGACCAGTCTTTTGCTCTTTTTCCATAATGCTGCGTACTTAGCGGAGAAGCAGTAACTACCAATTTCATTGTTTTTGGTTTGACCTGACAGGGGCTGGAACCCACGATCTACCACACTCAAGGCGAGCAAGCTAACCATTACGTCACCGATTCAGTTCTTGAGTTCTTGATACAAGAGGAATATGACAAATCAATAAAACATGTTAAACAGCGAAGCAAAAATGTTGAACCTATTGACAATTCCAAAATAGATGCAACATAATTTTGCTTCTCAAAGTCCGCGTTGATATATGAATGAATTCACTGGCAAAATGTTGTGCAATAATTGAAGTTGAATGTTTTGTAATTTTGTATCATTAGGCATGCAAAAAGATATATATATTATCATACATATTTAATACTAGTTTCCAGAAGAAAAAAAAATTGAAAGACTACTTAAGATTTTATGTAATTGTTTGTGAGTATATATACTACCAGATACATTATGTTTTAGAAGTCCCAAGTAACTATTATATCGGAACAACATATAAATCCACTGATGATTATATATCATCCATTATAACAAATACAACAACATCATCAAATTTCCAGACAACATCAAAAGACCCGAATGTGGTGCCAAATACTGGAATTTCAATAACTTCAACACAACGATCACAAACAACTATGATAGAGACTACCATTAAACCGGAAGCAACAGTTGAAACAACGGAAATTGGTATGTCAAAACCGGAAACAACGACAATCCAACAGGAAACATCGATGTTGCCTGCATGTGTCTGTACGTGTATAATTGCTACACATATTTGTCCGGTTTTACACTGAAAGAAAACATTAAACATCTGATTGAAAACACAGTGATGAGCAAAAAAGGTACATTAAGAATAGGAAAAGATCATCGCATGATGGGCGAATGTATTCGAGTGCTGTTGGATGGATCGGGATTGTTTGCATATGTGTTCCATTCATTTGTATCATGTGCACGGGCATAGCTAATTGGATTAAGACAAATCAAAAACATGTGGGTCATTTAAAGCAACTAAGTATTCTGAAAGAACCATAAGTTGAGGGAATCACGAACAATATTTACATGTAAGCCACGAACATTGACGAATCTTAAAACTTTGCTGGCGATGGTAGCATCTGTTCTTCTTCGAATTATGTGTTATGATCGCCCCTTTGGTATCTACACACTGTTCTTATACATGTTTGAATGTTAAATATTCCTTTTCTGATTTCAGAATGAATATCGGTAATTTTTGGAATTGTTTATATTAAAAAGAGAAAGAGTGTTATACAGATTAGATACAATGCATACTATGGAAGAAAAATACTCACAATAATAGATACAATTTACGGTATTTTAATTCTCAGTGTTATTCACAGATATTCACATAATTACCCCCTTGGATGCAATGGAAAAGTAATACGACAAATCTTTAAAATTTGTTTAACAGTACACCAAAACTTGTGGACTAAATTAATTACAATTCCAAAATAGATGTACCAAATGTACCCTAGTTTCCATGCAACCATTACATAATTTTGTTTCTCAAAGTCCACATTTATATAGGAATGAATTGACTGACAAAATGTTGTGCAATCATTTTTAAAATTGAAAGTTTTGTAATTCTCTATCTTTAGGTATGCAAAAATATCTATATATTATATCATTCATATTTAATACTAATTTGCATAAAAAAATAGTAAGGTCACTTTAGATTTTATGTAACTATGTGAGTAAATATATTACTAGATACAATGGTTAGTGTTATTCGACATGTGAGTCAATATATCACACTACTTTAGCTAAGAATGGAGGCGCGTACTACACTATAAGAATCATAGTGTAACGATCACCTACATGTAGCTAACGTTATTTTGAGGATTAAGCTACGCAATTGAGCATGCAAATATCAAGTTTCTAACAGAGAATAAATTCATCGTTCGTGTTATTCTATGATTTTTGATATTCAATGTGATATGTCATGAGATTGAGTAAATGTGTGTATCTCCATAATTCGAGATGCTTCTGGAGGTCCTGAAATATTTAAAGATATCGTTAGCTGGAAGTATGCAGTTTCTAATATATATCAGAGGGTTCTTACTCGAGGACCTTAAATATCTCATATCCTGCAATCGAATTTATACAAGGTCAATAAATGTTTTAACCGAATTAAAAACAGTACCGGCGTACTACTTTGTAATCTCTGTTTGTGTAAGCCTATATTTGCAGTATTTAATATTTACATATATACCTTGACAACTTGATTAATGCTGTACTTTATCAATAACATGACAACACTTATTGAGGATTTATATGTCGGGTCGAACCTGGCAACAAAGGAATTCTTCCTCCTCCTGTAAAGAAAACCACTTTATATACACTGGATCTAGACCAATGCATTGATTTCTATTTACACTTCAGAAATGTTCACATTTCAGACACATTTCATTACCCCCCTTTAAATATGTGTCATATTATTATGTCTCTCTTAGTTATTTATATTGTTGTTATATTATATGTTCAGTTTTATTGTACAATAGTTTCTGTCATGTTAAGCGCTGTGAGTAATTTTAATTAGATAATGTGCTATATAAACATCGTGAATAATAATAATAATAATAATAATAATAATAATAATAATAATAAAAATAAAGTAGAGAAAATAATACTCATGCTTTTTGTAAAGAATTGAAAGTTAAGCGAAATGAAAACAAATGTCAATAAGTTACGGCTAAATGATAATCCCGATGAAATACCTCACATTGCACATGAAGAAATAAATCAAATCTGAACACAATTCCTCGTCGTGAGACCTCCGTGATATAGACATGCAATAAACAGTAGAACCTCGATATACAGAAGACAGAGGAACACACTCCTTTAGATTAAATTAAATGAGTATTTAGGTTAACAAAGCAAATGCTCTTAGACACTACCAACAATCTCCTCGAACATCTCCCTATTTTGAGATATCCAGAAAATAAATGATTTGTTCACATTCAAGAAAACGGGATATGGTATTATCTTGAGTGCGTTCGGGATATATCCGTTCTTGTGTATTGGTCGACTACTATCCGTTGTTGATATATATCTGTGCAATCCAACATGAATGCTACAAGGGTAGAAGACCTGGTTAGTTTATAACTTGTGTCTGATCCTTTGTCTGCTTGACAATAAAATATGCATAAAGTAAGTAGACAAGTCCTTACAATCCAAGATACCAAAGAGCATGAACAATACAAAGGGCAGACAGCTAGCCAAGTTGTGTTGAGCGAATCAAATACTTAAATAGCACTCAGAACGGGAAGTGATTAGGTGTCTAGCACATTTGTTGGTGTAAACGACGATCACACATTACAAGACACACATATCCACTATTAAGTTTTTCACTAATTGCTCATATGCTCCTCCCAGGGTCAGTATTTCGCTTAAATTAGTAGAACGTTGTTAATTCGAATCCCGCTCATGACAAGGTGTGTTCGATACAACATTATGTGATATTGTTTGTCATTGATTTGAGGCATGTCGATAATTTCCTTTGGGTACTCCGGTTTCCTCCACCACTGTCAATTTGTCCATCGATAATATCCATAAGAAGTAAAAATGAGAACTGACACAATTTCTGTGACGACCACTAACACAAATGCAAAGGTGAATACTATATCAACAGAACATCAAATCTTATTAAAATAAAAAAGAAAAATTTCATTAAACAACAATATATATTTTTACATATTAATGCGTTGTCCTACATTGTATTAGGTAGTATATAGCATCGTGTTATCGGTTTTCGTACTATTATCGATTTTCAGATATAGCGATTAACAGTGTTAACCCTTCATGCATATGACGATTGGAATTTTCAAAGAATGGTTAGTTAAATATTTCTTGGTACATACGATTGTTTTTAAAGCCATTCTTGTATTTTAATATACTCTCGATTATCTGGCAACTTTTGTTGTCAGTAAAATGGCGTCATCTGTTTTCGTGTGTAGTAAAAACAAGACCGATAGACGGGATGGAAACGAATATATAATCCGGAAATGGCTGGTTATAAAATATCATGGTTCTGGCCATTTACCAAATCATACTACATCTAAATAGAATAACAGAATGTTTGAAAATGACCACTTTCAAAATTGTGTTTAGTTTAGATGGTTTTTTTTAGTGCTGAAACCACAATGCACTACAAAGTGACATGTATTTTATATAAGAAACAGGCACATTTCAGTCAGCTCTTTTGTTTACAAGTACGATCAGTGACCCCATGACAGTTACATGACAGGAAGAGCCGGTGTCTGAGAGGCAGGCAACATAGTTAAATTTTATTTAGCCCTTCTGGATTTTTTTCCAACTACTTTATAAATGAAATACATTTTTAGCATTACAAAAAGTATGGTTCAGTAGGTAGGTTCAATGTTTTTGGTACTTACGTCTTTAAAAGCAAACTTTAACATCTTTTACAAATGTCACGCTGTAGTCTTCTTTATGTTCCATAAATAGAAATCGGAAGACACGTCAAAAATAATGCGTGCGCTGTGGAAGTCAAAATTAAATGGATAAAGCGAAAACAGATGACACACGAAAAGACATACCGTGACGATAAAATATTTATATTATATTAATATAATCATTCCACAATAACCTATCAGAACAACAACTCAGAAACAAACATTTATATACTGACCTATAAGTATATATTGTTTAAATCAAATCAATTTGTTCTTTAATTTATTCTTTAATCATTTTATATAGTGACCATAGATATACCCTGACATGTTCTAACTATTGATCTTACAAGAAGACCCGGATTACTACCTGTGATGGACTTTGACATTTGTACTTCCTTTTCCCTTCAACTCGTCATGTAGACATCAGTGGATACATATTGATCTACAATAAAGACTTTCTAGTGTCAATACAGGTAAATTAATATAAGTAATTACAATAATGTTTTAAGGTAACAAATAGAGATATAATTAGTGTTGTTTTAATTGATCTAATATCCATTATCAAATGAATTATTTCCCTTATTGGTAGCGCTCGATTAGAATAACAGTTGTAACTCTTGTTTAATTTGAATATGCACTATTTTTCGATACTGGTATCTCTACCGACGGACTATAGCAAATCAAATATGAACAACATACATGTATGTACAAGTACTCTAACAAATGCATTAAGAAAACAAATCAAATAATCTCTTTTGCTTAATTATTGCAATAAAAAAACCAACTAGTGTAGACCCTTAAAGCTGCTGCTTTAAATTTTTGTGTATTATGCTGCGGCCTGACGTCACACACTGATCGTATGTATGGATGATGTGTATCTTCAACCGTAGCAAAAATTAATGTGACAAATATGGATAATATTGGAAGTTGTATATCATGTGTAACTCTTTTATCTACATTTTTTACTTTGAGTCTGTTCATTATCTTTACTGAAGACGAAGAATAAAACAAAAAGGATGACATTAAAATGCATTCGTTGATCTTCATATAATTACTTGAGGAAGGGAATATATTAATAAATGAAAATGAAATTCTACATATCTCAAGTAACTAAGTTTGTAATTAGTGTATACTATTTAAGAGTGCTTTGTTTTATTGTGTTCCGGTCGAACGTTTATAACTGATCGTATGCATGCATGGTGTGCACACTCGGTCGAAATGTGGCATCTGCTTTTGCAATATCTGATTAAAAAGGTGTGTTAGTGTCAAAATAAAACAAAACACATATAAGGGGTACACACAAACGTTATTTTATTAAAATCGCCTTGTACGTGGTTAGAATCTTTAGAAATAAAATAATATAATGATGTCGGCTCAATAGCTAATAACGGACCATGACAAGATTGTATGAGAATGGTTTTAGCATCACTTATATCACTTTTGTGCATTGTATCAAATTCATAAGTCTTATCGATTTTTCATGTACTATGTCAGCGAATTCAAAATAAAGTCATAGGTTAAAATGAACTGAACGAATACGTATGATTATTATATTCTACCGCTCACTATCTTTACTGGTGTCGACCTCTGTTTATCTATTTTGAGAATCGGGAGACTCGTGTTGCTTGGGTCGCATTCTCGACCACAGTCACAATGTATCGATATATTATGTTATGTCTTCATGAATAAAACAAAAGAACAAACATAAAAACTGATTCAATCAAGTAAACACAACAATTCTGACTGCAATTCAACCGATATGACTTCTTAGAATAAGTACAGCATTTTACTGACATTCCTTTCAATAGAAGCTTGTTTCACCTGACATAAAATAACATACATTACAAATATATACAATAAAAATAACTACATGTTGATTACAGCTAATTAATATATTATATTTTAAATCACTGCTTCGAAATTAAGCTCATTAAAACCTATAAGAAATATTGTTCTTAACATTTTTACAGGTAGAGATGGCAACATCAAATCATATACTATGTGGAATATGTGAGGCTCAACATATCACAAAATATGCAGAACAATGGTGCCCTGAATGTGACGAGGGTCTATGCTCCGACTGTGAGAACCATCACAAAATTTCAAAGTCTTCTAGAAATCATGGCGTTATTTCTATAGAAAATTATCATAAATTGCCGTCATCTATTTCAGAAATCGGTAATCATTGTGAATATCATGATATGAAATATACACATTTTTGTCAACACCATGACAAACCCTGCTGTCCAGATTGTATTTCTACAAATCACAAAGATTGTGCTGGGCTTTTGTCCATACGTGAAATAATTAAAACATCGAAAACATCGACATTGATTGACAACATTGAAGAGAATTTAACAGATATCAAAAACAATATAGACAAAATTGTAAAGAACCGACAAACAAATCTGTCGGAAATTCGACAACAACGACAGATGTTTCAAGACCAAATTAAACAGATGCGTGTTAAGATAAACACACACTTAGATACACTAGAGCAGCATATTCTACAAAAACTGGATGATACAGAAGACGAGATTGAGTCAAAAATAGATAATATGGTAAAGCAACTTTCACAGAATTCAAAGACCGTAGAAGGATTACAAAGTGACATTAGAGCTGTCAAAGAGTATGCATCAGACCTACAAACATTTCTAGGTAGTAAGACCATTGAGGGAGAGGTTAAGAAGGAGGAGGAGAACATTATGGATTTATCTGCAGATGGATGTCTACAACAACTTACCTTAAGATACAACATTAATACAAAGATACAGGATATATTGTCTACTATAGCAACGTTTGGATCCGTATCTATAGAAATAAGTCCTGCATCAGTTGTTATCAAGACAACGAAGGATAAGCAGGCACAGCTTGTGTCTGTTATGCAACATCCAACTGTAAAGTCAATCAATGATATTAAGCTTACGTTACATACTACATTTAATATACCAAACGCAAAATACGACTCTCATATAACAGGATGTATCGTTTGTCCGAATGGTAAGCTAATATTTATCGATTGTCTTTACAACAGTAGACTCGTTATCCTTAATGATGACGGTACATTAGATAAGGTAATAACCTGTACACTAGGGGAACTTTGTGACGTTACATGTCTAGATGATACAACTGTAGCTGTGTCAACAAACAATGGTATAGAGATAATAAACATCAACTCTACAAAAACAAAAAGACGTATTAAAATTGGTAAACCATGTTGTGGAATAACACATCACAATGGAGTATTATTATGGTGTGAAGAGAAGAGAGGTATACAAATGATGAAGTTATCTGATGATAGAGTTACTACTTTAGTTAAACAAGACAACGTGTCGTTCAACTGCTATATAACAACATGTGGAGACAAAATATATCAAACAATCAATGACACTAATACCGTCAAATGCTACACGATGAAAGGGGACAAGTTGTGGGAATATAAAGACGTGTCAGTGCTGCCTTATCTATCGCGTATCACAGTGTTTACGTGACGTCATCTACCTCTAACACGATCGTGGTGGTAGCACCAGATGGTAGACAAGGGAGACAACTTCTTAGTAGTAATGATGGATTGAACGGTCCTGTTGGAATATATTTTTGCAAATCTAAAAACAGATTGTTGGTTACTGACTGGCATGGACCGGCTTTCCTGTATGAGATGTGTTAAATATTTATTTAGTGTTAGAGAGAACATATAAATGTATATACTAGTGGTCAGAATAATTCTATATTTTGTAAATAAAGCTTATTTCAGCCAAAACTAATTATTCCAATAACAATTTGAAGGAAGGAACGCAACTAAGTGATATTTCAATTATATCGTGGCGGTCAGGTTTATTTGTTGAGGAAATCGAGGTCCCGGAGAAAACCACCGACCTGCCGAAAGTCACTGACAAACTTTATCACATAATGTTGTATCGGATACACCTAGCCTGAACGGGATGTTGATAGGTACTTACTGCATAGGTAGTTATAAACTATCATGCGATTACGACCACACCGGCCCCATGAAATAATATATATTAGACAACCAAAACATGATATGATAAATGTATGACACTAGGAGGGAGACCAGTTGAGTAACTTATGGCACCCTGTATGAGACCAGATGATCCATGTTTGACATTTTGAGTGAGAATAGATGATCAAACTATGAAATCATTGGTGAAACAGCATTATCATTTTGAGATCAGATGCAGTTATTTCACTATGAGTGCGACGATATGCTGCATTGATGACACGCTGAGTGAGACCATGTGATCAATCTATGACACAATGAGTGGCAACCGGTAACTGCATTTATGACACCATGAATGAGATCAGCTGATCAATTTATGACACAATAAGGGAGACCAGATAATACATTTATGACACCGAGGGAGATTAAACAGTCAAACCGCATCGGTAGCGTTATGGTTAGCATGCTCGCCTCGAGTGTTGCAGATGGTGCGTTCGAGCCCAAGTTGGGTCAAGCAAAAGAACATACAATTGGTAGTTGTTGCTTTTCCGCTAGACACACGGCATTAATGAGAAGGAGCAATTACTGGTTGGCTTGGAGTGAAGCGACATATCTACCCGCGGACTGCTGTATCAGTGAGATAGCACTATACAAATATTACTCAGGGTGTTGGTCTAGTACAAAGCAGACCTCATCATATTATCATTGATAATTAGCTTGTTCTCGTCATGATATATCTGAAATATTGCTGAATTGGCGTTAAATAACAATCCCTCAGTCACTCAAAAGGTCAATTTATGACACAATTGTCAAATAGATCAAATGGTCAATTCATGCCACAAGGGATAAGATCAGGTGCTCAATTTATAACACAATGAGTGAGATCAGATGCTGCATTTACGATACCATGAATGAGGCCAAGTGATTAAGTAATGACACAATGAGTGATACTAGGTGATTCATTAATGACAAAATGGGTGAGACTATGTATTCCATTAATGACGCAGTGAGTGAGACCAGGTGGTCCATTAATGCCACAATGAGTGAGACCAGGTGACCAACTAATAACACAATGAGTTAGAACAGATGATACATTAATGCCACAATGAGTAAGAGTATGTGGTCCAATAATAGCAAAATGAGTGAGAACTGGTGATCCATCAATGACACAATGAGTGAGACAATGTGATCCATTAATGAAACAATGAATGAGAATAGCTGATACATTAATAACACAATGAGTGAGACCAGGTGATCCATTAATGATCCATTAATGACACTATGAGTAAGAGTATGTGGTGCAATAATAGCAAAATGAGTGAGACCAGGTGATCCATCAATGACACAATGAGTGACACCAGGTGATCCATTAATGACACAATATGTGAGACCAGTTTATCCATTAATGATGCAATAAGTGAGAATATTTGTTCCATTAATACTACAATGAGTTATACCAGGTGATTCATTAATGACACAATGAGTGAGACCATGTGATCCATTAATGTCACAATGAGTGAGACCAGGTGATCCATTAATGTCACAATTTGTAAGATTATGCGATCCATTAACAATGCAATGAGTTAGACCAGGTGATCCATTAATCACACAATGAGTCAGACCAAGTGATTCATTAATGACACAATGAGTGACACCAGGTGATCTATTTATGACACAACGAGTGAGACCAGGTGATCCATTAATGACACAATGAATGAGACCAGGTGATATATTAATGACACAATGAGTTCGACCATGTGATCCATTAATGACACAATGAGGGAGACTAGGTGATCCATTAATGACACAATGAGTAATACTATGTGATTCATTAATAACACAATCAGGTAGACCAGGTGATCCATTAATGGCACAAAGAGGGAGACTAGGTGATCCATTAATGACACAATGAGTAATACTATGTGATTCATTAATAACACAATGGGGTAGACCAGGTGATCCATTAATGGCACAATGAGTGACACTAGGTGATTCATTAATGACACAATGAGTAAGATTATGTCATCCATTAATAACACAATGAATGATACCATTTGATCTATTAATGATGCAATGAATAACACCAGGTGATCCATTAATGACCCAATGGGCTAAACCAGATGATCCATTAATAACACAATGAATGAGATCAGGTGAACCATTTTTTACACATTGAGTGAGAGTATGTGATTCATTAATGAGACAACGGATAAGACCAGGTGATCCATTAATAAGGCAATGAGTGATACTATGTGATCAATTAATAACGGAATGAGCGAGATCAGATGATCCATTAATGACACAATGAGTAAGACTATGTGGTTCATTAATATCAATATGAGTGAGACCAGGTGATCCATTAATGATACAACGAGTGAGATCAGGTGATCCATTAATGACACAATGAGCTAGACCAGGTGATCCATTAATGACACAAGGAGTGCGACTATTTTATCCACTAATGACACAATGAGTAACACCAGGTGATCCATTAACGACACAATGAGTTAGAACAGGTGATCCATTAATGACACAAGGAGTGAGATTATTTGATCCATTCATGACACAATAAGCCAGACCTGGTGATCAATTTATGATACAATGAGTTATACCACATGCTGCATTTATGCCACTATGAGTGAGACCGGATTATCACTTTATGAGACCATGGGAAAGGCCAGATGATTATTTCATGAAATCTTTGGTTAGACAGGGTTATCACTTTGAGATCATGATTAAGACCAGATGCTGCATTTATGGCACTATGAGTGAGATCAGATGATCACTATATGAGACAATGGGTGAGGTCAGATGATCATTTAATGAAATCTTGGGTCAAACAGGATTATCACTTTGACATTATGATTGCGACCAGATGCTGCATTTATGGCACTATTGGTGAAACCAGATCATCAGTGTATGATACAATGAGTGAGACTATGTGATCAGTTTATGGCACTCTAAGTGTGACCAGATGCTGCATTTATGACACTATGAGTGAGAAGATATGAGAGAGGATGATCACTTTATGATATTAAGAGTGATGCAATGTGGTCAATTTATGACAGCAGGAACGACAACAAACATCTTTTTATTACACCATGAATCTACATTTATTAACAACATTGTTGAGATCAAGTTCATCATTTATGAAATCTTGGGTTAGACAGGATTATCACTTTGACATTATGATTGAGACCAGAAACGGCACTTATGGCACTATGGGTGAGAGCAAATCATCAGTTTATGAGACAATAAGTGATTCTATGTGATCAGTTTATGGCACTATAAGTATGACCAGATGTTGCATTTATGACAGTAGGAGTGAGATGAGATGAGAGCGGATCCTCACTTTATGAGTGAGACAAGGCGATCAATATATAACAACATGAAAGAAACAAAACATCCTTTTATTACACCATCAATCTACATTTATTGAAAACAATTGTAAGATCAAGGGCATTATTTGAGACAGCTTGAATGAGACCAGCTGCTCCATATATGACACCACGAGTGAGACCAAGTGCGGAATATATGACGAAATGAGTGACACCTGGTCTCACTCATTGTGTCATCAATGGATAACCTGGTCTCACTCAGTGTGTTATTAATGGATCACATAGTCTGACTCGTTGTATCATTAATAGATAACCTGGTCTCAGTCTTTGTGTCATTAATTGATTACCTGTTCATACTCCTTGTGTCATTAATGAATCACATGGTCTCACTATTTGTGTCATTAATGTATCACCCAGTCTCACTCATTGTGTCATTAATGTATCACCCAGTCTCACTCATTGTGTCATTATTGGATCACCTAGTCTCACTCATTGTGTTATTAATGGATCACAGAGTCTCACTCATTGTGTCATTAATGGATCACCTGGTCTCACTCATTGTGTTATTATTGAATCATCTGGTCTCACTCATTGTATTATTAATGGATAACATAGTCTCACTCATTGCATCATTAATGGATCACCTGGTGTCACTCATTGTGCTATTAATGAATCACATAGTCTCACTAATTGTGTTATTAATGGATGATATAGGCTCTCTCAATGTGTCATTAATGGATCACCTGGTCTCACGCATTGTGTTATTACTATGGATCACATAATATTATTCATTGTGTCATTAATGGATGATCTGGTCTCACTCATTTTGTCATTAATGGATCGCATAGTCTCACTCATTGTGTCATTAATGGATCACCTGGTTTCACTCATTGTGTTATTAATGGATCACATAATATCACTCATTGTGTCATTAATGGATCACCTGGTCTTACTCATTGTGTCATTAATGAATCATCTGGTCTCACGCATTGTGTTATTAATGTGGATCACATAATATTATTCATTGTGTCATTAATGGATGACCTAGACTCACTGATTGTTTCCTTAATGGATGACCTGGTCTCACTCAATGTGGCATTAATTGATCACATAGTCTCACTAATTGTGTCATTAATGGATCACCTGGTCTCAATCATTGCGTTATTAATAGATCACATAGTCTTACTCATTGTGTCATTAATGGATCACCTAGTCTCACTCATTGTGTTAGTAATGGATCACATGGTCTCACAGATTATGTCATTAATGGTTCAAATAGACAGACTCATTGTGTCATTAATGGATCAATTGGCTTAACCCGTTGTGCCATTACTAGATCATCTGATCTCACTTATTGTGGCATTAATGGAGCACCTGGTCTCACTCATAGTTTCATTAATGGATCATCTGGTCTCACTCATAGTCTCATTAATTGTGATATTACTAGATCACATAGGCTCACTCATGGATCACATAATATTATTCATTGTGTCATTAATGGATGATCTGGTCTCACTCATTGTGTCATTAATGGATCGCATAGTCTCACTCATTGTGTCATTAATGGATCACCTGGTCTCACTCATTGTGTTATTAATGGATCACATAATATCACTCATTGTGTCATTAATGGATCACCTGGTCTTACTCATTGTGTCATTAATGAATCATCTGGTATCACGCATTGTGTTATTAATGTGGATCACATACTATTATTCATTGTGTCATTAATGGATGACCTAGATTCACTGATTGTTTCCTTAATGGATGACCTGGTCTCACTCAATGTGGCATTAATTGATCACATAGTCTCACTAATTGTATCATTAATGGATCACCTGGTCTCAATCATTGCGTTATTAATAGATCACATAGTCTTACTCATTGTGTCATTAATGGATCACCTAGTCTCACTCATTGTGTTAGTAATGGATCACATGGTCTCACAGATTGTGTCATTAATGGATCACATAGACAGACTCATTGTGTCATTAATGGATCAATTGGCCTAACCCGTTGTGCCATTACTAGATCATCTGATCTCACTTATTGTGGCATTAATGGAGCTTCTGGTCTCACTCATAGTTTCATTAATGGATCATCTGGTCTCACTCATAGTCTCATTATTTGTGATATTACTAGATCACATAGGCTCACTCATTGTGTCATGAATTAATCTCCTGGTATCACTCATTGTGTCATTAATGGATCACCTGGTCTCAGTCATCGTGTCATTAATGGATCACCCTCAAAACTCTATGATCGGATGTTCATGAATTAAAATGTAGATATCAAATGTAGTGCGCATAGCTTTTTATCACCATCCGGTACGCTTACATCCCAAATAGTAGGGAGTCTGTGGGGAAAATGAAACCAAAGGGCCTAAACAGAATTGTTAACTTTAAATGTGGAAAATAAATATATATACACAGTGACACAGTGATAATAATGAAAACGTCGATATCAAATTTAGTCAAATGTTATCATGACTATGCTAAAAATAACACATAATTAATTGTATTATATGATAGCTTAAGCGTGTGTTTAAAAGTTGTTTTCAAGCTATTCTTTGAAAACTAAATCCCTTACTTTTCACAAAATTACAACACGAATGTATCTTTGTTGTTGGATCATTTTACTATTACATTATTTCACGAGTGTGTACTGTTATTACGTTATATAAGGATTACAAATCAGAGATGGCTGCCATGAAAAACTATTCTTCGTGATTGAATACCACGGAAAAATCGACTTCTCACACATTTTCGTGGTTTCTGCGCTATTTATTGTTTTGGTTCTTATGGTTAATGCGACATTCAGCAATATTTCAGATATATCGTGGGGGTCAGTTTCCTTGATGAAACGTTATAACATGCTGTTGCTAAAGTTCAAGTAATCACGTCGAAACTTTCAAGGGACAAGGCATTAGTATGAGTTCCCAATTTTAACTGAGCTCTTTTTAACAGATTTTACGTTTTGATGCAGCAAGAAATAGTAGTATAAAAATATAAACAATTGTCAATAATGACGACAATTTTAAAATCACATGGTAAAAATCATCCATTTAAATGTAGCAACATTCTAGCAGCACCTGCGTACGGAGAATTGATCTCTTAGTTGATCCGATATTCCAGAGCTTGTGGTTACTATCACGATTTCTTGATAGAAGGTTCTATTAACACGTGTTCCTATTGGCTATGTTCAAGTCATCACTTCGAGTGTATTATGGTCGTCACCATGACTTGGTTAACAGTTACAGAATATCTGTGTCACAAAGGACCTCGGATATGTTACGCGTGTTGTAAGCTCTTTCCAGTCCGTCCACATCCATAGCGGGTGCCACTAGTTGGGCATGAACTGCTTAATCTCCCGGAACACATGATTTCACCCCCGATTTTTAGTGGGGTTCGTGTTGTTCGATTTTCCGTTTTCTGGTTAGTGTTCTGTACATCGTTGTTTGTTCTTGTGTCCATTTGGCCATTGCGTTGTATGTCGTTTGCTTTGTGGATTCTGATTACCCCTTTGGTATCTACAGACTCTTCTGTGTATGGCGGAAACAAAGATGAAAGTAAAGATAAGATAGGCAAAGCTCCACATTTATTTTTTTATCTTCCGTTTCAAATCAGAGGTTATAATGATACATTTTGTTGATAATGGATACGAAAATCAGCAGTAGTTTTATGATGATTATTCAATCAAACTAAGTTAGCAATCAACTGGCCTAGCAGATTTCGAGATGAAAAAACCGTGAAATATTAATGACAACACACGGACGGATAACTGTTTCTTAGAAGCTATCCTTGTTGTGATAGTAACTGTATCTTGCCACGTGCATCATCATATGGCAATATTATACAACTATGATATTTGATGCAAAACCTTATTTAATTCTAAAGATGTGCTTGGAAATAGTTGTCAAATATACCGACTTGTACTTTACAGTACTACGTAGAGTAAGGAGTTATCTCCCCTTCAGAAACAACATTACGTGTTTAAAGAATCGTAGCGTTAGAGCTCTTAAAAAAGATTAATAGCAAAATTACCGAACACCTACCAATCTTCCAAAGGGAAAGGCAAAACTCATAAGTCAACAAATAGAGAAAATCATTCAACAACGGGAAAACTGGGAAAACCGCATTGGTCCTGACTTGGTACAGGCATTTCCAAAGAAATGGTGGGTTGAATCATATTTTACGGCACCAATCTCCCACTTACGATTAAATGGTTCCGGTTGTCACTATAACAGCATTTTTAACAATACTGGGATAAATTAGGTATAATAGTAGTCAACGCAGTACTATATGAGAATCCATAAATGCATGATGACTTCAAGAGGAATAGTATGTTCTTTCACATAATTTTATTTCAAAAATTGTCGTCAAGAAATGTATTTATTTGAAAGAGGAATTAAAATATATCGATTGTTCACCTGCAATGTCTTTGTTATTTTTGGGGTAAAAATCCTAAAAAACAGTCATACGTTCGACTCGATTTCCTGAATAAAAGTAGTGCGGTGACCATATATCTTTAATATACTTTTTTCAAATGCCATAGTATAAGGATGCTTCAGAAAAAAATAAAAAATAAATTCTGCCACATACGTTTGTACCCCACGGTTACCTTAAGCTTAGCGAATATTATGAAACAAGATTAATCCCAAGAAGTATTATAAAACATGAATACCCCCACGAAGTATTATAAAACATGATTACCCCCAAGAAGTATTATAAAACTTGATTAATCCCACGAATTATTATAAAACATGATTAATCCCAGAAGTATAATAAATCATGATTAATCACATGAAGTAATGTAAAACATGATTACTCACACGAAGGATTATATAGAATGATTACTCCCACGAAGCATTATAAAGCATGATTACTCACAAGAAGTATTATAAAACATGATCTCTCCTATTATGACGTCATAGCACATCCAATTTCACGGAAAGATATATTTTTTGAAAATTTGTTTATATAACAATTAAATTAGTAAATTGTTTTCATTCTATGTCAAGCATTATTTTTTAATAAAATGTGGGGCCAATTTTGCACCTTATCGCCTCTCCCTCTTTAGTTAATTTTGGCTATATATTGAATATAAAGCTGTTAATTTGATCAATTGTAGGGTTCTACCAGAGTTAGTACCCTACACTGGGTAAAAAAACACTCGAAATTTCCATATTTTTTATTTGTTCTTTCCAAAAATAAAGAAGACGTCACTTTTACGTGGCCCGTCGGGGTCCAAAATGTCTTATTTTTTTAACTAGAACCTGTGATAAATTCGTTATTTAACACCCTTCCGTAGCCGGTACACCCTCAGGATGTACTTGGCTATTTCAGGGTGTTAAAATCTCCATATCTACGGATAGGAACGTAAATAACTTATATCAGGTACGCTCACAATCGAAAGATAATTGTAGACTGTACAGTTCGCCACTTTAGTTAGATAAACAAATGTCAGTAGTCATGCCTGAAAATTATCTCTCTTAAACATGATTCCCCCCCCCCCCACATTTTTTTACTGTTTCTAAATCTTACACAAATCTTGTAAAATGAGCGTTGACAGAGATAGAGTGGAGTGTAGAGGGAACGACAACTCTGGATAGAGAATGGATCGTAAACGTGTAGGTTGGGACTCCACTATGCCAAAATAGATCTGCTACCAGGTGGCGCTGCAATTGCGCAATCGTGTGAAACGTAAATACCGTCGCATCATAGAACCCTCGGTACCATAGGAAGGGAGTATACTAAAGAAACAGTACAATATACAGACTCGACAGAAATTAAAAACGATGCTCCATTCAATTTTATGCCGTTTTTTAAGTGCATTTTTAAAGATTTATTGACAAATCTCAATGTGCTATTTTGTTTTTTTTCCAAACGTGACAGCTGAAAACCATCCACCTACCAAACGAAACTAACCTCGTTTGAATAAAACTGTCACATTTTGCGACGATCTCTAAGATTGTACTAACTTATTAGAATCATAGTGTAGCGATCGCCTCCACGTAGATAACGTTACCTTAAGGATTAAACTACCCAATTGTGCGTGCACAGTAAATATCGAATTAATTCATCGTTGGTCTTTTTAGGCTTTTTGATATTCAATGTGATATTTCCTTAGACCGAGTAAGTGTGTGTATGCGCATGATAGAACCTCCATAATTCGAGATGTGTCTGGAGGTCCTGAACTATTTAAAGATATCCTTAGCTGGAAGTATGAAGTTCTTAATATATATCAGAGGGTTCTTACTCGAGGCCTTTAACTACCTCACATCCTGCAATCGAAATTACACAAGGGCATTACATATTTTAACCGATTTAAAAACAGTACTGACGTATTACTTTGTAATCTCTGTTTGTGTAAACAGATATTTGTCATATTTATTATTTACATGTACCTTGATGATTTGATAATTCTTATATGATTTACATAATTAAAAATCCTATACTCTGATTAGGTATAAGCGCTTATGGAGACGGGGTTTTTGTCAGATTACTTTCCGAGAGACGATGTTCACCGGACTACTTTTTTCGTAATGTAAACAAAATGGCGGCTTGGATTCCCGATAATAAAAAAAGATAAAAGAAACAATGTTTATTGTTAATAATCGACAATTATTGTTAGATATGAAATAAAAAATAAATGCCAATGAAAAAAAGCTTGTATTGTTGACATAAAAACAAAATACCGGAAAAATACTTACGAGAACCATCTATCGACTTTGACTTTTGTAATATGTGACCAGCCATGAGATTTTCAAGCTTATGGAGGTATCAGGGGCTAAATGAGTTTTTTGCATTTTCATGGAGGTTATATTGATGCAAAACACCCTGCAGAGTTATTTTGCTTAATTCTGCCAAATAAGGGAATTATGTCAATATTTGTAATTTTCGAAATTTCTAAAATTCTATTTTCTGTTATCTAAACTGATCAAATATTCTTTGATTCACTGATTACGTAATATAACCATTTTACATAAGTCTCTTAATTTTAAGCATTTTAACTGTAACCTTCAGTTAAAAAATATAAAATATACATCCCCCCTGCATAGAAAAAAATATATTTTGATTGCCATGGTAACCTACAGTAAATAAAAGCAAAACATAACATTCAAATATTTTCAACATTCTGGACTCAAAGTGCTATGATGAATTATCACAATTAAAATTGTTTGTTTATTGGGGCTTAAAATCATTTTAGCACCTTGCTAATCATACATTGCAATTAATTTAATATTTGGAGGAAACCATAGTGCCTGGAGAAAACCACTGAAGCTGTATTGTCTCATAATCTGATAATGCTAAACATTACTTTCATGGGATTTCAAAGCGATATGAAAAAAATATACTTCAACAAGTTCATAGTATCAGTTTACAAATATCTGATATTCAGCATCCTTTGTCTTTGAATTGGACATAGTATATACAATAAAAGAGCATGCACAAATGTTTAATTTCATGTCACTTAGGCATCATTGGACAAAGAATGTCTCCATTCCTGCTCTTTTCATGCCCCCGTCTCCTTGCAATAACTGCATTTCCTAGTTTTGTCTACCTGTTCAACAATAGTTATTTCTGGCTTTGGTACAGTAGGCTTTGGGCATGTGATATCTTTATTGCCATAACAAAGTGGTCGTTTTTCTTGATACAGATACCACTGTCTCATAGCATCTAGACCTTTCCTTGGTAACTCAGATGGCATAGACGAGTCTATAACTACTTGTTTCTTTAGCAACCTGAATTCTTTTCCAAAGAGTCGCAGTACTCTTTGACAAAGACAATGCCAGGTGATTCTTTATCAGCACGAAAATGATGATAGGTTGTGAGCGATGAAAGTGGCTTAAAAAACTGCTTTAGAAATGTTTTCCAGTCATAAATTTTCAGAGGACATCCCTCATCTTGAACAAGTTGTGGTATATTGTGATTATTCCTTGAGGAATCAGTCACAGATTGTGCAATATCCTGCAAGGTTTCTGCTGAATAATGCCGCCACTTCACCTGAAAAAAATAAGTAAGCTGTGATAAAGTTGGTATTATAACAAAAAACAAAAACACTATGTACAGGATTATTATCAGATATGAGCTGCACCCCTTTAGACTACGGCATGTATTTTTGGGTTCAAAATTCTAAGCTAATTTTTATCTTCAAAGAAGAAAGTTCAAATAGTTGTTTCATTGAAAATATTTGTGTGTGTGTGTTGCATTGGGTGATTGTGTACTGTCTGTGTGCCTTTGTCCCATATCCGTTCTTTTTCACAAATAAAGGATTGAAAATTATTCCACATCCATCAGATACTTGCATGTATTAAAGTCAAAATACAGATTGATTGCAAATGTTGAATCATACAAATAGCTCTATGAATTGCACATTTAAGAAAATAGATATTCATATTATTACAAGTAGCTTTCACACACCAAAATGCCAGTCTGGATGGAATTTGTATGTCCAGCTTCCATACAGTTTAACTCAACACTATTATGCAGGTCAGTCAGTACTCTCCATATGCCATACCTGAAAGAACCATAACACTCAATAGTGATTTTTTTCATATATACCAATACTTTTCTACCAATTAAAACAAAGATACCAGGTTATTAGGTAAATCAATAATAAAGTTCTCGAAATGTATTTGTTTATGTAGTGGTTTGCATATATAATCGCCTTATTATCCTGCTGTGCAAAAGTAAAATAACAGTAAGCAAGAACTCATCAGAGGGTACCCCCGCTTTTTTATGATATGACCGACCAAGTTTATGTGATACCGTTGGAAACCCCAAAAATAATTTAGATCAAAATAAAAAATAAGACGTGCACAACAACACGGCGTACACCATCTACTGTAAATTCACAAATCATTGCATGCATTTATTATTGCGATTTTCAACCAAATATCCAACCAAAATAAGAGATTAATTATTGCAATTTCAAGAAAAGCTGTATACAAATATAGGTATCAGATTTCAGAATGCACATTCCTATTATTGCCATTTTCACTGCCTCTAAAATAATTACATGTATCTACATTACTCGTACCAAATCACAAAATTATTCTTGTTTTGACCAGTGCAATTATCCATATGTAACTCGACTGCTGTCTCTCCATATGACTTGTACTGAAAATGATGGTGAAGCATGCTTATAACACTATTCGCTCCTTTTCCTGTTTCTTCACTTTCATCCACAAGATAAAACACCTGAGTTCCTGGAAAAGTCAAAATAGTAAATATGATGTTATGTCTTTTATGGAGGTATATGTACATACAACTGTAAACATATTGCAGAAGGAAAATAAAAAATTCGCAAGTTTAGGAAATAAATTGACTTATTCTTAAAATTGGTCTTTATCATAGTTAAAAAAAAACTATTATACAGTATATGTTATGGTTTTTTAGTGTGCGTTGCATCAGGTGATTTGGTGCTGTCTTCGTGCCATTGCACCATATCTGTTCCTTTTCAATATTCTATGCTATAATCAACAATATATACATGTACCAATTTCCAAGTGACATACATTATGTCATTGTATGTGCAGTTTGAAAAATCTTGAAAATTATAAGTAGCACATGATGGACAATATGAACAGTTTTATACTGTATATGTACATACCAGAACCTTCAGTACAGTCACCAAAACACTGACACTTTCGTGGGGTTTTGAAGAACAGAGGGCCCACTTGCTGAGAATAATGAGGATAATGTATTTGTTGAGCATAGTCAAAGCTGTAATGCATAGTTCCATCATATGACAGTGCAGGCTGACCTGAAAATAAAATCATAGAAATATATTTTTCAGAATTTATGAAAATGAATGAGACATTATTTATATGCATTGAATGTTACTAATCATCCTTCCAGGCATGTCATCATTTTACATGCTACATGTACATGTAGTGTCAAGTTGTTTCGATGGTTTATGTTATCCATGTTAACTGATAATCTACAGAGTTTCAATTAATTCATGTTGAACTGTTTTATTATTTTGCTTATATAAATTTGTATATTGAAAGTAAAATCAAAAGTACATTTACATGTTCACCCATCTCAGGAAAATAGTCATTATATTACATACATGTAATTACATCATACATGTACATTTGTACCAGTGATTATGATTAAAATTTTAATAATGGGACATTCTTTAATATTCTGTGTAAATATTTCTGATTTCAATGGGACATTTTCAGATGGAATGTGATAAATGGCACATGGCCCCCTGTAATCCCAATCACTGATTGTACATTTTTACATGTTTGTACATGTTTATTGATTTGAAAAAGCCTTTGACAGAGTATGGAGAGATGGCCTTTTTCACAAATTATTACTTAACAACATAAATGGTAAAATGTATAATATTATATTCAATATGTGTACCAGTGTTAAGTCATGTATCTCATATAAAAATCACACTACAGGATATTTTAACTGTGAAATTGGAGTTAGACAAGGAGAAAACCTGTCCCCTTTTCTTTTTTCATTGTTTCTTAATGATCTAGAAGAATTTTTGCTGACAGAGATATAGTTGGTTTAAAAAGTATCACCGACGAGTTAGAAACTGAACTTGAAATTTATCTAAAAATATTTGTAATGTTATATGCCGATGACACAATTTTATTAGCTGAATCAGCTGAAGATCTTCAAGTACAATTAAATGCTTTTGGTGAATTTTGTGACAATTGGAAAATGAAGGTGAATGTGAACAAAACAAAAATAATGGTATTTGGATTTGGAAAACTACGACAAAATCTCAAATTCACCTATAGAAACGTTGATATCGAAATAGTCAAACAATTTATTATTTAGGGGTAATTTTTACAAAAACATGTAATTTTGATGTTACTAAAAAGCATCTTTCTGACAAAGCGCTTAAGGCAATGTACGAAGTTCTTAAAATGGGAAGGTTATATAAATTATCAGTGAAAATCCAGCTAGATCTCTTTGATAAAATGATAAAACCAATTCTCTTATATGGTTGCGAGGTCTGGGGATTTGGCAAAAATGAAGCACTAGAACGAGTTCACTTGAAATTCTGCAAAATACTTTTAAATTTAAAGTCCTCTACTCCAAACTATATGGTTTATGGTGAGCTAGGCAGGTATCCAATTGATATTGATATAAAAGTAAGGACAATTTCATACTGGGCAAGACTTTTAAGTGGTAAGCAGGCTAAATTTTCAAATGTATTGTATAGGCTTTCTAGAAATTTGAATGAAAATGGTGATACTAATTTAAATTGGGTTTATTTTATCAGAACAATTCTAAATGAGTGTGGATTTACATATATATGGGAAACAGAAAATGTTAATAATAAAGAATGGTTAAAATGTGTTGTGAAACAGCGATTGATAGATCAGTTTGTACAGAATTGGCAAACATCTCTGTCAGATTCTTCAAAAGCATTAAATTATAGGATTTTTAAAACCAAATTCGAATTCGAGGAATATTTCAATATTTTAAATATAGGTGATGCAATCAGACTGTGTAGATTTAGGACAACAAATCACTATCTACCGATTGAAACCGGTAGATGGAGAAATATTGATAGAGAAAACAGGTACTGTGATTTATGTAATTGTCAGAAATTAGGCGATGAATACCACTATGTTTTAGAGTGTTCCTCTTTAAACGATAAACGCAAGCAGTTTCTTCCAAAATATTTTATGAAAAGACATAATGTTGTCAAATTCTTTGAACTTCTATCTACCAAAAAACAATCGCTGTTACGAAAATTATGTATATTTATCAAACATATCAATAAGATCTTTTGTACTCCTGGCTTACCCACTGTTGTTCCTTAACCTATGTATATTTTGTAAAAAGTCTTGTTATGTTATTATTATGTTGTTATTTTTCTCTGTACCATTGTATTTGGCTGTATGAGAATAAAGATATATACATCATGTACATAGTATTCTCTCATTAGTCATACTAATCCTACATGTTTAACATATTGAAGCTAAATACATATACATCGTGCATAATTATAAAATTTGATTTGAATACATAAATTTCAATTGCATCATATCCTCACATGTACCCTACATGTTTTTGTCGTGAAATTTTCCTGTAACAAATAAATAAATTTACCTCCCATTCTTTGATTCTGTGATAAGTTTGTAAAATTGTCTTTGCTTTCTTGACACTGATCCCTGTAATAATCTCTCTGCTTCTTTGCCTTTTCAAGATGGTCCCCATATTTTTGTAACAGGAGCTCCTTTTCCTCCTCTTGCAAATTTCCAGTTTTACTCTAGCTAACAGTAAATCCTTGGCAAGTTGAACACAGATCAGTAGCAGGTTTCATGAGTATTATGTGTGGACACTGTTCTAACCATAGCTGTTTAAATTCTGACAAACTTATGACCCGATAATTAAGCGATTTTGCAGCTTCCTAGTATATTTGATGAATATCAGATTTTGTTTTGTCTGAGGGAAGTAAAGTCACCTTCAAATTTCTGTGATTTGGTAATCGACCAGGTAACGGAACCCCAAATTTTACTGCATACTCATTCAAAAAATGTTTTACTCTTTGAATATTGGTCATTGACAATACATGTTTAGGGGTTTTACCAGTGTTACCATGAGTCCTTGGCTTTAATCCCTCCCTTTCTAGTGACTTAGATATGGATTCCAGCTGGGATTTGCCAATGTCATGGGCAAATAAAAATGTTTTTCTACATATCTGGTGACGATTGAAAAGATATTGTTGCATTATTCTCGCTCTTTCTTTGTCTTTGTGTTTTTTGCATCAACACCTGTGCTATTGTTTCTGTGAGCAAATAATTGAACTTTGATTATCAAATCAAGTTCACTTTTGTCCATTTCCAGACAACTCAACCTATAATCTATGAGTACATCATTATTTACTATCTTGCTGCATGGAACTTTGTTATACAATCTTTCACAGTTGCAAATTTGATTCAGAAAATGTTTTTGTTTCTCAGATTCACAAAGATCTAATTCACTGCATTCCACACCAATGTTGGATGTACTACTGTCAATATTTTCCTTATCAGATTCACAGTCTTCATCGTCCTCGTCATTTAAATCTGAATAACTAATGTCATCTCTCAAATTGATTTCAATGTTCCCAACATAAATTCGGTCAACTTCGTCGATTTCATCCACAAAGTCATTGTCCTGATCATGAATTAAATCCAAGGGAACGGTGCTTGTCGAGGATGACACACTAGCTTGACTATCCATAATTAAGTCTTAGCGGACACCATTTCAACGTTATTTTAACAAAAATATGGTTTACATTTTCTCGGAGAAACATTGCAAACTTTTTTAACAGAGTATTTTCCCTTGACGAAACTAGTGATGAAGGCAAATCCGGTAACGGAGATCGACGAAATTTCGAATAAGTTTATATTCGTAACCACTTTAAATCTATGGTTCAGTAAGATAAATATCACAGAATTACACTTAATACAATATTGTAAAGGTGTGATTTAAAAGAGAAGCAATGACATTGGTTAAAATGATTAAATATAATCAGAAATTTATCGGACTTTTACTTTTACATACTTAACTGCGCGCTGTCGGCGATTTATTTTCAATAAATTTGATGGGAAAAGATGAATATAGCACTTAATAACTGATAAATGGTTATGCATATATGTAAATAGTATATCTATAATAAATTATAAGCATGTATTTCTTTTGCGATAGGCACTGTACATAGAAAATGTAATTGCTGGTGTGACAGGTGCCCGGTTTCGCAACGTTATGACGTTTTACCTCCATAAGCCTGGAAATGTCATGGCGGGTCACATATATCGTCATCCTGTGACGTTGTTTACAAGGGACGATGATTGACACAAGCTGGTTACTGATTTATTTTACGATTTTGTGAGCATTTTACTTGTTTGAGTAGCTAAGTGCAAAATTTTGTTATTCATGGCCGTCACACATCAATGGAATGTATGTGTGCGTACTGGGGATCCCCAAAGGTAAATTTTCAAAACAAATGAAAAAAACAGTTACAGAATTATAAGGATTAAGCGCATTTTTTTTTCAGAGTTTATTGATGCACAACATGGACAAAGTCATCCACAAACTTACATATTATTTGTTTGTGAGTGAATTGGTTCAGGTTATACATAAATAAACTCGGGAAAAAATGCGTTTAATCCTATAATTAACGCTGTACTTTGGACGTGTATATATCAACTTAGCTTCTTTATCAATAACATTACAACACTTATTGAAATATTATATGTCGGGTAGAACTTGGCAATAAAGGAATTCCCACCCCCCCAGGTAAAGAAAACCACTTTATATACACTGGATCTAGACAAATGCATTGCTTTCTATTTACACTTCAGAAATGTTCACATTACAGACACATTTCATTACCCCCTTTAAATATGTGTCATATTGTTATCTCTCTCTTAGTTATTTATATTGTTGTTATATTCTATGTTCAGTTCTATTGTACACTATTTTCTATCATGCTAAGAGCTGTGAGTAATTTTAATTAGATAATGTGCTATATAAATATCGTAAATAATAATAATCAATAATAATAATAATAATAATAAAGTAGAGAAAACAATACTCATGTTTTTTCAGAGAATTGAAAGCTAAGCGAAATGAAAACAAATGTGAATAAGTTACGGCTAAATCATAATCCCGATGAAATACCTCACATTGCACACGGAGATATAAAGCAAAAATGAACATAATTCCTCGTCGTGAGACCTCCGTGATATAGACACGCAATAAACAGTAGAACATTGATATACAGAAGACAGTGGGAAACACTCGCTTAGATTAAATTAAATGAGTATTCAGGATAACAAAGCAAATGCTCTTAGACATTACCAACAATCTCCTCGATCATCTCCCTATTTCGAGATATCCAGAAAAAAAATGACTTGTGCACGTTCAAGAAAACGGGATATGGTATTATCTTGAGTGCGTTGGGGATATATCCACTCTTGTTGTATTGGTAGACTACTACCCGTTGTTGATATATATCTGTGCAATCCAACATGAACGCTACAAGGGTAGAAGACCTCGTTAGTTTATAACTTGTGTCTGATAAAATATGCACAAAGTAAGTAGACAAGTCCTTACAATCCAAGATACCAAAGAGCATGAACAATACAAAGGGCAGACAGCTAGCCAAGTTGTGCTGAGCGAATCAAATACTTAAATAGTACTCAGAACTGGAAGTGATTAGGTGTCTAGCACATTTGTTGGTGTAAACGACGATGACACATTACAAGACACACATATCCACTATTAAGTTGTTCCCTATATGTTCATATGCTCCTCCCAGGGCCAGCATTTCGCCTAAATTAGTAGAACGTTGTTAATTCGAATCCCGCTCATGGCAAGGTGTGTTCAATACAACATTATGTGATAAAGTTTGTCATTGATTTGAGGCATGTCGATGATTTCCTTTGGGTACTCCGGTTTCCTCCACCACTGTCAATTTGTCCATCGATAATATTCATAAGAAGTAAAAATGAGAACTGACACAATTTCTGTGACGACCACTAACACAAATGCAAAGGTGAATACTATATCAACAGAACATCAAATCTTATTAAAATAAAAAAAAAAAAATTCATTAAACAACAATATATATTTTTACATATTAATGCGTTGTCCTACATTGTATTAGGTGGTATATAGCATCGTGTTATCGGTTTTCGTACTATTATCGATTTTCAGATATAGCGATTAACAGTGTTAACCCTCCATTCATATGACGATTGGAATTTTCAAAGAATGGTTAGTTAAATATTTCTTGGTACATACGATTGTTTTTAAAGCCATTCTTGTATTTTAATATACTCTCGATTATCTGGCAACTTTTGTTGTCAGTAAAATGGCGTCATCTGTTTTCGTGTGTAGTAAAAACAAGACCGATAGACGGGATGGAAACGAATATATAATCCGGAAATGGCTGGTTTTAAAATATCATGGTTCTGGCCATTTACCAAATCATACTACATTAATATAGAATAACAGAATGTTTGAAAATGACCACTTTCAAAATTGTGTTTACTTTAGATGTTTTTTATTAGTGCTGAAACCACAATGCACTGCAAAGTGACATGTATTTTATATAAGAAACAGGCACATTTCAGTCAGCTCTTTTGTTTACAAGTACGATCAGTGACCCCATGACAGTTACATGACAGGAAGAGCTGGTGTCTGAGAGGCAGACCACATAGTTAAATTTTATTTGGCCCTTCTGGATTTTTTTCCAGCTACTTTATAAATAAAATACATTTTTAGCATTACAAAAAGTATGGTTCAGTAGGTATGTTCAATGTTTTTGGTACTTACGTCTTTAAAAGCAAACTTTAACATCTTTTACAAATGTCACGCTGTAGTCTTCTTTATGTTCCATAAATAGAAACCGGAAGACACGTCAAAAATAATGCGTGCGCTGTGGAAATCAAAATAAAATGGATAAAGCGAAAACAGATGACACACGAAAAGACATACCGTGACGATATACTATTTATATTATATTAATATAATCATTCCACAATAACTTATCAGAACAACAACTCAGAAACAAACATTTATATACTGACCTATAAGTATATATCGTTTAAATCAAATCAATTAGTTCTTTAAATTATTCTTTAATCATATCATATATTGACCATAGATATACCCAGACAAGTTCTAACTATTGATCTTACAAGAAGACCCGGAGTATTACCTGTGATGGACTTTGACATTTTTACTTCCTTTTCCCTTCAACTCGTCATGTAGACATCAGTGGATACATATTGACCTACAATAAAGACTTTCTAGTGTCAATACAGGTAAATTAATATAAGTAATTACAATAATGTTTTAAGATAACAAATAGAGATATAATTAGTGTTGTTTTAATTGATCTAATATCCATTATCAAATGAATTATTTCCCTTATTGGTAGCGTTCGATTAGAATAACAGTTGTAACTCTTGTTTAATTTGAATATGCACTATTTTTTGATACTGGTATCCCTACCGACGGACTATAGAAAATCAAAAATGAACAACATACATGTACAAGTACTCTAACAAATGCATTAAGAAAACAAATCAAATAATCTCTTTTGCTTAATTATTGCAATAAAAAAAACTAGTGTAGACCCTTAAAGCTGCTGCTTTAATTTGTTGTGTATCATGCTGCGGCCTGACGTCACACACTGATCGTATGTATGGATGATGTGTACCTTCAACCGTAGCAAAAAGTAATGTGACATCTGTTTTTGTATGACAAATATGGATAATATTGCAAGTTGTATATCATGTGTAACTTATTTATCTACATTTTTTACTTTGAGTCTGTTCATTATCTTTACTGAAGACGAAGAATAAAACAAAAAGGATGACATTAAAATGCATTCGTTGATCTTCATATAATTACTTGAGGAAGGGAATATGTTAATAAATGAAAATGAAATTCTACATATCTCAAGTAACTAAATTTGTAATTAGTGTAGACTATTTAAAAGTGCTTTGTGTTATTGTGTTCCGGTCGAACGTTAATAACTGATCGTATGCATGTATGGTGTGCACACTCGGTCGAAATGTGGCATCTGCGTTAGCAATATCTGATTAAAAAGGATTAAAACAAAAAAACATATAAGGGGCACACAAAAACGTTATTTTATTAATACCGCCTTGTACGTGGTTAGAATCTTTAGAAATAAAATAATATAATGATGCCGGCTCAATAGCTAATAACGCACCTTGACAAGATCGTATGAGAAATGTTTTAACATAAATTATATCACTTTTGTGCATTGTATCAAATTTATAAGTCTTATAGATTTTTTATGTACTATGTCAGCGAATTCAAAATAAAGTCATAGGTTAAAATGAACTGAACGTAGGATTATGTTCTACCGCTCACTATCTTTACTGGTGTCGACCACTGTTTATTTATTTTGAGAATCTGGAGACTCGTGTTACTCGGGTCGCCTAATCGACCACTGTCAAAATGTATCGACATATTGTGCTATGGTCTTCATGCATAAAACAAAAGAACCAACCAAAAAGCTGATTCAGTCAAGTAAAAACAGATGACACACGAAAAGACATACCGTGACGATATACTATTTATATTATATTAATATAATCATTCCACAATAACTTATCAGAACAACAACTCAGAAACAAACATTTATATACTGACCTATAAGTATATATTGTTTAAATCAAATCAATTAGTTCTTTAATTTATTCTTTAATCATATCATATATTGACCATAGATATACCCTGACAAGTTCTAACTATTGATCTTACAAGAAGACCCGGAGTATTACCTGTGATGGACTTTGACATTTTTACTTCCTTTTCCCTTCAACTCGTCATGTAGACATCAGTGGATACATATTGACCTACAATAAAGACTTTCTAGTGTCAATACAGGTAAATTAATATAAGTAATTACAATAATGTTTTAAGATAACAAATAGAGATATAATTAGTGTTGTTTTAATTGATCTAATATCCATTATAAAATGAATTATTTCCCTTATTGGTAGCGTTCGATTAGAATAACAGTTGTAACTCTTGTTTAATTTGAATATGCACTATTTTTCGATACTGGTATCCCTACCGACGGACTATAGCAAATCAAAAATGAACAACATACATGTACAAGTACTCTAACAAATGCATTAAGAAAACAAATCAAATAATCTCTTTTGCTTAATTATTGCAATAAAAAAAACTAGTGTAGACCCTTAAAGCTGCTGCTTTAATTTTTTGTGTATCATGCTGCGGCCTAACGTCACACACTGATCGTATGTATGGATGATGTGTACCTTCAATCGTAGCAAAAATTAATGTGACATCTGTTTTTGCATGACAAATATGGATAATATTGCAAGTTGTATATCATGTGTTACTTTTTTATCTACATTTTTTACTTTGAGTCTGTTCATTATCTTTACTGAAGACGAAGAATAAAACAAAAAGGATGACATTAAAATGCATTCGTTGATCTTCATATAATTACTTGAGGAAGGGAATATATTAATAAATGAAAATGAAATTCTACATATCTCAAGTAACTAAATTTGTAATTAGTGTAGACTATTTAAAAGTGCCTAATCGACCACTGTCAAAATGTATCGACATATTGTGCTATGGTCTTCATGCATAAAACAAAAGAACCAACCAAAAAGCTGATTCAGTCAAGTAAACTCAACAATTCTGACTGCAATTCAACCGATATCACTTCTTAGAATAAACACGGCATTTACTGACATCCCTTTCAAAACAAGCTTGTTTCACCTGACGTAAAATAACATAAATTACAAATATATACAATGAAAATAACTACATGTTGACTAAAGCTAATTAATATATTATATTTTACATCACTGCTTCGAAATTAAACTCATTAAAACCTATAAGAAATATTGTTCTTAACATTTTCATAGGTAGAGATGGCAACATCAAATCATATACTATGTGGAATATGTGAGGCTCAACATATCACAAAATATGCAGATCAATGGTGCCCTGAATGTGACGAGGGTCTATGCTCCGACTGTGAGAACCATCACAAAATTTCAAAGTCTTCTAGAAATCATGGCGTTATTTCAATAGAAAATTATCATAAATTGGCGTCATATATTTCAGAAATCGGTAATCATTGTGAATATCATGATATGAAATATACACATTTTTGTCAACACCATGACAAACCTTGCTGTCCAGATTGTATTTCTACAAATCACAAAGATTGTGGTGGGCTTTTATCTATTCGTGAAATAGTTAAAACATCGAAAACATCGACATTGATTGACAACATTGAACAGAATTTAACAGATATGAAAAACAATATAGACAAAATTATGAAGAACCGACAAAAAAATCTGTCTGAAATTCGACAACAACGACAGATGTTTCAAGGCCAAATTAAACAGATGCGTGTTAACATAAACTCACACTTAGATACACTAGAACATAATATTCTACAAGAACTGGATGATACAGAAGACAAGATTAAGTCAAAAATTGATAATCTGTTAAAACAACTTTCACAGAATTCAAAGACCGTACAAGGATTACAAAGTGACATTAGAGCTATCAAAGAGTATGCATCAGACCTACAAACCTTCCTAAGTAGTAAGGCCGTTGAGGAAGAGGTTAAGAAGGAGGAGGAGAACCTAATGGCTTTATCTGAAGATGGATGTCTACAACAACTTAACTTAAGATACACCATTAATACAAAGATACAGGATATATTGTCTACTATAACAACGTTTGGATCCGTATCTATAGAAACAAATCCTCCATCAGTTGTTATCAAGACAACGAAGGATAAGCAGGCACAGGTTGTGTCTGTTATGCAACAACCAACTGTAATGTCAATCAATGATATTAAGCTTACGTTACATACTACATTTAATATACCAAAAGGAAAAGGCGACACCTATATAACAGGATGTATCGTTTGTCCGAATGGCAAACTAATATTTGCCGATTGACTTCACAACAATAGACTCGTTATCCTTAATGATGACGGTACATTAGATGCGGTAATAACCTGTTCACTGGGTGACCCCTTTGACGTTACATGTCTAGATGATGCAACTGTCGTTGTGTCAACACACAATGGTATAGAGATAATAAACATCAACTCTACAAAAACAGAAAGATGTATTAAAACTTCTAAACCATGTCGTGGAATAACACATCACAATGGAGTATTATTATGGTGTGAAGACAAAAGAGGTATACAAATGATGAAGTTATCTGAATATAGAGTTACTACTTTAGTTAAACAAGACAACATGCCGTACAACTCCTATATAACAACATGTGGAGACAAAATATATCAAACAACCAAAGACACTAGTACTGTCACATGCTACACAATGAAAGGGGAAAGGTTGTGGGAATATAAAGACGTATCATTGCTGAATGGTCCACGGAGTGTAACAGTGGATAATCAATATAATACTTACGTGACGTCATTTACCTCTAACGCGGTCGTGGTTGTAGAACCAGATGGTAGACAAGGGAGACAACTTATTAGTAGTGATGATGGATTGAACGGTCCTGCTGGAATATATTTGGTCAAATCTAAAAACAGTTTGTTGGTTACTAACTACGATGGATTGGCTTTTCTGTATGATATGTTTTAAATAGATCATTAGTGCTAGAAAGAAAATACTATTTCATTTACCAGTGGTCAGGAAAGTTTCATATTTTGTAAATTCATTTGTTAAGCGAAACACGAATGTCACAGGAGCAATTTGAAAGAAGGAACATAATTAGTCTGATAGAACTGGTGGAGGGAAATTGAACTTTGAACCTATACAACAAATGATGTAGAAATTATCACTGAGATAAAATAAACAAAGTGATTGACATCTCTACTTACTTAGCAATATATAAATAACGTATGGTTTGGTTTATGGTGTATAACACCACTTTAAAATATATTTCAGTTATATCGTGGCGGTCAGTGTTATTGGTGGAGTAAACCGGAGTAAAGGAAAAGCCTTCAACCTGTTATAAGTAACTGACAAACAGTAACAAATAATGTTGTATCGAGTATACATTGGGATGAACGGAGTTCCAATTCATAACTTTAGTTGTGATAGGCACATGTAGTTGTAAATCCATTTACCATGCGAACTCGACCATGAAGATTCCTAAGCAACTTATGATACAAAGCTTTAAAAAAAACCTTGAAGGAAATAGTGGAAGTGATGTGATAGTACATATAATAAATAAAAAAACTTATGACTTATGGGTTAGCATTATGGTGTTTTGTGGCACTTGAAACAATATCTCAGTTATATCGTGGTGGCAAGTTTGATTGGCGGATGAAACCGGAGTATCTGGAGAAAATAACAGACCTGTCGCAAGTTACTGAAACTTAAAGTTGTATCGAACACACCTCGCTGTGAGCAGGATTCGAACTCACAATCCTTATGATATAAAATTATGATACAAAATTAAATAAACTTAAAAACAAACAGTAGACGTGTTGTAGCGACACATTTGACTAGATTGTAAATAATACATCTTGACAACAATGCAATCATTTCATTGGACTCGCCTGGAATAACACATACAAACTTATTTTAAGGAAGTATTATAGCCTACGACTCAGACAACTTAAACAAACTTTGATTCAAGACAACTATTCAAATAATAGAAAAGTCGCATAATTATCAAAACATCAACATTCTGAATGAAAGTTGGTTGAAATCTAAATTACACCTCTATGATCACAGACATTATATTTATTGAAATTTGTTTTAAGACAAAACTAGTACATGGATATCCGAACAGAAAAGACAACACCAATAAAGGATGAAATGAATATATTTAGTACAAAGCGTATGAAAAGGCTTTATTTAGATTGGATGATTGATGTTTACTATTATTGAAAAGTGCATGCTTTCATCTCGGCAACGGATGACTATGCCTAGCGACGGGATCTATACCAGTTTGAAATGATTTCCCGCGGACACTATACATACCTGTGTAATATATCTTCCCGTGTTATTTTTATATAATTTTGGCACGATTTACCTCCGTTAAAATAGACAGCGCTGTTGTCTGTTTATCGTTTATTGTCAATATGGTGAGTTGTGGTAATATAAGCGCCGACCAATTTACCTAGTTTTTTCTTTCATGTTCAGAATGAGATGTTATATACTAAGCATATTATTGTCTTCTTCATATGGAACAGTTTTCATATAGTGTAGCCTGGCAAGCCATAGTTCCTTCATCCTTCATAGTCAACACCAAGAAAACAGTTCCCTGAGGGGAAGACAATAATAGAATAATAAGAATTATGAGTAAGACTATATATGACAATAGAGTGCGGCCAGGTCATCTATTTATGATAGCACACATATAATCAGAAATTCTACCACTGAAACCATCAGTAAGACGTGATGGATAATTGATTCACACCATGAGTGATCAGGTGTCCCATTTATTGCGACCGTTAGTGAGATTAGATGATTTATTTATTGACACTAACAGGTCTCCATTTATGACAACATAAATGAGACCAGCTGTTATGTTATTGAGATCAGAAGTTCTACTGATTGACACAATGAGTGACACCATGTGCTCCATTTATTCAAACCAGGTGGACAACTACTTATCCAGTGGAGAGCTTCCAATGGATACAATTGGTTGTTCAAAAGCAAAGACAGTGGTTGGCTAGAAATCCACTGGAAACAAATTTGCCCAGTGGACAACTCCCAGGAGTCGTTGCACTTCCTGTCTTAAAGACATCCAAATAAAAAAATAAAATAAAAATGGTCTGCTAAGTTCAACGTTATTTCAAGTTATTTTGCACGTAATTCAATGTATTTGTTGCGATCTTCAAATGATATATGACCAATCATTTTCAAGTCAAATGTTTGTTAGACAAAGTGTGATTAATCACACATTTGTTTTCTAATTAGTATTACTTACACAGTGTATTAGACCAGTTTTTTAAGCGAAACATTATTATTATTTTTTTTTCAGATCATGGAATAATAATCCAAAGTAAATATTTGTTCAAATAAATTGAAGCTATTAACTTCATTTCATTCCTAAAAGATGTATCGGTATTGAAGCAAGGACAAGATACTTAAAGGGTGTGTCATTTTGTGATTCATGTCTTATATAATAATTCGGGGAGGGGGGTATGCAGATACAAAAATGAAGATATATTTATTTTAAGAAAAACACAATTTAACAAAACTTCAGAAATATTTTATTATGATCCAGTTTAATCATTGTACTAAATAATGCAGTGTAAAGCCTCTGTTACATGGTAAAGCAGGTATCATGATACTTGTATCATAGACCAAAACATACAGTGTAAACAGTGCTATTACTCTGTATCATGCAACTCTTAGAAGTTGCATGATACATACTTTGGGATAGAACATGTTCTATTCTGTACAGCCAGGATCACGATACATTTTATCTCTGACCAATCAGTGATCTTGGTTTGAGGTCAGGAGGTTACAACATCATCAACAAATAAAAGCACATGGTCAGCACATGGTAAATAAAACATGACTGGAAAGGGGAAACCAGTAGTGATGTGATTTGGTCAAAGAACAGATGGAGAGTCTCCTCAATTTGTATGATAATGTCTTCATTGTCAGGATTCTCCATTTTGGCGGGAACAATTTGTAAGCAAACTCTGCATGAAACATGCTACTTGATTTAGTGTGTAAACTGACAAGGATCATGATACACAAAGTTGCATGATACAAGTATCGCGATACTTGCTTTACCGTGTAGCAGGGCCTTAATGGAATCTTACAACAATAAAAATCCGAATTGTGTTCTGGAAGACATGGAATCTATTGAAGTGGGCTGGCCTGAAATAATTGACATTTTTTGGGACTACGCGCTACTACCTATATACATGTAAATATCACGGCTTACAAAATGTGTTGATTGGATCTTGGGACTTTTAACGTACATGTCTTAGAATCGGATATTTTCACATAAATATACACACGTACACTGGATGACCTTTTTAATACTGTTGTCAAAAAAAATAAAATGAATAATATTTAACTCCAACTTTTGAGAGACAAGAAAAAAGAATTATCAATTAAAATCGATCCCAAATCTAAATCCAAAAACAACAAGCATATCTAGTAAACAATTTTCCAGCACAAATTTCATCATTAGCCATTATTCCACTATTGATGTAAATACAGGGGTGGGATACTCGTCACGGTTCATGAAAAGTATTTTTCTACTGATTAATTGAAGGCACGGTAAATAAATGCTTCTGATCACATTTCACAAAAATATGTAACCCAGTGTAATTGATAAGGAATGTTTTATCATTTCTACATATTCACTAGTCGGGTCCATTTTGACAACAATTGAACGGTGGATGTGTCCAGTAATTCATGTATTATTGACATCGGTTGAGAAAAAAAACAATCAAACAAAGAACAAACACAAAAGACCACATTGAAAACAAAAAGGTTTATTAAAACGTAGACGAGAGGCGAATATCATGAAAAATGTGAAATCAATTTTGACTGAAAATGATTCACGGACAATGTCGCCATCACGATTCACGGCAAAAAAACCAACACAAAATATTGGGGAAGAAAAAATTCACGTATACGGAAAACCAAAATAACCCACCATTCCCCTCAATCACACATATCCTTAAATTACTTGCACTGCACAACAAATTAAAGCCGAAATCAGTTATGATGGTGTGCGCTTCTCATTTGTTTGTATAACATATATTTATTTACATTTGTATTTAAAATATGTCTATTTATCTTAGTTCCTGTTATGTGTTATCTATTTCCAAAAAGGGGAAATAATAATTTGGAATTTGAAAAGAAGAAAACTTCATGACGACAAAAAAAACCCGTATGTTTATATCAATTGGCGATCATATTTATCCACTTGATAAAACTTTTTCCGTACGAAAATCATATTTGTCCATTGGAGAACTTTTGAACAACCACATTTATCCAGTGGACAGAAGTTGTCCACTGGATATAAACTTCTGTCCACTGGATATATGATTAATCCACTGGATAACTTTATCCATTATTTTGAATAACTGGGCCCTGATGTTTCATTATTGAGATAACGAGTGACACGAGGTGCTCCATTTATTCAAACCATGGGTGAGACCTGATGTTTTATTATTGAGATAACGAGTGACACCAGGTGCTCCATTTATTCAAACCATGGGTGAGACCTGATGTTTTATTATCGAGATAACGAGTGACACCAGGTGCTCCATTTATTAAAACCATGAGTGAAACCTGATGTTTTATTATTGAGATAACGAGTGACACCAGGTGCTCCATTTATTCAAACCATGGGTGAGACCTGATGTTTTATTATCGAGATAACGAGTGACACCAGGTGCTCCATTTATTCAAACCATGGGTGAGACCTGATGTTTTATTATTGAGATAACGAGTGACACCAGGTGCTCCATTTATCAAAACCATGAGTGAAACCTGATGTTTTATTATTGAGATAACGAGTGACACCAGGTGCTCCATTTATTCAAACCATGGGTGAGACCTGATGTTTTATTATTGAGATAACGAGTGACACCAGGTGCTCCATTTATTCAAACCATGGGTGAGACCTGATGTTTTATTATCGAGATAACGAGTGACACCAGGTGCTCCATTTATTCAAACCATGGGTGAGACCTGATGTTTTATTATTGAGATAACGAGTGACACCAGGTGCTCCATTTATTCTAACCATGAGTGAGACCTGATGTTTTATTATTGAGATAACGAGTGACACAAGGTGCTCCATTTATTCAAACCATGAGTGAGACCTGATGTTTTATTGTTGAGATAACGAGTGACACCAGGTGCTTCATTTATTCAAACCATGAGTGAGACCTGATGTTTTATTATTGAGATAACGAGTGACACCAGGTGCTCCATTCATTCAAACCATGGGTGAGACCTGATGACCACCTTGCCTAAGCTCGTTAACTTCAATCTCATTCAAATTATTTGGGTCAGCCTGTTCATTAATCTCAAAATACTCCTCATTTAAATGGTTTGTAACCGCATCGGTTGTGCAACGGTTAGCGTGCTCCCCTCGAGTGTGGTAGATCGTGGGTTCGAGCCCCGGTCGGGTAAAACCAACGACTATAAAACTGATATTTGCTGCTTCTCCGTTAAGCACGCAGCATTAAGGAAAAAGTGCTCGTAATCGCTATGCACGCAACATTAAATAGAGAGAGCAAAGACTGGTTGGCTCGGAATCAGAATAATGGGTCCGAGTGGAGAAACATGTCTACTCGCGGACTGTTGTTTCATAGAGCTAGCACTATTCAAATCCAACTCAGCGTGTTGGGCTAGAATAAATCAGACGTCATCATCATCTCATTGAAAATTAACTTGTTCTCGCCATGATAAAACTCAATCACTCACTCACTCAAATTGGGTTTTTAGACATACACATTTTTCAATGAACAAAACCTTTGAAGTTGTCAGCTGTATATATTTTGTGACTCTTATTATATCGTATGTCTATATTATATGTTTTGATTACAATAACTATGTGTATCAGTGTGTTTTTCTATGCTATGTGTTTCAAATTGTTTGTTCAAGATTTCATTGATACACTCAGACACAAAGCACGTGGTACATGAGGTCATACGTCAACGTATATGCAAATATAGATAAAAGAATAAGTAAGTAGACAGGCAAAGGAGCATTAGAATAACTTATTCAGTTTGTTCACAAAAACAGCTATATAACTCTTCTTTTTTTTTTAACAGTTTTACATTACACAGTAACAACATTTTCCAATCAACACAACTATTCAAGTTGTTAATTGGTTATCATTCCTATGTATTGTTCTATGTATGCATTAAATGTTTGCATCAAAATAGTCACTTCTATAAAGAAATAGAAACTATTACATTAATAATCGTTCTGGTCAAAAACACCGGTTACAGTTGAATAAACGGCATATGTTATCCTGTCTCGGTTTAGTCTTTTTTTTTTAAATATAAGATATGCTTTTACACATTAATAGTGATATTAATCTAGAATACGATTTTTATAATTATGGGAAAAAAGATTGCGAATTTCGCTCTAATTAAGATGTTCCATTTTTGCTTAATGTCCTTCACACTTGGATCATTAAATGTGAATGGACCGAGGGACAATGAAAAAGGTTATCTAACATTTTGTACCTTTTCCTTTGAATTCAAAGAAAGTAGCTTGTCTGATACAAGGTGTCTGATACAAAATGTTGTATCATCACAGTGTGGTGATAAATGAATGGAGAGACATTTGCCAATATATTTTGTCATGACGTCATATCATTGGAATGCGGGGTAAAACACTTCAATGTGAGCAATAGAAAGAACGGCAACGAATAAACGTGACGTCATGCACAAAATGTAGTCTCTCTCTCTTTAATTGCCTAAAATTAGTTTTTATTTAAAGTGGCATTATCTGCCATAATCGTAAATTTTTGTTACCCATACAAACTATCAGATATGATTGATGTCTTAATCAAGCGTGTTTCTGTAACTTATAAATGTTATGAAATGTACGCGCATCGGGGAAAAAAGGTGGAACTGCTCGTGTTTTGAGATCGATCAAGAAATATAGGGTCTAACACCAGGAGAGGTGCAAGATAGTAAAATATGTGACACCCGAGGGTAACATTTAAATCGTATCGTACGAGACTTGTCCGAATCTGATACGATTTAAATATTACCCGAGGGTGTCACAGATTTTACTATCTTGCACCTTTTGCGGTGTTTGACTCTTTTTCTCACCCCTTTCTATCGTGTCAATGTTTCTTTACTTTTTGTGTAGTTTGGCGTATTAATTTGCGAACTGTATCACAGGACCAAAATGCCACGTATTAAAATAAAACAAGATTTTCATTTTACAACTTTAAAGAGGTTCAAAATATGAAAGTTAACAAACTTGTGATAGATTTTACAATAACAAAATCTTGCACCTTTCACGATGTTTGCCTCTTTTTCTCATCTCTTTCTATCGTGTCAATATTTGTTTACGTTGAGAAAATATAGAGTGCTCTCCCTTGTTAGGTAACTAACGTAAATAAAAAAAATTACCTCCCTTTGACCAACGTCAAATAACTTTGGCATTTATCGCTGCTGTAGTAGCATTTATAATATATTTATAAAATACATTTTGCATTTTATTGTGAAATATATTAAAAATACTGCCAAGACACTATAAATCGACAATTTAATTCAACGATGGAAAACAATTTTGCGGGAAAAACGGCGTGTAGTTTGTCTTACCATGGAGCCGGGGTAAGATAGCAAGTTTGTGTTCACCTAAATTAACGGACTACTTTATCCAAGGGGTGAGAAAAAAATCTTTTTCACCTAAATTAACGGACTACTTTATCCAAGGGGTGAGAAATGGACGCCATCTGATTAATTATCGGCATTGTTTGCGGAGTTTGCCGAATCGTCATTAAATCAGTACAACAATGCACTTATTTCTTATTTTCTGTGAATCTGCTTTTAGTCGGCGTTAATTACGGACAAAGAACCATGCAAGTTTGCAGTTAATAAGCGACAAAATACAAATTATTCGTTTTTACCTGTCACTAGTAAGGTCAGATGCATACGGAGAAAGCGAGGTCAAATTATTTGCTTGCAAGGCAATAATAAATCGATGGTAATTGTCGTTATTAAAAGGCGAAAAGTGGTACGATAAGCTGATTAATTGAAATATTTACCTTTATTTCTTCATTTTATAGCTATTTACCAATTTTCAAAACATATAATTTGTTTGGTCAAAATCATAGTTAATGCCACTTTAAATGTTAGATAGACTTATAAACTTATTTCATTCATAGTCTGTTTGTACAATACTTTGCTTAGGTCTTACCTGTTGTGTGAACAACCGCATCACAACTCGTGGCTTTCACGACTCACAGTGATATTGATTCACCACAGTCGTATGCATTTTAGTAATAAATAGAGGAAAATAGTGAAAATTTAGATGTTGGGGTAATATAATATATATATAAGAGACAAAAGTAGTGAATCGGGTCGTATAGACATATTACCCCCTATGTTAAACCATTTTCCCCTCCTGAACCTCCTGAAATAGCGACTCTTACAGGCACACCTGTCTCAATCGATAATGAAAATGTCTAATATTATGTTTATTGGTAATTTATAATTAACTTAAAAAAAAATAATAAAATGAATTCGTTAAAACGATATTTTGATGGGATTATTTTTTGCGGGTGGATCTGGTTTTGTAAATGTGATTCGGTTCTGGGGCGCGAGGTTAATTCAAAACTAGTTAACGAGGCGGCAAGATGTGTTTTTTTTTAATATTTGACGTGTGTTATATGATGTTTTGTTGGATTTAAGTGTGTTTTGGAAATTATAATGTTCGAATATGATACCGGTAGGTAATTTTTGTCATAAAAACTTGTGCTAAAACCGTATCGAATACGTTTCTCTGAAATATTCTGAATGTAGGTCAAATCAATTAACAGTCATAATAATCCCACTCGGAAAGCATTTAAGAACTTATGTTATTAATTTTAGAAAGTTAATTTGTTGGGGGCATTGCATTAAGAATTCAAACAGTTTTTCTGTGTACACATGTGCGACACACGTGTTGTGTGTCATTTTATGATAAAATCATCATCACCTACCTGCTGTAAGAAACGTAATACCATCAATGGTCGAGGCGTATAAAAGATTGTCATTTTCCTGGTTACTGGATAGTACTTTGTTTATGTTGAGTTGTAAGACAACTAGAGTCCTGTGAAATTGTGGGGTACGGTACTACCTGTAAAATGCGAAACGAAACGCGAAACGAAACGAAACGAAACCAAGCCAAACGAAATTCACCGAAACGAAACGAAATTTACCGAAACGAAACGAAATCGATGCGAAACGAAATAAATCGAAACGAAATTGACCGAAACGAAACGAAACGGTATAATACAAAATGAAATAAAACCTATTTTAACGAAACAATTTTTTGGGGAAAGACAAAAATTAAATAAAAAAAATAGAGAAAGTAGCATTTAAGCGTAGATAAAGATAGTTCATTGTTTTCCAGGTTATCAAAAAAAATCGTTCTTCATCCAGCAATGATGAAATGATTGATTCATCGATTGTTGACTGCTAAACGCCACATCAGTGATATTTCAGATATACTGTGCCGATTGACGAAATGAAAATGACTGTTACGTGGGGGGATAACTTCCTTTATATACATGGTGATGCTCTGACAATCGGGATCCTATTTTTGATTTTATGTCTGGCATGGGACATACTTTTGGTCACAACTGTCTGAAAAGGGGTATAGGTTTTTGCTTGGATTATTCTTCAAAAAATGGGGCTGAAAGAGGATTTAGTTAGACAACAATCTGAGATGGGGTCTAAAATTGGCATCATAATCAGTATGCAAAGAGATCGGGGTTCAGAGGCCCCAGAAGAACACGTACCATTTTGTAAGATAGGCAGGTACTGTTACTTGATAATGATTAATAGTGCCGCTTCGAAATAATTGCAAAATTACAGTTGTTGTTCAATTATTCAATTATTTATTATATGTAAATTTTTAAGCTTTTGCCTGTGGATTTTTTTCGTTGTTTTCTTAAAGTTTACGCCTTGCTAACGATGAGATAAACAACATATATATTCATATTCAAATTAGTCCGAGATTCCTCTGCCGTCTGATGGCTTTTTTCGACTTGCTGTAGCTGTGGGACGTCAGAGAGCTCTACATAAGGAAAACAGCGGATTTGCCTCTCCAACTCTTGGTTGGCACATGTCCACGTTTTGTGGCTATCGGATTGTATTTTCTATCAGAAACTCAGAAAGTGGTGTTACCCTCCATTACAGCACGATTTTGCCTTAGATCCTTTGATTTCGCATTTGTCTTCCATTTTTAAATCTACAAACGTGGTCTCGCGATACTAACTGAATGATGACAGCAACGCATTGCAAGATGGGAGCTACTTAATGCAGCGCGCCAAATTATTTGAGCATTTTTTGCATACATTAACAGTACACAACATTAAAATCACATGGAAGACGATACATTGAAGCGTATTCTGCAGGACAAACAGTTCCATCTACAGATCAAAGCAGAGCAGAAGGAAATCATACAGAATGTGTTGGAAAGAAAAAATACAGTGGCAGTGTTACCAACGGGCTTCGGAAAGAGCATGTGTTACGTTCTCCCTCCTCTGATTTTGGACAAGGTAATATGTTTTTGTGTTGCCGATCGCACCATGTAAATTAATTGTTAGTCGTGTTTTTTTTAATTCTGTCTGAATAATTGAAGGTTTTTACGTCTTATTTTACAGCAAGAACCCACGAGAATGCACACGAGTCTTGTGGTGCCACCTTTGAAATCTCTGAATCGTGATAAAGCACAACATTATGGCGTATGGAATTTTAGAGGGGATGGACAAGGAAGAGATTAGTGGTATGTTCTTTTCGGTTTTTATTTGTTTTTGTTTGTTTTGTTTTGTTTTGTTTTGGGTTTTTTTTTGGGGGGAGGGGGTCTTTTTGGTTTGTTAATTTTATTTTGGTTTTGTTTGTTAGTGTATTTTAGGCCACAGCAAATTATTTTGTAGTATCGTGTCTTTCGTGGGCATTGGTACGCCCAGTGTCCTTCTGCACTACAGTAATATCATCTGTTCTGTGGATGTCCTGACTGACTAATACTCGGACTGGCTATTAATGTTGGGACCTTGTTGACGAGCGTTGAACTTTTCGGACTTTTGTAATTCTTTTCCATGTGCTGCGCTAGGCTCAGGAAAAAGCTGCTTTGTCTGTGTTTCTGCCTATTCGTCATGTCTAGGTTTTGTGTAAGATTTGTTCCTGTTCTTCTATGGATGTGTGTTCCTTTTAAGTTTAGCCCGATAAGCGGCCTGCCTTAATTTGGTGGCGTCTTCGTGGTCGTCAGTGATTGGGTCGTCTATATATTCTTCTACAACGTCCCATTCATATTTGTCTGCAATCCTAATTATCTTGTTTCTGCTACGACAGTTTAAAGAGAAAAATAAAAATGTGTTGCTTAAATCAGCGCTAAAGATTGAACACATATCAGTGGTTTTGTAAATGAGATTTATTTTAAATAGAAAATCTGAATTTACTATTTATTAATTTATTATTAATGATACAATTTTATATCCCTTGGGAGGGGGAGAGGGTTATGATGAAAATTTTAAATAAAAACACAGGACCGAACTTTAAGCAAAAATAATAATCCAGAATTAGTTTTTTATTAAAAAAATCCAGGACCCCTGTGTCCATGATTTTTTTTTTAAAGTTAATAATATGAAATATTGACATCCACACTTGCCTTTTCGACAGCATATTTCTGTTTCCACACTTGTACTAAAAAAACCAAACAAACACCCCCCCCCCCTCAAAGAAATGCCAACCAAACAAACAAACAAAGGCAACAACGCTGCTTAGATTTAATATTCTAATTATGTTCATCTTATATGAATATGTTAAAGACACTATAAGATACTTCTTTAATGTTGATATTTCAGGTTAAAGTTATATACGCTAACAGTTTGGCTAAAATGCAGAGAAGTATCATAACTGACTCAAGTTGCAATTATGTCATAAAATATGGTAAAACTATCAGAACCGATCTCCTCAAGCAGGAAAACGAGAACATTGACAGTTTGTAGATTTATCTAAGCTTCAATTTACTTCTGACGAATAGGAATTTATCCCCGATTACATTTAGACTCCCATGATGCAAAAATATTGAAAATTGTACTTGCATCTTTGTCAAGAACAACTTAGAAATGTAAGAGTGTCACAATTTTCGTCATGTTTTTCGTGGGACGATTGATTTTGCGAGAGTTACACTTCATATACAACAATAAACTATACATGTTTCTAATCGTGAAAGCATTCGCCACAGCATAACATTCTCTGATTTTGCAATATTCGAGCAGTAAAAAAGCAAATTTCAATTTTTGACATGTTCATACCTTGCGAAGCGACTTCGTGAACTCTCCTCCACCAAAACCGGAAGTTATCCTCACGAATTTCTTTGCAGAACCGACTGTTCTACTTGTGCCGATTACCAGCCGTGACAATGTAAAAAGTGAGAATGGGAATGCATAGTGGAATTCTAGAATACAATCAATAGCGTAGTGAATGATTGATGTATAACGTCACGTGAACAGTATTTCAGTTTTTTTCTCATGCATTTGTAGCAAAATACCAGCAGCACATGTACTCTATATATCTTACTCAATATAATATTCCAGGAACTGTGCATCCTATCTGTGTTGTCTTGATAGAGAGCAGCTGTTTGCGAGCAAACTACTTACACAGGTGTGCATAACCGTTATATCTAAGTATTAATTGTCAACATTTTGTTAATCGCTATTCGTGATCTGATTCTCGGGTTCTCTTTCAACCCCTTTGCATCGTTGGAGCAATTTTCTGGACTCGGACTAGTACCTTAAATACCACATTTGGAACAGGAACTACATACGCTTCTTTAGTACACGAGAACACACTCGGTTTTTGACACGTCTACTACTGTTTGTATAATGTCTTAGAACCCTCTTAACAATTTAAACCTTGTAGTGACAATATTATCTTGTAATGTTTCATACTCCTATACCAAGCATATATTAATGCAGAAGAGAAGGAATTTGGAATTTCAATTTTAACATTGTAGGAATGATATGAAGATGATCCGGAAGCAAAACTACATGGTGATCCTTTAGTTCATCGATCGACAACGGATAAGATAGACATACACAGGTTGATGGCGTAGGCCAATGTTAGATGTCTTGCTTAGATTCTTTCCAAATATAAAAGTCTCAAATTACTTGGTTTTTTAATATTTTGAACTTGAACGTAACCGACGAATGTAATTCCAGAAATCTGTCGTGTGCGCTAAGGTAGATATCTACGTATTTGGATATTTCCTAGAACACGTAAGTTGATTATGCAATAGGTATCAATATATACGAAATAATGTTACATATGTTAAAAGTCATTCAAAATGTAGCTTCAATGATTTGTGTGTTATTCTAATACGACAATGGTGGCCATTCTTTTAAGCAGAACATGGTATTGGTAATTCATGCTATAACAAAAAGTCCGATCATCATCTTTGCAGTCATGTTATCAATATAGACAGCTCCTATTATTTGGTGCAATTAGGCTACCAAGATATTAGATGTTAAAACAGGTAGAATGATACAAAAGAAAGCGAAAACAAAATCAGCTAACTAGTGATAATGTCACTAGTGCTCAAGATTGCCACCTAATCTGATATTAACAATTGACAAATGCCACACTGGATCAACACGTAGTCTTCTGTAGCATTTAAGAGGTTCGATTGCTTACTTCTACAGGAACTTTTATTTGTACTGGTATCTAGCGCGTACGAGTACGTGTAACATACAAGTACATGACGGACGTGGCACGAATTTCTGTGATACTTCTCTTGAAAGGTTAATGTGTACGCATAACAAATTCGAGCTCACCATTGGATGATTAATATAAAGACGGCTACCGATCCCCGGGACAACAGAAATTGATGCCGATTTGCTTTGATTTAACAAAACGACCACATATTTCATCGAATATATCAAGAAACCGCTTCCGTATTCTGACTTTAACAAATGTGCAATATAAACTTACGTTCCTGATTGAATTAAACATTGTTGCAGATTTCTTAAATTGCTTCTGTGACACACCATCGTTACGGGAGAGGACAATATTCAGGAATGCTAAGAATGAGTGGCATATACATTGTCGGTATTGGAGACTGTTGTAAATGTAGCAAGCGGGATGTAAGTGCGCTTTCATTGAATGGGTATCTTGCATATGCAGACGTCATTAAACATTGAACCTGAAACCTGCAAAATTTGGATTTTCAGGCAAACCAAGGGGCATACAGGTATATCTCCTGAAGGTAGCAAATTGTAGAGTCATACATCGCTCTTGGACTGTATGAGATGGTCCTTAAACTTGTGTATAAATTTCAAATGATGTTGTTAAGTGAAACTTAAGTTATTGAATGGAAACCTGGGAAATTTGTATTTTAATCAAATCAATGCGGCATAACTCTCGAACAAAATAAATTGGTAAAGCCTGAAATCAGTATAAGCCTTCCCAGTATGGCCACTGACTAAGTGTAGAAATTTCAAATGATTTTGTCGGTATAACTTTAATTATTGAGTGGAAACCAAATGCAAAAACAAAAAACGGTTAAACTACAAACAACCACCAACCTCCTCTAAGCTAAAGGAAAATTGTATATTGTTTACTTGTTCGACAATATCCCTACTCTAAATCTATAAAAATCATACCAGTGTCGGTAGCTTAAAAATAATAAATCGTATAGGGCTGTAAATCACACACCCGCAATACAAATGGAAGTGTTGTAAGACATTTTTAGATTACCTCTTAAACATATAAAACATGTGTTGATCACTTTTTGGTCCCTCCTATCTCGGGAACCGAACCACAACAACTCTGATGAAATAATTGGAACATTAATTTTTCAGAAGAAAAACTGAATGCTAATCTGGACTTAAAAACGATTATATTATTTTTCAGAATGCAGAATGGAATAATTCATCAATTGTTTTGATTTGCTTTCAGCATTAATAATATATAGGTCAATGCTTTATTTTAACTGCTATATTTGGATGATTGCCGTGTGTCCAATTTCTTTTTAATGCTTACTTTTATCAGTTCCGTAATTCGTTATTTGTAAATTTCAAAATTAAATTTTCTTTCTTCTTTCTCAAGTTCGAATTGTTCTCTTTCTAATTCTTCCTTCTTATGATTTGTTTCTTCTTTTAATCTATTTCGTTTGCTGTTTTTTATCCTATAAGAAGTTCAGAGTATTAGGAACAGTGTTGTAGTGTTTAACGCCACTTTCAATCAGCAATAGTTCAGTTATATATCAGTTAATTTTATTGGTGGAGATAACTGGATTATCCCACGAAAACGACCACAAGTCACTGACAAACTTGATCACATAAGGTTGTATCGGGTATGCCTAGCCATGATCGAGGTTCGAATGCACAACTTTATTGGCGATAGGCACTGATTGAGTAGAGGTAGTTGTTAATCCAACTACAATACGATCACGACCACGACGACCCCACAATTGTACAATATTTATCTATTCTTTGTACTATATATCACATGCTGAAATGGATGATTGTTATTTCTAGACATTAATAGTAGTAGTACATTTAATGTTTTGTTTAATTAGAACATATACATTTTCATTATTCGCACATGTTTATTAAAACATATTTCATAAAAATATTCCATAATTATGAAAATAAGGCGATTTAGATATGGTAATTACAAAAAGTCAAAAACAAATGTCCCTAGCATCAAACAAGTACCAGTTATAGCTTTCCAACGTGTCTATAGCCTCTTGTTTTTAATCAGAAACATTACAATTTGCCAATACAATGCGAATTATAGTTGTCAAGCAGTTTTTGATAAGTGACTGTATGTACTAAACATTGTTTTCATCATAGTGAGTACATTGTATATATCTTCTTGATTTGAAAAAGTGGCTTTAAATCTAGTGCATAATTGAATAGTAATTATAATGAGTTATTTTCTACATGTATGCCATAGATTTTTAACATGTCATTATCAAGATATAAGTCATTCGTTTTTGAGGTGTGATTCAATAAAATTATAATTCTATAACTTGTGTTTATTAAATTCAGGGAGAAATACGGTGGCAGCAGCAAAACATATGGAGCTTAAATACAAATAAGCAACACATAAATAAAAAATACAGGATGAACAGACAAAAATGAAATACTAACATATGTGTACATGTACATTCTTTAGTCATATACTGTCACACATTGCATTGTGTTCAACAGTTAATAATTAAACGACATCAGGATAAACAACGATCTACAAAACACTACACAGAACAGTACAGATCGAGCAACACGCGGAGTGAACTCGGATACTCCGGAAGGTGAAGGAGTTCTTGCTCCACTAGTGGTACTTATTCAGGTGAAGGTTCATCTCCCTCAGGCATAGGTCACCCTAGCCAATTTTGGATAGTTTACCGTTTAGACCCTTTGGTTTTCATTCACCCATAGACCTATCAATTTAGTTGGTTTTCAGGTTCTCTGACATTGATGGTACCCGATGAAGGTTATTCTTGAAACGCTACGTGTGTATGGGTTTTAAGTTTTATCCATTGAGCTATATAGGAATGAGATAATATATGAACTCGTTCACTGTCTGATGAAGGCCAGTAAATATGTTTATAGATCATACATTAATTTTAAAGAACTGGAGTTTATAATCAGTAGAACTATTATGTTTTATAAGAAGAGATACATGTTATATATTTAGCAAAAAAAAAAAAGAAAGAATATGATACAAAGTTCACGAAGAACCAGTGATCAAGTTTTGGAATTCGATGAAATATATATATCTATGTCTTAGTTAAATACGCAGAATGTGAAGTGGATCTGGACGTGTCCTTGAAAATCTATATATACACGCCGTTGCTAATCATATGGAATGGACAGTGCTCACTACCGGTATTCCCAAGGAGAACGTTTTGCGCTTTTCATGATTCACTCTGTACTAAACTCCGGAGAGATTCCGTATCCACACCGGATACATATATAATATAATATTAGGTGCATTTACATGCTGCATGTTAAGACCACAAATTTTAAAAACATTTACTGATGAAAACCAATTGTTTCACTGTAGATGCATTCCCAAAAGACACTCTCTTTAATTTCTGTTCAGAAGGTGTATAATTCTGCACTTTTAAGCCACACTTGAAAAGAAAATAGAGTGTGGCAATTATTATATGGGAAGGTTTGAACTGAAAGTTTTAAAGTTTAGTGTTTCTAGTAGCTATAAAAGGGGAAGAATAAAAATACCCCCAATCATCTATTTGTATGACTAATTCCTGGGCCCATTTATTTTGTGACCAAACAGGACTTTCTTTTATGTCTATAAATACAATTTATAAAAGTATGTCCATGTTTATTTTCATCACTTTTTAATCTATCAATAATGTCATTTTTAATATCATGCAGCCTGCCATACGCTGAAATAAGTTGTTTTTCCATCCCTTCGGGACTGCACCCACAATTGAAGCCGAGTGGGTTTCAACGATAACCTTCAGCAGATACCATCAATGTCAGAGAACCGGAAATAGAAATACATCTATTATAAGTCTATGGGAGAAAGAAATGCAAAGGAACTAATTGGTAAACTAGCCAAAATTGTCTAGGGTGAGTCTTTCCCCCGTTTCTAAGCCTCGCTACATAAATTCTATATTTACCGTCAATACACATATATTGTATTTATCATGTAATAAAATATGCAAACAACAATTTTATTTAATTTAATAATAAAAAAAAATAACTGCAGCCCCATTGATACCTCAATAGTAGTTCCGGTAATGGGCGTGGCTTAATAGCTTTATTAGGCTAATATGAAAAGTGTTATTATGACAGGGGTGTGGTCTATTTGCTTTATTAGGCTAATGTGAAAAGTGTTATTATGACAGTGGTGTGGCTTGATAGCTTTATTATGCTAATGTGAAAAGCGTTATTATGACACTGTCAAAATAAAGCAACCGTTTATTTCAACCAATTTATTAAGACAAAAAATCACACAATTGCAGGGTAAATGTAAATATTGATACAATTAGTATCCCGATCCCCCCTTTTTCGGCTTCAACACGTGGTCTTTTGGGACCATTTCAAGACCGGTGATAAAATATTGATATTTACCACCATGAACGTAGATGACTTTAAGTTTTTCATTGATAACAATTTTCAAAAGATTTATTGCTAAAACAAAAATATTAGCTAATTAGCACTACGAATTAACATGTTAAATTAATAATGATTTAAATGATTAGAAAGTATTAATATGTTGCCTTTAAGATTATTCCAGAAACCCGAATTATACACCTGCCTTTTTATTTACACTTATAAGTCTTGGAAATCATTTTATCCGTAAATATATTACTTTAATCTTCTATTGAAGATACATCATTTTCCATTGAAGTTAAATGCACCATACTGATAGATTCGCAACGAGAACATTGTTTACGCGTATCTATATATCAAGTGGTTGGAAAACAAAAATGTAACACTACATGAGAGTATACAAATAAATACAAGGAAAACGTATTAAACGAACTTCGGCTCATCAATCATTTTTTCAAAATAAAGTATTCGCCCTGAATATGTATGAAGTATATAATTGGCTTTGCAATCTCACGGTTTTAGGCTTACCTGATAAAGGTGATTCCAAAAACGCGTCGTGCACACTAAATTTGATATCTACGTTTTTATTATTTTTTTCTGAGATAAATCATACAACAATATCGTATCAATTGAGAAATATAACCTTCCATATTCAGATGATGCTGAAATATTGCTTTTAATAAAATGGAAAATTGAAAGCATCTCTGTTATCGTCAAATTTCCTTCTTAAGCGCTCTTTACCGTCTATATCTAGGTTTAGATCAAGATATAAAACAGACTTAGCTGTATATGTGGTGTCATTAATTACAATTAAAACGTAGATATGACATTTTAGTGCGTGCGATGTGATTTACATACTTACATTAGAACACAAGTAATCACATGGGTCTACACCGATAACCAAACTTGGCTAATGCCACATTATGCATGGGGGGATTGGCGTTTCTTTTAAAATAATAACATTAGTTAGCAATTGTTATTTAAACAAAAAACATATCCTACAAACAACGTCAGTGCCGAAGTAATAACTACAGGGAAGATGATACCCACAGGGACTGATCTGCCGAAGCACTGCTAACTGGGACGGTGACACCCTCAGGAACTAATAGTCATTAATGCTAACACATTTGGTTAGGTAATTATATCATTCACATAATTATTCAAATACAAAGTAATAATCATGAATGACACCATATAATTTATTTTGAAAAACACCTCCATTCGCTATGTTCTTCAACATTCACTTTCGTAAGAACTAATCTTGTACAATTTCAATTGTAAGCTGTCTGACAAAGATTGTGAATAGAAGCTGATGTTTTGTTATGATGAGGAATAATTCATGGTTGTCTCAGCAGATTTAAAATATTACTGATATATGTGACATCTGTGACGCTACTTAATTGATAATTAAGATCAGAAATTCAATCATAGTCATTGAGTCATGGAAAATGTAATGATATACATTTTCTTTGCTTTCTTTTCATTTTAGCAATTCACTATCGTATTGAAAATATTAATATCAATACTTTTCCATAACGATTGTTATTTCGTATTAGCATTATTAAAATTATCCCTAAATCGCGTTGTGCGTACTAGGTTTAGCTATCTACGGCTTTATTAAAGAATAAGTACATATTTGCAAGCATTGACGTGTATTGTATCAGCCGTCGTTGCCATGGCTTGTTTAATTAACGCTCGTTTAAAACAATTGGTGTCTGTAACACAAGCATTGTAGCGTTATTCGACCTATTTTAAAAATTTACTAAGATACTACGTTAGCCTGGTTTATGCATTCTTATCCAATTTAGAAATATAGAAGTTGTATTTATTATTTTTTTTTTACCGATTACTCTATCTCTGTTCAACTTCTGCATTATCGGTAAGCTATATATGTTTTGTGTTAATGTTCAGTATTATGTCTTATCAATGTGTGACGTAAAAGTGTCTTTGACATTTACTTCACTGAACTTGGTGCTGCTTTGACAACTGTTTTACCTGTTTTATTCAAGTATTGTTATAAATACTGTTATAGTGACAGCTGGAGACTTTGAGCCGTAATGAAAGGGGTAGGTTTGGCGCTTTAAAATCTGATTCATTCCACCATTTCTTTAGAAATGCCTGTACCAAGTTAGGGTCAACACTGTTTTCACAGTTTTCCGGTTGTTGACGGATTTTGTCTGTTTATATACTTGTGAATTTTGACTTTCCCTTTGTAAGATTGTTCGGAGTTCGGTAATTTTGTTATTACCCTTATTGGAATGTATGCATATAGGGAAACATAGGATTGATTGATTGATTGATTGATTGATTGATTGATTGATTGATTGACAATGGACAGTTTTTCAGCAATATCCATGACGAGTAATATAATTTTTTTTTTATAGATTATTGACGTCCTTGCTTGTTTTGTACTTCATTATATGTTTTTAGTTGAACTTTGGCAGTAACACACAACATTGCATCACAATACGTTCTTGCATGTTAAGCTGATGACATAGCTTACGAGAACTGGACGTTTTGATAATATGCTGAAGCCATACACACCTGTATTGGAAATATATCGTATCTTAAATCTATGACCATTCAAATAAATGTAACCTGAATGCTATAGACAAGCGTGGGATGCGAACTATCACCTAATAAACAGAAAAATAAACAAACAAAGCTAAAAGAAAAAAAGAAAAGAATTAAAAAAAATATTAAGAAATTTCTCGTGAATATTTATTGCATTAAATTCAATATGAATTGCAGATCAACGTCTAATTTTAAATATGTAATGTAATCTTGTAATCTTAATTATATACAATTTATTTTTATGTTTTAAAAGTCCCAGGTAATTATTATATTGGAACAACATAAAAAGCCACTGATTAATATATATCATCCATTATAGGAAATACAACAACATCATGAAATTTCCAAATAACATCACAATACACTGATGTGGTGCCAATTACTGGAATTTCAAAAATCGCAACACAACGACCACAAACAACTATTATAGAGACTCCCATTAAACCGGAAACAACAGTTGAAACAACGGAAATTGGTACGTCAGAACCGCAAACAACGACAATCCAACAGGAAACATTGATGTTGCCTGCATGTGTCTGTAGGTGCAAAATTGTTACATATAATTTGTCCGGCTTTACTTTGGATGAAAACATTAAACGTCTGATTGAAAACACAGTGATAGACAAAAAAAGGTACTTCAGCTTACAATAGGAAAATATCAGCTCATGATAGGCGAGTTTCTTTGAGTACTATTGGTTAAATCGGGATACTTTGTATATGCGTTTTGTTCATTTGTATCATGTGTACAGACGTAACTAATTGGACTAATACAAAACAAAAACATGCGGGTCATTTCAACCAGTTACGCATTGTGAAAGAACAACAAGTTAAGAAATATACAAACAATAGTTACATGTAAGACTTGCATGGCTATCGCATTGTCTATCCCTCTTCTATTTATGTTTTGTGGTTGTTCCTTTGTTATCTACTTACTGTTTTTATAGCTGTTTGAATGTTAAATATTCCTTTATTGATTTCAGCAATAATGAGTCATACGACAAAACGTCTTTAACAGCAAACCAACAATTGTGAACTAAATCAATTACAATAACAAAACAGATGTACCACATTTTCCGTAGTTATCCGTGCACAAATTACATAATTGTGTTTCTCAAAGTCCATATTTATATAGGAATGAATTGACAAGCAATATTTTGTGCAATGATTTTTTAAATTGAAAGTTTTGTAGTTTTGTAGTTTTGTATCTTTAGGTATGCAAGAAGATCTATATATTATAATACATATTTAATACTAGTTTGCAGAATTCTTTATTTAAAGGTCACTTAAGATTTTATGTAATTATTTGTGAGTAAATATAATACTAGAAACAAGGGTTATTGCAATTCAACATGAGATTCAATATATCACAATACTTCAACTAAGAAGGAAGCTTCTACTCAAATACAAATATAATAGTGTAGCGATCGCCTACGTTATTTTGAGGGTTAAACTACACGATTGTGCATGCACAGCAAATATCAAGTTTCTAACAGAGAATGAATTCATAGTTCGTGGTATTCTAGGTTTTTTTGTATTCAATGTGATATCTCTTGCGATAGATTAAATTAAAATCGATTAAATGAGTGCATGCGTATATTAGTATCACCTTAATAAATTATAACCTCCATAATTCGAGATGGTTCTGAAGGTCCTGAAATATTCAAAGATATCCTTAGATTGAATTTTGAAATTTCTAATATATATCAGATGGTTCTTACCCGAGGTCCTTAAATATATGAGATCCTGACACCGAATTGTACAAGGTCAATAAATATTTGACCTCCTTACTTGTAAATACAATATGCTGACCATTTTAAAACCAGTTCTGACGAAAGATTGTTTAATCTCTGTCTGTGTAAACACATATTTGTAATATTTAATATTTACATGTACCTTGATAACTTGATTAACGCTGTACTTTATCAATTACTCCACGGTATTTATTTAGAAAATGTGTTCCTGATCGAATTGTTTGAGTGTGCCGTTCTTCTCCATCACGGCAAAGAACACTTCCTTATATACACTGGATTTAGACGAAGGCATTGTTTTTTTCTCTTTTATTTCTTAATTTTTGACATTTTACTATATAACATCCCCCCTTTTTAAATGTTTGTCAAAAGGCTATCTCTCTCTTAGTTATTTATTTTGTTGTTATATTATATGATCAGTTTTAGTGTACAATATTTGTATCATGTAAAGCGCTTAGAGTAAGATTAATTATAAAATGTGCTATATAAATATCATAAATAATAATAATAAAAATAATCATCATCATCATAGTATTAATAATGATAAAGTAAAGAAAACAATAATTATGTTTTTCAAAGAGTTTTATGTTAAACGAAATAAACAAAAATATGAATAAGCTATGCTAAAATAATAATCCTCATGTGATGCACTACTCTGCATACGAAGAAATAAACCAAAACTATACACAATCCTCCGTCGTTAGACCTCCGTAATATATAGACATACAACAAACAGTAGAACCTCGATATACAGAAGACAGAGGGACACGCAAGTTTAGATTAAATTAAGCGAGCATTCAGGTTAGCAGAGCAAATTCTCCTATACATTGCCAGGAATGGATCATATCCCGACTTCGAGATATCCAGAAAAAAAACCTACTTGTTCACGTTAAAGAAACGATTTATGCTTTTATTTTGATCGCGTTCGGAATATCGTCACTCTTGTTATATTGGTTGACTATTACCAGTTCTTGATATCTGTCCGTACAATCCAAAATATCAAAGAACATGAACGATACAAGAGGAGAAGACGTCGTAAATTTATAACTTGTGTCTGATCCAATGTCTGTATAATTGCCTGAAAATAAAATTTGTTTAAACTAAGTAGAAAAGTCAGTACAGTCCAAAATACCAAAGAGTATGGACGCTATAAACGTGAGACAACTAGCCAAGTTGTGTTGAACGAATCAAGTACATAGCTCGCACTCAGAACGGGACGTAATTAGGTGTCTAGTGTATGCTAAGCAGAGTGATGGATCTGACCAATGATAACACAACACAAACCTTACAAAGCGCATCCACGATTCAATCTTTTCCTGATAGCAACCACAATTTTAATTTTACATACTATTCCCAGTGCCAACTGGTCACCAACACTAGAATACTGCTGCGTAGAAGTCGAAAGGATCGAAATAAAATACTTCGAGATATCCGCGAAAGCGCCTTATCTGTGTTTGAAATATCACGATTTCACTGTGTATGTTTTTGTTTGTTTGTGATCATTGTCTTGACAGAAATATAACTGAAATAATTTCACTTGTTGATAAGCAATAAATTAATCCAACGCAAAACATAATATAATACAAAATCTCACTGAACAATTAAGGGAGCACTCATTAGATTTACACAACTCATCTAATGTAACATATACATGCAGTGCAAATATACTCTGACAGCTGTTCATGCTTAACGTGTAGCGGAAAATATTTTAGGCAAGCTCAACAATATCATAAAATAACACCTGCATACAGAAAAAAATAGGTAGCTTGTAGTGGCGGCGACTATTCGTGTATTTAAATATAAACAATTACATATTTAGCGTGTAAGGAGTGTGAAGCCCACTATGGTCCATGGTCAAACTTATAATAGGGATGTAGCACAAATTGACATACCTACATTACGCGACGTACGTACGTATGGGAATCGTTTATTGATAGCTTTTAATAAAGGCGAGATGCGTCCTTTTATCGTTATGATATACAATTCTGAAATATATACTGGAACATATTATTGATGAAATACAATTTATGTTACTCATGTTTAACAAAACATGATTTATCGATAGACATAACTGATGTACACTCGCTTGGGTAAGATCACAGTGTGGGAACGGAAGTGTATAGTAAATAAACAGCTTCGATATTTGTGATGGTGTATAGCGACGATCCATTGCTTGCTGGACATGTAGCGTTTGAAATATGGTAAGTTTTTTAAAATTTATTTTAATTTGGAAAGATTATTGACGTATATAGCGCTATATTTGCGTTCTTAGTTTCTTTATAATCATTTCAACAGATCACTAAAGCTGTCGCATTTTAATATCAAAAGATAATTTTAAACATACATTATTATAGTCCATAAAGTAAAGTTTAACTAGACAATGGGACTATTATATACACAAATATCACTGTTACACTGTATGCCATGTAAAAGTATTAAGTCAATATATGCTTAACAAATGCACAAAAGATGCCTTTACTTATAGTCGGTGTCTTTATGATAAGTGTATGGTTGCTTGTTCGCATAGGACATCGTTGCTTCCGAATGTTGTGTATAGTTGCTTGCCAAATATTTAAACTTAAAATCAGGGTAATAACAAAATTGCCGAACTCCGAGCAATCTTACAAAGGGAAAGTCAAAACTCATAAGTATATAAACAGAAAAAATCAGTCAACAACCGGAAAACTGTGAAAACCGTAATGACTTGGTACAGGCATTTCTAAAGAAATGGTGGGTTGAATCAGATTTTCATGTTAGCTACGTTACATATATTGAACACAAAGTGTATCATCAGATATTGTGGTAGGCCATGTGACAAGAGTATTATTATTGACAACATAGTTTTGCTGGATTTGTCGATATTCCTATTGGTTCCAACTGTATCCCTCTTCTCTTCAGCTTTTCCGTTATTCGCATCAAGCTGACTTCATGCAAGGACTTCACATTTCCGATATATAAATCATTACAAGCTTGGGGATTATTCTGACCTCATCTATCTCATAGAATTTGTATATAACCTGATGAAGGTTTATTCCAGAAACGTATCGTACGTACTAAATTTGATATCTACGTTTGTATTGTAATACATGACAGCACATATGCAGCTTTATATTTTGATCTGCACCTAGATATAGACTGCAAGGACCGCTTAAGCAGGAAATTTTACGACAACAGAGAAGCGTTCAATTTTCCATTTTATTAATAGCATTATTCCAACAGCATCTGCATATGGAGGTTTTATCTCTCAATTGATACGGAATTATTGTGTGGTTGGCATACGAATTTCCTCGATATAAGAGGAACGAGGAATGTACAGGTTTGGTTAAAGTCATCATTTTCGTTTTCCGGTCACCATCATAGCGTGGTCACCCTTTACGACAGTTGAAAACATATCATATTAAAAAGATATGTGCATTTATAATATGTCCTGTTATTCAATGATTTTAATTTATTTCTATGACGATAATGTAACATTTCACGAGAACGGTATGCTTTGATGTCACGATAAGGGTACAGAAAAGGCGGTAATTTTAGGAAGTGCTTATATGGACAATTTGAAAACATTGAAATAACACAAAATACCCGAATATAGTATGTGATGTAGCAAAGTTAATTAGAACAAAGGTAACAACGCTGCTTAGATTTAATATTCTAATTATGTCCAACGTGAACTCACTAAAAATGGGATTGAACTCGGATGATCCGATATTTGTATTTTTATAATAATGTGGTCTTGTCCAGGTAATATGCCAAAATATTACCCAGGTCTGAAAGATATATTACCCGACCGAAGGGGAGAGTAATATGTCTCTCAGGTATATTACCTGGACAAGACCACATTAATATCATTATTATACTGAGTGTCTAATTGTCCAGGTAGTATGCCAAAATATTACAGTACCAAATATCACTACAGAAACGTACACGAAGTATAATAATGTATCGTATTGTGCACCAAACATAGAAGCATCGCCAAACTATTGTTTGTCTGTTTGTTCTTTTTCTTTTAGCCATTGATCATTGTATTTTCTATTCTTCGTCCATTTAACACTAAAATAGTATTAGGTTAAAGTTCATATACACAAGAACAAAAGAATAAACTGAAGATTCTTAAAAATAACCCACTTTTCGCACAATAGTGTGTCGTCAGATCAAGAGAAATGTATTAGTAACAACGATATTAATTGGAGCACCAAGAGAACACATGATTACAATTTTCCAAAGGCAATCGTGACTGTATATGGGTTGTATAAAAAGCAAAATGATATACCTAAATTGTATATTTCAGAAAATTCATACATGTTCCCTCTTGATAAATATTGCAGCATAGATACTCCAGAAAATAGCTATGCAATTAATAAAAAATAATAACATTGAGTCTATATACACAGTGTTGTTTTGCTGGAGTTTCACGTACGTAATGGAGAATACAATTCACCTGTAGAATCTTAAAATACGTGTTGGTTATTTTTAAGAATCTACAAGTTGGGGTGTATTCTCTTACATAATACATTTCCATCTGCAATTATATTTTTACTTTTTTAATGTTCAGAAAGCTAAATAAGCCACAATTAACAAAAATGAAACAACACAATTGTATCGGCATTCGTGCTTTCGATTCTCGTATATGTTTAGATATTTCAAGATCTTCCAAATGAAAACAATCGTTTATATTTAGATATGTCAAGGTCTGTCAAGTGTCCCAAATTTTCACCTGTGGTCTGTCTGATTTGTTTAGTTGGGTCGGTCCGTTTGTTGTTTTTGTATTGCGAGAATACTCGTCAGTTCTGAAGATAAATTATGCCAGATCTGAAATACTTGTATCGTGTTTTGTATATATTGATCAATTGCTTTTTTAAGCAAATTGTTGACAACTTTTTTTAACAAAGCTTACTATCAAAAGTTATATATACTAATAATAAAATATAGTAATGTGGTCACCGTAGCCGAGTGGTAAGATGGAAGTTTTGAAAGTCAAAGTGGACTTTGAAAGGCCCAGCTATGGTTCGGTACCCGAAATCCCCAAAATATGAATATCACGTTTTTAAGCCTAAAACAATAAAAGGTTATATGTCATATATTCAAGTACAAAAGAATAAACTGTATATTCTTAAAAGTAATCCACTGTTCGAACAAGTGTAACGTCAGAGAAATGTATTATTGACTGTGAGCCAAATTTCAAAGCAAATCTATTAATGTTCATTATCTTTGAAATAGTTCATTACTTGCATGCCATATCTTTGATGAATATTTTACAATCGATGCACACCCAACCGCATCGGCGGCGTAATGGTTAGCGTGCATGCCTCGAGTGTGGTAGATTGTGGGTTCGAGATCCGGTCGGCTTAAACGAAAGACTTTAATATTGGTAGTTGCTGTTTCTCCGCTAAGCACGCATCAATAAGGAGAACGTGTAAAGACATGTTGGTTCGGAATCAGAATAATGTGTCCGAGTGGTAGCGACATGTTTATCCGCGGACTGTCGTTTTAGTGAGCTAGCACTATAAAAATCCAACACAATGTGTTGGTCTATAACAAAGCGGACCTCATCTTATTGAAAATTAACTTCTTCTCGCCATGACATAGCTGAAAAATTGCTGAATTGGCGTTAAACAATTATCACTCACCCACTCACTCTCAACCGATACTCGAATTCCGAACTCTCAGCTAATCAATATAAAAGTGGTTTGACATGGCTATGAATTGACAACATAACCGTATTAAAATCTCTCTGGTTATTTTGCAATTATTTTAATCTCCAGTTTCGATGAATATCTCCAGTGTCGATGAATTGTGAATAATACTCATATCCAAGGCAAACTGTTGTTATGGAGAATAACTTTCCATTCCTGATCTTTATATTCCCGGTGCCATCTAGGTCTTGATCGCATGGTAGTTATAATTACAACTACATATGCAATCAGTGCCTATCACTACAACGTTGTTAATTCGAATTCCGCTCATGAAGAGGTGTACTCGATACAACAGTATGTGATAATGTTGGTCAGTGATTTGCGGCAGGTCGGTGGTTTTCTCTGGGTACTCCGGTTTCCTTTACCACGATCAGTTTGTCCATCGATTATATCCATAAAGGTAAAAATTAAAATGAGAACTGACACCATGTTTTTGACGATCACTAAAACAAATACATAGGTGAATATTATATCAACAGAACATCAAATCAGATTAAAGTAAAACTTTTGAATTCGTTGAACAAAAATATATTTTTAAGCATATTAATGCGTTGTAATACATTGTATTAGGTAGTATATAATATAATATTTATACTACCTAATACAATGTAGGGCGACACATTAAAATGTTTAAAAATATATTGATATTATATTAATAGAATCATTCCACAATAACTTATCAAGAGCAACAACTCACAAGCAAATAGTTATATACTGACTTATAAGTATATATTGCTTAATTCAAACCAATGAGTTTTTTTAATTTATTCTTTAAACATCATATTACCACAGATATAGACACTGACAATTTCTAAATATAAATCTTATGCACAGTCCCGGATTACTATCTGTGATGGACTTTGACCTTTTTACTTCCTTTTCCCTTCAACTCGTCATGTAGACACCAGTGGATACATATTGACCTACAATAATGACTTTCTATTGTCAATACAGGTAAATTAATAGAAGTAATTACAACAATGCTTTACGATAACAAATATAGATATAATTAGTGTTGTTTTAATTGACCAAATATCCATTACACAATATGTTATTTCCCTTATTGGTAGCGTTCATACACATACTATAAGAAATGCATTAAGAAAAGAAAAATCAACTAATTTCTTTTGTTTAATTATTGCAAGCAAATTAATTAACTATTGTAGACCCTTTAAAGCTGATGCTTTAACTTTTATTTTATTATGTTGCAGCCTGACGTAGCACACTGATCGTATGTATGGAACGCGTGTACCTTCAACCGTAACATAAATTAATGTGACATCTCTTTTAGCATGACAAATATGGATAATATTGTTGTATATCATGTGTAACTCGCTTATCTACTTTGTGTATGCATCCTTATTAAAGCGATAGAATAAAACAAAAGGATGACATTAAAATGCATTCATTCATGTTCATTGAATTACTTGAGAAAGGGAATATATTTATAAATGAAAATGAAATTCTACATATCTCAAGTAACTAAATTTGTAATTAGTGTAGACCATTTAAAACTGGTTTTTTTATTATGTTCCGGTGGAACGTCAATAGCTGATCGTATGCATGTATGGTGTGCACACTCGGTCGAAATGTGGCATCTACTTTAGCAATATCTGATTAAAAAGGACTGATTCTTAGATAGTGTAAAACTAAAGCGAAAAACATATAAAGGGTACACAAAAACGTTATTTTGTTAATACCGCCTTGTACGTGGTTAGAATCTTTAGAAATAAAATAATATAATGATCTCGGCTCAATAGCTAATAACGCACCTTGACAAGATGGTATGAGAATGGTTTTAGCATCAATTATATCACTTTTGTGCATTGTATCAAATTTATAAGTCTTTATAGTTTTTTATGTAATATGTCAGAGAATTCAAAATAAAGTCACAGGTTAGAACGAACTGAACGAATACGTATGATTATGTTCTACTGCTTATTATATTTACTGGTGTCGACCTCTGTTTATTTTCTTTGAGAATCTTGAGACTCGTGTTGCTGGTGTTCCCTAATCGACCTCTGTCAACATATCCCAATATACTGTGTTGTGGTTTTCATGAATAAAGCCAAGAACAAACAACAAAACTACACGTCAATAAAACTACAACAAAATGCATTCAATTCTTAAGTAAATACGTAGTAGTATATTAACAAGTATTTCATACCGCTGAAGGCAAAATAGGACACTCTATAGACTGCCCTCGCTCCCCCTAAGAAAACAAAACAAACAAAAACAAACATAAGTAAATACATATATAAATAAATGAACCGACGTGAAGCTGACATCGATATCAGGAATGTAAACTGTTACGTATGTGTGTGTGGGTGTGTCGATAGTATCTCTTTCTACGATATTAATATTTTATTTAGGAATTGTTCAGACAATGTTGTATGTTTTGTTTTTAATTTTATAATGTATGTTTATACATATTAGTTAATCCATCATTAAACAGTTTATACATATTAGCTAAACCATCATTGAACAGTGTATGCATATTAGTTAACCCATCATTAAACAGTTTATACATATTAGTTATCCCATCATTTAACTGTTGATACATATTACTTATCCCATCATTAAACAGTTTATACATATTAGTTAACCCATCATTAAACAGATGGTACATATTAATTAACCCATCATTAAACAGTTTATACATATTAGTGAACCCATCATTAAACAGTTTATGCATATTAGTTATCCCATCATTAATCAGTTTATACATATTAGTTAACCCATCATTAAACAGTTGGTACATATTAGTTAACCCATCATTAAATAGTTTATACATATTAGCTAACCCATCATTAAACAGTTTATGCATATTAGTTATCCCATCATTAAACAGTTTATGCATATTAGTTATCCCATCATTTAACTGTTGATACACATTAATTAACCCATCATTAAACAGTTTATACATATTAGTTAACCCATCATTAAACAATTTACGCATATTAGTTAACCCATCATTAAACAGTTGATCAGTTATTTTAACATTTTGCTAAAACTTTGCTCTTCTAATTATTATAAGCTCGATTCATCAAATTTTCGGAGGCCATTGTCTAAAGTTTAATATTTGTTTTCTCTACATGCATACATAATTATATGTAGAAAAAATAATAGGTCAAGTGATGTAGAACTTGTTAGGTGTATTCTAGAAATAATACTCACCTTCTTAACAGAAAAGCTGCCAAATATTTTTTTTCTTGACACACTGTTATTCATTAATTTTATTACGTAATTTTTGTTGTTGTACTGCCTAAGTGTAAAAATTGTATATTTTGTATCGTCAATGTAGAATATTTTATTTCTATGCCATTAATTGCATACTAATATGTACAAATATCCCCCTCACATGACTCGCAAAACTTGTGGGAACTTTCGTTTTAATAATACAATGAATACAAATAAAAAGACACCTCTTTGTATCCTGACAAAAAAGTATACATTTCTCAAGTCAAATTAATTTGTTTGTATTGCTTTACACATATCATATTATATACTCTGACAAGTTCTAAATATAGATCTTACAAAAAGCCCCGGATTATGATCGACTGACCTGTTTTCGTCACCTCGTCATGTAGACATCAATGGATACATATTAACCACCATGACTTTCTAGTGTCAATGCAGGTAAATTAATAGAAGTAATTACAATAATGTTTTAAGATAACAAGTAAAGATATAATTAGTGTTGTCTTTATTGACAAAATATCCATTGTAAAATGTATTACTGGTAGCGTTCGATTAGAATAACCTGAAACTCTTGTATCAAACTTGAGTATGCGCATTTCTTGCGACAGTAGTATCCTTGCCGAATAGTTGAAACAGAACAAAAAGTTCACGGAAATACTTGAAAAAAAATGTGTATGAATGAACAAATATTCTACATAAATCACGTCAGCTAATAATTCATTATTGCGATGCATGTTTGCAATTGTTGTAGACCTTAAAACTTTTGTTTAAAATTGTTTCATTATGTACTGGCTCACAAACTGATCGTAACATGTACGTATGCACCAATAATCGTATCAACAATTAATGTGACATCTGTTCCAAAAACATCTACTAACAAATATCGCTGCAGAATTACAACAAATTTCCCCAAATTTAACTTAAAGAAACATAAGACGGTCTCACCCAAAAAATATATGTTAATGCAACGTTGTATGTGGTTATAAGACAGAGAAATGTTTCTGGGGGGTAGAACGTTTATAAATAAAATAATACATATGATGTCGGCCTAACAACTAATAAAGTTCATTGCCAAGATGGGCTGAGAATGGCATTTATACCAATTATATCACTTTTTACAACATTGTTGTGTATTGTATCAACATGTATAACAGTCTTACGAGTTATTACTGGCGAGGTGTACTCGATACAACATTATGTGATAAAGTTTGTCAGGGACTTGTAGCATGTCGGTGGTTTTTTCCCGCGACTCCGGTTTCCTCCATTAATAAAGCTGACCGCCACAATATTACTGGAATATTGTTGAAAGTGGCGTTTAACACCATAACCCTAACCCCTAATCATATCAGTTTTATATTTACAATAATTGACGGAGAATCTAGAATCAGATAATATGCTAAATACATCTAAACGAATACTAACGATTCTCTACCGCCGCTCACTATCTTTAACGCATATGTTTCTACCTAAGCGAAGTGTATACAACCAACACAAGTACGGTGTACTAGTGTTGAACTCGGTTAATTTTATTTGAAAATCTTGAGATTCGTGTTACACGAGTCGTCTAATGAAATACTGTCAAAATGCATATCAACCCTAAAGATCACTGTGTTGCAGTTTTCATGAAATGTCATAAAAGTCATATATGTGTTCAATATGTTCATTTGTTAATATGGCCAGATGATTTGTGATGTGTTTCTCTTTATTTTTCAACCCTATTCGTTGAATTTTAAAGGCTATAGATTTCTATGAATTATAAAAGGAATATCGAATTAATGGTTGGTCAATTTACCACTGCAATTACCTCACATTTTCTGCGTTTGATGGAAGGATTACAAAACAGAGATAGGTACAATAACAAACTATGCTTCTTAACTGACCTCCCCGAGTAAGAACTACTTCTGGCATTCATTGCAAATGTGTCCTTGAATACACAAAATATGGCTTACATGAACAACTAATGCACACAACCGCCTTAAGTCTTCACATAAATCAAGACAATTAAATACAACCTGACGTACATCATGACAAAAAACACCACCTAGCTTAATTCAGGACAAATAAATACAACATGTTTTAAAATTAGAAAATACATATAAATCAAGAAAAATAAATACAAACTGACTTAAATCAAAACAAATATATAAGCATGGTCATTTATAATCTGGCTAAAACCAAGTCAATAAAATCCATTTTCCCTCAAAATAAGACCCCCCAAATGTAATCCGTCTTAAAGCAAGTCAACCAACACAGCATGGCTTAAATGAAGACAAAGTAATTAATCCTGACTTAAATCAAGATAAATGAATACAACATGGCTTATATCAAGACAAACATGTAACAATCCCTAAATAAGCAAAGAAACCTTGAATAAAACTGATTTAAGCGAAAGGAAAGGACAGACTTATATGAAAATAGAGGAAGCCATGAATTCCAAAATGCAAAATACTAGAAAGCAACTGTTGAATTATGACCTAGACCACGACATCTACAACTTAATCAAAGAACAATACAGCGATACATTACTTAAAGTAAGACAAATATAATAAACCATGATTAATCCCTCAAAAAATCCAAAACCAAATATACTTGAACGAAGAAAGTTAAAACAAAACTGTCATAAATACACAAAACAGTAAACATTACTAAAATTCAAAATACAAAATATGACCTACATACAAATGACTTAAGACAGGACAAAAGAAACAAACCACAATTAATTACGAAACACATCAAAAACCTGACCAAGATTAAAACAGGTGAAATGCAACAACTTTGAAAAATAAAATGAACCTCGCGGATGTTTAAATAATTCACCATGTGTCACTTTATCCATGCAAAATAACAAAGCTAAATAAAACAAACAACAAACAAAAAAAAAATGATTAAATCACGAAAACACCACAATACTGACTGAGATACAACCGAGATAACTCCTTAGAATTAGTACAACATTTAACTGACATTACGTTGAAAACAAACTTAATTCACATGACAAAGTAACATGTAAAATAAAATATAGCTAACAAGTATATTATGATACCTGTATTTTCAATATATGTTCCAAAATTGAGCTCTATAGGAATATTTTTGTAATTCTTTTGTAGGTAAGAATGGCAACATCAGGTACTATGCTATGTGGAATATGCGAGGCTCAGTATATCACAAAACATGCAGATCAGTGGTGCCACGAATGTGACGAAGGTCTATGTTCCGAATGTGAAAATAATTTCCACAAAATTTCAAAGGCTACCAGAGATCATGGTGTTATTTCTATTGACAATTACCATCAATTGCCATCATTTATTTCTGAAATCGCTAACTATTGTGAATATCATGATATGAAATATACACATTTTTGTCAACACCATGACAAACCTTGCTGTCCAGATTGTATTTCTACAACCCACAGAGATTGTGTTGGACTTTTGTCTATCCGTGAAATAATTAAAACTTCCAAAACATCCACATTGATTGATACTATTGAACAAAATTTAACAGATATCAAAAACATTATAGAGAAAATTACGAAAAACCAACAACAAAATATGTCGGAAATTTGTCAACAACGACAGATGTTTCAAGACCAGATTAAACAGATGCGTGTTAAAATAAACTCACACTTAGATACACTAGAACATAATATTCTACAAGAAGTGGATGACACGGAAAAAAAGATTAAGTCAAAAATAGATAATATGTTGCAACAACTTTCTAAGAATTCAAAGGCAGTAGAAGGATTACAAAGTAACATGATAGCTGTCAAAGAGTTTGCATCAGACCTACAAACCTTCTTAGGAAGTAAGGCTATTGAGGAAGAGGTAGAAAAGGAGGAGGACTACTTAATGGCTTTATTTAAAGATGGATGTCTACAACAACTTAACTTAAGTTACAAAATTAATACAATGATAACGAAAATATTGTCTACTATGACAACGTTTGGATCCGTATCTATAGAAACACGTCCTCTTCCGTCAGTTGTTATCAAGACAATGGGGACTAAGCAGGCACAGATTATGGCTGCTATACAACATCAATCTGTAAATTCAATCAATGATATTAATCTTACTTTACATACTTCATTTAATATACCAAACCGAAAATGTGACATTTTTATAACAGGATGCATCGTTTGTCCGAATGGTAAAATGATATTTGTGGATTACAACAACAGCAGACTTGCTATCCTGAATCATGACGGTACATTAGATAAGGAAATATCCTGTTCACTGAGTAACCCGTTGGACGTTACATATGTAAATGATACAACTGTCGCTGTGTCAACATACAATGGCATAGAGATAATAAACATCAATTCTACAAATAAAGAAAGACGTATTAGGACTAGTCAACCATGTGGTGGAATATCAGATCACAATGGAGTACTATTATGGTGTGAATACCAAAGAGGTATACAAATGATGAGATTATCTGATGATAGAGTTACCACATTAGTTGAGCAAAGTAACCTGCCGTATGGTTCCTATATAACAACATGTGGAGACAACATATATCAAACAAATCGTGACACTAACATCGTCACATGCTTCACGATAAAAGGGGAAAAGCTGTGGGAATTTAAAGACCCATTAGTACTGAATGGGCAATTATGTGTAACAGTGGATAATAATTTCAACGTGTACGTGACGTCCGGCAAATCTAACCAGGTCGTAGTGCTAGAGTCAGATGGTAGACAAATGAGACAGCTTATAGGTAGCGATGATAGATTGGATTGTCCGACTGGAATATATTTTGACAAATCTGAAAACAGGTTGTTGGTTACTAACTATCATGGCTCGGCTTTCCTGTATGATATGTGTTAAATGTTGCCTTATTTTTAGAGATAGTGTGCTCTGTTATATACTAGTTGCCAAATATCTTGCAAAATAATCATCTTAGCCAAAACACTTGTTTCTATGCCAATTTGAGGGAAATGATGTAATTAAAATATCATAGCTGATATATTAAACTTTTAACATGTAAAAATAATGTAGAACTTATCAATAAAGTTAAATTAGAAACGAGATTGACAACTCTTTTTACTAAAAACAATATAAACAATGTACTATTCAAAGTTAAATAAACCTAAAAACAAATATTTGAAATGTTATAGTGGACCATTTAACTAGATTTATATAACAACAAAATAATGATACTTGTTGACAAACAGATAAACTGACTTGACAAAAAGTATGCAATTATTATTATCTTCAAGACAAGCATTATATCATACGGCCACATGTAATCTAAGACAACCGGCAGTAAAATAATAATTTTCGAGTAACAAAAAAATTATAATCCACCATCATAATCCCTTATAGTTTGTTGACGGACATCCACATCTTTTTTATTAGACTTTGTCTATTTTAAAAGACAAACAAACTATATTTAGTACGAATTGTACAAATCATGGCCATCCGGACAGAACGGACAACTCTAGTAAACGATGAAGTAATAGGTGGGGTTGGATGGGTTATGAGAACAGCACCGACCTGCCGGAAGTCAATAACAAACTTTATCACATAATGTATCGAGTACACCTCATCTGAACAAAATTCGAAGTGATTACATGGGTAGGCATACATCCACTTACCATAAGATCATGATCAGAACGACCCTATGAAATAATATATATTAGAACACCTATGATGAATTTATGACTTCATGAGTCAGACCAGGTGATTAATTTATGATACCATGAGTGATACCAGGTGATCAATTTATGACTCCATGAGTGAGACCAGGTGATCCATGTATAGCTCCATGAGTGACACCAGGTGATCAATTTATGATACCATGAGTGAGACCAGGTGATTAATTTATGACTCCATAAGTGAGACCAGGTGAACAATTTATGACTCCATGAGTGATACCAGGTGATCAATTTATGACTCTATGAATGAGACCAGGTGATCCATGTATGACTCCATGAGTGAGACCAGGTGATCAATTCATGATACGATGAGTAAGACCAGGTGATTAATTTATGACTCCATAAGTGAGACAAGGTGATAAATTTATGACTCCATGAGTGATACCAGATGATCAATTTATGACTCTATGAATGAGACCAGGTGATTCATGTATGACTCCATGAGTGAGACCAGGTGATCAATTTATGATACGATGAGTGAGACCAGGTGATTAATTTATGACTCCATAAGTGAGACAGGTGATAAATTTATGACTCCATGAGTGAGACCAGATGATCAATTTATGACTCCATAAGTGAGACAAGATGATAAATTTATGACTCCATGAGTGAGACCAGGTGATTAATTTATGACTCCATAAGTGAGACCAGGTGAACAATTTATGACTCCATGAGTAATACCAGATGATCAATTTATGACTCCATGAATGAGACCAGGTGATCCATGTATGACTCCATGAGTGAGACCAGGTGATCAATTTATGATACGATGAGTGAGACCAGGTGATTAATTTATGACTCCATAAGTGAGACCAGGTGAACAATTTATGACTCCATGAGTAATACCAGATGATCAATTTATGACTCCATGAATGAGACCAGGTGATCCATGTATGACTCCATGAGTGAGACCAGGTGATCAATTTATGATACGATGAGTGAGACCAGGTGATTAATTTTTGACTCCATAAGTGAGACAAGGTGATAAATTTATGACTCCATGAGTGATACCAGATGATCAATTTATGACTCCATGAATGAGACCAGGTGATTCATGTATGACTCCATGAGTGAGACCAGGTGATCAATTTATGATACGATGAGTGAGACCAGGTGATTAATTTATGACTCCATAAGTGAGACAAGGTGATAAATTTATGACTCCATGAGTGAGACCAGATGATCAATTTATGATACAATGAGTGAGACCAGATGATTAATGTATGACTCCATAAGTGAGAAAAGATGATAAATTTATGAATCCATGAGTGAGACCAGGTGATTAATTTATGACTCCATAAGAGAGACCAGGTAAACAATTTATGACTCCATGAGTAATACCAGATGATCAATTTATGACTCCATGTATGAGACCAGGTGATCCATGTATGACTCCATGAGTGAGAACAGGTGATCAATTTATGATACGATGAGTGAGACCAGGTGATTAATTTATGACTCCATAAGTGAGACAAGGTGATAAATTTATGACTCCATGAGTGAGACCAGATGATCAATTTATGATACGATGAGTGAGACCAGATGATTAATTTATGACTCCGTAAGTGAGACAAGATGATAAATTTATGACTCTATGAGTGAGACCAGGTGATTAATCTATGACTCCATAAGTGAGACCAGGTGAACAATTTATGACTCCATGAGTAATACCAGATGATCAATTTATGACTCCATGAATGAGACCAGGTGATCCATGTATGACTCCAGGAGTGAGACCAGGTGATCAATTTATGATACGATGAGTGAGACCATGTGATTAATTTATGACTCCATAAGTGAGACAAGGTGATAAATTTATGACTCCATGAGTGATACCAGATGATCAATTTATGACTCCATGAGTGAGACCAGGTGATACATGTATGACTCCATGAGTGAGACCATAAGATTAATTTATGATACGATGAGTGAGACCAGGTGATTAATTTATGACTCCCTAAATGAGACAAGATGATAAATTTATGACTCCATGAGTGAGATCAGGTGATCAATTTATGATACCATGAGTGAAACTAGATGATCCATTTATGTCATTTTGAGTTAGACCATAGGATCAAATTATGAAATCATGTGCCAGATTGGATTATCTCTTTGACACAATGAATAAGACCAGCTGCTGCATTTATGGCACTATGAGTGAGACTAGGTGATCAATTTATTGGGCAATACTGGAGACCAAATGCTGCATTTATGACACTATGAGTGAGTTCAAATTGTCAATATATGACACAATGGGTTAGTATATCAAAACATCAATTTTTGACACAATGAGTGAGACCAGGTACTGCATTTATGACAACACAAATTAGGAGAGGGACCAGGTGAGCAATTTATCACACTATCAGTGAGACAAGATGATCAAGCTGACATCATGTGTGTGACACAGAAAGTAAGACCTATCGAACAATTTATGACATCATGAGTGAAACCAGGTGATCATTTTATTACACCATAATCTCCATTTTCTGTTCTTCGATATGCTAATTCTGATTACCCGTTTGGCATCTTCAAACTCTTCTTATTGAAAACAATAGTAAGATCACGTACATTATTTGCGGCAGCATGAGTGACACCACATATTCCAATTATGACACCATGAGTGAGACAAGATCATCCATGTGTATGACACCATGAGTGAGAGCGGATGCTCCATTCATTCCCACCATGAGTCAAACGACAAGGACTCTTACTAGAATTATGAATGTGACTAGATACTGAATGCATGATCCATTTATAACAGTTTTGAGTGAGAGGAGGCGGTGCATTGATGGCATTCTGAATAAGATAATATGCTCCATTTATGATACAATTATTTTGACCATGCGCTCAATTTATGACACCATGTATGAAACAAGTTGGTCCGCTAATGAGACCATAAGTTAGACAAAATGTTCCATTTATTGCACCTTAATTGACACCAGCTTCTCTATTCACTGAAAACATGAGTGAGACCAAGTGCATTATATAAGACATCATGAGTGAAACCAGATGCTTTATCCATTGTCCTCATGAGTGAGAGGCAGGCAACATTAATGATATCAAATGTTCCATATGTTCAGACCATGAGCGAACCTCACAACAAACTGGATGTGACACTAGGTGTTCCCGAAGGGTAAACAGTGTGATGCAAAGATACATGTATCATTTTAAAGTCTTACCACAAATTTCACAGAAAATGCATGTGCGTCATTTCGACTTACATTCTCGCATTATCAAACAAAAACATGATAAATCATACTGACAAATAATAGCTGTAACAATATATAATTATGCTTGATTTACATCTATTAAAATCGGCTATGGCAATCTGTGTGATAGGATGATTGAAATTAGTTTTAATAAATTACATAATTATATAAGACATTTGTGTCCACTTTAAATTGTATTCCTTATATATTAAATATACACAAAGAAAAAAGTTAAGCACCCCTATGTTTTTTGGAAATAATAAATGATACAAGCATCATGATATTACTGACAGGATAATTTCAAGAACGCAATGGTGACCTGTTAGGACATTATATTGGCTGTAGGAAACCACAAACAAAATCAAGAAAAATGTGAATTTAATGAATATTTAATCACAATATCAAAAGGCCAGTTTTTGCAGTAAGGCATGTCCATTTTAAGTATTGACCTTCACAGTTCACAAAGCACGATAAGATTGTCATTTCACTTTCAAGCTGTCACTTATGAATCACTTGATGACATCTATTGTTCGGGTGTAACCCCTACGTGCTTGGATGACGGCCTCAACCCTGCATCATATCCCTCCAGTTAGACGTCGGATGTTCTGTTGTGATAGCTGCTGCCATTCCCGATGCAATGCTGCTTCCAACTGACGAATGTTTTGCACAGGGAGTTCCCGAGCCTGTATGCGACGGCCTAGCATGTCCCAACTATGTTCCATGGGATTCAAATCCGGGCTCATTGCTGGCCAAGGAACAGAAGTCACGGCTTCGCATTGGAGGTAGGCGGTAACTGCTCTTGAACGATGAGGCCTGGCGTTGTCATCCATATACACATGCCTTGTAGCTAGTGAGTGGTTGTCGAAATGGGGGACAACAACTGGTTGCAAGACGTCTCTGATGTACTGATAACCAGTTAGATTGCCTTGCATGGTGACTAAATCCAGCTTGCAGTCATGAGAGATACACCCCCAAACCATTACTGAGCCTTCACCGTAAGGGACAGTTGACTGGATGTTCCTTGGGGCATAGGCTGTATTGTTGTGTCTCCAAACCCTCATCCGGCCGTCGGTTACATGAAGCAGAAACCGGCTCTCGTCTGACCAATGGATCTTGCACCATGTCCTTAAATTCCAACCATGTCGTGCTAAACACCATGTTTAAGTCCCGCTGATTTCAGACGGTTTCTAACTGTTCTTGTTGACAGACATCTATTGGGCACCCATTGCTGTTTGAGTACGGGACTGCTTGCGAATGACATCCGTCTAGCCAAACTCTGCAATGCACTGTCGTCACGATCAGATGTTACCCATGGTCTGCCGGATCTTGGCAAGTCTTTCACATTGTTGGTTTGTGTGTGTTTTCTCACAAGTCGGCTGACTACAGCATAGTGGTAGCCCTTCTGACGTCCAATAGCTTTGAAGGGCATCCCTGTTGTATGCATGCCGATTATTTGCCATCGTTGTGCTTCTGATATTCGCCTTCGTATCATGCTTACTGAGAATGAATAATTGTTTTTCTAAAACACCGGACTTAAATACCCAAATTCAAAGCGTGATCATACTGAATTTTAAGTAATGCATGAGAAGCATGGTTCACGTGTATGACTAGTCGATATTAGACATAATGGTCACACCTATATGAGCACATCTTTTTAATGGAACATTGTTCTTGCTATAATCAATATAAATATTAGAATCTACACTATGTTTTAATATATCAGGAGGTGCTTAACTTTTTTCTTTGTGTATATAATTACAGTATGCTTAAATCGGTGGATAAACGTTTAAGGTTTCCAAAGTAGTAATCAGAAGCGCTAGGTCGACGTAGGGAAAACAATACAATGTCAAAAAGCAAAAGACAACATGACAAAGAATAATCTATAAAGCAATTCACAGAAAGCAAAAGAACGGGCAACACCGACCTCAAGAAAACCCGGGTTGGAGCTTAGATGCTCAGCCGACATGTTACTCTAGCTACAAACCTGGTGGTATGTCACGACGATGCTGTTGGTTGCCTTGTCTACGGATACAATGACATATTTGTCATGGAGGTGAGACAGGAAAAAAATGCTTTGTATAAACAAATTCACTACCTTTCCTTCTATCGGTCTTGCTGACCATGACCTTGTCTACATAGAACTATGTATGTGCCTAACGAGGGTAAGAGAAACGACAAGAAAAATCATGAGATATGATAATACAAACCGGGAATATATCAGAACTGATTGAAATGACACAATGACAACAATAAAGCATAAATACACCTCATTTAAAGTTAATGAACTATGGAATATATTTAAAATTAGACCTAATACAATCTATAGAAACAAACATACCACACAAGATGATAACATACAAACATAGACTACCATGGGGTACAAACATGTACGAAAACTTATGAATAAAAAGAATAAAGCATACAATAAAAGCAAAAAAAATCCAACGAAATATAAGACACCCAAACATCAGTTTCAAAAAGAATTACGAAAAGCATATCATTTATATAATAAACAAATTATATGTGACCTTCCAATCAGGGAACCGGAGCACCACCCACCATCAAACGTTAAACCTATAAAACTATCTAGTTATATCAAAAGCATTAGAACAGACAACTCTGGTGTAGTCCCTCTAATACGAGACGGTATCCTAGTAAACAGACACAGTAGAAAAAGCTGATATTTTAAACAACCAATTCCAGTCTGTATTTACAAATGAAACGGACACAGATATACCAGACAAAGGTCATATGTCCTCACTCTAAAATGCCACAAATAAACATACCATCAGAAGAAATACCCAAAGACTGGAAAAATGCAAACGTAGCACCATATAAAAAAGGTGAAAATATAGAGCAGTAAATTACCGTCCTATATCACTTACATGCATCTGTTGTAAAATTATGGAGCATATCATAACCAGTAATATCATGACATATATAGAAAACAACTACATTCTTTATGATTTTCAACATGGATTCAGAAAATCTAGATTATGCGAATAGCAACTATTACAATTTATTTAGGAACTTGTCAAAAATAACAATAAGAACATACAGACTGATTTGATCATTATGGACTTTGCTAAAGCATTTGATAAGGTACCACACCGTCGCCTTCTTTATAAACTTCAATATCATGGCATACAAGAAACCACCCTACTCTGGATTGAGGCGTTTCTGTCAGATCGCACACAAACAGTTGTTGTAAGCGGAATGTCTTCCAATATAGTCCCATTTACATCAGGTGTTCCCCAGGGTACCGTATTGGGACCTATCGTATTCCTCATTTACATAAATTACTTTCCAGAATACCTATCACACAGTAAATTAAGACTTTTTGCAAAGATATCAAAACACAAGGTGACTGCCTTAAGCTCCAACAAGACCTAGATTCAGCAGCACGATGGGAGGTAGATTGGCTTATTACCTTCCATCCAGATAAATCTAACAAAGCTAGCTGAGCGCCGCCTTAGAACACGACTCATTATGTTTTACAAAAATACACACTGCCTCATTGCCATTCCAACATACATATCAGTGCCATCAGACAACAGGTTACGAAAACATCATTCACAATCCTACCAACGCATACAAACATCTAAAGATACATACCAATGGTCTTTTTTCTGCATACAATTATGCAATGGAACATGATACCGCAACATACATTTCAATCAACCACAATAGACAAATTTAGAGAACAGTTAGCAGCAGCTGTTTTCTATCCACTCCTGTAAACCAATGATTTCAGTGTACATAATTTAACAAGCAAAAAAAAACAACAAAAAACAACAACAAATAAACTATTTGTAAATAATTCACTGAATCAAGTGTAATATACAAAAATGTATATATTTCTTAAATCAATTAACGCGCATGCGCACCAGCAAGTAATCTTCATTTATGAAGTTTTGCTGTATACTAATAAAGAGGTGTTAGGAACATTTCAGTCTTTAAAGATCGATGTTCCGCGAGTGTTCATGGGCTCATTGAGTCTTTTTAATAACCTTCATTGGGTGGGTAGAAAGTCAAAAAATTGGAAACCAAATCAGTAAATAGTCTGTTGAAGCAAGTAAATCAAAAGGTCATCCATGGAATAGCCAAAATCAAAATAAAACGCTAAGCCTTAAATGACAACATTTATTTAGAAACTGTAAACTACAAGCATTGACATGCATATAACCATTCAATTATGTCATGACATGCTATGTCATGGTGTCGTAATGTCGTAATATTGACATGATACTATTTGTATAAATTATTGGCAGGTGCAATGCTTTTAACAAGAATCACCTGTTGTCAGCTAATTAGTAATTTTCTGCCCTGTCCAAGTGATCAGATTATGACTTCGGTAATCCTGATCAGTGAAATATGTCCTTAGGTCATTGTAAAAATAAACGACCATGTAGAAATGTCACCCCAAAGATCTGGATTAATTTCTTTTTTTCTGAACTTTGCTCGTTAAGCAATATTTCATGAAATAAACTCACATTATTTTAAGATTTTTCATTCTTATGATAAACGTAGATATGCAAACATACCATCCAAGAAGAGAAGGTTGGTTCAGCTTGAAGGTGAAAAGAAGAAAATTACCAGAACATGTACACCAATTTCATCTTTTTTTTCTGGCAATGAACAACGTTCAAGGTAAACACAACTTAAAATTATGATTTTATACATTCCGATTTTGTTACTATTTTTACGCATCTAACTGGCCTTTCTAAAAATACAAATAAGCAAAAAACAAGGAAGACAAATATGTATGACGGAAATCGACAATCGCGATTCATTGACAGACAAACCACGGGAGACAAACTGAACGAGACTGGCAGACAAACGCGTAAATTACGAAATGGACAGATGGACAACACGAACATCTAAACATTTATTAAAAATTATTAAAATCTCGCCCATACCTTTAAATATATCCACGCTCTGTAGAAGTACCTAGTGACCTACTAAGAACATTTCAGTAAGTAAACACTTCAGTCACTTGAGAATAATTTATAATTAATAAAGTTATGGAAAATTTCTAATGCAAATCAAAACAAAATATTTTTTGTCAATTTGATGAGTAAATTTCTTTCAAATTCCACAAATTTTCTGCATTCAAATTTCTTATGACACCCACAAATATATTTTCAGTAGTGACCAGCAGTCTGCTGAAAGTTTATCTGATTCCAGTTTGACAACAATATTAGAGAGCCTTTTTTAAAGACTTTGATTAGCAACATTCAGTCAAGGTTTCAGGATGCTGATGTTATTGATCAGTTAGCAATACTTGATCTCACATGAACTGACTTGATTGAGTGTATGTATGGTTATACTGAAATGGAGGCCTTAGCGACACATTTTGACATGGACGCTGAGTCTCTGCTCATTCATTGGGAGGAATTTAGACATATTTTGTCCTCCTCTGACAACAGATCCTTAACTCACTTTAATGAACTATTTCAGTCAGTAGATCACAAAGACAAGAATCTTTCTTCAATGTATCCACTTGTCTCCAAACTGTACAGCATTACTGTCATACAGCCGTTGAGCACTGCAGAAGTTGAGATAATTTTCTCTCAAGTTGCCTTAATCAAAACCAGCCACAGAGCTAACATTAAAACTGAGACACTTTCCAATATTTTGAACATTGAGTACAACTGTGATCAGATATTCTTTAATGCCATCATTGATGAGTGTGTACATGCCTTTTCTAAGCACAAAAACAGAAGACTTGAAAGCATGCATTTCTGTACATATGTAACAAAATATATATAAACATTGAGTCATGTAGATGCATTGATGCAAAGAGCTAAAAAAATGTAGTGCTGAAAGACATTTTTAATAGTAAGTAACAGCAAATAACTATTTTGCCCTTTTTCATTGTTTTTGACGCGCTGAAGTGCCCTTTTTCCAAAGTCGCGAGCCTCCATTTTCAATTCATAGCTGGAACACTGATAATTGTTGTTAAATCCAATTCTATGTAACCAAACTGGACAAATATGTTGTCTTACGCCAGTTATATATTTGGAATTTTATATTTTAATTGATTCCGCTCTTGCGTTTTGTTGGAATGGCCATTCTTCTAATTTTTGTGTTCATGTCTATTTTGATAATTTTTTTTTAGGCTTTTTGACATTCAATGTGCTTTTCCATCAAATGAAGGTCAACATAGTTTTACTTCGTGAGTTCCTAAACTATTTCAGGTCTCCAACAATTCGCTACTAAAACTGTTATAGAGGTCATGAAATATGCTAGGGGTTCTTACCGGATGTCCTTAGCTATCTCATATTATGCAATCGAATCATACAAGGTCAATACATGTTTGAGGACCTCCTTACAAGTAAATACAATATCTTGACAAAGTTGAAAACAGTACTGACGTACTACTTTGTAATCTCTGTCAGTGTAAATTTAAATTTGTAAAATTTAATATTTACATGTACCTTGATAACTTGATTAATGTTGTACTTTATCAATTACTCTACTATATTTATTTAGAAAATTTGTGTCTGATCGAATTGTTCAAGTGCTTCGTTCTCCTTCTTCCCTGTAAGGAACACTTCACTTCCTGATATACACGGATATATACCAAGACATTGTTCTTTTCTCTTTTAAATCGAATTTTGACATTTTATTATATATCATCTCCTCCCTTTTTCAATGTGGGTCATATTTCTATCTCTCTCTGTGTTATTTATTTTGTTGTTATAATCTATATTTAGTTTCACTGTGCACTATTTTCACCCTGTTAAGAGCTTAGAGTAATCATAATTAGATAATGCGCTATATAAATATTGTAAATAATAATAATGATAACAATAAAGTAGAGAAAACAATACTCATGTTTTTCAAAGAATTCAATGTTAACTGAAATGAAAAAAAAATGTGAATAATTTATGTCTAAATCATAATCTCGATGCGATACCTCCCATTTTGCACAAACAGAAATAAACCAAACTAAACACATTTCCGTGATATAGACATACAACAAACAGTAGAACGTCGATATACAGAAGACAGAAGGACACTATACGTTAGATAAATTAAACGAGTATTCCTGTAAACAAAGCACATTTCTCTAGAAATTACCAGGAATGGATCATATCCCCACTTCGAGATATCCAGACAAAAATGTCTTGTTCACGCTCAAGATAAAGGGATGTGATATTATTTTGATCGCGTTCGGAATATGATCACTCTTGTTGTATTAGTTGGCTACTACCTGTTCTTGATATCTGTCCGTACAATCCAAAATATTAAATAATATGAAAGATACAAGAGGAGAAGACCTCGTTAGTTTATAACTTGTGTATGATCCACTGTATAATTGCCTGACAATACAAATATTAATAAAGTAAGTAGATAAGTCCGTTTAATCCAAAATACCAAAGAGCATGCAACGATGCAAACGGGACACAACTAGCCAAGTTGTGTTGGGTGAATCAAATACTTAACTCGCGCTCTTAACGGAATTGAGTGTCTAGTGTATGTAAAATAGATGATTTGGTTTGACCACTGACTACACATTACAAGGCAAACCTGTTTAAGCGTATCCAGTATTCAGCCGTTTGTTCATGGCAACCAACACATTTATTTCAAAGATTCCCAAGTGCTTAAATCAGTAGAACATTGCTATGTGGAAGTCGAGAGGATCGAAATATAATACTGCGAGATACCAAACAAAGCGACATATCTGTGTTTGAGATAAAGCAGTTTTACTGTATATATGTTTTTTTATTTGTTTGTCAACCTTTTCTTGTAAGGAATATAACTGAAATAATGTTACACGTTGAAAAGCAATACATTAAATCAATGCATTTCAATATTTCACTGAACAATTAAGGGCAGACTGTGAGAGATTTACATTATATATAGATGTGGCATAGACATGCAGTTAAGTAAACTAGACAGCTACTAATACTTATCGTACAACGGAAAATACATTATGCATGCTTAGAACGAGAACAGGTTCAACAATATCATAAAACAACAACTGCATAGAGAAACGGGGAGAAAACAGGGCAACCTGCACTACGGCGTTAGACTACCACATTAAAGGTATTGATGTCCGAGTAGTGAGGACAATATGTAGCTTGTAGTGGCGACTACTCTTGTATTTTAATACACACAATTAAATACACTCTGCAAAAAAAGAAACGCATAAGGGAATTTTAGATATTTTAATACATGTATCTTAAATCAAAATTGTTCAGTTACACTTTGTGATATCGACTGAGAATATTTATTATTAAAACATTAGCAGTCCATACATCAGAGGATAAGCAGAAAAAGGAAGTTTATCACAGTTCAGCACACTTCCGGTCACGTTAAAGTTAATACCGTCTATGACCACCACGCGCGGCCAACACTGCTCTGCACCTCCTCGGCATAGCCTCAATCAAATTTATCACATTGTTTCATGGTATTGTTCGCCATTCCCGTTGCAACATTTGGCGGAGTTGATCGAGAGTTTGAGGTTGAGGTTGTCGCTGGCGCACACGATTTGGAAGGCCATGGAAGCACATTGATGTTGTTCTAGAGTATATCAGATTAATTAGCCAGATCACTTTCTGATATACTCTAAAAATTGCATTATTATGGTAAACCTAAGCAAACCACAAAACAATCAAAGTCAGTGTACCAACACCTGTGGAACATGATATAAAAACAAAACTAGACATATCAGGCTATACTAACTCCAACAAATATTCGGGCCACACATTCACGATCGTTTTCTTGGATAATAGTAGAATATTGTGTTGTTAAATTTGATTCAAATGTGCCTGATGGCTATTTTTTTTCAAAGTAGAACGAAAAAACAAATAATGCTCAGAATAGATGCTATGTCACAATGAGAATAAATGGAGCAAATACAACTGATAATAAGAATCATTGTCCAAGGTCCGAAGAACAGTAAAACTACAGATATTAATGACAATGATACAACATAACCATTAACTACCTGTCTGGCTAGCAACTTGCTCTATATAATGTTCCTATCTTGGATGCATATGCATAGCTTTTTTGTGGTCGCTTCCTGGGTTAACATTCATATTATTATCATTCATTAATATATAAAACATTGAAAAAGACTTGCACGATTGATTGATTGTTCTTTGACATATAGTTAGCAGTTGTTTTAACTATTTTAATGACGAATGTATCAACACTACATCATGTAAGTATCTAGCCGTATGTTTTGATTGCTACAAGTCATATGGGAGATACTGGACAATGCTGAGAAAAGTTTACCCTGCAAACATCAATTCACAAAGACTAATGGTAAGCTACTCTCCATTAGAATCTGCTGTCAATTATCTTTTTACGTGCCAACACAAACGTAGCATACTTCTGTTCAAACACAATGTACTTATTAGCATCCCGACCTAAAGTTTGACATATTGAACGCCACATATACAGCTAGGTGGGTTGGTGCTAACTAACATAAAAGCTATTGAACCAATGGTTCCTAGTAATTAAGTTGACGTCATCACTTTGAAAGTTATTGTCTTCATCATGACCTGATCATCCATCACAGATGAACACGGATATGTTCCGTTTGCCTTAGTTGCAATCCAAGCATCCTTTCCTCTCCTTTGACTTATCATCAAATTGTAAACAAAGGCAACACGATGTGTACCACTTGAGGAGCTGAAAAAAGCATTACCCTTCCGTAGCATCTGCGCTCAAACCCTGATTTTTATTTGGCTTTTCGTTGTTTTTATTTGTGTCATATTATTGTCTTTCCTTCAAATTGCCGATTTTGATTACCACTTTGTTGACAAAATACAGGTTATGAGCGGTTTCACATTCATTTTAAGATTCGAATTATGATATATAAGTGAACTGTTAGCAGGATGAATATAAACAGTGCAATTGAACTCTTGAGGGATTGATCGGGAAATGCTTACGAAGGTTATGGCTATGCTGCTGAACGCTATTTCAACAATATTTCAATTATATCTTGGCGGTTAGTTTTATTCGTGCAGGAAACCGGGGTACCAGGAGAAAACCCTCGACCTGTCGCAAGTTACTGACAATCTTTATCACTGATTGCATCTGTAGTTCTAAATCCTGCTACCATACGATGACAACCACTACGTCTCTTTTACATAAATTCGCAAATACAATTTAGATACGCAACCAGCATGTATCACAATCGTTCCATGGAAACTACGTCATCGGAAGATGTTAGTCTACAAAGATCAAAGTCGATAGATGTTTATCTTTAGTTGTTTTTCGTGAAAAGAAAAAGGAATATGTAAAGAAACAAACAACAGTTTTAATGTTTGAATGCACAACGATCTTGCATAGGTATATGAAATCACTTACGAATGTGTCTATAATTAATATCCGAATATGCCTGCACCAATTGCAATATATCCTGTGCTTTTTCACGGTACTGAATATGTAGCCAATGAGGGAAATATGCACACAATTATTGTGCCTTATTTATAACCGATTCCTAATATTAGAAGTCTATCTATAATGTGATCACATCACGACGTACGTTGTGTAGCTGATATACAGCTTAAGTAGGAGTGAACAACAACTCAATCATAATTAATAAGCTTAGATACAACTAACGATCGCTATCAACATAACACAATGATATCACCAACCCAGCATTGATGTAGCTTTAGAGCAGGACCAACCCAGCATTAATGTAGCTTTAGAGTTGAACCAGAACAGAATTGGTGTAGCTTTAGAGTTGGACCAGCACAGCATTGATGTAGCTTTAGAGTTGGACCAGCCCATCATTGATGTAGCTATAGAGTTGGACCAACCCAGCATTGAGGTAGCTTTAGAGTTGGACCAAGCCATCATTGACATAGCGTTAGAGTTGGACCAGCCCAGTATTGATGTAGCTCTAGAGCTGGACCAACCCAGCATTGATGTAGCTTTAGAGTTGGACCAGCCCAGTATTGATGTAGCTTTAGAGTTTGACCAACCCAGCATGGCTTTAGCTTTAGAGTTGGACCAACCCAGCATTGATGTATCTTTAGAGTTGAACCAACCCACCATTGATTTAGCTTTAGAGTTGGACCAACCCAGCATTGATGTAGCTTTGGAGTTGGACCAACCCAGCATTGATTTAGCTTTAGAGTTGGACCAATCTAGTATTGATGTAGCTGTAGAGTTTGACAAATACAACATTGACGTATCTGTAGCCCTGGCTATTTTATTTAGGTCCTTCGGCTTGCATACATTTAAATAATTTTGCTTTCAGGGCACATCGTGGTCGTGATTGTATGTTAGTTGGATTTACAACTACATGTGCAATCAGTGCTTATCACCACTGCAATTGTGAATTCAACTACTGCTCATGGCGAAGTGTACTCGATGCAACATTATGTGATAAATGTTTGTCAGTGACTTGCGGTAGGTAGATGGGTTTCTCTGGGTACTCCGGTTTCCTCCATCAATAACATTGACCACCACGATATAACCAAAAGTGGCATTAGACACAATAGCCCTAGTCCCAACTCATTACTTTGCTTTCCAATATTTTGACAATGACCGTACCCGATGAAAATTATTCCAGAAGCGCGTCCTGTGAGCTAATTTTGATATCTGCATTTGTATGTACTTATGTCGAGGTGGAATGATAGTTTTCGTTTTGTTTAGCCTATTAGAATTGGCATAGGTTATTTATATCGTAGCATCTTAGATCTGTTGTATAATTATATTGAAATTTTCCGAGAGGTCAAGTCGAAGTGAACCGCGTGAATCATAAAGAAAAGCTTGAATATAACAAAGGGGTAATCAGAAACCCTTAAACAAATACAAAGACGAAACGAAAGAGACGAAAAATGACAAACAACGACCTACAAAATACTACAGAGAAAACTAAAGATCGAGCAACACGAACCCCACTAAAAATCACAGGTGCTTCAGAAGAACTACCAGTTCCTGCTCCACATGTGACGCCCGTCGTGTTACGTTGAAAAGACGTGATGATCATCTACTATGGAAATTATGCTGGACACCGGTATGTAAATAAATACAAGCAACATTAAGAACACATGTTGTGTCAAATAGGATAGGATTGCCATCGCTGCGCTAAATCATGTAGTACTATATTTTTTTTACAATTCACCATTATTTTGCAGACTTATTCCAAGTAAAACGTGCAAAGATAGATAACTCCATAAAATACCGTGGATGCCAAATAAATAAGATACTAAAAATAAATTCCACCAGAGAAAATGAAAACATTTCCGTATACGAATGTCTTTTATCATCGGTAGTTTCAAAATAATATAACATTAAATTCACATTTTCAATTGCAATATTTACGTCATATTATACATTTAAGAAATAATATTTATATTTCCTAGAATTTTGGCATCAAGTTTAACCCGTAGTGCAAAAACAAGATTTAATACGAATGTCTTTCATCACCGGTAGTTTTAAAGAGGTAACCAAAAACCGGTAAATCGAAGAGGGACACACAGTGCAATGGCAAAACGAAAAGGACAAAATATTATCAGAAAATGTAATTTTAAAACATTTTTAGCAATACGTCTGTGTCACAGTTGACTACGGATATGTTCCGTTTTTCGTAATCATAATCCGGTCCTTTACTCATTCATGACTTACGGGTGTAAGATGTGGAGCGGAAACTGCTTAGTTTAGTGGGGTTCTTGTTGTTGCATCTGTTTTCTGTGTAATGTTTTATAGTTATTTGTCTTTGCTTCTTTTCTTTTTGCGATGGTAATGTCTGTCCTCATTCGGTTACTGATTACCCCTTTGGTATATTGCTTATTAGTAGATGCAATTTTTTTTAATATATCTATATTACACCTGTGAACCATTTACCTCTGGGTGCCAGGAAACCTCAAAGGCCTACAAATATTTACAACGAAAAATATAATTAAATACATAAGTGTTATTAGTAAGAATACAATACCATAAGCAAATAAATCATATTGTATCTCTCATATTCAATTTATAAACATACATATATGTTCTTATTTTTACACAGTAAACAATGAAAGGAACTATTTATACAACTAAATTCATAATGCATCCAATGATAACTGTAATTTCATAATATCATATACATTTCGAAATTCTGGGTATTTAATCATCATTTGTATGTTACTTCTGAGTTCATTTTTGAAATTTGTGATAACTGTTGCTTCCCTGTAAATGTTTTTAGTATATCTTATATAATTTCTCGTTTTCCAAATTACCCATTTTAATATACAATTTACCAAATTCACTAAAATAGGTCTTCAGTTATTTCTCCCTCATACATCCCAATGATTAGGTTGTCCTAAACAAGTACTATATTCTTTTCAAAAATGTTATTAAAAATGTGCTTTAATTCAATTAAGACATGTTTAATTTTATGACACTTGTAAAACAAATGCATAAGGGACTTTATTTCATTTTTGCAAAAATGACATTGACCATTTGATTTTCCCATTTTTTGTCATCTATATTCTGAATAGACAATGTTATGCAAACATATCCATTGGAACTGGATAATGCTTTGTTTACATTTAATCTTGTTCAGTATATACCAAATTGATTTCCAGCTAAATTTCGTATCATAAAATGTATCCCATTTTAATTGACATTTTGGCCTGATTGGTTTACGTATTATATTCTGGATATTCTTGAGTTTGAACTCCTTTGGAACAATGGTTTTATTATTATGATTTCTAATATTCAAATTACTCTCTATTTTTAAACTTAATGATTTTTCCATCGTTTCGTTATCATCTGATCTTAATATCTTAACAACATTTTCTGGTATTTTTTTTTTTTAAATGTTTGCCCATTCTGATATCCAGTTCCTTTGATCATCCAGTCTGTTAAATATAATCTGATTATCAACAAAGGTTTTTAGATGCTATTTTAGCGAATAAAAAGACTAGCACGCTACAACGACGAATGAGTATACGTTGTGTTCTGAAGGAGAGGATTGGGGTTTCACTCGATAACCAGCGGACACAACGTTCGTACCCTGTTGGGGAGGAATTCTGACCCTTTTATATTGTTTGTTCACTGCAGCGTAGACATTATGATCTGTTTCTGTATTTCGAAATTTTGCAGTACATAATAATGTATGAAATAGAAGTTTACATATAAATTCGAATATATCATATTTCAGTTATCTCCTTTATACCGAAAAAAAGGTAATTGTGTTAACGAAATACAACATCTATTAGGCTAATCATATATATTATATCGGTAGTTCTGTTGAAACTAGTCTAACAGTGTGCTATGTTTTGCTTTTTTAATTTATTAGTCATACGCCCTTACAATGCCATAATAAATATCGGACATTATTCATTACATAACATTTTGCTCTGTGGTAATAAAATAACAGTTCATAGGTCTATCCCAGTGTCAACAAAAACACACAATGCATGGCTTGTAAACTAGTTCTGGTCATAAATATAGCTGAAGTATTCTACTATTTACTAGCTTTACACTGGGTTACACAAAATGCGTGGAGCAGGAACTAATCATCCTTCTGGAGCAGAAGAGTTTTCTATGTTCGGTGTTTGAGGATTGTTTTTGTTCATGTCTTCGTTCTTTTTACTATGGTGTTGTTGTTTTCTATTAATTTATAGTTTTTAATTACGTCTTGGTACTTTCTAATTAGTTTAAGGTCCTTTGGATTTCTTTATGATTTATACTATTTATTTTGAAAATTCCATCAATATCAACAAAGCAAAAAATAACCCCTAATTTAGTTCACTTAACACAAAGAAGACCAGGACACGTGTAATTGAAATTCCAGGTTATGCCTTGAAACAGGCACAAACATATTGCGGGGTTACACCTGTTGATGACATCTGACCCTCTCCTCTTGATAACTTGATTTTCAACGGCAATATATTTATATATATATATATATATACAGAATCAATTAAAAAGCTTGCATATATTCGCTTCCACAAAAAAGTTTCAAATATTATCACACATGTATGACAACAAAGACATGGACAGTACAATAGCAGGGTCAATGAGTGCTCGTAGGTTTTTTTTAAATTTACGCTTCACGAAGGAGCACACGAGATATCCTAAGGTTATGATTAATGTTTTGTGGACCATTTTGTGATCCCTTCTTCACCTTAGGTATCGTATTAACCCTTTGGTATCATCAAACTTTTCTTGTGCATGATGTAGTGGAAAAAAATTGGATTATACATATTATAAATTTTATTTACTGCAAATAAGTTTCAATATTATCTGTAATTGTTAAATTATATTCAAAGGTGATTTAATCCCTAAAATTCAATAACTATTTACAAAGCGTGATGAAAATATCATATTGTGAGAAAAAAAAACCCAGAAGTATTCACTTTCTTTCTAAGTATGGGGCCGTCGTGGTCGTGATATAATGGTATTTGGATTTACCACTACCTGTTTAATCAGTACCTATCACCACTAACGTTATGAGTTCTAAACCCGTTCATAGCAAGGTGTACGCAATACAACATTGTGTGATAATGTATGTCAGTGGCTTGTGACAGGTCAGTGGTTTTCTCCGAGTACTCCGGTTTCTTCCACCAATAAAACTGACCGCCACGATATAACTGAAATAATTTTGAAAATGGCGTTAAACATCATAAACCAAAGCTGTATTATTCTTTATGTACTTTATTAGTTCAATAACTAATTTCTTTGCATCACATATTTTATTCTTTACATACTATTAGACAGATACCCTGAATTATCTGTGAATATTGATTTTTAAATAATAAAGTCTTCATTGAAATATTTTTGAGGCGCCGAATGGGGTTTTGGTAAGGAAATACCCTTTTCATGACTGCAATATCAATGAGTTACACCACTTGACAATATACACGGTATGTCAAAGTGTAGACTTAAATGTTCGATTGTCTAGGTATTCGATATGCTTTGTAGTCCACAATACTTAGCTGTTGCCTACATTCTGGTATATTAACCATAAAAAGAACAAAGGAAAACAAGTACATTCATGTTATAATAGTGCCGTATTGTAAACACCAAATCGCCATGATATAGCTGAAATATTGCTGAAAGTGGCGTAAAACACAATAAATCAAATCAAATCAAGCACCTCATCGTGATATGGACTTAACGTAGCTATCTGTATTACGAATGTAAAATCATACATATCTTTGATAAATGTATTTAAATCCTGACCTACAAGTATTTATTGTTTTGATCAAACCAATTAGTTCTTAAATTTATTCATTACATATATCATATTCTCCTATATATACCCTAATGTGCTTTAAATATATATCTTACAAAAAGTCCCAGATTACTACCTGTGATGAACTTTGTTCTTTTTACTTCCCTTTCCTTTGAACTCGTCATGTAGACAATCAATGGATATATATTGACCTACAATAAAGACTTCCTAGTGTCAATACAGGTAGATTAATGATAGTAGTAAATTACAATATTGTCTTAAGATAACACATAGATAAATAATCAACGTTAATTTTACTGACAACTTATCTATTACATATTATATATAGGAAAACAATGTATGAAAGAATAAACCTAGAATGTTACATATCTCCCGTCAACTAATTGTTAATTTATAAGTTATTGTAACTATTGTCTGTATTAATTCTAGACCGTTTCAAGCTATTGTACTGCTAAGATTACATCAAGTTTTCTTTAATGTACTCATTACACATATTAGATTACCATAATGTGTAAAAATAGATCTTACAAAAAGTTCCGGATTACTACCTGTGATGGACTTTGACCTTTTAACTTCCTTTGTGCTCCAACTCGTCATGTAGACATCAATGGATACATATTCACCTACAATAAAACCTTTCTAGCATCAATACCGGTAAATTAATAGAGGTAATTACAATAACACTACAAATAAAGAAATAATTAGTCTTATCTTTATTGATAAATTATCCATTACAAAATGTATTATTTCCCTTATTGGTAGTGTTCGATTAGAATAACATGTTTAACTCCTGTATGGAATTTGAGCATGCGGATTTTGTTCTTGCGATTCCGGTATAATTTCCGAATGAATTTAAATTTTGGTGTTTAACGCCATTTTCAGGAATATTTCAGCTATATGATGGTGACCAGTTTTAGGGGTGGAAGAAGCTGGAGTACCCGGTGAGAACCACCGACTATGGGCAAGCAATTGCTAAACTGGATCACTTGCGGCTGCGAGACGAGTGCACCCTTTTTTGTAATTTACAAAATCGGGCGCGAACCCACGTCGTATTGGTGATAGGCTTATATGAGTTGTTTGCTAATTCAACTACCAAGCAAAAATAGAACACATTACGATGTCTGCATTTACGTTCATGGAATATTTGAAGAAAATGTGCATAAACGAAAAAAAAACATTATGCATTTCTCCCGTCAAAAGATCATTTCTTTACATTATTGCGATGTACCAGGTTACAAACTCATCGCTTTTGTAACAAACATTAAATCAAAACAAATAAGCAAAGAATAGCTGAAACCAATACAACTAAACGCAGTATGGCTTATCATACGATAAATGAACAAGCATGGCTTGAAACAAGCTAAACAATACAACGTGGCTTAAATCAAGATAAATAAACACAGCATGGCTTAAATTAAGACGAATAAACACAGCATAACTTAAATCAATATAAATAAACACAGTATGGCTTAAACCACGATAAATAAACACATAATGGCTTAAACCAATATAAATGAACACAGTATGGTTTACATCAAGATATATAAACGCAGCATAGCTTAGAACAAGACACATATATGGAACTTGGTTTAAATCAAGACAAATAAACACAGTCTGGATTAACTGAAGACAAATAAACACAGCACGGTTTAAATCAAGACAAATAAAAGTAACCTGGCTTAAACCAATATTAAATCAATGCAATCTAGCTTAAATAAATACAGAAATATAAAAAAAATCGTGCATAAACAGATAAACATATAATAACACTGATTTAAACAAAGGAAAGTACAGACCTATGTCAAAATATCAAAATATAGGGTAACATGAAGAACAAAACAAACACGTAGGAAACATAAGATCACGATCAATAAACACAGAATAGCTTAACCGTGATAAATAAGCACAACATGGCTTAAACCACGATAACTAAACATAGCATGTATTAAAGCACGATACATAAATACTGATTGGCTTAATTCAAATCAAATGCACACAGAATAGCTTAAACCAATATAAATAAACTCAGTATTTCTTAGGCCACGATCAAGAAACATAGCATGGCTTAAATCAAGCTAAAAGATGCAACTTGGCTTAAATCAAGATAACTAAACACAGCATGGCTTAAATGAGGATAAATGAAAACAACCTGCCTTAAACTAATTTTAATAAATACAACATAGCTTAAATAAAAACAGAAATATAAAAAAAATCCTTACAGAAACAGATAAACATATAATAAAACTGATTTAAACAAAGGAAAGTACCGATGTGTGTCAAAATAGAGGGTAACATGAAGAACAAAGCAAAATATTTGGAAACATAGGAAAACAGCAGCTGGATCTTTAACATTGTAAATTAAATGAACCTCCTGTGTATTAAAAAAATATCATATCTTACTTTATTCATGCAAAACAACAACAAAACTAAATAAATCAATCTAACAAGAAACCTGATACAGTCAAGAAAACACCACAATACTGACTGAGATACAACCGAGATCACTCCTTAGAATTAATACAACATTTAACTGACATTGCGTTGAAAACAAACTTAATTCACATGATATAAAGGTACATACAAATCAAATATATTATTGTTAAAAAAAGTAACGGCATTTTAATTATAGCAAACTGATATATTATATAATATTATATCATATATTTAGATTAAAATACAGGTGTTTTGTATATGCATTATCAATGATTGTTCCCAAGCCTATATCGTTTATACCCTATATCGCATACCCTATATCATATACCCTATATTGTATACCCAAAAGAAATCAAAATTTCTAAATTTCTAAATTTTCCAAAATTTCATAAAATTTCAAAAATGTTCAAGCTTTTAAAAAATTCTAAACTTAAAAAATTTCTAATTTTCCAAAAATTTCATAAAATTTCTAACTATCAAAATTATTTCAAAATTAAAAAATTTTAAATTTCAAAATAAAAAAAAAAGAATTTAAAATTCCCCCAAAAATCAAAATTTTCATAAAATACATGTATTATCAAAGACATGGTTGACATACATGATATAATGAACATTACATGTCAAAATCTGTATCACATGCCATATCAACCCTCGACCTATATCACCCGTCGGGCCGGTGGCCCTTGGGGTAATATAGGGTTCTCGAGTTGATACGGCATGTGATACAGATTTTGACATATAATATTCAGTATATATTATACTTTATGCAAATTTCTAGACTATAGATACAATGCCATTGGTCGATTAGAAAATGGTATTTTTCATTAATTTTACGAAGCTCCACCTTCGTATCAATGCCACATCCTGTAGCTCCGCCTCCTTCTAGCAACGGGTGGTATTCTGTGTTAGCCACGGGTGTTATTGCAATACCACTCTCCGGACCGGAAACAGTCCATTCCGTCAAAGTTTTTAATTTAGTTTTTCAAATAAATAAACAAACAGACGACAGTACGCTCTTGGACATTCAGACCAGGTTAAGTGACAAAAAGAAGCGTGAAATTTCAGATTGTTTGAATGATACTCTTACAAATCCCTGTGGTCAAAAGTTCGCAAAGACAACTGTGCCATCCAACACTGAGAATATTTCAAATGTGGGAAGTAATGAAAAAAAATCAAGCGATATCAATACCACAGATGTAGATTTTCTTTTTGCCGATACTGATTTGACATTGATTTTAAACTGTAAAATGTACCCACAGCAAATGTTCCAAGTTCAGAGTGTTCAGTCTAGGCCAATACAATTGAACAGCCTCATGGAGGCTAATAACCGAAATGTGAAGATGCCAGCCGTATTCAATTATAACTGTACTGTTCATTTCAATTTTTATTCAAAATGATGGCTGTGATTCAAAGATTTTTATATTGTTACACTTTTACACCATTGTTACAGTTGTTTTTGTTTCTTTGTTAATTAAAAGTTTATTAAATTAGATATTGTAATTTAGTTCTAAGACAATTACCTTAAATCAGTATTAAAACAACACACACCATTGACAATGTAATACCAGAGCATTCAGTATAATATAAAACATGCTGCCTTTAGTTTCGGGTGTTATGGTAGATTACCACACTCAGAAAACACCAATATCACCCTCGACTTCGTCTCGGATGATATTGGTTTTCTGAGTGTGGTAATCTACCATAACACCCTCAATAAAAGGCAGTATGTTTATAATATTACATATGTATATCTGAAATTAAGCTTTCGTTTGAAATATAGAAATATTGTTCTTAACATTTTTTGTAGGTAAAGATGGCAACATCACGTACTATTCTATGTGGAATATGTGAGGCTCAACATATCACACAATATGCAGACAAATGGTGTCCCGAATGTGACGAGGGTCTATGTTCCAACTGTGAGAACTATCACAACAGTTCAAAGGCTTCTAGAAATCATGTCGTTATTTCTATAGAAAATTATCATAAATTGCCGTCATCTATTTCAGAAATCGCTAATCATTGTGAATATCATAATATGAAATATACACTTTTCTGTCAATTCCATAACAATCCATGTTGTCCAGATTGTATTTCTACAAACCACAAATATTGTGTTGGGCTTTTGTCTATCCGTGAAATAATTAAAACATCCAAAACATCGATATTGATTGACAACATTGAAAAGAGTTTAAAAGATATCAAAAACAATATAGATGAAATTACGAAGAACCAACAACAAAATCTATCGGAAATTCGACAACAACGACAGATATTTCAAGACCAAATTAAACAGATGCGTGTTAGAATAAACTCACACTTAGATACACTAGAACAGAATATTCTACAAGAACTGGATGATACAGAAGACAAGATTAAGTCAGACATAGATAAGCTGTTACAACAACTTTCTAAGAATGCAAAGTCAGTAGAGGGATTACAAAGTAACATTATAGCTGTCAAAGAGTATGCATCAGACCTACAAACCTTCCTAGGTAGTAAGACAATTGATGAAGAAGCAAAGAAGGAGGAGGAGTACCTAATGGATTTATCTGACAATGGATGTCTACAACAACTTAACTTAAGATACAATATTAATACAAAGTTACAAGATATATTGTCCACTATAACAACGTTTGGATTCGTATCTATAGAAACAAGTCGCTCCTCAGTTGTTATCAAGACAATGAAAGATAAACAGGAACAGATTATGTCTGTTATACAACATTCATCTGTAAAGTCAAACAATGATATTAAGCTTACTTTAGATAGAACATTTATTTTTAAGGCACGAGACGAGGACATTTATATAACAGGATGCCTCGTTTGTCCGAATGGTAAAATGATATTTGTGGACAATTGTAACAATAGACTCATTATCCTCAATGAGGTCGGAACATTAGATAAGGAAATACACTGTTCACAGGGGGACCCATTTGACGTTACATGTATAGATGATACAACTGTCGCTGTTTCAACAGCCAATGGCATAGAGATAACAAACATTGTCTCTACAAATACAGAAAGACGTATTAAAACTAGTAAACCGTGTTATGGAATAACACATCACAATGGAGTATTACTATGGTGTGAATACCAAAGAGGCATACAAATGATGAAGTTATCTGATGATAGAGTTACCACTTTAGTTAAACAAAGTAATTTGCCGTACTATTCCTATGTAACAACAGGTGGAGACAGCATTTATCAAACAAACTGCAACACTAGTACCGTCGCATGCTACACGATAAAAGGTGAACAGTTGTGGGTTTATAAAGATGTATCAGTGGTGAAGGATCCATGGGGTATAACCGTTGATAATAATTCTAACGTTTACTTGACGTCTCGCGCTTCTCACAAGGTCGGAGTGCTAGAACCAGATGGTAGACAAGGGAGACAACTCATTAGTATTGATGATGGATTGGACGGTCCGACTGGAATATATTATCACCAATCTAAAAACAGTTTGTTGGTCACTTCCTTGGATGGACCGGCTTTCCTGTATGAGATGTGTAAAATATGTCTTTAGTGTTAGAGAGAAAATACTATTTCATATACTAGTGGTTAGAAAAATCCTATATTTTGTAAATCAAAATTATTTAAACCGGCATTTGAGGTAGTGCCTACCGACACAATGCGTGGAGGGAGATTATCATCGTTATCTATCCTGTGTACATTTGGAATACAAGTTTGGGAATTTGCTTTGTGTTATATTATATGGATAAGACCGTCATTCAGAGACGAAAGTACAATTTATATGGTATGTTTTTGAACAAGCTGCACGTGGTTTTGGTTATATTCATGAAACTGTATGTTACATGACCAATGTGACCTAAACGTCACATACCTCAGAAATTTGAATTTTGAAGTGATTTTTGTAGCTTTTAGACTGATGAAGAATATTATTTTTAATAAGATTGAAAGTTTCGTAGGGAGGAACACTAGTGACCATGCCTGTCAAATGTTTTGTTCCAAATGTAACTGTGAAACTATGTATCATTGATTTGTCCTCCTCGAGATAACCGTGGTCAAAATATTGAACAATCTGAATGTTTTCTCCGCCCACAGCTATTTATACCCCGGTCCCCTTTTAAGCCAAAAAACCCAAATGTTACAATTTGAAGGAAGGAACATTATTAGTATTATATAGATTCGGATTCGAACTCACACCTCTTATGATATAACATTATTATATCAATTTAAATAAACTTAAAAACAAATAGTACCAGTGTTATAGCGATGGGGCATTTTAGTAGATTGTATTGTGAAAATAATGTATCTTGATAACTGCACAAACATATCTTTGAACTCATCTAGCCATAAACATGCAAACTTGACATATTTTAAAGAAACAGCGTATCACAAGACTGAGAAAATTTGAAACAAACTTTAATCCAAGACAACAATTAATAAATTACAAAAGTCGGCTAATTAACTAAGCACCAAGATTCTGAATGAAAGTTGTTTGAAATATAGACCATCTCCCTATGATTACAAACATCTACACCATTTTTTTTTTTATTTTCTATTTTTTGGTAAAGACAAACCAAAGATATGACTATCCAGACAGAAAAGACAACACAAATAAAAGATGAAATAAAAATTAATAGAACAAGAATTCCGACAGCAAATTATGGATTTAGGGTTTGGATTATGGTATTTAGCGCCACCTTTGAAAATATTTCAGCTATATCGTGGCGGTCAGTTTTATTGGTGGAGGAAAGGAAGTCACTGACACACTTTGGCACATAATGTTGCACCAAATACACTTCGCTGGAGCGAGAATCGAACTCACAGCGTTAGTGGTGATGGAACTGATTACATAGGTAGTTGTGAATCTATAACCATACATAAGCCTAACATATGAATGAGTCTTGATATGGCCCTAGAGTGAGACCATGCAATCTATTTATGACAATGAATGAAACCAAATGTTCTACAATTAAAGCAATGAGTGGGACCAGAAGCTTTATTAATTGACAAAATAAGTGACACTAGGAGATCCATTCATGAGAATAATGAGTGAGGCCAGATATTTAATCATTGAGATCATGAGTGAGGTAGTAATGTTATTTATGACGCATTCAGAGAGACAATGTGCTGAATTTATAACACATTTAGTAGGACCAGACGCTCAATTGATCTCACCACCAGTAAGCCCATGTGTTCCATTTACAAAGCCATTATGAAGACCATGTGGGAAGATGGGGGTTAGTGTTTGGGTAATTAACGCTACTTTCTACAATATTTCAGCTATGTCGTGGTGGTCAGCTTTATTGGTGAAGAAAACCGGAATGACCGGAGAAAACCACCGACCTGTCGCAAGTCACTAACAAATAGTATCACATAATCTTGTATGAAGCGGGTTTCGTACTCACAACTTCAGTGGTGATAGGCACTGATTTCACCTACTCTGTGAACACGATCAGGACGGGTCCGTAAGACCATGTGCTTAAAGTATGACACCATGAGTGAAACTAGTTGTTCCATTTATGAGAGCACATGAAAGAGACCAGATGTTATATCATTGAAACCACGAATGAGATCAGATGCTTTATCAATTGTCACCATGAGTGAGACCATATGTTTTATTGAGTGACACTGAAGATAAAAAGGAAAGGATAATACGTGACAACAATCAGGTTTCGCTAACGGGTATGCTTCGCGTCCGCTTATTTATGTCACCTTTCATCAAATCGTCATTGGAAAAGGATACATTATATGTTATTCAGCTATCAGACATGGTATATAATGTGACATTCCCGGTTTAGGATCTATATTCCCTGAGGCGCAGCCGAAGGAAATATATATCATATGCCGGGAATATCACATTATATACCCTGTCTGATAGCTGAATAACAGATATATTACGGATTTAACCATCTTTTTTTAAATATAACATCCAACTGTATTAAATAAATTTGCCTCTTTTATTTTAATTTTTCGTATCTCTAGATGTCCGTTTCCGTACCTTTGACGTCATTCTTCAATGACGTCAAAATATGTGTCACGTCATATTTCATGCATAGGGTGTCTCATGAAGGAAAATACTGTACTAAATTTCTAAATCAATACAGTTTCATATGTAGTAAATTTTATAAACTTTATAAATATAACATTGATATATCATATAACAAAGCAACGGGTTTGCGAAACAGTTTCAATAATTTAAATGTTAACAACATGTAAATAAAACCTTAGTGTTCAAGGCTCAAAGTTTTGTTTATTTGTTATGGTACAGCCGTGGAACATAGGAGTTTGCTGAATCGATCAGGTATTTGTCGTCCATGTTTTAATCGTTTTTGGGGACTGAAAATATATACCCCGCCTGTTTTCCGAATATATGCTGACATTCAGGGTTGAATAACCAATGACAGTATGTGTAGCAAACTAAATTCGTAATATATAGCAACAACGGGATTACATGGGCAAGTTAATAGTTACGAAAATTCAAGATATATTTTCTACGATTGCAATCATATATATTCTAATGTGACATTGTAAGGGAGAGGGAAATGTATAATGGCAATGTAGAATAGACAATCAATACTTTAGTGAATGATTGACATTTAACGTCACATGAGCAGTATTTCAGCTTTATTCTTATACATGTGTAGGAAAATTCCGTGAGCACACGTACTGTTAGTATCTCACTCAATATAATACTCCAGTAACTGTGCATCCTCCCTGTATTTGGCTGGATTGAGAGCAGCTGCTGACGATGAAACAACTAACACAGTAATTCATGACTGTTAAATGTAAGTCTTTGCCGTCATACATTGGTTGATCGCTACTCGTGGTATGCTTTGCACTCTCGTGTTCTCTTTTCATTCCCTTAAATCGTTTTCGAAATGCTCTGGACTCTGACAAATACCTTGAATATTAAGACGGGTGTCCATTTTGGAACATGAACTGACTACACTGCCTGAGCACTGGAGATCAAGCACTTGTTTTGATAGTGTCTACTACAATTTGTATAATGCCTTAGAACGCCATCGTCAATTGAAACCTTGTAGTGACGATATTATTTTTTAATATTTCACAATCCGATATCAAACATAGACTAATACAGAAGGAAAGCAATTTGGAGTTTTAATATAAGCATAACAGGAATGATATGTAGATGTTTTGCCCGAAGTTTAACCACACAACCCGCTACCTTCATTGTGGACTATGCCCGGCTGATATAGCACCGCCACGTAAATGCATAGGCGATGACGAAAAGAGCATTTGAAGCAAATAAAATATCAGTTTTTTTTGTCGGTTTAAATCCCCTCTTAATTTGTAAATTATGAAATGTTCATAGTTAAAATTTAATGTTAAGGGTAGTATGGTTGTTATCTAACATTGTACTTATTATATCAATTAAAACCGGCAGCACATGTCATATTTTTACATATGATCTCGTTCTATTCATAGATTAAAATATCCGAAATTCATGTAATGTTTGTGACAGTTTTAGGTAGTCACACTGATTTTTATAAATGAGTTCCACGCATACTCATCATTGAAGTCTTCCTGGCCATTTTAAGTTGAGGACAGAAAAAACCACAAAAGAGATAATTTGAAAAAGGCAGATGATGCAATGACCAAGAGAGAGAAAAAAAACCAACAGAAACAATGGTCTATGAAGTACTAAGCAGAGACCAACATATATTTAGTTACACGAATGAAAGTAATTACCAGGGTAAACTCAAGTGGTGTTTATGGATAATCAGTTCGTGCTCCACTAGTTGGTCCTTCATTGTTTTATATTTTTCTGATAAATTACCTGTCATAATCACTTATATCGATATCAAATTCGTGTAATAGTAATATGCTTCTTGTGTCGGACGGACGTTCCCTATCATTCTTATCTGTCCGATTTCTTTATATATTTCTCTGTTTTATAATCAATGTTCCAACACATATATATAGTGTTGTCTCTGACCAACTGGTCAACAACATTTGTCATTATTGTTTAGATGGCGAGGTGAGACCATGGCTGTTCTACTGCCACACGTGTAAGAAGATAATATAATACAAAAAGGTACCAGACTGTCAGGACATTTCCAAAAATCCAAAAGAAAAATATCTGTTTAAGACGGCTTTAGAAAAATTAAAAGATAAACTAGATGTTTCCAGCAGAATGCAGCTGCACATCTGATTTTCAATTTGACTACTAAATTTTGTATTAAGAATCAACTGATTGCTTTGTTCTACCAATAGTAATACCAGTCATCCTAGATAGAGGATGAATACATGAGGTTAGACAGATAACGTTGAAAATGAACCAAGCAAAGATTACTTCAGCTCAAGATGTACATAATCGATATAATCCGGCTGAAAGAAAATCTTCACATAAAAAGACAGAAGATATGCCATGTAGCTAGAGTTAAACTGTGTGCTGATTTTGACTTATAGTAAAGCAGCAATAGACATTAAAATACATTTATGTTTTACTAACGCGGTCTTGAGTGGAGAGCGAGACTGTCGCGCACAATTTTGAAAGGGGACAAGATGTTAGCCAAATTTGCTTTAATTTGGTTCAGCTGTTCCAGAAAAGAAGATATGTAAATATGATCGCTTATCAAACATGCAAAATCAATATAAAACGACAGAAACAAATCTTCACAGAAAAACCCTAAATATTTATACTACCCATTTCGATGTAGCTGCGATTAAAATTTAAAATTTGAGCTGGTTTTGTCCGATAATAAAGCGGCAATATGCAACAACGTACAACACTTTATAGTCTTCTTCTTTTGTTTTTCTTCTTCTTCGTTATAGTATATACACTCATTCAGAGTACTCAATATTTTATTTTTGGTAACGGTCGCCTTCTTGCATGACACAAATTTCAAAATAGACCACTCATATACCATTCCGAGAAACATTTGTTTATTTTCTTCTGGTTCTCATTTTTTGTGGTAATTTGCATTTTTGGTGTAGCTCGGCTCAAAGGAAAAGGTGGAATATATGTTAAACTATGGATTACCATGTAGTTACAGCTATCATTTGAACTCGTTTTGATTTTAATTAAAGGAGAAATAGCCAAATAAAGAAATTTATTTTTGGTAATACCAGCCATCTTCAATGGAGGACTGGGCTGTTGGATAAAATTGTGAAAAGGCTTTCTAAGCCAAGTTTATTTCGGTTCAGTAGTTTCATAGGAGAAAATTCAAATCTGAAAGTTTACGATGGAGGTCTAACGGACGACAGACGCACAGTGATGGCAAAGGTCAAGTGAGGTAAACAGGCAAGAATATTATTGATTACGTTATTTGTTGACGAATGCAGTATTTAGGATAAAATCGTTTGTCAATGACTTGAGACAGGTCGGTAGTTTTTTCCGGTTACTTTTGTTTCCTCCACAAACATAAACTGCCCGCCGCGATATCACTGAAATATTGTTGAAAATGGTGTTAAACACCATAGCTCTATACAGGAACAAATCAATTAGAAATAATAAAATTTAACAAGGAATTATAAGTCAATACATTATTTATGAAAACCGATCAATAATATCAACAATGGTATGGTTTAATAAACAAAATATTTTTTTTTACTATTTTTACCTTCTAATATCATTTTATTTTGATATATATATGCAACGTCTGAGAAACCAATCAACTATCAATCGATACTATGCAAGTAAAATAAATTATAAACGTCTAAAATGGTTTGTAAAACAGCACCAAGTACACAAATCAAAGTGATAAAGAGAGACTTTTTTAATGTCTAATGTCGAACCAATATGGCCACTTTACAAAACAGTTTTTGATGGTCATTCCCGCATAAAGCATATTTTTATCTCTGAAACATTTGATTCATGTGTTTATGTAAAATTTTAGGATGTCTACACATTTATGTCAAAATTTAGGACGTCCATGTACTTAGGTCACAATTTAGGATGTCTACGTATTTATGTCACAATTAAAAATGATGTACATGTATTCATGTCAAAATTAAAGGATGTCCATGTACTTAGTTCCCAATTTAGGATGTCCATGTGTATCTAGGTAAGATTTTATTAAGGATGTCAGAAAGGAAAGTCAGATGACATTTTGCTCCACCTCGAGATAAAGTTCTTTGTCTTGTAGCTATAATTATTACAAATATAGCATGGGATTAAATTGTACCTTAAATGACCATTACTTTCCATTAAATAACAGCACCTTTACCATGTACCACATTAATACACTTTAGCATTTGCCTCCATGATTTGATGGTGGATATTTCGTAATTAAGATGTTCTGGTGGGTCACTTGATGCAGCATCATATTTCATGTTCTATATTATATGGTAATTAAAACTACAGGCGAAAACAAATTCATGCAGAAAAGGCATCGCATTTCTACTTCTGACTTCCGACGCTATGAATCGCATTAACTAACTATGTAACACCCCGTCCGACATCATGTGAATTACATGTAAGATGGTAGCTAATTGAACATCAGTGAAGAGGCCTGTCAGATATATTGGTCTCAATAATTATCGATGTATTCCCTGTCGCAAGGAACTTTCCCTTTTTTGGTTTATGGTGTTTAACGCCGCCTTGAACAATATTTCAGTTTTATTTATTAGTGGAGGAAATCGGAGTACACGGTAAAAAACATCGACGTGTGGCAAGTCACCGATAAACTGTATCACCTACTATTGTGTCGAGTACACTTCGCCATGACCGAGATTCGAACTCACAACTTTAGTGGTGATATGCACTGAATGCATAAGCAGTTGTAAATCCATCTACCATATGATAACGCCCACGACGGCTTAGCATTCATACCTTTGGTATCTTCAAACTCTTCATATATATTGTGCAATACTAAATATTCATAATTGGAAATACATATTTTTGACAGCATGGTTATTACGTTTAGCATATATTCTTTCGTCATTCATGGCGCATCACAGGAGTTGTAAGAAGAGCCAAACACAATATGCCACAGGAACTGCTTATCCTTTCCAAAGCACCTGAGTTCTTCCTCGGTTTTTAGTGTTGCTCGATCGTTACTTTTTGTGTGTGTAGTGTTTTGTAGATCAGTGATTTGTCACTTTATTCTTTTTCATTTGGTCATTGTAATGCATATTCCTCTTCGATTTACAGCTTCGGATTACTCCTTTGGTATTTTCAATCCTTTATGTCATCAGAGAGTTATCGATTATATGCATACCAATTGTGTTTCTAATTTTCTGTGTGGCTTCTTCAAAGACTAAAAGAAGCTAATCCGATCTTTTAAATTTCATTTCCGCTTTATATATGAGGTCTTTTCACTGAATGATTCAATGATCGATGATTATGTCAATCGCATCTTGAAATACAGTAGAACAAAGATACTGCTGTGTCTACTTCATACATTAATCTTCATATAGATATTGGCAGTGAGAACAGATTGTGAACGACAATGTACGACCAAATGTACGATTTCGATGTCCTCATTGTAAAAATGTATTTTATATATAGAATATTCCAATAGGCACCAGAAATAGAATGCAAGTTTTTTCATATGATATTCCTTAACTTGTCTTCCGAGTCAGGATTTCCTTGATAGAAGGCTGCTGTTAACACAAGAAGCTGGTGAAGCAAGGGTTTCTACTGGTAAAGTTGAAATACTCGGTTTGAAAGTTATACGGTTACCACCATATTAACTTGGTTAACGTTATGGAATATTTCTGCAACAAATGATCACAGATATATTCTGTGTTTATTTCGAAATCATAATTCGGTCGTTACCACATCGATGACCTTATATCGGATGTGTAACTAGAGTAACGGGACGGATGCCACTAGTTGCGCAGAAAATGTTCACCTTTCGAGGGAGCACATGAATTCATGCCTGGGTTTATGTGATGTTCGATCATGTTCTATGAAGTCTTTTGTAGATCGTGGTTTGGTTTTGTCTGCTTTCTGATGATCATTGTAGTGGTCTGCCCTTCTTCAAATTACAGCTTCTGATTACCCCTTTACTATCTTTACGGTTAGCTTACTGAATTGTCTTTCGATATACCTCTTCCTTTTACATCTTCAATTTTTCAATACTTTGTAACAGAATGATGAGAAATGTCTTTGTATGGATAAAGTAGATCCTGGCAATACAATACCAGCATTGGAGGTGACGATCATTACTTTGGGGATATAGGCGAAGTAGTTGTTTACACAATAGACATGGATTAAACGACCCTGGTTGTTATATCAATCTTTTTAGTTTTCTGTGCTGTGTGTGTGTGTTTTCTTTTTATTGTGTGTGTTTGTTTTGGTTTGTTTTGTTTTGCTTTTGTTTGTCTTCGTCCTGCGTCTTGTGTACCCAATGCTGCCAGTTTATCTGAATTGTCTATTCTTGATTGTCCCTTCGTTTGATTTACTTTAATGTTTATTTGAACTGTTGACGACTCTGGACGATTTCTTAATATGCTGAAACCATACACACCTGTATTGGAAATATATCGATATATGACTATTCCAATCAATGTAACTTAAAGGCTATAGACAAGCGTGGGTATGCGAACTATCACCTAATAAACATAAAAACAAACAAAACAAAAGCCAACATAAAAATCTTAAGAAAACATTAAGACATTTCTCGTGAATATTTATTGAATTATATTCAATATGAATTACAGACCAATTAATTATATACATTTTGTTGTATGTTTTAGAAGTTTTAAGTAATTATTCTATCGGAACAACATATAATGTCACTGCTGAGCATAAAATATCATCCATTATAGCAAATACAACAACATTGACAAATTTTCAAACAACATGGCATGACCCGGATGTAATGCCAAACACTGGAATTTCCTCAATCACTACACAACGATCACAAACATCTATTATAGAGAGTGCCATTAAACCGGGAGCAACAGTTGAAACAACGGAATTGTGTACATCAGAACCAGAAAGAACGACAATCCAACAGGAAACATCGATGTTGCCTGCATGCATCTGTACGTGTAAAATTGTCACATATATTGTGTCCGGCTTTACTTTGGAAGAAAACGTTAGACGTCTGATTGAAAACACACTCATAGACAAAGAGGTACTTCCGCTTACAAGAATAGGAAAACATCAGCGCATGATGGAAGAGTGTCGTCTGTTGCTATTCGATCGGGATTATTTGTATATGTGTTCCCTTCATTTGTATCATGTGTACGGACGTCTCTAATGGGACTAAAAAAAAGCAAAACATTGGGGTTATTTAAAGCAGTTACGTATTGTGAAAGAACCATAAGTTGTGGATTTCACACACAAAATAGTTACATGTAAGCCACGAACATTGACGGATCGTGAGACTTTTATGGCTATCGTATCGTGTGTCATTTATTCTTCGATGTATGTTTTCTGATTTACAACTGGTATTTACAACTGTGCATGTTTGAATGTTAAATATTCATTGATTGATTTCAGAACACATATCTATTTTGTTTTGTAAATGTCTATTTTAAAAATAGAAAAGTGCTATATAGATTAGGTACAATACATGCTATAGATGACAAATACAATAATGATTTACTGTATTTTGATTCTTTATGTAATTCTCGGATATTACAAGAAGTATCCCCCTTGCATTCAATGGAATAGTAATACGACACATCTTTAAACGTTAAGCGCAAAAATCTTAAACTAAGTTACATTACTAAAATAGATGTAACAGATGTTCCTTAGTTTCCATGCACAAATTACATCAGTCCACATTTATATAGGAATGAATTGACAGGCAACATTTTGTGTGCAATAATTTGAATTGAAAGTTTTGTAATTTTGTATCTTTAGGTTTCATAAAAGGATCTATATATGACCATACATATTAAATACTACTTAGCAGAACACAATCTTTGAAAGGTTACTTAGGAGTTTATGTAATTATTTGTGAGTAAATATACTACAATATACAAGGGTTATTGCAATTCGACATGAAAGTTAATATATCACAATAATTCAACTAAGACGTAAGTTTGTACTATTTTTTTAGAATCATAGTGTAACGATCGCCTACATGTAGATATCGTTATCTTGAGGATAAAATTACACAATTGTGCATGCACAGAAAATATCAAGTTTCTAACAAAGAATCAATTGATCGTTCGTGTTATTGTAGGCTTTTTGACATTCAATGTAATATTTCTTTAGATCCAGTAAATGTGTGTATTCGTATGTAAATATCACCTATATAATTTAAACCTCTATTATTCGAGATGTTTCTGGAGGTCTTGAAATATTTAAAGGTATCCTGAGCTTGCATTTATCAATTTCTAATATATATCAGAGGGTTCTTACTCGAGGCCCTTAAACATGTAAATACAATAGTTTGACAAATTTAAGAACAGTACAGACGTATTACTTTGTAATCTTTGTTTGAGTAAGCATATATTTGTAATATATAATATGTACATGTACCTTAATAACTTGATTAGCGCTGTACTTGGAATGTTTATGTATTCATTTATCTACTTTATCAATTATTATACTGCAAATTTGTATCGGGTCGAGCTTGGTGATCAAGGATTTTTTTCTCTAATGTTTGTTCTCCTCAAACCCGGTAAAGAACACGTCTTTATATACACTGGATCTAAACCAAACTATTGTTATTTTTTCTATTTCTTAAATTTTGACATGTTATTATATTTTAAACGAATTGAAAGTAAAAGTGTGAATAAGATATGGTAAACTCATAATCCCGATGTGATACACTACACTGCACATGAAGAAATAAACCGACACTAAGCACCATTCCCCGTCTTGAAACCACCGTGATATAGACCACGCTAGATTAGAATACATTAAACGAGTATTCAGATTAGCCAGGCAAATTATCTTAGGAAATACCAGGAATGGTTCATATCCACTCTTCGAGATATAAAAAACCCCGACTTGTTCGGGTTCAAGATAACGTGGTATGAAATTATTTTGATCGCGTTCGGAATATAATCACTGTTGTTGTTTTGGTTGACTACTACCCGTTCTTGATATATGTCCCTACAATGCAAAAGATGAAAGTACATGACCGATGAAAGGGGAGAGAACTGACAAAGTTGTGTTGAGCGATTCAAATACTTAACTCGCACTCAGAACGGGGCGAAATTGGTTGTCTAGTGTATGTCAGAATGGATTGTTCAGTGTGGACGCTGACGACAACTCACACGACAAACCTTTTTAGGCGTATCCACAGTTCAGCCTTTTTTCTAATGGCAGCCAACATATTTATTTCAAAGACCCTCCAAGTGCCTAAATCATTAGAAGTTCCATTGTTCTGTGGAAGTCGAAAGGATCGAAATATAAATACTTCGGGATATTTGTGGTTGTGATAACATAATCTTACTGTACATGTGTTTATTGTTTGTTTGTAATCATTGTCTTGTCAGGAATATATCTGAAATAATGTCACCTGTTGCTAACCAGTGAGCTACACCAACACAAAACATAATACAACACAATATGGCACTGAACAATTAAGGGCATATTGTGAGATATTTACATTATATATACACAACTCATGTAATGTAGCATAGACATGCAGTTTAAATATACTTAGACAGCTACTAAGGCTGAACGTGCAGAGGAAAATAGCTTAGGCATGTTTAGGACGACATCACGTTCAAGAATATCATAAAACAACAACTACATACAGAAACGGAAAGAGAACGGAAAAGCCGGAACTATGACCTTAGACTGCCACATCAAAATATTGGTGACTAGATAGGTAGAACAAATATGAAGCTTGCAGTAGCGACTACTCTTGTATTTAAATATAAATAATGAAGTATTTAATGTGCAATGAGTGTGTAACCCACTATGGTCCATGGTCAGACTTCTCATATTATAACCTGACAAGCCACACACCCAGGTCATATATATGACAATTTGGTATCGTGCTGGTCAGTTATGTTGGTCTAACAATGTATCCTACACCATAACAAAATATATATATATTTGTATATATTTGCTTGAGTAAATGAGCGTTCAATTTTATATATAAAAGATCATTTACATATTTAGATAGTTTTCCTCAATCCCTTTTTATTATTTTAATCTCTCAAAGTTTGCATTTATTTATTTGAGTCGGCCATGCGATATTTTATCAAATTAAACATTCATAATGCCTCAATTTATATTAGCAGATTGATTATGTGTTTTATTTTCCCGTGATGGGATATGAATTGAATACCTTCCCGTGATGGAATATAAATAATTATGATCATTTTCGTGATGGGATATAAATAAAAACTTTTTCCTGTGATGGGATATGTAAAACACATTTTTCCTGTGAGGGTATATGAATACAATGTTTCCCGTGATGGGATATGAATACATGTATAATGTTTACCTGTGATGGGAAGTATGAATTTCCTTATTTTTTTGTGCAAGCACGTTTTCCTGTCATGTGATAAGTCCTATTATTTATTCCTAAAATGGGAAAAGGTATAGTGTCGAAATATGTTGCATGTCTAACATTCAGTTCTATGATAGGGTATGATAATATTTTCCCATCATGGGAATTTTATTTAAATAAAACTAGTTTTCCCGTTACGGGATATATAGCGATTAATACGTGCTGATATATTTATTTAAATATAAACAAGTATACATTTTTCATGAATTCTTCTATTTTTATCGATTCGATTTTTCAGTTTTACTGTTTGTTTTTTGTTTTGTTTTTCAGAGTCGATTTAAAAATTCTTACTGGAGCGATTTGAAACAGTTAGAAAATACCGATCTGAATGAGTTTGCTAAAAAATTACCAACTATTGCAAAATCCAGTAAAAGTGCAAATTAAATTAAAAAAATATTCTTTCGTTTCAACAAATTTAAATAGTGGTGTACACATTACAATTTGTGTGCTTTGCCTGCTTCTGTTACAACTATTGCTGTTTACATTTCATATTTAGTTCAAAGAAAAGTATCTATTGCGTTTTATACAGTGCTTAGTATGGAATAAAATGGGAACACGATCTCAATCTTTTTACCTCGATTTTTTCAGAACAATTTTTTTTTATATTTTTGTGAGATGTATTCAAAAAAAGATCTTAGCAAATCATATTTCTACTATGTATTAAATTCATATTATTTCTTATGATTGCATTATTTGTTTATTTAATTTTTGTATATGTTTCAAGTGTCCTGAAGAAAATGAAGAAATGAAATCTAATAAATTAGGACCATGTTCTCGTCGGTGGGTCTGGAAGCATATTCTTTCAAGGTATGACTAATAGTGCTACATTTTTGCTCGTATATAACAACAACAAATAGCTGCGTCAATTTCATTCATTGCCTGGAAAATCTCTCATGATAGATTAGTGTTAAATAGCAGGGTTTAATCATTAATGTCGATATAAATTAAAAAAAAACACAAAAAAACGCTATTAATATTAATTTTGATATTTGACTTGATTCTATCCCTAACCCTAACCCTAACCCTTTATGACGAAAATTATTGTGACGGTCGCCGAGTGGTGGCAAGCTTGTATTGATAATATATGGAGCACAACACTTAGACTTTGAATATAAATATCTAATTTTTTAAACAATTAACAATTAATAAAGATAATGAAACAAAACAAAAAAAAGAAGAAAATAAACATTAATGATATAAATCACAGTCAATAAATTGGACACACGCCACCAATCACGATTGTTCACTAAACGTCCAACACTGTAGCTCCATAGCTCCACATCTCTACAGTCGTACGGTAATATCCAGATACGTTAATCACATATTATTAATCAAACAGGAAACATATAACAGGACACATAACACTGGAAACATAACACAGGAAACATAACCTTCAAATATAATATTCATATTAAACTTGCTGTACATTATATCAGCATATTATACTTATTTGTATACACACATATATATATATATATATGCGTATTTCAATAAACAGTTTATTTCTAAATTTGTATGCATAAATATATAAACGTTGCATATATACTTTCATATTTCTAAATGTCTATATTGATATTATCCTGTTTTTACAATATATATGTCCAAATAATTAAAAACTTGTTTATACATGTATGCGTTATATTTGTTACATATAGTGTATCATGTCCATGTCTATAAAGGTGTCCGACAACAATGTTTATATGATTCACATACATCTGTACCGCAGTTGACCTATATGGCTCGACATTCTCTATGCACAAATAACTGGCGATAAGTCGCTATATAAAATCCTAAGCCCTAACATAACATGCAATGCAACTACCTTACGTGTCATTAAATACAAACAAAATATACAGAATATCCTATAGAACTGGACCGCGTTAGTATCCACGTTCAAATAAAATATGACAATATTTAGGTTCGAATCTCATACTGCTTTACGCTAAAGTATATACATTTCAGATGACTATAATTCACATTATAAAGTTACTACGATTTAACCATTAATATATAAATTATTTCTAACCACTAAAGCTATAAAAATCATATCATTACTCACCCCTTGTAACAAAGACAAACGTCCAGACAGACACACAGACAAGAAGTGAAATCAGTATAATTTACACCTTCTTTTATATCAAATCCCACCCATAAATTTCATGCCAAACGTGTACCTAACTTATCTACAGTTAAAAATCGCCAAAAACAGGTTTTCTAATTTGCATAGTGACAGAAATAGATGTTTAACTAACTATTATTGGATGTCCCGATAAAATGTAAACAATTACCTGGATCGATTCATTACAATTTATTTCATTCACACATAAATGTTCTTTAAGAAAATATTTACAGTCATAAATATTACTTAACCACACGATAATCAAATTTACCAATTCCGGGTAGAATATCACCTGTACCTAATTAATATAATTAATTACGTCAAGTCATATTACCAACAACTCAGCCATGCACCATAACGCACCACAACGTACCATACACAACGATCGATAATCATTCCATGCAACCACCAATTCTAGTTTCGGAAAGGCTTTTATGAATAGTCCCGACCACACAAGGCTTCACTCAAAAAGATCCATTCCAAAATGTCTCACACAGCTAAACCATGCATCGTGAAGTCGTGACACTACCTCCCCACCTTAAGAAGGTTGTTACACGTTCAACCTTTTAAAACACTCACGACTGAATCGCACACGGCTTACAGTTGAAATATCCACAGACACCACATACCACCTACCTTCAAACCGCACCCCATTATATACCACCTTATAAATCATGACAACTATAATCTATACGTCGCACAACACCCGTTGTGTTAAAAATGTCTACAAATACAGTCCGACTACTGTATTTTAATGGGACCGCCAAAGTGCATCGACCTATACACATGTCCCCCACTACCACATCATATACACCCTCCCGTCTGCTTCAACTGTTTCAACACTATACTAACGACAATAACTGTCACAACAATAACGGAAGTGACAATCATGAAATCAATGTGCTTATTATTAAATATACAAATCCCATATTTTGGGTGGGGTGCCATAAGGAACTCTTGCCTGGATTAATTTTAGTTAGATATCGTTAATTAGCACAGTGAAAATAGAAAAAAAAAAGATATCAAGTTCTCCCCCAGAATGAGAAATGATTTTAGTTTGCTGACTACATTTTAGAGACATACGTTTCACCAGGATCTAAATATTCACCACAGATATGAGCAGCACCGCCTGATATCGAAATCAAGCGAACGACAATGGACCGGATTCCTTCCATTCACATTGTAATGTCCAGTTCTATGTTTGCCATTCTAGTATTTGTCTATTTTCCCTGATGTGAGTCAGAAGATCCAGACCACAACTTGCATTAAGATACGATCCTTGCTGAGATTAAAATGGAAATTATAATTGGACAATTTCGTCAATATTCTACAGATGAAGTATCAAGGAGTAATTTTATTAAGTCTGTTGGATACAAATTTTCCGACAGAACTGATCTGTAATGTGGTTTAAAAACACATTCTAAAGACCATGTAAATAGTGCTGGTTTTATTATTAAATTTGTTTAAATAAAGCCAGAGTACCTTGAGAGAACCACCGACCATGGGCAAGTAATTGGTAAACTTTATTACTTCCGTCTGCGATTCGAGTGCACCTTTATGTACTCCACAAAGCTGGGCGCGAACGCATGCCATATTGGTCATAGGCTTGTATGAGTTGTTAGATACAACGACCTAACTCATTGAGCCACCTGGGCCCTAAACATTTTGCATACTTTTCTCATTTTGTAATAAGGCTATAAATCACTTTATCACTTCCGTCTGCGAATCGAGTGCACCCTTTTTGTACTTTACAAAGCTGGGTGCGGTGCGAACGCACGCCATTTTGGTCATAGGCTTATATGAGTTGTTCGATCCAACGACCTAATTCATTGAGCCACCTGGGCCCCTAAAACATTTTGCATACTTTTCTCATTTTGTAATAAGCCTATAACTGTTTAATGCACTATTATATGTAAATATTTGCTAAGTGACAAAGGTAGCGATAACATTATATGTTATTCAGCTATCAGACAGGGTATCTAATGTGACATTCCCGGCATAGGATCTACATTCCCTGAGGCGCAGCCGAAGGGAATATATATCCTAAGCCGGGAATGTCACATTATATACCCTGTCTGATAGTTGAATAACAGATATATTACGGATTTAACCATTGTTTTTTTTTAAATACAACATCCAACTGTATTAAATAAATTTCCTCTTATTTTCATTTTTCGTATCTCTAGATGTCCGTTTCCGTACCTTTGACGTCATTCTTCAATGACGTCAAAATATGTGTCGCGTCATATTTCATGTATGGGGTGTGTCATGAAGGAAAATACTGTACTAAATTTCTAAATCAATACAGTTTCATATGTAGTAATTTTTTTAAACTTTATAAATATAACAATAATATATCACACAACAAAACAACGGTTTGCGAAAGAGTTTCAATAATTTAAATGTTAACAACATGTAAATAAAACCTTGGTGTGGCCCCATGATGACGAAAGTTTTCAAGGCTCAACGGTTTGTTTATTTGCTATGGCGCAGCCGTGGAACATAGGAGATTGCTGAATCGATCAGGTATTTGTGACGAATTAACCGTTGTAATATGTTTTGCTTCATGCAGCCGTTTTGAGTATAAAAACAGCATTTAACTTGGTAAAAATACATTTATTATTCTGTATTATACCATTGATTCAGTGAAGCGTAATATTTTGTCGTCCATGTTTTAATCGTTTTTGGGGACTGAAATATATACCCCGTCCGTTTTCCGAATATATGCTGACATTCAGGGTTGAAGAACCAATGAAAATATGTGTAACAAACTAAATTCGTAATATTATATGTTATTCAGCTATCAGACAGGTATATAATGTGACATTCCCGGCTTAGGTTCTATATTCCCTGAATTTAGTCAAAGGTACGGAAACGGACATCTAGAGATACGAAAAATGAAAATAAGAGGCAAAATTTATTTAATACAGTTGGATGTTGTATTTAAAAAAAACAATGGTTAAATCCGTAATATATCTGTTATTCAACTATCAGACAGGGTATATAATGTGACATTCCCGGCTTATGATATATATTCCATTCGGCTGCGCCTCAGGGAATATAGATCATAAGCCGGGAATATCACAATATATACCCTGCCTGATAGCTGAATAACAAACATATTACGAATTAAAACATTTTTTTGTTAAATACAGAACCAAACTGTCGTATAATTTTTTGTTTTTTTTTTGTTTATTTTTTTGTTTTTGTTTCCTTTTTGTTTGTTTATTTTCATTTTCCTTTTGTTTTTGTTTTACCACGTACATAGTTCCAATTCATATTTAAAACCTTATTAAATATTTGCGTCTTTTATTTTCATTTTCCGTATTTCTAGATGTCCCTTTACGTACCTCTGACATTCTTTGTTCAATGACGTCAAATGTTTATCACGTGATATTTTATGTACTGAGGTGTCTCATAAAGGAAAATCCTGTTCAATATTTCTAAATCAACACAATTTCATATGCAGTAAATTTTATAAACTTTATAATTATAACATTAATATATTACGTAACAAAACAACGGGTTTGTGAAACAATTTCAATAATTAAAATGTTAACAATAAGCAAAAACCTGGTGTGGCCCCGTGACCTCGAAAGCTTTAAAGGCGGAAAGTTTAACACACTTTCACTTGTTGATTGTTATGTTCAAATTTGTAATGGTACAGCCGTGGAACATGGGAGTTTGCTGAATTATTCTGGTGTTTGTGACGGAATTAACTGTTGTAAGAGTGTTATAATCACAAAATAAATCATCATAATTTACATCCAAAATGTCAACGACGTCCGTAACCGACGATGAAACATGTGTATTGGCTCTCATTTGAACAAGTGATGTTGAACTTGAACTGTTTTGTGTCGGCGGCATGAGTTGCAACCGGGAAGTACTGTGCGTTGGCATTATTGAGGATAGTTGAGATGGTTGCTCTCCACGAACAGAACTTGTGATAATGTCTCCCATAACTTGTTTTTCCTTTGATGAAACACGTTGATATACTGCAACTGACGAGGCAGATTTGTGTCCGGTAACTGCCATAATTTGTGCTATTGAACAGTTTCTTCCGAGGATAGTTGCACCCGTTGCACGAATTGAGTGGTTGGTGTAGCTTTGTGAAAGGCCTGTTTGTTTGCTTAATGTGGACATAAATGATGCCAACATTCATCGGAAATATTAAAGTTGTCTTTAGGAAATTGCCAAAGCCTGTTGCACTGAGGGTGAAGTTTTTGAAGGTAGGTCTCAAAATTTCTAACTGGACAGTATTCAGGCATTTCACGATCCTCCGGCATATGCCCAGAAATATTTTCTCTGTCCATTTCCCTACGATTTTTAGTTAATTCGTCCACCTTTTTCATTACATATCTCCTGCCAGTGACTGAATAAGTTCTAATGACAAACGTGTCTTTTGTCATAGATTCCATTCATTTGGACACGATTTGCGAGGCCTGTAGGGGTAGACGGGTCCATGTAGATATTATTGTACAGTTTTGATAGGTCCTCAGATTCTATTTCAGGGTAATGGGTAATGTCTCCCTTGCCTGCAGCTTTTATTTCTGCCATCTCGGTTTTGTAACATTCATTTGCTTCTGACAATTCTGGGCTTGAAATTATATCAATTTTTTTCAGGTACGGGGGGCTCTTTAAATATCTGCTCAAAGCATGTCTTGTGGTTGTTAATGTTGTGGCTTTGTAAAGATCTCCACTTTTTGTGCGCGCGTCCATATAAAAATGGGAGAGTGTTTCCGCTAGCCTGGTTAGTTTGTTTCCATGTTTTTCTCCTTCAAATAAGATCTAAATAAATTTGATGCAGCTTTGTTTGCTTTCACTGTGTTTGTAGGAACAAAATTTTGTCTTTTAGCAATGATATCCTCTTCTGAATGAGACGCAAACCGTTTCATTTCGACTTTGTTTGATCTAGGCTCTAGCTTTGTTTTTGTTTATTTATTTATTTTTTAGCAGACGATTTTCAAGTTGTCGCGTGCTTCCGGTATATTTTAATTTTTTCTTGAAGAAAAGAATATCTTTTTTGTTCATACAACCGTTTTGAGTTTAAAAACAGCATTTAATTTGGTAAAAATACACTTATTATTCCGTATTGTTGTAATTGTTTTTTGGGGCCCAAATGAGGGAGACCGAAAGCGTACATATATACGCCGTCCGTTGTCCGAATATATGCTGACATTCAGGGTTGAAGAACCAATGAAAATGTGTGTAACAAACTAAATCCGTAATATATAGCAATATCAAATGAAACAAAATCATGTACAACGGAAAAGACCATGACTTGTTTTGTATAGATATGTAAATACGTAGTAGTATATTGACAAGTATTTCATACCACTGATAGCCATATAGGACCCTCTATAGACTACCCCGCCCTCCCAAAAAAAAATCAAAACAAAAAACCAAACAACAAAACAAAAACAAACAAACAAACAAAACAAAACAAAGCAAAACAAAACATAAATAAATAAATCAATATATAATTAAACGAAACGACGTGAAGCTGACATCCATATCGAGAATGTAAACGGTTACGTATGTGTGTGCTGGGGTGTCGATAGTTTCTCTTTCTACGATATTAATATTTTATTTAGGAATTGTTCAGACAATGTTGTATGTTTTGTTTTTCATTTTATAATGTATGTTTATACATATTAGTTAATCCATCATTAAACAGTTTATACATATTAGTTCAGGGGCGGATTCAGGATTTCAAGTTAGGGGGGGGGGGGGGGGGGCGCACTTAAAACAATTGCGCCGAGCGGAGGGAGGCGCGAAAATATTTTAGGTATTTCATGTGAAAAATCACGATTTTACGCCAAAAAATCATATTTTTTCCAATTGCGGAGGGAGGCGCAAATTTATTTGGGGTATTTCGTGTGAAAAATCACGATGTTACGCCACAAAATCATATTTTTTCCAATTGCGGAGGGAGACGCAAATTTGTTTGGGGTATTTCGTGTGAAAAATCACGATTTTACGCAAAAAAATCATATTTTTTCCAATTGCGGAGGGAGGCGCAAATTTGGTTGGGGGTATTTCGTGTGAAAAATCACGATTTTACGCAAAAAAATCATATTGTTTTCAATTTTAGGGGGGGGGGTGCCCCCCTCTGGATCCGCCCCTGTAGTTAACCCATCATTAAACAGTCTATGCATATTAGTTAACCCATCATTAAACAGTTGATAGGTTATGTTTTTTTCTCTAAAAAAAAATTCTGATTCCCAATGTTGCTGAAAATATATTCTGATTTTGGTGGAGGAGAAAAAAAATAATCTGATTCAGTGTTTTTGTAATATAACCTAATGTTGAATTCTGGGAAAAAAATTGCGCTTTGCGCGACAAAAAAAATTAATATTCTAACTCTCGTGTTGTCCAAAAAAATAATTCTGAACGGAACAAGAAACCATACCCCCTCCCCCCCCCCCCCCCCTCAAGCTAAATGGTCGGTCCCTTAATGGTTGGTCAATTTAACACAACATTGCTTTACAAGTTTGTGTTTGATGTAAGGATTACAAAACAGAGATATGTACAATAACAAACTATGTTCTAAAATTTGGGAGGGAAAGTGATACTTTAAAATGTAAAAAACAAAGGAACAAGGTCAATAATATGAAAAAGATAGCAAAAGAAAATTTTGAAAGTAACTTAGACAATATATTAATAGATAATTCGACGAACCCTAAAACTTACTGGAAAATAATGAAAATGCTAATTAAATCTAACAAGGGAAGTAACTGTATCCTTCCGCTTCGAAACACAATTAATGATGAACATTTAGATGAAATGGTATATGACGACGACAAAAAAATGTGAACTATTAAATACATATTTTAGTTTAGTATCTAAGTTGGAGGAAGAAAATATATCAGTCCCCCCCCCTTTGAAAGTAAAACTAATGACTCAATTATCGACATTTTTGTGACTGCTAGTGAAATTGTAGATATCATTCAAATATTAGACCTAAAGAAAACGTCCGGTCCTGACAAAATTAGCCATAAAATGCTCATAATAGCGCCCGAAAAAATTGCCGAACCACTTCAAATTATCTTTTACAAATCATTACGACAAGGCAAGTATCCTTCAAGCTGGAAAATTGCACACGTGATAGCTATTTTTAAAAAGGTGATGCCTCTTTGCCTTCAAATTACCGTCCGATGTCTTTAATAAGTTGTGTTGGTAAAATTATGGAGAGAGTAGTTTATAAAAATATTTATAATTATCTTGTTAGAAACAAACTTATATATGAGTATCAGTCTGGCTTTCTTTCGAAACATTCTACTATCCACCAGTTGTTAGAACTATGCAACTCTATACTCAATTTACTAGAAAACAAATAATTTAGTTGTGTTTTATTCTGTGACTTTTCCAAAGCTTTCGATAAAGTTTGGGACAGGGGTTTAATACATAAAATGAATTCTTATGGTATAAAAGGTCTTTTAATCAAATGGTTTGAAAATTATTTGGATCAAAGAAAGCAAAAAAATTATTAACAGGGCAACATCATCAACTGTTTGTGAAGTCTCTGCTGGAGTCCAACAACTTTCAACTTTAGGCCCTTTGCTATTTTCAATTGATATAAATGATATTGGAGGGAAGCTCCTCTCTCTCAGTAGACTGTTTGCAAATGTCTTCTTTAGGTTATTCAAGTCAAAATGTTGTTGAAATTGAAAATGTTATAAATCATGACCTGGTCCACAAAATGGTTAATGTCTTTTAATCCAGACAAAACTGAGATTATGTTATTTTCCAATACAGACGTTAGATATAATTTTGATTTCTCATTTAATGGAAAAAATATCCCTATAACAATGAGCCATACACGCTTGGGTGTAACCTTGTCAAGTGATGAATAACCACATTGAAAATATAATGTTAAACGTATCAAGACATTTAGGTATACTGCGAAAATTAAAATATAGGTTAAGTAGACAAAATATAGAAAAAACTGTACTTAGTATATATCCGCCCAATTTTGGAATATGCCTGTGAAATAAGGGATAATTTTGGAGTGTGTTATTCAACCAAACTTGAAAAATTGCAACTAGATGCTGCAAGGATTGTAACTGGATAACCAATTTTCACAAAAACAGATAAATTGTACTCAGAAACAGGATGGGTTACTCTCTCCAGTAGAAGGCATAATAGGAAACTCCAGTTATTTTATAATATAAAGAATGGACATGCACCAAATTATCTTAGAGAACTTATTCCTCCTACTGTTCAAAGCACAACTATTTACCCCTTAAGATACGGTTCGGATTTAATAATACTTGTTTGTAGACTCTCGATTACAACTGAATCTTTTATTCCATCTACTGTTAAACTCTGGAACCGGCTAGATCAATGTAATCGTAATCTTGACACATTAACTAAATTCAAAAAATCCATTCGAAAGGAACAGTCAGATAACACAAAACGTATCCCGAAACATTTTTACTATGGTCCCAGAAAACTTAATATTATTCTTACTCAACTTCGTAACTCGTATTCCTTTCTAAATTACGATCTATCAAAGGTTAATATAGTAAATGATGCTGCTTGTTCCTGAAGATGCATTCCATTATTTTTGTATTTGTCCTAACTATGCTGAAATAAGACTTATTATGTTGAACAATTTAAATTGGGTACAGACAAGCGATCTGAATCTACTAACCTCTGGGTCCGATCATTTAACATACGAAGAAAATATTAATATCATCAAACACGTTTTCAATTTTATCAAATCTTCAAAAAGATTCCTTGTAGTATAATTACTCGATAATTATCTACTCTCCAACCTCGTATCCATCTAACACAACCTTTGTATTAATTCGTTAATTATTTACAATATATTTCTATATGTATTATATGCATGCTCAGAATGATCATTATGCTATGTGAATTTATTGTATTAATGGGAGAAGACTTCATATGTTGGTAAAACTTGTGTCCTATCCCTTTTGTTAATTTAACAAATAAAATCATCATAAACGAAACTAACAAACTATGCTTCTTAACTGACCACCCCGAGTAAAAGCTACTTCCGACATTCATTGCATAACTGTGTCCTTAAATGCGCAAAATTTGGCTTACATGAACAACTAATGTACACAAATGCCTTAAATCAAGACAAATTTGTACATCCTGACCCAAATCAAGACAATTAAATACAACCTGACTTAAATCGTGACAAAAACCACATCCTGGCTTAAATCAGGACAAATAAATACAACATGGTTTACATTTAGAAAATAAATATAAATCAAGGCAAATAAATGCAAACTGACTTAAATCAAAACAAATAAATAAACATGGACATTTAGATATAATCTGGCTTAAGCCAAGTCAATTACATCCATCTTCCCTCAAAATAAGACATAAAGAAATGCAATCAGTCTTAAATTAAGTCAAAGAAACACAGCATGATTTAAATGAAGACAAATAAATAAACCCTGACTTGAATCAAGACAAATGAATACAGCATGTTTTAAATCAAGATAAATCATTACAATCTGATATACATGAGGACAAATAAATTAAATCAAGATAGATAAACATAGCATGGCTTAATCCAAGACAAATGAATACAACCTTGCTTAAAACAAGGCAAATAATACAACTGGCTCAAATCAAGACAAAAATTTAACAATACTTACATAAAAAAAGACACAATGAATAAAACTGATTTAAGCAAAGGAGAGGAAAGTGTCATATGAAAATAGAGGAAGCCATGAATTCCAAGCAAAAATACTAGAAAACAACTGTCAAACCATGACATAGACCAGGACATATACAACTTAATCAAAGAAACAATACAACAATACAGTAATTAAAGGAAGAAAATTATTATAAATCATGATCAATCCCCCCAAAAAATCAAAACAAATATCTACTTGAACGTAGAAAGTTAAAACAAAATGTCATAAACACACAAAACAGTAAGCTTTATTAAATTTCAAAATACAAAATATGATCTACATAGAAATGACGTAAGACAGGAACCACGATTAACTACGACTCAGACAGGTAAAATGCAATATATCTGACAAATAAAATGAACCTCGCGGATATTAAAAAATACACCATGTCTCACTGTATTCTTGCAAAATAACTAAATCAAACCGAGAACAAACAACAAACCTGATACAATCAACAAAACACCACAATACCGACCGAGATTACTCCTTAGGATGATTACAAGATGTAACTGACATTGCGTTGAAAACAAACTTAACTCACCTGACATAGAGTAACATACGAAATGATTTATAGCTAACACGTATATTATGATATCTGTATTTTCAATATCTGTTCCAAAATTGAGCTCCATAGGAATATATTTTTTAATTCTTTTGTAGGGAAAAATGGCAACATCACGTACTATAATATGTGGAATATGCGAGGCTCAATATGCTACAAAACATGCAGACCAGTGGTGCCCAGAATGTGACGAGGGTCTATGCTCCGACTGTGAAAATAATTTTCACAAAATTTCAAAGGCAACCAGAGATCATGGTGTTATTTCCATAGAAAATTACCATAAATTGCCATCATCTGTTTCAGAAATCGGTAATCACTGTAAATATCATGATATGAAATATACACATTTTTGTCAACACCATGACAAACCTTGCTGTCCAGATTGTATTACTACAAACCACAGAGATTGTGTTGGACTTTTGTCTATCCGTGATCTAATTAAAACATCCAAAACATCGACATTGATTGATAATATTGAACAGAATTTAACAGATATCAAAAACAATATTGACAAAATTACGAAAAACCGGCAACAAAATCTGTCGACAATTCGTCAAAAACGACAGATGTTTCAAGACAAGATTAAAGAGATGCGCGTTAAAATAATCTCACAGTTAGATACACTAGAACATAATATTCTAAAAGATCTGGATGATGCAGAAAAAACGATTAAGTCAAAAATAGATAATCTGTTGAAACAACTTTCTAAGAATTCAACGACCGTAGAAGGATTACAGGGAGATATTACAGCTCTGAAAGAGTATGCATCAGACCTACAAACCTTCCTAGGCAGTAAGGCCATTGAGAAAGAAGTACAGAGGGAGGAGGAGCGCCTAATGTCTTTATCTAAAGATGGGTCTCTACAACAACTTAACTTAAGATCCAACATTAATACAAAGATAAAGGATATATTGTCTACTATGACAACGTTTGGATCCGTATCTATAGAAACAAGTCCTCCATCAGTTGTTATTAAGACAATGAAGGATAGGCAGGCACAGATTATGTCTATTATGCAACATTCACCTGTAAAGTCAATCAATGACATTAAGCTTGCTTTACCTATTATGTTTGATATACCAAAAGGAAAAGGTACCATTTATATAACAGGAAGCATCGTTTGTCCGAATGGTAAAATTATAGTTGTAGAGAATCACAACAGGAAACTCGATATCCTTAATGTTGACGGAACATTCGATAAGGAAATACCCTGTTCACTGAGTGACCCGTTTGACGTTACATATCTAGATGATACAACTGTAGCTGTGTCAACATATAGTTGTATAGAGATAATCAACATCAACTCTACAAAAACAGAAAGACGTATCGAAATTAGAAGACCGTGTCATGGAATAACACACCACAATGGAGTATTATTATGGTGTGAAAACCAGAAAGGTATTCAAATGATGAAGTTATCTGATGATAGAGTTACCACCTTAGTAACACAAATTAACCTGCCGTACAACTCCTATCTAACAACATGTGGAGACAAAATATATCAAACAAACCCTGGCACTAGTACCGTCACATGCTACACGATACAAGGGGAACATTTGTGGGAATATAAAGACGTATCAGTGCTGGATGGTCCCATGGGAGTAACAGTGGATAATAATTTTAACGTTTACGTGACGTCATTTAACTCTAGCACAGTCGTAGTTGTAGCACCAGATGGTAGCCAGGGGAGACAACTTATTAGTAGTGATGATGGATTGAATCGTCCTACTGGAATATATTTTGATAAATCTAAAAACAGTTTATTGGTTACTAACTGGAATGGAAGGGCTTTCTTGTATGAGATGTGTTAAATATTCCTTTAGTGTTATAGAGAAATACTATTTCACATACTACTGGTAAAAACAATTGGACATTTTGTAAATAAAGATGATTTAAGCTAGCAATCAAATGTTACAATAACAATTTGAAGAAAGAAACATAATTAATCTGATATAGAAATAATGTAGAGATTATCACTAAGATAAAATAAACAAAGTGATTGATAACTGTACTTACTTAACAACAAATAAACAACTTATAATACAAAATTAAATAAACTTAAAGCAAATAGTGAAAATGATGTACATACTATATCATACCAAATCAGCTTATGGCATAGCGGTTAGGGTTATTGTGTTTAGCGCCTCTTTCAACAATATATCAGCTCTATGGGGCTAATTAGTGTTATTAATGGAGACAACCGGAGTACCCAAAGAAAAACAAATACCTGTCACTGAAACCTTTATCACATTAAGATGTATCGAGTACACATCGTCTTGAGCGGAATTCGAACTCACATCTATTATGATATAATATTATTATATCAAATTAAATAAACTTAAAAACAAATAGTAGAAGTATTGCAACAATCCATTTTAGTAGACTGTATTATAGAAATAAGGCATCTTGATAACAGCACACACATATCTTTGGACTCACTTGGTCAAATACAATATAATTAACATCACTATGATAACAGAAATATGTAACATTTTTTTTCAATTTTATTTAAGAACAAACTTAAAACATGGCTATCCGGACTGAAAAAAAAACACCAGTAGCAGCTGAAATAAATCTTTATCGCCGGTTTGAACATTATAATGACTTTTGATTGGTTTCTATGTGAATATTATATGGAATAAGGTGTCAGTGATGTGAAAGACAGATCATGGGAGTATACATGTTGCATTGTGTCTACACTACTGACATTCTTAACATAAGGGCTGAACAATATTACTTTGCACAAACTCGCACTCATCAATGTTGTCCATGTACATTTGTTTGCTTGCTCCACCGTAAAATTGTAGGAATGTGGACGTCAATATAGAACATGTAGTTATACAAGTGTTTCCACTAGGATATGAGGACAATATATATGAACAACATAATGATGACAGACATCCACATTATGTTTTATTAGGATAACACAAGTTAAAGATGAAATAATAGGTGCAGTTGGTGTGTTATGGTGTCCAACGCTCCTTTCACCAATATGTCGGTTATATCGAGGCGTCAGTTTTATTAGTGGAGGAAACCGGAGTACAAGGAGAAAACCACCGTCCTACCGCAAATAGCTGGTACACTTTATCACATAATGTTGTATCGAGTACATCTAGCTTGAACGGGATTCGCACTCACAAAGTCAGTAGTTTTAGGTACTGATTGGATAGTAAGCTATAAATCCAACTACCATGCGAACACGATCACGACGGCCCCATGAAATACTATACAGTTATTAAATGGGAGTGCAAGCAATAGATCACAATATTTTTCCGGAGGTATTGGGAAAGAACAAATTGTTCTATTGCCCGAGGGCGATAGAACACTTTGATCTTTCCCAATACCGAGGGAAAATTGTTTTTCTATTGCCTGCATTCCCATTAAATAACTGTTGTATTACCTAATTCTAATCTTTTTACACAGATTAAAAAAACTACTGTTTTCAATATCTAAATATTGTTTAACAATTTTAACAAATAACAGAAATTATCTTTTTTATAATAAACATGAAGATTCTTAAATGTTTTAATCTGCGCTTGTTTTTAGACTGCGCGAAGGACATATATGTCCCTGGTTGATACACCGCGCTAGGCCTTGGGAAAGAAATGCATGTTTATTTCTTTAAGAATAAGTTACGCAAATACGTTATAATACGGTTGTTTCGAATCATTTCCATTCCGTCAACATTTTGGTATTTTCGTTCGCCAGATCACGTGATTTCGATGGGATGTTCGGCACTGGACTTCCGGTGTCAATGTACACAACAAAAACTAAAATCGATATGTGCCGTTTTAACGTTCGATCCTCAATTTAAAACAATTCTTAATATTTTCTGTAAAAGACAGATATTAATTAAATTATTTTATTTCTATTAAAGACTTCAATGCAGAGACACGTACTTCTTTAAAATTAAAGTTGTTTTCTTTCTTTATTGGCTGCTGTCATCATTATGAAAGAAAAACGATCTGTCTTTAATAAATTTCTGATATCAGACAGATAGTGGGGTACCGAACACCATTATTTATTCAGCCGTTTCCTTGGCGTCTCCATATTACAATTACTTATAATCTACCGCATCTACGACTATGATATGCTGACGTTGTCACAGTAATAACGTAGACACCGAAAGTCGTCTGCCGAGTATTTCAGACGTCACGACACGAAAAAGACGGAACGTGGGCGGAATAGACATGATTCGAAACAACCGTATTAGAATGCACAATTTGAAGTTAGATACAGATATTGTACTAATAGAACCTCTTTAAAATTAAAAAGAAACTGTAAGTAACGTCACATTTCTGTTAAAATGGCGTCATGAAATAAATGACGTCACTCTGCTGAAAGAGCCATAGCGTATTGTACAGCACACGAAGTAACGATTATGTATGAAACGTCGCGGTCAAAGGGTTAAATTGTGTTAGATTACGACACTTTCATACGCTGTAATCCGGTGTGGACTATGCACAATTTCGTATTAGTAATACATATTCATGAGATTGTTTTGACCAATCACAGTAAAGGTCAAAGGTAGCCATGAAATAGAACGCCAGGCAATAGAACACCAGACAATAGATCACCAGGCAATAGAACACTAGAAAGTCAAAACCCATAAAATAGTTGAAAATAAAAAATACTTTATAAAACATGTAAAACTTGACAATTAGGTAATAATATATATTAGACAACCAGAACACCTATGATGAATTTATGATACTAGGAGTGAGACCAGGTAATCAACTTATGATACCATATGATCAATTTACGACACCATGAGTGAGACCAGTTGATCAATGTATGATACCACGAGTGAGACAATGTGATGAATTTATGATACAATGAATGAGACTATCTGGTCAATTTATTACATTTTTGAGTGAGACCAGATGATTGAAATATGACATCATGTGTGAGACCGGGTTGTCACTTTATGACGCCATGAGTGAGACTATATGATGAATTGATGAAATTTTGAGTTAGACCATCAGATCAAACTGAAATCATGAACGATACTGGATTATCACGCAATATGAGGGACGAGCTGCTCCATGTATGACTATGAGAGAGATCAGATGATCAATTTATGGCACTATGAGTGTAACCAGATTCTGTATTTCTGTCTCTAGGAGAGGAACCAGATTATCAATTTATCACTCTATGAGTGAGACGAGGTGATCAAACTGACATCATGTGTGATGAGGGATGATCACTTTATGATACCAAGAGTGAGTCCAGGCAATCAGTTTATGACAGTATGAGTAAAACCAAGTGATAAGTGTTATTACACCATAATCGCCATTTATTGAAAACATTAGTGAGACCATGTCCATTTTTGAGAAACCATGAGTGAAACCAATTGCATTATTTGAGACACCATGAGCGAAACCAGATGTTTTATTCATTTACACCACGAGAGACCAATTAATCAAGCTATAGCAGGCAACTTGAATGATATCACATGTTCCATATGTTGAGATCATGCGTGAACCTCACAAAAAACTGGATGTGACCTTATGTATTCCCGAATGGTTTACAGTTCAAAGAAATATACTTTGCAGTTTAATGCAAAATTACATGTATCATTTCAAAGTCTTACACCAAATTTCACAGAGAATGGATGTGCCTCATTTCGACTTACATTCTCTGATTGTCAAACAACAAAAACATGACAGATGAAGCTGACAATTAATAACTATATAATTATGTTTGATTTACATCTATTTAACTCGTCTTTTGTTACCTGTGTGTGAGGTAGAGTGACACACTAACCACAGAAAACTAATCACGATCTTAATATAGAAAAACAATAACAAGCTGATCAAAATCTAGTCATGTTGTGGAAAATACCGAATTGGGATTGGGTAAAATCTGTTGATTTTCTCGCTTAGAAAAACATTCATCCAGCAAAAAAACTGAACAGCGATATACACATAGTTATTTGTGGTAAGGGATCAATCATTTAATTTTAGAGGGGCTTCCCCCCTCCCTTACCCAAACAATTCACTTCACAGGAAACAATACTTTTAGAATCTTACAGATCAATTTGTGTTGCCACCGCCCTTCCACCCCCAGCTGTACCGTGCCTTTTCAATTGTACACAAGTGTACTCGAAACTACGCAATTGAGCATGCACAGGAAATATCAAGTTTCTAACAGAAAAATGCATTCATCGTTCATATTAGGTTAGGATTTTTGATATTGAATGAAACATATCCTTAGATTTAGTAGCTTTAGTGATGGAGGAAGCCGGAGTACCCGGAGAGAGTCCACCGACCATGGGCAAGCAAAAGGTAAACTTGATCACTTGCGGCTGCGAGTCGAGTGCACCCTTTTTGTAATTTAAAAAGCCGGGAGCGAACCCACGCCGTATTGGTGATGGGTTGTATGAGTTGTTAGATCCAACTAACCTAACTCATTGAGCCACCCGGGCCCTCCTTTATTCGAGATGTTTCTTGAGGTCCTAAAATATTTAAAGATATCCGTAGCTTGAATTATGAAATTCTTAGCATGCTTTAGGGTGTCTTTCCCGAGGCCATTGTATATCTCAGATTCTTCAATAAAATTTACAAGGTTCATAAATATTTGAGGGCATATTTTAACAAATTCAAAACCATTACTTTGAGTACTTTCATACATGTAAATACACTATTTTGACCAATTTAATAACAGTACAGACGTACTGCTTTGTAATTTCTGTCTCTGTAAACATATATTTGCAATGTTTAATATTTGTATGTACCTTGATAACTTAATTAGCGCTGTACTTTGGATGTTAATGTATCAATTTAACTACTTTATCATTTACTATATTATATTTATTGAGAACATTTGTGTCCGGTCAATGATTGTCTTCTAGTTTTCGTTTTCCTTCACTCCGGTAAAGAACACGTCTTTATATACATTGGATATAAACCAAACTATTGGTTTTTTTTTTTATTCTGAAATTTTTACATTTGATTATATATCATTTCCCCCTATTTTAATGTGTGTCGTATTGTTATCTCTCTTAGTTATTTATTTTTTTGTTATACTCTATGTTCAGTTTTATTGTATACAATTTCTTATCAAACGACACATACAAGACAAACTGTTGTAAACGTATCTAATATTCAACATTTTTTAATGGTAACCAAAATATGTATTTCAAAGACTCCTTCATATTTATGTGGATGTCAAAAGGATCGAAATATAATACCTCGGGATATCCAAATACATATTTTCCTATGCAATGTCATATGCATAAGTAGCGATTATTTTTATTTCATTGGAGGCAATAAGACTTTCTAAATAGTTTTGCTCATTGTAGTACAATGTTGGCTTACATTGACAACTGCACGATTTGCATTGCGTTCTAAAAAAGGGACGCAACTCTAAAACCTCAAGCGGTCATTAACATGATAATACTCGCAGACATTATCATGTTAATGACCGGTGTATTTCTTTAACGCATATCAATGTATAACACATGACTATGTCTACTACACCAATGGAAAAGTCGAATCTAGAACTAATATGAAATAAAACTGAAATAATGTCAAATGTTGCTAGTCAATAAATATAACCAGTGCAAATCATGATACAATACATGATATCACTGAACAATTAAGGGCATATTGTGAGATATTTACATTAAATATACACAAATCATGTAATGAAGCATACACATGCAGTATATATATACATACTTACATAGCTAATATTTTAAACATTTTCAGGACAAGATTAGGTTTACCAAAGCCAAAAAGCAACAACTACATAGAATTGGGGAGAGAACAGGACTACCGGTATGTTACTAGAATACAAGTTGCTGAAAATAGGAAAGCCATTAACGCATTGTTAACTGGGTTGAAAATAATCGATTTTAAATTAGAAAACATAACTAGAACTTTAGAATAACAAATTGTGGAATTAGAAGATTCGTTGCAAATGTATTTTCAAATCGACTTGATAACTGACGAATTAAAACATTTAATGCAACGAGCAATGTTTAACGTGAACCGTTTACAGTCGCAAGTAAACATGTTGTCTTTAGGACATTTATCTCCAAGCACGATCAACCCACGACAATTTAAGAAACTACTTCTAGACATCAAACTAAAGCTACCAAAGACATTGACGCTACCAGACGATCCTGACAAATAATTATGGTATTTCTACAGGCAATTAATTTGTACAGCCATAATGGAAAATAAACGAATTGTCGTAATCATTCTGTCCCCTTGCTTGACTTGAAAGGTCAATTCGAAATCAATAATATCTTTAATTTACCATTGATCATGCAAAACAATGAGTCAATCCAAGGTAATATTTTGGTAGCTCAGCACAAACTTGAAACAAGTGCATAGCAGTAAATGTAGAGAATCGAAATATGTAATACTTTCCGATAGTGAAGTTCAAAAATGCGCCAATCCATCAATAACACTTTGTGGGATTAAAAGCGCTTTCTATCCTATTAATTTGAGCAAATTATGTGTAATAGCATTGCTTATGAGAAACAAGCCTAATGTTAACATGCAATACCGATTTAGGGGTATTCAATTATTTGAGTGGGACTAATTTTGTTAATGGTGTTATTCATTTTCATTTACTGTAAACATTTTCGGAAAAATAAATTATGTTGGTTAGCCAGAAGCAAAAGAAACAAATTTGATTCTGAGATCACTGCCATGTATGAAATGGTAACGGCTAAGCACTCCGAGGGTGCAGATTACATCTCAAGAGCAGCTAATATCTCTTTACTATTGAAAGATGATGCACAGAGGCAAGAACAGCGACTACAGCAAGCTGTGACAAATGTAGTAAGATCATTATATCCAAGATTGGATTTGTCTCGTACTTCCGGAAGTGAACAGGTTGAAAATAACTCTGTTGATAGAAAGATCGGCGATTAACATAACAAATTCTGTGCAGTCAAAAATGGAATATATTGAACATACCTGAATATGCACCATGTGTTGAGATTGGAGATATAAATATATTGTGGAATTTATAACTTTTCTGTACCTGAACTGTATATTGTTATTTGCATTTATAACTTTCCTGTATGTACATTATTGTTGAACATTTTAAACAGTAGAACTAAGTCCTTTACGACTGGGTCCAAAACACCTGGAAAGGCATCAAATCTACTATGAACTTTTTAAATTGCTGTAGCAAACTTTATTTTGTTACTATCTACGGATTGTGTTGCATAATTGGATTGATATCAAGCGTGAATTTATCATTCATCATTATATTCATATGTGCAGAGGAACAGAAATATTTAACAATATTTCGCATTAGTATGGAGCGAAAATGTAACGTAGTTACGAGAATTGTGTTATACATGTGGGCCGTCTGTTCATTGACCTTCTGGAATGATGACCACTTCCCTTACGAGATGTCTACCTGATGAGCCGGATTGATGTGTTGATCTTCATGAACAATAATTTATAATAATATGTTTATATGCATTCATAATGTAATATTCATATCGCGGGTAAAGAAGTTATCAATAAGCGTTACGTTTTCTCATATCTGGTAAACTGCTAAAATTACATACTGTGTTTCTACCTGTGACATACGATAACGAGCCATGTGGACTTCCAAGAATTTACATAAACATTTCATATATAACTTCATGTTCTTATTTTCAGATTGAGATTCGATCTCGCACTATACGATTTCACTTCTAAGCTATTATAAAAGTTGTACATTTATTTTCATCTTTCTTTTAATAACTCATTACGTCACATAACCGATGATGGTCCATGGTCAGACTTATCATATTATAACTTGACAAGCCATACATTCATCCATCACATGAGAACGCACACGACAATTATGTTGGTATTACACTGTATCATTCACAACAACCCAGGACATAAATAGCAATGAACACAAATATATACATTTGCATATACTTGCTTGAGAGAGCGAATGGTTAGCTATAAACAATCGTTTATACATTTATATATACTTGCTTGAATAAATTAGATGTTAGTGTTAGACGCTTAATGAGAATTTGAGTTGCATCATAGCAAGAATAAGTTACATTTTGATGAGATGATGACTATCCTTTGTACTAGATAGAGCTACATGCTGAGTTGGATAGTTACAAAAAAAAACATAATAAAAAACAAGCAAACAAGCAAAAAACAACAACATTTCGTGTGTAGAATGTTGTCCACACTCCAAAACGTTGTTGCTAGATGTTTTGATGTTTGCCCGTACACTATTGAATCCATTTGGATGCTTTCAATTTTCTGGTAATTATCGGGAGTATTATTCCTCCGCACGCTCACGCGGACCATCATTTAGGCTGCTACACATCAGAAACCGTCTCCATATTTCATTAGGATGTATACCTAGTTTGAATTAACTCATTGTACAATAATTTATCTAGAACTAGGATTATAGTATTTAACACAACTTTCAACACTATTTCAGTTATATCGTGGCGGTCAGTGTTATTGGTAGGGAAAACCGGAGTACGGAGAAAATGATTTACCTGCCGCAAGTTAATGACATACTTTATTGAATATCAACAAACAGACAAATATACCTGTATTTAAATCCTTACCTACAAGTATATATTGTTTAGAGTTAGGATATGATCTTTAACACCCTTTTCAACAATATTTCAGTTTTATCGTGGCCGTCAGTTTTATTGGTAGAGAGAACCGGAGAATACGGCGAAAACCACCGACCTGTCCCAAATCATTGACCAACTGTATCACATAATGTTTGTATTAATTCTATTCTTTATCACATTTACAAATATATATAATCTAATATGTTATAAATATAGATCTTACACAAAGTCCCGAATTATCACATGTGAAGGACTTTGATCATGCTATGCCTCTTTTTCATTCAACTCATCATGTAGACATCAATGGATGCATATTCACCTACCATAACTAATTTCTAGTGTCAATACAGGTAATATAATACAAGTAATTACAATAATGCTTTAATATAGCAAATATATAAATAATTAATGTTGTCTTAATTGACAAAGTATCCATTATAAAATGTACTGTTTGCCTTTTTGGAAGCATTCTATTGCAATAACATGTGTAACTGTTGCATCAAATTTGAGCATGCACATTTTTGTCGACTGGCATCTTTACATAATGGTTAGAGCCAAACAAAACTGGACGACATGAAAATGCGTGCATTGATGTTCATTGAAAAACTTGAAGAAAATATATAAAGGAATAAAAATAAATTCTACATATTTCTGTCAACTAACTTCTCCTTCGAGATTATTGCTTTCAAATTTGTAATTATTGTAGACCTTCAATACTACCACTTTAACTTTTGTTTATATTATGTTCTGACATGACGTTATAAACTGACCCTATGTGTGTATGAAGTGTACACTTAATATCAACACAAACGAATGTGATATCTATCTTAACATGACAAATATAGTTAATATGACAAGGTCGTTTAATCTTCTACCTTTCTCATTGTTTTTAATATATTTGTTATAAATCATCGATTTGTTTTATTGATCAGTTTACCATTACATTATTTCAAAAGGATGTTTCTTTTGTTGTTTTATTAAAGGATTCCAGATAATAAATAGCTAACATAGTAATCCGTGCTTATCCATTGAACACACCTGGTTAATCCTACTTCTCACACACAACATTAAGAAAAAAAACTCTTTAAGTGCCTAATGGCGTCCGGTTAAAATTTATCGACGAAAATTCCTTATTGCATAAGCGTTCCATTGAGGACCCCATGCAATTTTGACGAAGAATAATAAATACATATCAAGACAAATACATACAACTTGTCTCAAATCAGAACAAATAAATATAACCTAGCAAAAATCAAGACAACTGAATACAACATGTCTCCAATGAAGCCAAACATTACATTATGGCTTAAATCAATACAATTAAACATAATAAAACTTAAATCAGGACAAATAAATACAATATGCTTTAATTAAAGAGATAGATACAATTTGGCTTAAATCAAGAGAAATTAATGCAACCTGGCTTCAATCAGGACAAATATATGCAATACGCTTCAAATCAAGAGAATATGGCACGAATGAAGATAAATAAATACAACATGGCCCAAATCAAGAAAAATAAATTCAATCTGACCTAAATCAAGAGAAATTAGTAAATCTGGACTTAAAACCAAGACGCATATCTGGTGTAAATCGAGATAAATAAATACGATCTGACTTAAATCGAGATTAATAGAATCTAACACCGGTGACAAGTCAAGATTGAGAAATCGCAGACACCCAATGGTAAGATTTCAATCGCTCTCTGACGAGGCTTACCGAGTCACAGAACGATTGAAATCGTACCCGAGGGTGTTTGAGACTTCTTGATTTTGACCTGTCATCAGTGTTTGATTATTTTTCTTACACAGACATCCCCCAAGTTTTTTTTTCTTTCTTTTCGGTGAAATTATGTTAGGATGTGTGTTATTCGGTCACATATCATGAAATGAATATATTTGGCAATGAACAAGCACGTCACCTTTTCATAGAACAATTTGACTAGGTGAATCCATATAATTGTATTCTCACGGACATTTACCTGACCTACATTTGACTTGTGTTTATGTACATGTACTGTGTAGTGTGCATAGTCGAAGACGACCGCTTCACAACCATCAATGAAATAATACGCAATGTGAAAGAAACACCAAATCACGATCGCTCCTAATTGTAATAATATTTAAAATTCGACTTTCATATCACAATAAATATAACAATAGTAAAGTGAACGTTTGCTTTTAAACGAACAAATCAAAACAAACACTGTTATTAGAAAGGTATGTCATTTCACTGTGACGTCAATAACTCAGTCGCTGATTGATTCAGTGAACAGAAAATAGATAACTGTTGACAGAAATCATACGCAAACACGTTGTAATCAAATGACACAACATTAAGAGTTTTAAAAGATAGATTAAACTTTGGGTACCGTTATATTTTGTAAAACATATTTTATTTTAATCACATATACAAATAATAGTGACAAAGGATCACAAGCAGAGCTAAAAATAACAGTAAACATTCTTGAAGCGACGATTACTTTAGGCGGGTAACAGGGAGTGTAGCTCGTCTTACACCCCCTGTGTAAGACAGAAAAAATATGTTTCCATGAAAATTGAGAACTACTTTATCCTCTGTGTAAGAAAAGTAAATCAAATATGTCTCATATAAGGCCAAATATATGAAATTGACAAAAATCAAGACAAAGGGTACATCCGGACTTAAATCAGGAAATATATTATAAAACATGATTAATTCCAAGAAAAGTACACACACATTGCTTGAACTAAGAAATTTAAAACATAACTATCATAAACACACATAACCTTAAGCGTTACTTAAACCCAAATTAACAAAACATTGCTTACCAAAAACCTGACTTAAGCCAGGACAAAAAGACAAGAATGGCTGAATTAAACCAAGAAAAAAGTAAGAAAGACTTAATTAATCAAGGAAAAATAGCAAGAATAACTGACTTGAACCATGAAAAAAACCCAAAAATAACTGACTTAAGCCAATGATTAAAAACAACTAGAATGACTGTCTTAAACAAATAAAATCACAACTAAGGAACAAAGTAACATACCAACCTTAATTGCGAAAGATACCAATAAGCTGACTTAAATCACGTGAATATAGGGAAACCTGTCTCGCACTAAATCAAAGACTAATTCAAGACTAAGAAAAATACAAGTGCGTGATATACTATGTGGAATATGTGAGGCTCAACATGTCACAAAAAATGCAGATCAATGGTGTCCTGAATGTGGTGAAGGTCTGTGCTCCGACTGTGAGAACCATCACCAAATTTCAAAGTCTTCTAAAAATCATTGCGTTATTTCTATGGAATATTACCATAAATTGCCGTCATCTATTTCAGAAATAAGATATCATTGTGAATATCATGGCATGAAATATACACATTTATGTCAACATCATGTCAAACCTTGCTGTCCAGATTGTATTTGTACAAACCACAAACATTGTGTTGGGCTTTTGTCGATTGGAGATATAATTAAAACATCCAAAACTTCGACGTTGATTGACAACATTGAACAGAGTTTAGCAGATATCAAAAACAATATAAACAAAATTACGAAGAATCGGCAACAAAATATGTCGGAAATTCAACAGCAACGACAGATGTTTCAAGACCAAATTAAACAGATGCGTGCTAAAATAAATTCACACTTGGATACACTAGAACAGACTATTCTACAAGAACTGGAGGATACAGAAGACAAGATTAAGTCAAAAATAGATAATCTGTTAAAACAACTTTCTAAGAATTCAAAGGCAGTAGAAGGATTACAAAGTAACATTATGGCTGCTAAAGAGTATGCATCAGACCTACAAACCTTCCTAGGTAGTAAAGTCATTGTGGAAGAGGTAAAGGAGAAGGAGGAGAACCTAATGGCTTTATCTGAAGATGGATGTCTACAACAACTTGACTTGCGATACAACATTAATACAAATATAAAGAATATATTGTCTACTATTACAACGTTTGGATCCGTATCTATAGAAACAAGTCCTCCATCAGTTGTTATCAAGACAACGAAGACTAAGCAGGCACATATTATGTCTGCTATACAACATCCATCTGTAAAGTCAATCAACGATATTAAGCTTACTTTACATACCACATTCAATATTACAATCAGGAAAGGGGACATTCGTATAACAGGATGCATTGTTTGTCCGAATTGTAAAATGATATATGTGGACAAGTACAACAGTAGACTCATTATACTTAATGATGACGGAACGTTAGATAAGGAAATACCCTCTTCAATATGCTACCCGTTTGACATTACATGTCTAGATGATACAACTATCGCTGTGTCAACAATCAATGGTATAGAGATAATAAACATCAACTCTACAAAAACAGAAAGACATATTAAGACTAGTCAACCATGTTATGGAATAACACATCACAATGGAGTATTATTGTGGTGTGAATACAGGAGAGGTATACAAATGATGAAGTTATCTGATGGTAGAGTCACTACTTTAGTTAAACAAAGCAACCTGCCGTACGACTCCTATATAACATTATGTGGAGACAAAATATATCAAGCAAATTATATCACTAGTACCGTCACATGCAGCACGATAAAACGGGAAAAGTTGTGGGAATATAAAGACACATCAGTGCTGAATGGTCCATATGGTTTAACAGTGGATAAGAGTTACAATGCTTACGTGACGTCACACAGATCCAACAGTATCGTAGTGCTAGCACCAGATGGGAGACAAGGGAGACAACTTATTAGTAGAGATGATGGATTGAGCAGTCCAACTGGAATATATTTTGACAAATCTAAGAACAGTCTGTTGGTTACTAACTACCACGGACCAGTGTTCCTGTATCATATGTGTTAAATCTTGTTGTGTATGGGTTGTGTTGAATATTATTTTAGAGAGAACATACTATTTCATATACTACTTGTCAGAAAAGTTTGAAATTTTGTAAATGAAAATTAAATAAGCTAAAAACGCATGTCACAGTAACAATTTGAAGGAAGGAACAATATTAATCTGATAGAACCGGTGGTGATGAATTGAATTTTGAACCTATACAACAAATGATGTAGCAATTTTCACTGAGATAAAATAAACAAAGTGATTGACATCTCTACTTACTTAGCAAAATATAAACAACTTATGTTGGTTTATGGTGCTTAACACCATTTTAAGCAATATTTGTGTTATAAAGTGTCGGTAAGTTTTATTGGTGGAGTAAACCGGAGTAAAGGAGAAAGCCTTCCAGCTGTCACAAGTCACTGACAACATTAACACATAATGTGGTATCGAGTACAAATTGCCATGAACTGAGTTCTTATTTACAACTTAAGTTGTGGTAAGTACAGGTAGTTGTAAATCCAGCTACCATACAAACACGACGCGATGCCCCTAAACAACTAATGATACAAAAGTTAGAAAAAAAATGGAAGGAAATAGTGGAAGTGATGTAATAGTACATATTATAAATAAAAAAAAACTTATGACATACGGGTTAGCGTTATGGTGTTTAGTGCCACTATATACAATATCTTAGCTATATCGTGGTGGTAAGATATATTGGTGGATGAAACCAGAGTACCTGTAGAAAATAACCGACCTGTCGCAAGTTACTAAAACTTAAAGTTGTATCTAGTACACCTCGCCGTGAGCGGGATTCCAACTCACAATCCTGATGATATAACATTAAATGAATTTAAAAAAAACCAGTATACGTGTTGTAGCGACACATTTTACTAGATTGTAAATAATACATCTTGACAACAGTACAATCATGGAATTGAGCTCGCATGGCATAACACATGCAAACTTGACTATTTTAATGAAACATCATATCATACGACTGAGACATCATAAAAGAAACTTTAATTCAAGACAACCACTAAACTAATAGATAAGTCGACAAATGATTAAGACATCAACATTCTGAATGAAAGTTAGTTGAAAGTTAGACCACATCCTTATAGCAGACATCAACACTATTTTTATTCAAATTTGTTTTTAAGACACAACTAAGACATAGCTATCCGAACAGAAAAGACAACACCAATAAAAGGAAATGAAAATATTTAGTACATAACATCCGAAAATCCTTTATTTAGATTGGATGATTGGTGTTTCCTATTATTGAATAGTGTGTGCTGTCATCTATTCACCACGAAAACAGTTACGCACCCACTGATATATACAGAATATTAGGCATTTTGTTTTTGGGACTGACTTTATCACGGGGTATATCAGGTGAGTCAGTCCCAAAAACAAAATGCCTAATATTCTGTTTATCGGTAATTTATAATTAACTTTCAAAAAAATATTAAAATTAATTCTTTAAAACGATATTTTGATGGGATTATTTTTTTGCGGATGGATCTGGTTTTGTAAATGTGATTCGGTTCTGGCGCGCGAGGTTCATTCAAAAACTAGCCAGCGAGGCGGTAAGATGTGTTTTTTTTACTCTTTGACGTGTGTTATACATTATGATGGTTTTGTTGGATATAAGTGTGTTTTGGAAATTATAATGTTCGAATATGATGCCGTTAAGTAATTTTTGTCATAAAAAACATGTGCAATATCGAATAAGCTTCACTGATATATTCTGAATGTAGGTCAAATCAACTAACATCCATAATAATCCCACTCTACCGTTTGAAATTAGCAGGACTGAAGTCAAGGAGAGTAACTAAACGTTCCATGTACTTTGAATTTTACGACCTGGCGTAGGATCCATTGGTCGGACAAGAGCCGGTTTCTCTTCATGTAACCGATGAACAAATGAAAGTTCGGAGAAATAAAAATACGCGAATACCCCCAGGAGGAGGCTCAGTAATGATATGGGGGTGCATCTCTCATGATTGCAAGTTTGACTTGGTCACGATACGAAGAAACCTTACAGGGGATCAGTACATTAGAGATGTACTACAACCAGTTGACGTTCCCTTTTTTGACAACCACCCACTAGCTACAAGACATATGTGTAAGGATGCCAACGACAGGCCGCATCATTCAAAGGCAATAACTGCCTACCTCCAAAGTGAAGCCGATACTACTCTTCCATGCTCAGCCATAATCCCGGCTTTGAATCTAGTCCGTTGTATACAGGAGGTTGAACATCAACTATAGAATATGTATTTTCTTGTACATGTGAAAAAAATGTACGTTTATATATACAATTGTATATACTTGCTTGAGTGAATTAACGGTTATTGTGTAACGCTAAATGAGCACTATGCTCTGTATTATGCCGAGAAAAAGCTCCATTTTGATGAAATGATAATGATGATGTCTCCTTCGTACTAGGCCAACATGCTGAGTCGGAACTCAGGTGGCCCGGAAGGGTAATAAGATCCTGCTCCAGTAGTGGCGCCTATCGAGTTAATATTATTACAAACTCAGTGATAAGTCTTGACTGAGGAAAGGCCTGTGAATTGTTTACGACAAATGTGACATATCGGTGGATCTGGCTAGCTTCCTTTCGTTTTCTTGAAAAGCCTTTGTATGGAATATAGACGAATAAAGGAACAAGCCGGCGAGAAGAGGAGCACAGTTTGAACCCATTAAATGTCTGCATATAAATTCTACAAATTCAACTATTTTGTTTTAAATTATTGCGATGAAAATTTGCAATTATTGTTTTTTTTTCTATTTATCTATTTCAACGACATTCTATGAATGAAGACAGCGCAACGATTACATAAAGTTCCCTAAAATCATACAAAAAACATATAAGACATACACTGAAAAATAGAAGTTACTATATAAACGCACCTTCGTCTGTCGTCATAGGTCAGCTTAATGTTTCTGTGTTTATAAATAAAATAATATGGATGATGCCGGTTAAGTTACTAATAAAATCCTTTGACAAGATCGCCTGAGAATGACTTTTATTCCAATCATATCACAATAATGATATGTATTGTATCAATATCTATGACTGTCTGATTAGTGTACATAGTCAGAGTCGTGGGTTAAAGCAAACTTAACGAATACTTATGATTCGGGTCTACCGCTCACTGTCTTAACTATTGGTTGTAAATTATGAGCTACTCGAGTTTTCTAATCGAACTCTGTCAAGATGTATCGATATCCTGTGTTGTGGTGTTCATGAATAACACCAAGAACAAACACCAAACCCGATTCAATCAAGAAAGCAACACAACATTTACCTGACATTGGATTGAAAATAAACTTAATTCACATGACATACATTAACATAGAAATCAAAAATATAATTTTATTAATGAAGAACGAAATGTTACTTACAGCAGACTAATATAGTATATCTTCAATTTCTGCTTCGAAATTAATAGAAATATTTTCTTTAACATTTTCATATAGTTAGATATGGCAACATGACGTAATATACTATGTGGAATATGGGAGGCTCAACATATCACAAAATATGCAGAGCAATGGCGCCCCGAATGTGATGAGGGTCTATGCTCCGACAGTGAGAGCCATCATAAAATTTCAAAGGCTACTAGACATCATGCCGTTATTTCTATAGAACATGTTCATAAATTTCCCTCATCTATTTCAGAAATCGATTATCATTGTGAACATCATGATATGAAATATACATATCCTTGTCAACACCATGACACACCATGTTGTCCAGATTGTACTTTAACACACCATAGTGTGTTGGGCAATTGTCTATGCGTGAAATAATTAAAACTTCCAAAACATCGATATTGATTGACAACATTGAAAAGAGTTTAAAAGATATCAAACACAATATAGACAAAATTACGAAGGACAGACAACAAAATCTTTCGAAAATTAGACAACAACGACAGATCTTTCAAGACCAAATTAAAAAGATGCATGATAAAATAAGCTCACACTCGATACACTAGAACATAATATTTTACAAGAACTGGATGATACAGAAGACAAGATTAAGTCAAAAATGTATAAGCTGTGTTTAGGCAACTTTCTAAGAATTCAAAGACCGTAGATGGATTAAAAAGTACCATTATAGCTGTCACAGAGTATGCATCAGACCTACACACCTTCCTAGGTAGTAAGACAATTGAAAAAGAGGTAAAGAAGGAGGAGGAGGAGTACCTAATGGTTTTATCTGAAGATGGCTGTGTACAACAACTTAGCTTCAGATACAACATTAATACAAAGATAAAGGATATATTGTCTACTATGACAACATTTGGATCCGTATCTATAGAAACAAGTCCTCCATCAGTTATTAACAGGACAATGAAGGCTAAGCAGGTACATAGTAAGTCTGTTATACAATATCAATCTGTAAAGTAAATCAATGATATTGTTATAAACATACGGGTCTAAGCTTTATATGTGTCATTCATTTTATAAAACTAATGTACTATCTGACATTTCAGAAGTTGAGGTTAAATTTCTAAAATATGTATATCTTAGATGGTAATAATACACTAAGACACTGGCTAGTTATTTTATCGATTATGATCAATTACGGTCAGTGTTATTTTAGAAATTACCTAAATGATTGCCGAATACTGTATTATGAGTCATAATTAATAAGTGTCAAATGTGGTATAATTCAACTCGTAATGTTCAGGCACCCCGATCACGATTTAACGTTTTTAGATTGATTTCACATGTTCAGGGAGTAAAGAGCTTGTATAACATAAGTTCAGTTACCTATTCATTAACTTTAACAGTTCCATGACACCGCTATCGGTGTGCTTTCTCAGGAATTCCATAGTGACAGGTGCTTGTACATTTAAAATGAGATCGCCATTTTGTTGAATGGTTACTTCTGGTTTACCGTATGTTGATAATAACTTGAATAAGAATTAGATTCAAGTAAAGTGATATTATAAATTAATGGCTGGCCTTCCATTTTCATAATTAGGTTGTTAAATATTGAAATATACATGTAATAGACATGTAATAAGATTTTTTATTAAGTGCCATTAGGAACTATTTTCCGTTAAGATGACGTCACACAAAAACGCTATAGTTAGGTTCTCCAATAGGGATTTTTTTTTTATTATTAACTTTTGCTGTTTCATTAAAGCAACGACAAACTTTCACCGATTTATGAAACTAGATGCATATTATATGCCGTGAGCCAGGAATATAATGGTTAGTAATAAGTAATAAGCGATTTCAGTTCTGTAAGCCCCGCAATGGTTTTGCCGGAGTGTATACATACAGCGTCGCGTTGACGTTTTGGCATCTCTAATCTGACTCTCGTCAAGGACGCATCATATATTAATAGCTCCATTACTATTAAGCAACATTTTGGAATAAGATAACTTGAGTCAAAGTCGATATCAGGGAGCTGATATTCTGTTACCAATATTTACCATTCTACTAGCAAGAGGTCGCCATTTTAATCTAGCTAACTAGGAACCATTCCAATGTTTACTACAAATTTCCAGCCTTTATTGAGAGCTTCATTATTGAATATGGATTTAAGATACGATATTTCCCGCCACATAAGCAACCTAATACAGAACTTTATTATATAGCAGCACTATTATATATTTAACATTAAAGGGAGAATGATGTTAAATTATTTTTGCAATCTATGTAGTAGGGGTTCGGAAGGCCAGCATCCGTCAGGGTTATTTCTTCATGTAATAAATATAGTTATTGTTACTCTGGATTGAATCATATAAATGGAATGCAGAATCTGGATATAATAAATATATTTCCATGTATGCACTTGATTATATATGTGCTGGAGCTGGACAACTACACAACAAAACGCGAGCACAGAGAAACATCCTATAAACTTATCACAGGATAAAAGTACACGTAGGCTGCGTTAGTCCGTCGATAACAAACTAGTGGCAGCGGTGGGATGTCATAGTCCAAAATGACATCCAGGATACGGACCAGACGTATTTTTAAAATTATTTGTATACCTTTGATTCGGGAGAAACGTGCACACTGCATAGTATATTAATACTTCATAATCTTAAAGCAATACTCATCTACAAAGGAACTTAATGTGGTGGAAATTTTTAACTTGATCATCATACTATTCAGGTTACGAGAAATGTCAGAATCACCAGATAACGAAGTCAGATGTAGAACAGAGGAGCGTGAAGGGGGCACACGACACGAGAATGAAAATAACTATGAAGACGCTAATGAGACGAGAGAAGAACCAAGACAAGACATGCATGCACACGGAGTAGGGGATATGAGAGATAGAATGGGAGGAATAACTGGTCAAGGATTGTTGAGGGGAGAACCAAATGGGGGATTTCATGATGATCACAGATACAAAATGTCCACCTTATTACGGAGGGGAGGACTGGGAGGAATATATTTCTCATTCTGAGATATGCGCAGAACTAGGGAAATGGCGCGAGACTGACAAAGTTCTAGCATTAGCAGCAGCATGGGGGGGGGGGGGCAGCAAGGACGTTTTACATTAGCCTATGACCTATGACAAAGGGAGAAGCCCAACTATGCAGCTTTAGTACAAAGACTAGGATTACGATTTGGGAGTACTAGACAACATAACAGATTGCTTTCTAGGCTTGAAATGAGAAAAAGGAAACCAGGAGAATCCGTTCCAGCACTTTCTGATCCTTTAATACAAATGTCACAGAGGGCTTACGTAGACCTGGACGCTTGAGCACAATACGTGCCACCACTTAATCAACTATATAAAAGCGTAACACCAGAAGTTAAATACCAATGCACCAATCAAGGATGCGGGACAGTAGCCGAAGCAGTAGAACAAATAGAGCGCTATGAGGCTGTCATTGGGGATTGCTCAGACAGACAGAAACAAAATACAAAATACAGGGACCCTGAGAATCATCAACAAGACCATTGTAATGGACAAATACAGAACGCATAGCATTGATTAACAAGGATGTTATCACAACTAGAAACCAGTAGGACACCACCTACCCACAACAATATGCAAAACACCAGGAGATGGCGAGGGAGGAACAGAAATAATGGTAGTATGAGAAAGACTTTAGCATGCTTTATATGCGAAAGCTCTGATCACATATGTAGAAATTGCCCATATTTCTTAAATATAAACAAGAAACTGGAAAACAAGAAAATCAAAGTAGACCAAACACACCTAACAGGAACAATACGTCAATGACATCTACCAGGACCAAGGGAAACTTCCGATCCCCATTGACTCACTAGACCTGCAGTCGATGGGCGTTTTAAGGTCACCAAGTTTTAGGATACGGCAAATAGGAAACACATGTGGGAAATGGGATAATGGATTTTATACAGAAGGATATATACACAATTTACCATTACAAATGTTGATAGACAATGGCTCTACATGCTCTGTACTAAACCATAGGATATATTTAAAACTTTTGGACACTACCAAGGAAAAAATCATACTTCAACCTAGTCCTTGTAAGCTTTTTGATGTTAATGGAAATCCCTTACAGTTACACGGATGCTTCAGACAAACACTGACTCTTGGAGAGGTGAGTTATGAATTAAATTTTCTAGTATGCAACATCTACCAGGATGCTATACTTGGACAAGATTTCCTTTTGGAACACATAGACAAAATTGATTACAGGTGACAAATTGTTTCATCCAAGCATTCTGATATTCAATTCTGGGTGGGCAGCGAAGCCGAGATGGTATGTAGAGTACTTTCAAAACAGACAGTCATAACACCTGGCAAATCCAGAGCGACCATCTCAGTAAATCTAGAAAATGGGGAACACGTAGCAAATTTAGGATTGGTGGATCATGCTACAAAGCTGAAGAACCAAGGAATTATTATGACAAGAGGAGTACTTGAACCACACAAACCCGACATTCGAGTACAAATGACAAATTTTATGGATGAGCCAGTAACCATACATACAAATGAGCAGATTGGAATTTGTGAGTCATACAATGAACAAGAGGCGCCACATTGTGGTACATGTCAACATATACATTTGGGAAAACTTTGCCTAGTCACTTGCAATATTTATTTGAGAGGAGCATTATTCACTTACCATCAAGTGATCACAACAAATATACAACAACCCCTTACTAAGTATCAAGATATATTTGCAAGGCCAAATGATGATTTAGGCCAAACGTTAGTTCAACATAGGATAAATACTGGTACAGCTAAGCTGATACAACAAGCACCAATGAGATTACCACTTGGTAAACGAGAGATTGCGAAAGCAAAAATGGACAAAATGTTAAACAGAAGAGTAATATAACCATCAAAGAGTCCATGGTCGTCTACAGTTGTACTCGTCAATAAGAAAGATGGATCAACACGATTCTGTGTTGATTATCGAGCCCTTAATAAGTCATGATCAAGGATGCATATCAATTACAACGAGTAGACTAATGAATCTCTTGCTGGAGGGAAATGGTGTGGATGCTTAGACTTAAATCAAGGATTTTCCAGGTAGGAATTCACCCGGATGATAGAGAGAAGACAGCATTTTCAACAAGTCGAGGCTAATTTCAATTCCGAGTAACCCCTGTTGGATTGGCTAACAGTCCTTCTACTTTCGAGAGACTAATGGAGGATGCTTTAAGAGGACTCCAGTGGGAGGAATGCCTGCTTTATATGGACGACACCATAGTACCAGGATATACAGTTGAGGAAAGCTTATATCATCTAATAAACATAAAAACAAACAAACAGAGCCAAAATAAAAATTCAAAGGAATTAAAAAAAATATTGAGAAATGTCTCGTGAATATTTATTGAAATAAATTCAATATGAATTACAGATCATCGTCTAATTTTAGATTATGTAATGTAATCTTGTAATCTTATTCATCTACAATTTATTTTCATGTTTTAGAAGTCCCAAGTAATTATTCTATCGGAGCAACATATAAAGCCACTGATGATTATATATCATCCATTATAACAAATACAACAACATCATCAAATTTCCAAACACTATCACAAGACCCGCATGTGGTGCCAAATACTGGAATTTTAACAAATGCAACACAACGATCACAAACAACTATGATAGAGACTTCCATTAAAACGGAAGAAACAGTTGAAACAACTGAAATTGGTACGTCAGAACCGGAAACAACGACAATCCAGCATGAAACATCGGTGTTGCCTGCATGTGTCTGTACGTGTAAAATTGCTACACATATTTTGTCCGGTTTTACACTAGAAGAAAACGTTAGATATCTTATTGAAACACAGTGATAAACAAAAAAAGATACTTTAAGAATAGGAAAATATCAATGCATGATGGGCGAATGTATTCGAGTGCTATTGGTTGGATCGAGATTGTTTGCATATGTGAACGGGCATAACTATTTGGATTAAAAAAAAACACGTGGGTCATTTACAGCAACTACGTATTTTGAAAGAACCATATGTTGAGGGAATCACAAAAAACAATATTTACATGTAAGCCACGAACATTGACGAATCTTAAAACTTTGATGGCGATCGTATCATCTGTCCTTCTTCGGTTTGTGTGTTCTGATCGCCCCTTTGGTATCCACAAACTGTTCTTATTATATGTTTGAATGTTAAATATTCCTTTTCTGATTTCTGAATAAATATCGGTATTTTTTGGAATTGTTTATATTGAAAAGAGAAAAGGTGTTATACAGATTAAATACAATGCATACTATAGAAGACAAATACTCAAAGTAATAGATACAATTTATGGTATTTTGATTCTCAATGTTATTCACAGATATTCCCAGAATTACCCCCTTGCATGCAATGGAAGAGTAATACGACAATCTTTAAAACTTTTTTAACAGCAAACCAAAACTTGTGAACTAAATTAATTACAATTTCAAAATAGATGTAATAATGTACCCTAGTTTCCATGCAACAATTATATAATTGTGTTTCTCAAATTCCACATTTACATAGGAATGAATTGACTGACAAAATGTTGTGCAATAATTTTCAAAATTAAACGTTTTGTAATTCTGTATATTTAGGTATGCAAAAATATCAATATATTATATCATTCATATTTAATACTAATTTGCAAAAAAAAATAGTAAGGTCACTTTAGATTTTATGTAACTATGTGAGTAAATATATTACTAGATACAATAGTTAGAGTTATTCGACATGTGAGTCAATATATCACAATACTGTATCTAAGGATGGAGGCGTGTACTACACTAAAATAATCGTAGTGTAGCGATCACCCACATGTAGCTAACGTTATTTTGAGGATTAAGCCACGCAATTGAGCATGCACAGCAAGCATCAAGTTTCTAACAGAGAATACATTCATCGTTCGTGTTATGCTATGCTTTTTGATATTTAATGTGATATGTCATGAGATTGAGTAAATGTGTGTATGCGTATATTAGAATCGCCATAATTCGAGATGTTTCTGGCGGTCCTGAAATATTTAAAGATATCCTTAGCTGGAAGCATGAAGTTCCTAATATATATCAGAGGGTTCTTACTCGAGGCCCTTGAATATCGCATATCCTGCAATCGAATTTATACAAGGTCAATAAATGTTTTAACCGAATTAAAAACAGTACTGACGTACTACGTTGTAATCTCTGTTTGTGTATGCCTATATTTGTAATATTTAATATTTATATGTACCTTGACAACTTGATTAACGCTGTACTTTGGACGTCTATGTATCAATTTAACTTCTTTATCAATAACATTACAACACTTATTGAGAATTTATATGTCGGGTCGAACTTGGCATTAACGGAATTTTTCCTCCCCCTGTAAAGAAAACCACTTTATATATACTGGATCCAGACCAATGCATTGATTTTTATTCATACTTCAAAAATTTTCACATTTCAGACATTTTATTATATTTCATTACCCCTCCAACCCCCCTTTTAAATGTGTGTCATATAGTTATCTCTTTCTTAGTTATTTATTTTGTTGTTATATTTTATGTTCAGTTCTATTGTACAATATGCTCTATCATGTTAAGCGCTGTGAGTAATTTTAATTAGATAATGCGCTATATAAATACCATAGATATACACTGCCAAGTTTTCAATATAGATCTTACAACAAGTCCTGGATTGTTACCTGTGATAGACTTTTACCTTTGTGCTTCTATTTTCTTCCAGCTCACCTTTTATACATCAATGGATATACATTGACATACAATATAGGTAACGTATTAGAACTAAGTCAGACAATGATTTCAATAATACATAGATTACTTAGTGGCTTTAATCGACAAATTATTTAATATACAATTGATTGTTTGCCTTATAATTTATCACTACCCTCAAAACTATATGATCGGTTGTTCAAGAATTAAAACGTAGACATCAAATTTAGTGCGCATTGCGCGTTTCTGGAATAAGCAGCATATTCGTAATATTACAAATTCAAACACATTGACACACAATAAGATAAAGACAATGATCTCAATGACACATAGATTAATTAGTGGTTTTACCAAGGTCATTACGGTTTTCACAGTTTTCCGGTTGTTGACTGATTTTGTCTGTTTATATACTTATGAGTTTCGACTTTCCCTTTGTAAGATTGTTCGGAGTTTGGTAATTTTGTTATTACCCTTATCTAATCCACAAATTATTAAATATACAATTGATTGTTTGCCTTATAATTTATCACTACCCTCAAAACTCTATGATCGGGTGTTCAAGAATTAAAATGCAGACATCAAATTTAGTGTGCATAGCGCGTTTCTGGAATTAACTTCATTAGGTACGTTCATATCCGTAATATTAAAAAATCTAATATTTAAACAATCTTTGGTAAGCAATGAAACCAAAACTGGATTACCAAAATCGGCTAAGTTCACCAATACCTGAGATTGGATTTTATGACAATTATATAACTGGCTTACAATATCGTTGTTGTGTATTTTATCAACATCTATGACTGTCTTATTAGTTGTTATGTATTATAATTGTCAGAAAATTAAGTCATAGGTTAAAGAAAACTGAACGAATAATTATGATTCGGTGGCACCGTTCACTATATTTATCACATATTTTTATTACATGAACGAGGGGAATAAACCTCACACAAGTGTAGTGTATTAGTGTTGAATTCTGTGGATTTTATTTGGAAATCGTGAGACTCGTCTTACTCGGGCTGTCAGATATGTCGCTATCATCAAAACACTGTGCTGTGTTGTTCATGAATTGTTGTCATAATCATATTTGTGTTCAGGATGGCTCATAGTAAATAATATAAAATGTATTTGCTAAAATGGCCAGATGGTTTAACATGTGTTTCTCCTTATTTTTCCACCATATTCGTCGAAAATCAAATGCCATAATTTTCATGAATTATAGTTATATAACAACGATTTGATGGTTCGTCAACTTACCACTACATTTTTCACAAGTTTGTGCTTGATGTAATGATTCCAATTCAGAGATAGATACAATAACAAACTATGATTCTTATCTGGCCTCCACCGGTGAAAACTTCTTCTGAAATACGGTATAAAGAAATAAACTTTTAGTGGCCAATACAAATCACATCAATATCATCTGGCTTCAATCAAGACAATTAAAAATAACCTTGCGTAAATCAAAATAAATAATGACAGAATGAGCGGGATTCAAACTCACTTTACTGATGATATGCACTGATAGCACAGGTAGTTATAAATGCAACTACTATGCAATAACGACCAAAATGACAAATTAATCCAGCAATCCTTTAGAAGACTTTGACGATACCAAAGGGGTAATCATAATGCGTAAATCGAGAAAGAACAGACAACACAATGGCCCCAAAAAATTACAAAAGACAACCAACGATCTATAAAACATACACAAAAAAATAAACGAATACATACAGCATGTCTTAATGCAAAAAAAAAGAATAAATACAACCTGGCTTAATTGAAGACAAATAAATATATCATTGTTTCAATCAAGAAAAATAAATACAACCGGACATATGTCAAACGGAATAAACACATCATGGCTTAAGCCACGATAAATAAACACAACCTGGCTTAAATCATGATAAATAAACACAGAATGGCCTAAACCACGATGAATAAAGACAGTATGGTTTAAGCCACTATAAATAAACACAGCATGGCTTAAACCACTATAAATAAACATAGCATATCTTAAACCACTATAAATAAAAACAGCATGACTTAAAGTACGATAAATAAATAATACTTGGCTTAGCTCAAAACAAATAAACACAGAATAGCTTAAGCCAATATAATAAAACTCAGCATGGCTTAAGCCACGATAAATAAACAGAGCATGGTGTAAGTCAATCTAAAAAAAAAACTTTGCTTAAATACGATAAATAATCACAACATGGTTTAAATGGGGACAAATAAACACAGCAAGACAAGTAAAAGCAACCTGGCTTACACCAATATAAATAAATACAATCTAGTTTAAAGCAAGACAGAAATATAACAATTATTACATAAACAGATAAACATATAATAAACCTGATTTAAACAAAGGAAAGTACCGATGTGTGTCAAATTAGAGGGTAACGTGGAGAACAAAGCAATATATTAGGAAACATAAGAAAACAGCAGCTTTATCTAGAGCAAGACAAATGTAACATATCCAAAGCACAATAATACAACACATTACTAAAGATAAGATAGACAAATATCATAAAACATGAGTTATCCCAATAAAAATACAAAAATATCTACATTAATTTTGTTCTTATGCAAAGAAATGTTGAATACAATTGTCAAACAGCACAAAATATTAAGCCTTACTTAAGCTCAAAATACAAAGTAATAAAGGGTGGCTTACATCAAAATGACTTATGAAAGAAATAAAGTAAATAAAAAAAAAAAACTAAATTGCGAAAGATAACACAAGCCTAATTAAATCAAAAAAGTGCAACAAAACCTGACTGAAACCATCAAAACCAAGAATATCTTATTTACACCGAGACAAAGAAAATCACAAGTAAGGGATACAATATCAAATTGTTCTTTATCATGACAGATATCACAGTCCTGGGTTACATATTAAATGTATATAAACCTGAACGACACCACACGCATAGATTAAACTAAGAAAACGAAAAACTCCTCATTGATATGCATAACAGAAAGTCATTTAGATGACAAGGTGTTAGATGATGATATAAAGGTAGATGGATACTATGATAAACCCTTTAGAAAGGATAGAAACTGTTTTGGTGGTGGTGTACATGTATATGTATCAACGACTTTAAAAGTAAAACGGCGAGTTGATTTAGAATACGATAATCACGAATTTATATGGTTACAGTTTGATTTTTCGAATAAATCTGTATTAATCTGTATAGTTTATCGGACACAAGGGGCAATTAATCCATTTTGGCGCGATTTTCAACACTCTATTGAGCAATTATTTAATTTTACACAACATGTAGTAGTAACGGTGATCTGAATGTAGACTTATTGCATGAAAAAAAACATGTTCTGAACGATATTATACAGTTATATAACTTAACAAATTTGGTCAAGGAACCTACAAGAATTGACATAATTTCTGGACCCAGTTCTAGTTTCTGATGATTGTGACTGTAGGTTTGTTGAAGTTATTGATATAGATAAAACTATCAGTGATCATAAGGCAACTAAATTATATCTAAAAATCCCAGATGTGATACATAAATCTTATCAACGTTTGGTTTGGATATACAAGAAAGGCGATTTCGTGAAACTTAATAATCTGATTTCTCAATTTGATTGGTATAAGTTGTTGTCAAATTGTACACAAAATATAAACATGATGTGTGTGCGATTTACAGAAAAATATTTAGAGTTTGCCCGAGAGTGTATCCCAACAAAAACAATTATAATACGCGACCGTGATAAACCGTGGTTTAATTCTGGTAATAAAAGAGAAATGAAATTCGCGATTCTCTTCATAAAAAAATGCGCAAACAGCCGAATATTAATAACATATGCAAATATAAGGTTCAAAGGAATAAAGTTAATAACATGGTTATCCATGCAAAGCAACAGTTTTTTCTTAATTCAAACGACTTTCTTGACGAGAATTCGTCAGATCCTAAATTATTTTGGTCTCTTGTTATAAAGCTTATGGGTAATGTTGGTCGTAGTTGTACGATGTCACCCCTTTTAGATACAGAAAATGATATTTTATATGTCGATGATATTGATAAGTGCAACCTCCTAAACAGTTTCTTTTGTTCCATATCAAATTTGGATGATAATAACTGTAATCCACCTAACTTAGAGTTGAGAACAAATTCAAAGTTAGCTATTTTAGAATTTACAATTAAGGAAATTTCAGATATATTAAAGTCCGTTTAAAACATTTGTTGTAAATAGAATTATTTTTATGCATTATATTTATTTCATATTTATGTTGTATACACTATTTGTAAATGCAACTGTTTGTAAACATTATAAAGTTAAAATATTGAAGATGAATGCTAATCGAACAAACGTAGTAAAGTTATAAATAGGGCAATACACATACTCTTTCACGGTAGAGTAAACAAACTACTTATATATTATTGTCTAAATGACCTTGTCCCTAGCTACAATAAATGTTAACGGTTTAAGAGACAAAAAGAAACATGACTTGGTTTTTAACTGGCTGGTAGCCAAAAAAATTGACGTAATTTGTTTACAAGAAACTCATTCAACAAAAGATGATTTGATTCGATGGCAAAATGAATGGAAAAACTGTGGGGGTGGCAATAGCTTTTTTAATTGTGGTACGAGTGACTCAAGGGGTGTGGGAATTTTATTGGGCAAAAAATGTAAAGAAAATGTAGAATTCTTTTCTCAGGATAATTCTGGTCGCATTTTACGTAGTACATTAAAAATAAACGACTCAACTTTTTATATATCAAATATATATGCGCCGAATAATGGTAAAGAAAGAAAATCGTTTTTTAATGCAATTAACGATCCACTGTTCAAATATACGGACGATTCCGATAAAAACTACAGTTTAATTTTGGGTGATTTTAATTGCGCTATTCAAAAAAACTTAGATCGCAATCTTCCTCAATAATTAGACGATATATCAGTCCGAGAATTCCAAAGCATGTTACATAGAAATGATTTATTTGATGTGTGGAGAAAGTTAAATCCAGAAACTAAGAGATATACTTTTAAACGCGGTAAATCGGAATCAAGAATCGATTATATTTTATGTAGTAACGCCGTAAGCAGTAAGGTATTTGGTACTCGGATTAATCATTTCCCATTTAGTGATCATGATATCATAATAACAAAATTAAAAACTGAAGATATTAATAGAGGTCCAGGTATGTGGATAATGAATCTTGAAACAATAAAATCTGAGCAGTTTAGACATGCTTTTAAAATTTGGTGGGATAACTGGAAAATTGAGAAAAATAAATACAGTGATATACGGAATGGTGGGATCTTGCGAAAAACAAAAAATAAAATTGTTAACAATGGAAATAAGTAGAAACTTAAATTGTAAGCAAAACAAAAAAGAAATCGATAGATTAGAAAGGAAACTCGATAAATTAAAACTAATAGCGAATGAAACGGATGAAATAAACACGCAAATAAAGCAATTAGAGGGCTTAATTAAAAACTATTATAATAAAAAAACAGAAGCAGAGAAAATTAGATCTCGTGTTAAATGGGCGGAAGAAGGGGAAAAATCAACGAGATATTTCTTTAACCTTGAAAAAAAGCGGGGCCAAGAAAAGTTACGACAGACGGTAATTACAAGTATGACATTGACTCGATAATGAATGAGCAGGTTGATTTTTACTTCAAACTTTTCCAATCAGAAGGGTGGGATGAAAATAGTGCTCACGAACTTACAAGGTATATTGTTAATAAATTGGACAATAACGAAAAAGAAACGCTTGACGAGGACATTAACTTAGATGAAATTAGTAAAGTTATTAAAATATTAAAACCAAATAAATCCCCAGGAGAAGATGGTATTATTTCAGAATTTTATCAACTTTTTTGGCAAGATATAAAAAACGAATTCTTTGAAGTGATTGAAAAAATTTTCAAATTCGAATATACTTTAAGCGCATCACAGTACAAGGGGGCCTTGACTTTATTACATAAGGGAGGGGAACGGGAAGACATAATAAACTGGAGACCATTGACCTTACTGAATTGTGATTATAAAATAATTTCGAAGCTTTTGGCCGAACGATTAAAAAATGTTTTAACTAAGCTAATTCATTCGGATCAAACAGGGTTTGTAAAGGGTCGGAACATAAGTGAAGCAAACAGAATGATACAAGACATCATACAATACGCAGACGAAGAAAATGAAGAAGGCATAATAGTTTTCTTAGATCAACAAAAAGCATTCGATAGAGTTGAATAGGGGTGGGTAGACTTCGTGTTGAAAACATTTAACTTCGGGAAAAAATTTAGGGGGTGGATTCAAATGTTAGTTAAAAATGCTACAACATCCATAAAGACAAATGGAATTGTTTCAAAAATTTTCTCCATATCTCGCTCATGTAGACAGGGGTGTCCCGTCGCACCGCTAATTTACATATTGCAAGCCGAACCCATGGCATGTGCAATTAGAGGAAATAATGATATAAAGGGGATTAAATTACCAGGTGAACCGGGTGGGAAGGAATTAGAAGCCAAAGTAAGTATGTTTGCAGATGACACACAACTTTTCAATAAAGATGAACGCTCTGTTGAGAAATCCTTCGATATACTTTCAAAATATGAAAAAGCATCCGGATCAAGAATTAATTATAATAAAACAAAAGCAATTTCTATTGGCAATGCCCGCCATAGAAAACCAAAATTTAATAAAATATCATGGATTAAAGAAAATGTAAAAACTTTGGGGGTACATCATGGTTACAATGTTGACAATGATAAAATTTGGAAGGACATTATTGATAGAATGAAAAATTGTATACAAGTTTGGAAAAGCAGAAAACTTTCCTACAAAGGTAAAACTATAATTGTGAAAAATCTTTTGTTATCATATTGTGGATTTGAAATTGAAATGAACGGCATTCCTGATAAATTTAAAAAGGAAATTGAAACATTAATGTGGGACTTTATATGGGAGGGGAAAGTTAATCAGATTAAAAGAGATGTATGTTGTTTAGATATAGAAAATGGTGGCATGAGTATGGTTAATCTAGATTCCTACATTGACAGTAGAAGAATAAAATGTATTTATCGCATTATTAACGAACCAATTGAAAATTGGAATGCTATTGGAAAATATTGGTTAAGTAGACTTGAAATTAAATTTAATGAAACTTTTTTTATTTGCAAATGCTCAAATGTTTCATCTTTAAATTTAAACAGGTATCCCTTGTTCTATCAAAAATCAATCCAAGAATGGACAAAATTTTTACAATGTGTACAAAAGGTGGAAACCAAAACATATATCTTGCATGTTAGATTATTTGGGAATTGTAATATAACCTTCCAAAATAAACCTTTAATATTTTCTTCATTTTTAAAAACTATTCAAGACATATGGGATGAAAACTCAAAACAATTCATCGATTGTGATTTATTATATTCTCAGCTGATAGACAGGAGAAACTGTATCTCAGAATACTCTAAAATTAAGAAATGTATTCCAAAAGACTACTTAAAGTTCTTAAAAAAATGAAAATAATGATATAGAAAACAAAACTAAAAGTAGAAATAAAATGAAATTGTTAAATAATTTAACACTTACAGATATTAGAGACAAAATTATTAATACAAAAGACGTGAAGATTAAAATTATACAAAAAATATTGAATAAAAAATCAATACCAAAATGTCAAGATAAATGGAATAATGTTTATAATGAAGAATTTCACTGGCCAAAAATTTGGAATAATCTTAAAAGACTCGACATCAGTAATAAAATTAAAGAATTCCAATGGAAATGCAACCATAACATTATTTACACCGAAAGTAGACTTAGAAAAATGAACCTATCCAATGGAAGATGTCACCTTTGTAAAGAATCGAACATTCAAGAAGATCTCCAACATTTGTTTTTTAAATGCATTATATCTAACCGATTCATATCAAACATCACAATTTTAATAAACACTTTAAATGTGGGAACTGTTAACTTAAATGAGAAAAATATGATGTTTGGGTTCAATATGGGGGGTAAGCATGAACTTCTATTAAATACATTAATTTTTTATATCTAAGTTGTCTATTTGGAAGGCAAGAAACAAAGTTAAATATGACAAAATTCATATCAATCAAAATGTACTTTGTAATATATGGAAACAGACTTTAAAATCTGAACTAAAATTTTTGCTAACGGCCAATTGTAATGATACAATAGATAAAGCCAAAATCTTGACAATTCTATCAGTGATTAGTAAGTAGTTATAATATATGAGTACAATGCATGTATGTAAATGTTATAAAAAAATTATGTTGAAGCTATCATAAAATGCCGATATAGATTGACTTACATGTTGATTTTATTATTGATAAATTTAGTTGTATTTTTGAAATGGGATCATGTGGACTCTAATAAATCTCTTATTAACCCTGGATAAGAGATCTATTGTAAAACAGGGAACCTTAGATTATTTTTGCTTACCTGGGCATCTAAGGTGTTTTGTTAACAGGCGAGTCAAACAATAAAGTATTAGGAGAAAAAAACACAGCCAAAACTGTTAGTATACCTTTAAAAATTATATTTGATTATTCCATAAAAACTTCTACTTTTCCGGACCATTGGAAATTATCTAAAGTTATGTCATTATTTAAAAATGGCGACAAGTCCTTAGTATCCAACTATCGACCTATATCCCTACTTAGCTGTGTGGGAAAACATTTGAAAGAGTGGTTTTCAAGCATGTATCTAATTATTTGTTAGACAACAAACTGTTATGCATATATCAATCAGGTTTTGTACCAGGATGTTCAACAGTACATCAGTTAATTGAAATATATCATAAAATATGTATATCTCTAGATAAAAAAGAATTTTTTTGTTCATTTTTTTGTGATATATCGAAGGCATTCGATAGAGTGTGGCATAAAGGTCTTATTGAAAAGTTAAAATCTTATGGTTTAAGTGAAAGTTTAGTTAAATGGTTTCAAGATTATATTTCTAATAGGAAACAAATTGTGTTCATTAATAATTCAGAGTCACGGATAGGGTTACTTAAAGCTGGTGTTCCTCATGGTTCAGTGTTGGGCCCTTTACTTTTTCTGATATACATCAATGATATTTCTGATCATTTATCTAGCTTGGTAAGTCTATTTGCAGACGATACTTCATTATCTTATTCATCAACTAACCTACTTCAAATTGAAGGAAAATTAAATTCTGATATAAATATATTAAATACATGGGCTGAGACATGGTTGGTAAAATTTAATCCACAAAAGACAGAATTTGTCATCTTTAGTAATAAAAAAAATATAGACCAAGTAAACATTCTTTTTAATGGTGAGAATATTAAACAGGTAGAATATCATACTCATTTAGGTGTTTGTCTTTCCTTAACTGATAGTGTAAAATCTCTACCCACTTTTTCCAAATTTAAAAAAGCCATTCAGCCTGTCCAAATTCTGGTGGGTTCATTTTACAATATTGGCGATAGGAAAACTAACATAATACATACTAAGCTAAGACATAGATGAGTGGCCTTAATGCCGATTTATATAGAGTAAATTTGAAAAATGATCCACGCTGTGTATGTGGTCATTTATTTGAGGATGCTATTCATTTTTTTCTTGAATGTCCACTTTATCAACACGATAGAACTTCTCTGTTTAACTATTTTAATAACATTGTTCCCATCTCTATAAAATATATACTCTTTGGATGTAACGAAATTCGACAACAACGACAGATGTTTCAAGACCAAATTAAACAGATGCGTGTTAAAATAAACTCACATTTAGATACACTAGAACAGAATATTCTACAAGAACTGGATGATATAGAAGACAAGATTAAGTCAAAAATCGATAAACTTTTAAGACAACTTTCTAGGAATGCCAAGACCGTAGACGGATTACAAAGCGACACCATAGCTGTCAAAGATTATGCATCAGACCTACAAACCTTCCTAGGAAGCAAAGCCATTGAGGGAGAGGTAAAGAAGTAGGAGGAGTGCCTGAATACTCTAGCTGAAGATGAACGTCTACAACAACTTAGCTTAAGATACAACATTAATACAAAGATAAAGGATATATTGTCTATCATAACAACGTTTGGATCCGTATCTATAGAAACAAGTCCTCCAGGAGTTGCTATACAAAACATGAAGGATAAACAGGCACAAATTATGTCTGCTATACAACATCCATCTGTAAAGTCAATCAATGATATTAAGTTTACCTTGCATACTATATTTAATATACCAAACGGAAACTATGACACTTGCATAACAGGATGCATCGTTTGTTCGAATGGTAAAATGATAGTTGTGGACCATTACAACAGAAGACTCGTTATCCTTAAGGATGACGATACATTTGATAAGGTAATAACCTGTTCACTGGGTAAACCGTTTGACGTTACATGTCTAGATGATACAACTGTCGCAGTGTCAACAGACAGTGGTATAGAGATAATAAACATCAACTCTACTAAAATAGAAAGACGTATAAAGACTAGTAAAATATGCTGTGGAATAACACATCACAATGGAGTATTATTATGATGTGAAGATGAGAGAGGCATACAAATGATGAAGTTATCTGATGATAGAGTTACTACTTTAGTAAAACAAAGTAACTTGCCGTACTACTGCTATATAGCAACACGTGGCGACAAAATATTTCTAGGAAATCGTGCCAGTAGTACAGTCACATGCTACACGATAAAAGGGGAAACGTTGTGGGAATATAAAGACTTATCAGTGCTGAATGATCCATGGGGTGTAACAGTGGATACTAATTCTAACGCTTACGTGTCGTCATATAACATTAGCACAGTTGCAGTTGTAGAACCAAATGGTAGACAAGGGAGACAACTTATTAGTGGTGATGATGGATTGTACGATCCTACTGGAATATATTTTGACAAATCTAAAAACAGTTTATTGGTTATTAACTGCTGTGGACCGGCTTTCCTGTATCATATGTGTTAAATCTTGTTTAAGTGTTAGAGATATAGTACTATATTTTTACTAGGTGCCAGAAAAATCAATATCTTGCAAAAGCATTTTGCCAAGAATGTTGTTTCTATAACAATTTGAAGGAAGGAATATTATTATAATATTACAGATGATGAATTGAAATTTAAACCTGTAAAAGACAATAAGGTGAAACAAGTTATCAATACAATAAACTAAGCAAGTGATTGACAACTCTACTTACTTAACAAAATAGAAACGACTTATGATATCAAATTAAATTAACTTAAAACAAATATTAGAAATGTTGTAATGGTACATTTTAGTAAATTGTTGTTATTATTACATGTAGATAAAGGTATAAAGAGATATGTACACTGACCTGACCAAAAATATACAATTGTACTTATCGTTAGAACAACTTTTAATCTTATTACATTTCCACCATCACCACGCCTTCAAATCTGTTGAAGTACAGACTACATCCTTATGATGACAGATATCCACATCATTTTTATTATACTTTGTTTATTTTGATAGAAACAAAAATATATATAGTACGAATGGTACAAAGCATGGCCATCCAGACAGAAAGGACAACACAAGTCAATAGGTGAGGTTGGATGGTTTATGGTGCTTAACATCACTTTCAACAATATTTCAGTTATATCGTGGCGTCAGTTTTATTTGTGGAGGAAACTGGAGTACCCTGAGAAAACCAAGGACCTGCCGCAAGTCACTGACAAACTTTATCACATAATGTGATATAGAGTACATCTACCCTGAACGGGATTCGAGCTTGCAACGTCAGTGGTGAAAGGTACTAATTGCATAGGTAGTCATAATCTACTATACGATCACGATTACGACGGCCCCATGAAATAATATATATTAGACAAACATAACACCTATGATGAATTTATGACACCAGGTGATCAAACTATGACACCATGAATGACACCAGCAGATCAATTTATGATACCATGAGTGAGGCCAGCTGATAACTTTGACATTTTGTGTGAGACCAGCTGATTAAACAATGGAATCATTGGTGAAACTGAATTATCACTTTGAGATCTTGACTGAGACCAGATGCTGCAGCTATGTCACTAGGTGAGATCAAATGGTCAACCGCATATGTGGAGTAATGGTTAGCGTGCTCGTCTCGAGAACTGTAGATCTCGGGTTCTAGTCCAGATCGGGTCAAACCAAAGACTTTAAAAGTGGTATTTGCTGCTTCTCCGCAGAATGAGCAGCGACTGGTTGGATCGGAATCATAATAATATGTCCAAGTGGAGCGACATGTCTACCCTCTGACTGTTGTTTCAGTGAGCTAGTACAATACTAGTTTACCTCGTCGTGTTGGTCTATCACCAAGTGGATCTCATCTCATTGATAATTATCTTGTTCTCGCCATGATATAGCTGAAACATTGTTGATCATATTTTGGAAATCTTGGGTGAGACAGGGATATCACTTTGACATCATGATTGAGACACAATGCTGCATTTATGACACTAGGAGTGGGACCAGGTGATCAGTTTATGAGACAATAATTGAGACTATGCTATCAGTTTATGACACTGTTAGTGTGACTAGATGCTCCATTTATGACACTATGGGTGAGACGAGATGATCAAATTGACATCATATGTGAAAGAGATGATCACTTTATGACACTAAGAGACAAGGCGATCCATTTATGACAGTATGAACGAAACCATGCATCCTTTTATTACACCATTACTATCCATTTATTGAAAACATTAGTTTATGAGACAATAAGCGAGACTATGTGATCAGTTTATAAGACAATAAGTGAGACTATGTGATCAGTCTATGCCAATATGAGTGTGACCAGATGCTCCATTTATGACACTATGAGTGAGACGAGATGATCAAACTGACATCATGTGTGAGAGCGGATGATCGCTTTATGACACTAAGAGTGAGACAATGCGATCAATTTATGACAGTATGAACGAAACCAAGCATCCTTTTATTACACCATAACTATCCATTTATTGAAAACATTAGTGAGACCAAGTGCATTATTTACGGCAGCATGAGTGAGACCAGATGTCCAATTTATGGCACAACGAGTGAGACCAGATATTTCATTCATTCCGACAATGAGTCGGACCAAGTGCTCAACATACAACAAAATGAGTGATATCAGATGTTTCATATATTGACACCATATAAGGCGACAAGAATCATTACCAAAATTCTGAGTGTGACTAGATACTGCATGCATGATCCATTTACAACACCTTGAGAGCGAGATCAGGCGATGAATTGATTGCACTATGAATCATACCATAAGATCAATGTATGACACCATGAGTGATACCAGTTGATACACTTATGAGACCATGAGTTAGATCAGATATTCCATTTATTACACCTAAATTTACACCATATTTCTTATTTGTTGAAACCAGGAGTGGGATCAAGGGAATTATTTGAGACCCCATGATTGAAACCAGATGTTTTATTCATTGATACCATGAGCGACACCAAGTAATCAAGCTATGCCATCATGAATGGTATCAAATGATCCATATGTTGACACCATGAGTGAACCCGTATGTTGAAGGTGAAGATAGTGTCAGAGAGGTCTGGAAATATATTTTCTCATTCATGACTGATCAACCGGTGTGTGACTAGAGTAGCACGACATGTACCATTGGTGGAGCAGGAAATGTTTCCCCTTTAAATATCACCTCAGTTGACTGGGTTTTAGTGTTGCTTTCGTGTTTTGTAGATCGTTGTTTGCCATTTTGTCCTTTTTCATCATTTGGTCACTGTTTTGTCTGTCCTTCGAAATACCACAGGCCTAAAGAGAATAGCAAATCTCGACCAAGGTCTTCTATGCTTGTGGGAGGAGAACCCTAGTTTTATTAATAACGTATTATGATAGTCTGAATGAGACTGTCTTTCATTTCAGCTTTGAATATTATAATTAACTTCGCTGCTTGCCATACTATATTCTGGTATTTTATCTTATTTCTTTTTATTCTTCAAATTGTCCATTTGGCGACATATATAAGCAAGTTCCCAAAATGTACTCTTATCGTGATATAAAATCTTACCGTTTTCGTCAAATGTTACATTATCGTTAAAAAATAATAGTAAAAGTTGAATACATTGATTAACAGGAAATATTAAGAATACATGCGACAACTGTCATACTGATATTTCATAAAAGTTAACCACGTTATGATGGTGACCACACAACGAAAGTGGTGACTTCAACCAACCAATACATTCTCCGTTAGCAGGAACTCTCAATCGAGGATATTCTTATAATTAATCACACAATAATACCGTATCAATTGAGAGATATATACTACATATGAAGATGCTGCTGGAATAATGTTATTAATAACATGGACAATTGAAAGCATCTCTGTTGTCGTTAAATGTCCTTCTTAAGCGGTAGTTACTGTCTATATCTAGGTGCAGATCACAATATAAAGCAGATTTAGCTGTATAAGTGTTGTCGTTTATTACAATAAAAACGTAGATATCAAATTTTAGTGCGCACGATGCGCTTCTGGAATAACCTTCATGAGGTTATATACAAGCTATATGTGATAATTACCAAGCCTGTAATAATGCATATATCGGAACGTGGCATCAAATGAGCGAGCTAATGTTTTCGGTTGAAGTCTCTGCATGAAGTCAGCTTCATGCGAATAAAGGAAAAGTTGGACACATTTGGAACCAATAGAAATACCGACACGACCAGCAAAAGAATGTTGTCAATAAAATACTTCAGCGTTTTGAGGTTGTAAGTCTCAGAGCACTTCTTGTTAGAATCAGGGGAGGGGTGGGTCTACAAGCTAGACGTGTCAATTAAATCAAGGTTGGCCATTCTTTATTTTTTGAAGCACAGATGAAGCAATCGTTTTGTATGTCGTTTAGCTTAGAATATTACTAATTGTATAAAGGGGAGACAATGTTTTAATTATGTTACATGCAGAAAAAGACATTGATTGCTTGTTCTCAAACAGATAAATAATGTTCTTCACATCTGATTGATATCACATCTGGAGTTCCCATTTTCACGGTATTTTTTATGCCAGCTTTGACCACTGGTATGATAGATGTTAGTAACTGGAAGAGAGATTTTGTATCGTATTTTAGAAACCCAGTTATATAAAGTTGTTTGGTAGCACATTTATAAAGTTTGGACAACCAGTATATTAAAGAAAGATCGATTGTCTTCATCTTTGACCAAACTGCAAAAGGAATATCAACTGGTTTATGATTGTCCTACAGTTCATCTTTTGTATGTGTCGTCGGAGTATAGGAAGGGTTATTTAGTTCCTTTGTCAAACAGTGGGGAATGTGATTTACACATTTGAACGCAAGTAATCAAAAGGGTCTACATCGATAACCAAACTTGGCTACGGCCACATATGTCTGTGGGAGTGGCATTTCTTATAATATAATAATTTTATTTAGGGACTGTAAATTAAAAAAAAACATATTCTGTAAAAAATGTCAGTGCTTTAGCATTGACTACTGGAACGATGATACCTCCTGGAACTAAAGTGTTGAAGCACTGAATACTAAAACTATGATAACTCACAGTAACTATGGGACCGAAGCTCTGATTATTGGGTCTTTGATATCCTCAGGGACTTAAGTACCGAAGCATCGACTAATGGGACGCTGATCCCCTCAGGGACTAAAGTGGCGAAACACTGATTACTGGGACAATGATGCCCCCAGGGACAAAAGTACTGAAGCACTACCACTATGAAGATAATGCCCTCGAGGTCTAATAGTCATTGATGATAAAACGTTTGCTTTGGTAATTCTATCCTTTGATATAATTATTCAAATGCAAAATAATAATCCTGAATGAACAACATATAATGTCTTTGGAAAAAACATTCTCGTTTTTCATGTTATTGTAAGATGCACTTTATTAGGAGCTAACATAGTACAATGTCCATTGTATGTTGTCTGACAAAGACTGCGTGACTACAAGCTGATGATGAGGAATAATGTATGGTTGTCTCGGCAGGTCTCACATTTTGCTGATATTTGCAATATGTTTGACCTACTCAATTAATCATTAAAACAATCAATTTAATCTTAGCCATTGATTCATGGAAAATGTAATGTTATACATTTTCTTTGATTTATTTTTATTTTTGCAATAACATATCGTATTGAAAACACTGATATTAATGCTTTTCCAGAACAATAGTTATCTTGTATTAGCATTATGGATATTATCGGCATGCGCACTAGGCTTGATTATGCACGGATTTATTACAGAATGAGTACATATCTACAAGCCGTGACGTGTCTTTTATCACAAATCCTCGCCATAGCTTGCTTAATTGACGTTCGAGGTGTATGTAATGAAGAAAAACAACACAGACATTGTGGCGTTATACGAAATATTTTAAACATTGACTAAGATAATATAATATCTTATTTCTTACAAACTTCTAGGAATTGTATTGGCTTAAGGTAATCACGTGGAAACCGTGTATATTCAATACACGGTCTGTAGATGTTTAATGCACGGTTAGTAGTAGAGATATCTCCCCTTTTTCTTTCAATAAACAATATACAATAAACAATTAATTGACCCGAGTAAGTTTGTCTCCAAATGTTGGTTTAATGATTTGACCAATGTGACATTCCACAAGTCACCAAATATTGCTATTGCGGCACATATGAATCACTTACACACGAAACACAAAATACATATTTATTAGTTTTGATGCAGTTACATTTAAATACCTTATTCAAAGGTAATCAGTAAGATATATTCGTTACACAGTGTGCTCGTGAGCTAATACGATATATACGAGGTGAGTGATTTCCATATGAGGCTCGAGCTTCGCTCCGGCCCCATATGAAATTTCCTGACACCGTATATATCACAACAGGACACCAGCACACAGTGTAACTGATAATATCTTACTTATTAGAAACTTCTAGGGATATAATTGGATTAAAGTGATCATGTGGAAGCCGTGTATATTCAATACACGGCCAGTAGATTTTTAATACACTTTTAGTAGTAGATTTATCTGCCATTTTTCATTCAAAACAAAGATGACGTTGAACAACGAGACGCCGGCGCGTTTCGCCCTGACAACAGACGTTGAAATTATAAACAAAAGTATTAATATTTTTAAATATTACAATACAAATGAATTGACCCGAGAAAGTTTGTCTCCAAATGTTGGTTCAATGACTTGGCCAATGTAGCATTCCACAAGTCACCAAATATTGTTATAGCGACACATATGAATCACTTACACACAGCACAAAAACACATATTTATTAGTTTTGAGGCGGTTACATTTAAATCCTTCATTCAAAGGTAATCAGTAAGATATATTCGCTACACAGTGTACTAGTGACCTAATACGATGTATACGGGGTAACTAAATTCCATATGGGAACTTTTCTGACACCGTATACATCATATTATGTCACAGGCACACTGTGTAACTTATATTATCCTGGTTTGTAAATTCTTATCCAGTTTACAAATATGGAAGCTGGATGTATTTTTTGTTTGTTGCCGTTTGTTCTATCTCTGTTCAACTTCTGCATTGTTCATTAATATGTCATATTGAAATGTATGCATTTAGGGACTCCTCTGAACAAATATTGATTGCGTGATTGATTGGTTGATTGTCAATAGACAATTTTTCAGCAATATGTATGACGAATTTTAAAAATACTATTTTACACATCATTGACGTCCTTACATGTGCTGTAGTTGATTACATTTTGATACAATACGCTGTTGGTACGTTGATCTATTACCGTAACTTACAAGAACTATGACATCAAACAGAATGCAAAAGTGAAACGTCAATATCAGATAAAAGATACAAGTATCCATTACTTTTCAAAATTTCAAAACAGTTTTCGTATGTCTACACTAATCATGTTCTTCCTGGCCATCTTGAAGATGCATATCAAGTAACTTATCGTAATTTGATTGGACCATACAAAGTATTTTTAACTGTTTACACATCGATAGTTCCTTTCTACTAATGTGTTTTCATATGCCCTTGCGTCGAATGTGTAGCTACCAGTTTTAAAGAACAGTACAGAAATATATTTGTTTTGGAAGTACAAAGCAGGATTGAAGATACCAAAAGGGATACTCAGAAGCGTAAACTTATGGTTGGATTCCAGAAAATGTTATGCCTTTTCTTGATGTTCGAGAACTTGGGGATAAAATATATATTATATGTTGTAACTGCAACTTGACTCCGTACTTTGTGTGAAATTGCTATGTTATTTTAGGTAAGAAGGACAAGCTCTGAATCCATGAAAAAGTTGTTAGAAACTGATTGATTGAGGTTTTGATTGAAAATACAATTCCTATGATTGGCAAGCGTCTTTTGTTAGCTGACAGTTGGCATTCCTATGGATACCAACTGTGTTCATGTTACCACCGACTTGTTCCTTTATTCGTATGAAGCAGATTTCATGCTGAATTTTCTCAAGAAAAACAAAAGGAAACTAGCATACTTTTTGTTTTTTTTTCACGTTCCGCTATATGGATGATATTATATTTCGGAACTATTCTGACGGTGTGGTATTTATTTCTTCTATTAATACAATGAAAGCTTGAAATATGGATGTAATTGAACATGAGCTTTACACATAGGCACACATGTAAATAAAGGAGAAACGCTTTAGTTGCGGTTATACATAATATACAGTAACATTGTCATTAATGAGTATAACTCATACCCGAAGAGAAGTGTTTCTACATATATAGATATTATATACCCTTTGATTTGAAATATGTAAAAATAACACTGATCGATTAAACACTAAAACACATTTAAATACATACATACTTTGTTTTTCTAAACATTTTTAAAAAATTCATATACCTTTTATTTTTAGATGCAGTATATTATGTTGGATGTTATTATCCTACTTTTGCATGGTCTTTGTTAACGACTGGTATATGAGTGATAATATGACGGTTGCATCCTGTAATGTCATTTGCAGGGGTGTAGATAGCCCGATGTTTTGGGTTGGAGGTACACATATGATAATATTTACATTGGTTTCCATGGCGATTACAACATACCCTTAATTTCGTCGGGTGAAACGCGTTTTGTCAACAACATACTTAGTAAACAAGCTTCCTATTTTGGCATATATATGCGCTACCAAGGCAGCATCTTTTGAACCATAGCGCAGTTTGTTACCTCTGAAACTATTGATCCAAATAGTTAGGTCAGACGCCATTGTGTTCCCTCTTTTTTTTGTCTTGTAGCAATAGTTATTAAAAATATAACATGGCATTGAACAATACCTTAATCTTAATCTCCATTAAATAACAATATATTAACCATACAGCCCATTAAAATATTGTCAAACTTATCGAAGTGTGTGAACCTTTGATCCATAGTCCTCATAGTGGATATTTCGGTAATAAACTACAATGGTGGGTATTAAATATTAAGCACCATAAACAATACAACAAAAACACAAAACAAACAAGCAAACAAAAAAAAAGCAAAAACAAAGAAAAAGAACAAGCAATGAAAGTTCCTTGCGACAGGGAATGACAGGATTATAATTGAGACCAATATATCTGACAGGCGTTTCACTGATGTTCAATTTGCTACCATCTTACATTTACTTCATATTAATTTGGAGGAAGTGGGATATAGTTAATGCGATTCATAAATTAACGAAATATCCACCATCGCGACATGCGGACAAATGATCAAAGGCTATTTTGTAGATCGTTGTTTCATTTTTTGTCCTTTTTCTGTTGGTCACTGTGTTGTCTCTTCTTCTTTGATTTAGGAATTCAGATTACCCTTTTCTTCCAACTTTTCTTAGATATTTTACAGTGCTAAATATTCATAAGTGGAAATGAATTTTTATGACAGCATGGCTATTATGTTTAGCAGATGTTCTTTCTTCATTTATGACGTTTCACCGGAGTTGTAACAAGAGTAACACGACGGATGCCAAGGGGAACTGTATACCCTTTCGAAACACATGAGTTCAACCTCGGTTTTAGTGTAGTTTCGATATCTAGTTTTCTGTGCAGTGCTTAGTTTGCTTTCTGGTGGACATTGTATTGTCTGTTTTACAAATTACGGCTTCTGATTACCCTTTTGAAATCTTTAAACTTATTTTACTCAATATTCTTTGAATTTAGCTCTTCCCTTTGCATCTTCAATTTTCCATTACTTTTAACAGGATGATGACGAATGTAATTGCATGGATAACGTTTTTCCTTGGCATACAATGCCTGACGCATTCTGTGCGCAACAATGCATTGGAGGTGGCGATCATTACTGTGGGGATATATACACAGTATCTTTGTATATAACATGTATGCATAAAACGTTCCTCGTTGTCGTCAATTACTGTAATATATAGAACAAGTTACTGTTTTCAATATATGTAAATAGAAATGACCCCAATCAGGTCAGTCCAACAAAGACAGCGTAAGATTATATGTCATGTAAGATAAACAGGAAAATCCTATAATAATAACTCATAAATTGTATACTATGTCTTGTATCACCTATATAGTGAGCGACAGACGACTTTTTGATCACATGGGTCACATGGCGGGTGTCTTATGAGAAGCAGCAACTGCTTATCCTTTACAAGCACTGGTTTTTACCTAGTTTCTGGTGTGGTCCGCGTTGCTCGATGTTGTTCATGCAAGGATTATTCCATTATTCCATGCGTAAAAGTCTTTCCAAGACAGTCCACAACATTGGTCTGGTGTTTATTATTTATTCATTAAACCTATCTACGGAGATTTAAACAAACATCGGCCGTTCAGGAAATAATTACAAGATACTTTATTGGCGTCACTAAAACGCGCATTCAATTGACGAGTAAATAAGAATTATGTATGAAACCTACGGTCGTTGTAACCATTGTACAAGGAATATCACCGAAGCTGTTATTTATTTATTGACGTTGAAACCAAACTGACTGTAATTATTAAACTAAGACGATTTTAAGTTCAACGGTGAAATAATGGATTCTGATGACATTTGTAACCGAAAATGGTTCAGTAGATTTGTTTGCTTTGGAACTCATCTGAACTGATAATGCATGGCTTTTGTCTCTCAAAGATGGAGTGAAAGATGATTTATGTGTTGTTGTTGCTTATATTGGCAATGTAACTGGAAAGTCGATTTATTTCAAAGATATCATCATTTGACTTCGAATTTATCAAACAATTACTTTTTTTCTCTGGCACCAATAACTGGCTATTGAATTCGCAGCGCATGTTAATACAATTTTGTTGTCTGTGGTCGTAAAGTGTGTAACATGTCTTTTTAAAATATATATTATGAATATATTCTTAAAAATAACAATCTTTCTGCATATAAAAACATATTGACGACGATATCTACGAAATGATAAAAGAATACACGTTCGTGAAAATCTCCAAATTATGGTAGCAAGTGAATGTACAAGTCGTAATGATTGTGGTATCCTTCAATGGCACCTGGTACCAGTCATTGTTTTGTTTCATGGGGTGGGGGGGCTGAAATGACCAATTTATTTGCATTGCCATTATTAATCTTCGGTGGGTGTGCTATAAGAAGTAGGAACTACCTGCCATTTCCGGGAGCTTGGGTTGGTTGTTCACGCGGTCTTTGGTGGGGTCAATGTCCAAGCTCTATGTGTATGTCTTTGTATGTCATTTTGTCCATTTTCCTTTGGCCATTGTATTGTATGTCCTTCTTCGATTAAGGAATACTAGGTACCTCTTCAGTATACGTATCGTCAAACCCTTTTTGCATCTTTTTGGTGTTGAGTGTTGCAATTTTTGTGTGTGTATTTGTATTGGTCTTTGTCATGTGCCTTGTGTAGCCAATGTTGCCAGGTATATTTGGATTGTCCACTCCTTATTGCTACTTCGTTCGGTTTTATCTAATGTTTGTTTAAACTGTTGACGACTCTGTGCGTTTTGAGAATATGCTGAAACTATACACACCTGTTTTGAACATATTTCGTATCTTAAATATATGACTATTCAAAACAATATAACTTGAATGCTATAGGCAAACGAGTGTATGCAAGCGATTATATAATAAGCATAAAAACAAACAAACAAAGACAAATAAAAAATTAAAAGAATAAATCAAAAATATTGGGAAGTTTCTCGTGAATATTTATTGAAAGAAATTCAATATGAATTACAGATCAACGTCTAATTATAAATTATGTAATGTAATTTTATAATCTTAATTATATACATTTTTTTTTATGTTTTAGAAGTTCCAAAGAATTATTATATCAGAACAACATATAATGCCACTGATGAATATACATGTGTGTATCATTAATTATAGCAAATACACCAACATCATCAAATTTCCAAACAACATCACAAGACCCAGATGTCGTGCCAGATGCTGAAATTTCAACAATTGCAACACAGCGATCACATACAACTATTATAGAGACTACCATTAAACCGGAAACAACAGTTGAAACAACGGAAATTGGTAGTCAGAACCGGAAACAACAACAATCCAACAGGAAACATCGATGTTGCCTACACGTATCTGTGCGTGTAAAATTAGCACACATAATTGATCCGTGCTTACTTTGGAAGAAAACGATAAACGTCTGATTGAAAACACAGTAATGGGCAACAAAGGTACTTCCGTTTACAAGACTATGAAAACATCAGCGCATGATGGAAGAGTGTCTTCGAGTGCTATTGGCTGGATCGGGATTGTTTGTATATGTGTTCCATTCATTTGTGTCATGTGTACGGACGTATCTAATTGGACTAAAGCAAAACAAAAACATGGGGATTATTTAAAGCAGGTACGTATTGTGAAAGAACCATAAGTTGGGGATTTCACAAAAAAAATAGTTACATGTAAGCCACGAACATTGACGAATCGTCAAACTTTTATGGATATCGTATCGTCTGTCCTTCTTCGATTTACGTTTGATGGTTGCTCCTTTTGGTATCTATAACAGTTCTTGTACATAATTGAATGTTAAATATTCCTTTATTGATTTCAGAACAAATATCTATTTGTTTTGTAATTGTTTATTTTAAAAATAGAAAAGTGTTATTCCTATTATGTCCAAAACTTACTGGAGTTGAATAAATGAACATACTCATAATAATAATAATGATAATAATAATATATACATATATCACCCTCGGATTCAATGGAATAGTAAGACGAGAAATCAATAAAACGTTTTTTAACAGCTAACCAAAAATTGTGAATTAACTTACAATTCCAAAATAGGTGTAACAGATGTTCCTTAGTTTTCATGCAAAATTACATATTTTTGTTGGTCAAAGTCCACATTTATATTGGAATGAATTGAAAAGCAAAATTTTCTACACTAATTTAAATTGAACGTTTGATAGTTTTGTATTTTTAGGTATGTAAAAGGAGATGGATGTTATCTTACATATTTGATACTAATTTGCAGTAAGAAAAATCTTCGAAAGGTCACCTAATATTTTATGTAATTATTTGTGTGTAATATGTTAGTAGATACAAGGGTTATTGCATTCGACATGACAGCCAATATAGCACAATACCCCAACTAAGATGAAAACTTCTACTAAATAATTAAAAATATATTAGACTATCGATCGCCTACATATATATAACGTTATTTTGATTATTAAACTACTCAATTGTGCATGCACAGCAAATATCGAGTTTATAACAGAGAATGAATTCATCATTTATGTAATTTTAGCCTTTTTGACATTCAATGTAAAATCTCCCGTGTATATGCTAGTATCACCTAAATGATTTAGAACCTCCATAATTCGAGATGTTTCCGAAGGTCTTGACATATTTAAGGATATTCTTATCTCGAATAATGAAATTTCTAATATATATCAGAGAGTCCTTAAATATCTCAGATCCTGCAACCGAATTGTACAAGGTCAATAAATGTTTGAGGACATCCTTTACATGTAAATACAATATTTTGATCAATTTAAAAAACAGTACAGACGTACTACTTTGTAATCTCTGTCTGTGTAAACATATATTTGTGATATTTAATATTTACATGTACCTTGATAGCATTGTACTTTAAATGTTTATGCATCAATGTAACTGCTTTATCAATTACTTTACTATATTTATTGAGAAAATTTGTGTCTGATCGAACTTTTCGGATTTCGTTCTCCTCCATCACGGTGAAGAATACTTCCTTATATACACTGTATCTACACTAAGACATTGTTCTTTTCTCTTTTCTTTAATTTATTCTTTAATCATATCATATAGTGACCATAGATATACCCTGACAAGTTCTAGCTATTTATCTTACAAGAAGACCCGGATTATTACCTGTGATGGACTTTGACATTTTTACTTCCTTTTTCCTTCATCTCGTCATGTAGACATCAGTGGATATATATTGACCTACAATAATGACTTTCTAGTGTCAATACAGGTAAATTAATAGAAGTAATTACAATACTGTTTTAAGATAACAAATAGAGATATAATTAGTGTTGTTTTAATTGATCTAATATCCATTATAAAATGTATTATTTCCCTTATTGGTAGCGTTCGATTAGAATAACATTTGTAGCTCTTGTTTAATTTGAGTATGGAATATTTTTCGATACTGGTATCCATACCGACGGACTATAGTAAATAAAATATGGACAACATACATGTACAAGTACTCTAACAAATGCATTAAGCAAACAAATCAACTAATCTCTTTTGCTTAATTATTGCAATAAAAAAAAAACTATTGTAGACCCCTTAAAGCTGCTGCTTTAACTTTTTGTGTATTATGCTGCGGCCTGACGTCACACACTAATCGCATGCATGGATGATGTGTGCTTTCAACCGTAACAAAAATTATTATTATACCTCATTAACTTCTCATTGGCTTAAATTAAATCACATGAACTGAAACAATTTTAATATTTTGTGAAAATTAACCCAAACGGGAAACAACTAGTTGCTTAACGGGTAACAACCCTAGTGTTCCCCGGTAAACAACCCATTGCGTGCATTTAACATTTGTTAAAAATTTGTCAAAAGTTATTAAACACACATTTTGTTTAAATACATGTATTTATTTAAATGCCCAATCCTTGGTCTGTTGTTCGGTATAATAAAACAGTTATTGCCTTCAATGGATTGTAAACATCAGAATTGTTAACCCTCACCTCGGGCTAAAGCCGCCTGGAAAACAACCCCCTTCGGGTTAGCAATTCTGCATGTTTACATCCATTGAAGGCAATAATTGTTTAATGTGACATCTGTTTTTGCATGACAAATATGGATAATATTACAAGTTGTATATCATGTGTAACTCTTTTATCTACTTTTTTTACTTTGGGTCTGTACATTATCTTTACCGAAGACGAAGAATAAAACAAAAAGAATGACATTAAAATGCATTCGTTGATCTTCATATAATTACTTAAGGAAGGGAATATATTAATGAATGAAAATGAAATTCTACATATCTCAAGTAACTAAATTTGTAATTAGTGTAGACTATTTAAAAGTGCTTTGTTTTATTGTGTTCCGGTCCAACGTTAATAACTGATCGTATGCATGTATGGTGTGCACACTCGGTCGAAATGTGGCATCTTCTTTAGCAGTATCTGATTAAAAAGGACTGCCCCTTAGTTAGTGTAAAATTAAAACAAATAACATATAAGGGGTACACAAAAACGTTATTTTATTAATACCGCCTTGTACGTGGTTAGAATCTTTAGAAATAAAATAATATAATGATGTCGGCTCAATAGCTAATAACGCACATTGACAAGATCGTATGAGAATGGTTTTAACATCAATTATATCACTTTTGTGCATTGTATCAAATTTATCAGTCTTATAGTTTTTTTATGTACTATGTCAGCGAATTCAAAATAAAGTCATAGGTTAAAATAAACTGAACGAATACGTATGATTATGTTCTACCGTTCACTATCTTTACTGGTGTCGACCTCTGTTTATTTATTTTGAGAATCTGGAGACTCGTGTTACTCGGGTCGCCTAATCGACCAATGTCAAAATGCATCGATATATTGTGTTCATGAATAAAACAAAAGAACAAACAACAAACCTGATTAAATCAAGTAAGCACAACAATTCTGACTGCAATTCAACCCATATCACTTCTTAGAATAAGTACAGCATTTTACTGACATTCCTTTCAAAACAAGCTTGTTTCTCCTGACATAAAATAACATAAATTACAAATATATACAATAAAAATAACTACATGTTGATTACAGCTAATCAAAATAATATATTTTAAATCACTGCTTCGAAATTAAACTCATTAACACCTATAAGAAATATTGTTCTTAACATTTGTATAGGTAGAGATGGCAACATCAAATCATAGACTATGCGGAATATGTGAGGCTCAACATATCACAAAATATGCAGATCAATGGTGCCCCGAATGTGACGAGGGTCTATGCTCCGACTGTGAGAGCCATCACAAAATTTCAAAGTCTTCTAGAAATCATGGCGTTATTTCTATAGAAAATTATCAGAAATTGCCGTCATCTATTTCAGAAATCGGTAATCATTGTCAATATCATGATATGAAATATACACATTTTTGTCAACACCATGACACACCTTGCTGTCCAGATTGTATTTCTACAAATCACAAAGATTGTGTTGGGCTTTTGTCTATACGTGAAATAATTAAAACATCCAAAACATCGACATTGATTGACAACATTCAACAGAATTTAACAGATATAAAAAACAATCTAGACAAAATTATGAAGAACCGGCAACAAAATATGTCGGAAATTCAACAACAACGACAGATGTTTCAGGATCAAATTAAACAGATGCGTGTTAAAATAAACTCACACTTAGATACAATAGAACAAAATATTCTACAAGAACTGGATGATACTGAAGACAAGATTAAGTCAAAAATCAATGAGCTGTTAAAACAAATTTCACAGAATGCCAAGACAGTAGAAGGATTACAAAGTAACATTATAGCTGTCAAAGAGTATGCATCAGACCTACAAACCTTCCTAGGTAGTAAAGCTATTGAGAAAGAGGTTAAGAAGGAGGAGGAGTACCTAATGGCTTTACCTGAAGATGGATGTCTACAACAACTTAACTTAAGATACAACATTAATACAAAGATACAGGAGATATTGTCTACTATAACAACGTTTGGATCCGTATCCATAGAAACAAGTCCTCCATCAGTTGTTATCAAGACAATGAAAGCTAAGCAGGCACAGATTATGTCTGTTATGCAACATCCATCTGTACAGTCAATCAATGATATTAAGCTTACTTTACATACTACATTTAATATACCAAAAGGAAAATGTAACAATACTATAACAGGAAGCATCGTTTGTCCGAATGGAAAAATGATATTTGTAGACTTTAGTATTAACAGTAGACTTATTATCCTTAATGCTAACGGTACATTACGTAAGAAAATACGCTGTTCACTGGGGTGCCCGTTTGACGTTGCATGTCTAGATGATACAACTGTAGCTGTGTCAACATACAGTGGTATAGAGATAATAAACATCAACTCTACAAAAACAGAAAGATGTATTACGACTAGTAAACCATGTGGTGGAATAACACACCACAATGGAGTATTAATATGGTGTGAACAACAGAGAGGTATACAAATGATGAAGTTATCTGATGATATAATTACCACTTTAGTTAAACAAGACAACGTGCCGTACTACTCCTATATAACAACATGTGGAGACAAAATATATCAAACAAACTATAACACTAGTACCGTCACATGCTACACGATGAAAGGGGGGAAGTTGTGGGAATATAAAGACACATCAGTGCTGAATGGTCCACAGGGTATAACATTGGATAATAAATATAACATTTACGTGACGTCATTTGCCTCTAACATTGTCGTAGTGCTAGAACCAAATGGTAGACAAGGACGACAACTTATTAGTAGAGATGATGGATTGAAAAATTCGACTGGAATATATGTTAACAAATCTAAAAACAGTGTGTTGGTTACTAACCATCATGGACCGGCTTTCCTGTATCATATGTGTTAAATCTTATTTCAGTGCTAGCGATAGAGTACTATTTTATATACTAGTCGCCAGAAAAAGGAATATCTTGCAAAAAATGCATTTTTGCCAAAACAGTTGTTTCTATAACCATTTGAAGGAAGTGATATTATTATAATAATACAGATGATGAATTAAAATTTTAAATCTGTAAAAGACAATAATGTAAGACATTATCAAAAAGATAAAGAAAACAAGTGATTAACAACTCTGCTTACTTAACAAAATAGTAGAAGTGTTGTAAGGGTACATTTTAGTGGATTATGTTATCATTACATGTATATAAACGTATAAACAGATATTTACACTAACCTGACCAAAAATATACAATTATAATTATAGTTAAATAAATATAATATCATACAACAACCTTTAATCTTATTAAATATCCATCATCATCACGCCTTAAAATAGGTTGAAGTACGAACTGCATCCTTATGATGACAGATATCCACATCATTATTATTATAGTTTTATTTTAATAGAAACACAACTATATTTAGTAGCGATGGTACAAAACATAACCATCCGGACAGAAAAGACACCAGTAGAATATAAATAAAAAATCATACATCAGAAGACAAAACCCACAAAACATATTGCGAGAGACTAGATGTAGTATTGATGACGTCTTTAGTTAGACCAGGTACTACATTTATGACACCATGAGTGAGATCAAGCGATCAATTTATGACACCATAAGTGAGACCAGGCGATCAATTTATGACACCATGAATGAGACCAGGCGATCAATGTATGACACCATGAGTGACACCAGCTGCTGAATATATGACACCGTGATTAAGAGTGAGACCAGGTTCAGCATATATGTCGCCATGAGTGAGAACTGATGATCATAAAACATTATAAGTGATTACTTCAACTTGACCACGAACCAAGGAATTTTCCTCAAATCACGATAATTGACATCCACGAATGAAAGTACTTTCACAGAACAGAGGGTTCTTATTGGTTAAGTTGAAGTCATTACTTTGAATGTTTTACGGTCGTCATCATGACTTGGTTGACTGTTATGGAATATCTGTGTTACAAATGATCTCGGATATGTTCCACTTGTCGTAAGCATTTCCCGGTCCTTTCCCCATTCATGACTTATCACCGGATTTGTAACTAGATTAACACGACGAGCGTCACTAGTGGAGCAGAAACGGCTTACCCTTCTGGGGCACCTGAGCTCACCCCCATTTTCAGTGGGGTTCATGTTACTCGATCGTATGTTTTGTAGATCGTTGTTTGTACTTTTGTACTTTTTCTTTTAAGGAACATCTAGTATTTTCCCCCAAGGGTGAAAGAAATTGATTCCTAAATGCTTTTTGGTAATATTTCATTATGGATTAGATCACGGTCTACAATTTCAGTTGTATTATGAATTATGATTATTAAATCAAACTGTTGGTTATTACAAGTGAGAAAAACGGGAGATAACACAGACATTTTAAAGCTTTAAAACAGTTTTATTTGGTTTAAACGGACGTGTCATGTTTTTTCAGAAGTTCTCAATGAATGTCGCGCGAATTTAATTGGTAGAGAGTATAGCCACCACGTTTACGCCCAAACTCCCGTATTCGTCTTTTTCTTCCGCGAAATAGGAGATAAAGTCACTCTTAGGGGAATCGCAGCCTTTCTTCCAAAATTGCGTTTTTTCATTCAGCAATATGTTGGCATTGTGGATTATTTTGGTTCACTTTACTGCCAACGGAGTCACATGCATGCTCGATTGGCTTCATATCAGGGGACATGGCAAGCCACTGAAATATGTCAACCGCCTCTTGCTGCCTGAATTTCTCTTGCAATGCGAGTTTTGTGCGGTGAATAATGAATAGCTATCAAAATGGGGTAAAACACGTTGTTGTGGTATGCAACGCCATTGGCTGTACCTTTGTAAGACATGTGAGTCTAACTTACAATTAAAAGAAACACATTGCCAAACCGATACAGCACAGCCACCGAACGCTGTTGTACCCATCTCGTGCCTGTCATGCAATGCAGTGTTTGTATGCCACCAGACTCGAACGCGGCAATCCAAAGGGGGTGCGGGGGCATATAAATATCGACTTTCGTCTGACCAATTAATTCGTTTGCAATAACGGATATTCCAAAGGAGATGGGCATGTCACCAAGTCCATCAAGTCCATCGATGACGTAATGACCGTTGCGGCTGTATATGGGTCGCCTTGCGAACACGAGTTACTCATTTAGCCGTCTATTAACAGTCCATACAGAAGCGTGACCCCCAAAATTCAATCTATCTCTAATACGAGCTGATATAGGAAACGGATTTCTACTGGCAAACCGGGCTATTATTCTATGCTCTCTGTGTTAACTTTTGCGGGGCTTGCCAGATCGCGGACGGTCATCAACAATTTCAGTCGATTGCAACCGCTGCATGAGACGATCAATTGCAGAATGGTGTACCTCCATTTTCCCTGCCACCTTTCTATTGCTAAATTCTGCCTTTGACATCTCAACATATTGTAACCTCTCTGCAAAAGTCAATTTTCGCCTAACCATATTTTACCGATGGAAAAACTCTGTACGAAAACTTCTACAAACTCTACTTGAAAACACATTTTGTGTAATTATGTATGACACCAGTTGTAAACCTGTTTTAATCGAACATGATTTCGTCGATCGATGAAGTGATGCACATCTAATTAAATCTTATGTGTACATGTACTCATTACAACAATCGCATTTTAAACTGGAGGCTCATGGGGCTAAGCATGTGTGGCTCACCTGTCTTTTTATTTTAGGAAACTTTTAAAAGACCCTTCCATAGGTGCTTCCTACCATATTTCAATTAATTTGGCCAAATAGTTTTAGAGATATTTTTTTAATGGCAAATCACAAACTATCTATGGCTGTCATATAAGTTGTACGATCGGATCGAAATATTGGCATTTTAACAGGATCTTCCATACATCATTCTTACAAAGTAATGATGCATTGTGCGTCTTAGTTACAGAGGAGAAAATATTTAACATTTCAGACAATCAGATATAATGATTGCCAATGGCAACCGTTATTTTTGGTCAAAACTGAATTATATGAGGAATCGTATAGAGGACCTTCCATATCTGTTTCCTTTGAAATTTCGCTTTATTTGGCCATGCGGTTTCAGAGGAGATTTTGTTTTTTTCAGAAATCGACCAACGAGAAACAAGAATTGCCTATGGCGGCCATGTTTATTAACGGATCGGGACTATATGAGCAATCTTTGAATATATATCTCTCAGTTGATATGATATTCCAGAGCTTGTGGTTTCATTTATTGTGTTTAACGCCACTTGCAGCAATATTTCAGCAATATCATGGCGACCAGTTTTAGTGATGGAGGACGCCGAAGTACCCAGAGAGAGCCACCGACCATGGACGAGCAACTGATAAACTTTATCACATGCGGCTGCAAGTCGAGTGCACCCTTTTTGTAATTTACAATGCCCGGCACGAACCCACGCCATTTTGGTGATAGGCTTGTATGAGTTGTTGGATAATCCAACTACATAGCTCATTGAGCCACCCGGGCCTCCTCCTCTTGGTACAGTTGAAGTCATTACTTCGAAAATAGTTCAGTCGCCACCATGACTTGGTTGACCGTTATGGAATATCTGTGTCACAAATGACCACGGATATGTTCCACTTGTGGTAAACACTTCCCAGTCCTTTCCTCATTCATAACATATCACCGGATTTGTAACTAGATTAACACGGTGGGTACCACAATTGGAGCAGCAACTGATTACCGTACCGGAGCACTTGAGTTCACTCCGGTTTTTAGTTGGGTTCGTGTTACTCAATCTTTAGTTTTATGTGTTGTTTTGTAGATCGCTGTTTGTCCTTTTGTACTTTTTCTTTTGGCCATTGTTTTGTCTGTTCTTCTTTGATATACGGATTCTGATTGCCCCTTTGGTATCTTCAAACTATTCTTCCAAAGATGCTTCCTACCAAGTTTCGACTCATTTGGCCAAGCAGTTTTAGAGGAGAAGAATTTTATAAATCAACCAACGATAAACACGAATGGCTTCGGTACTGACATGGTTTAATAGATATATGTATTACTGAAATCTACAGTTCTTAAATAGTGTAATTATTAATAAAACTAAGGTTCTCCAACCTCAGGCATATGTGAACTGATTCGATTTTGGCTATTCTGTTTTTGGCCCTTTGGTTGTATTGCTCCAAAAACTTTAAATAATTTGGCTCTACAATCTTTCGATTTTGAGCATACCTGATGAAGGCTGTTCCAGAAACGTGTTGTGCTCACCAAATTTGATATCTACGTTTAATTGTCTATGGCGGTCATGATTCTAAACGGATCGAGACGATCTGAGCTATTTTTATAGATGACTTACTATATATACTGCTTACCAAATTTTGGTTCATTTGGAAAAGCGGTTTCAGAGGAGAAGATTCAAATAAGAAAAGTTGACAGACGATGGACAACAGACGACGGACGGCAAGTGATCGCAAACGATCACATGATCTTTTTCCAGGTGAGCTATAAGGTTAATTTTCAAAAAAAGATAAGTCAAGGTGGTGCTTAGCTTTTGTCGAAGTGTATATATTGTAGGTATACCTAGTACTTATTGGATGTTGAACTCGTCTGTGACTTTCTCCCCCTTCTTAAGCAGGTCGTAAAAATGTATTCCTGTCAATTTTAAAAGAATTCATATAGCATTTAAAAACTATGTTTTAAATTTTGACCTTCAGTTGAAATCTTGTGACCGTCCGTGTTACATCGAAGCCACCCTTCTTAATGTGGTGTTACAATCATTACTGAAAGAGCGAAACAAGTAATATTCATGTTTAAGTTGAACTAAAACACGTTTTAACAACATTTGACACGCCTGACTGTTCATGACACGATAAATTAGTTATATTATTTTACTATGAAAACTGAACGTGTTTTGCGGATGTATTTATTTTATAAAGTTGATACGTAAGTATTTTTTATTATTATTTATTATGTATATTTTTTATATAATGAATGACGCATGATAAACATAAAGCTACTGTAATATGATCAAATAGCATTATTCATTAATGTAATTATATTATATATTATAACATAATGATTTTAAATATATAATGTTATTGGCATTTGGCTTATATCCCGTCATGTGACATTCTGATAATTCTAATATTTTGTTTAATTAAAAATCGTATTGGATCGGTTTCTTTTGTATTCTAGCATTTTTATTGCAGGTTTTTTTTATTTTGTAGAATAAAACTCCTATTCTTTTTGTATCGGTCAATATAAGTTTTTATGAACCTATGGAACTAACCTATGGAACTAACACTGACCTCTGACTACGGCCCCCTTCAATGTTGATTTGTTCCATAAATACTTGTATTGTTATATCCAAAATACTACATAGCGTATCTATGTACTATCCCCCCCTAGAATCTTAATCAGTTGACAACAAGTATCTTAGCCCAGCCTATATTTATATAATAGTTGTTGATATTGAGGGCAATATTAGGATATACATACTGCCCATGGGTCGTGGTACGGACCAGTGGAAATGATGTTGCCTGAGCCGGAGGCGAGGGAAATATCAGTCTCATGGTAAGTGTCCTCGCCCTTGGGCAATCTGTATATCCTGATATTTCCCTCCATATAAGTAACTATTGTGTTTATTGCATTGAAGACCAGAACCTGACACACAATTTAAATTAACATAATTTTTTCAAGAAATCAAGAAACCTAATAGGAACTGCAATTAAATCTATGCTTTTTAATCTGATATGCAATCAATACGTATCTTCACCAGTCTCTCTCTTTAATGTAAGCGAAATGCATAGCAAGTTTGTATTTGACAACAAACTAAAATAATTATCTTCTCGTTATTTCGAACCTTGTCGGTGGTGTAATGGTTGGTGTGCTCGCGTTGAGTGAGGTAGAGCATGTGTTCGAACCCTGATCGGGTCAAACCAAAAACTATAACACTGGTATTTGTTGCTTCTCCCCTGTGAACACAGCATTAAGGAGAAAGAGCAACGACTGGTTGGCTCGGAATCAGGATAATGTGCTCGAGTGGGACGAACTGTCTATACGCGGGATGTTGTTTCAGTGAGTTACCACTATAAACATCCAACTAAGTATGTTGGTCTAGAACAAAGCGGACCTCACCATCATATCATTTAAAATTAAATTGCTTTCGCCATGATATAGCTGAAATATTGTTAAGTTGGCGCTAAAAACAATCACTTACTCACTCCCGGTAATTCGGAATCAGATTTTTTCTGCTCGAGATATTTCAGTGAACGGTTTTTAATTACCTTTTCCGGCTCTTTTTATTGTCGTTTTGCTGCATGTATTTACCTATAACCTAACTTAGCAGTTCAGATATTGTTAATTATACACGATCTAGTATACAAAACTATATAATGGTTTGTATCCAACAGATTCTACCATCCTAGCTAGTAGTCAGTTAACTACCAGTATTGTACGGTCAATGATGTCTTTGTTGTCAATTCATTTTTGAAACAGTATGTAGTATGACGTATACGTATCTGTGCAGGGTTTTTTATATAATCTGTGGCCGTTGGGAACCAACTTATCAAATATAGGGGGCTTGAGATCCCATTAACAGATTTACCCCCCCCCCCCCCTTACATGTATGTGTGACCCCAGGCAGGACCTGGATTTCCAACGTCATTCATATATGTTGTGGTCTTTTTCTAGTGTTCAGTGAGTGAAAGTGGGAGATCATTGTTCGTTTTGTTGATATATTGTCGGCCATATTTGTTTAGCCTTTGCACATCACATCTGTAATACATATTTTTTTTATATGCTCACGATAAATATTACGGATAATGATATCAATAGAAAATTATCATATTTTACACAAATATGCACAATATTTATATGTCGGAATAATTGTCGTTGACAACACACAGGTATATTTTGAATATAATCATTAATGTTATCATGTACATGAATACAAACACCTAAAGTGCCTTCACGATACGAGCTGCTACATTATTTTGTGTAGTGAGTGAGTGATTGTTGTTTAAAGCCAATTCAGCAATAGTCCAGCTATGTCATAACCAAAACGAATTACTTTTCAATGAGATGATGATGAGGTCCACTTTGTACTAGACCAACACGCTTAGTTGATGTTTTATAGTGCGAGCTCACTGAAACAACAGACATGTCGCCCCATTCGGACGCATTATCCTGATTACGAGCACTTTTTCCTTAATGCTGCGTGCTTAACGGAGAAGCAACAAATACAAATTTTATAATCTTTGGCTTGACTCGACCGGGGCTCGAACCCACGATCTACCACACCCGAGGCGAGCACGCTCACCATTACACCACTGATGCGAGTTTTTATTGTTGGTAGTAAAATTGAATACTATACAAGTTTTGTATTATGTTGGGAGTATACGGTGTCTATAAATGTATTTAATCTGAAACCCGCTACCCTAATATTGATTTTCCTGTCATTTATTTTGGAATTAATTTAATTGGTTTGTAATATATAGTGTATTTCAGTCATATGATTATAATTTCTGACACTATTGGATAGATTTGCATGTTCATCAAGATATGGGACTAGTTCTATGGTTTTTATCCCTTACATTGTTATTTCATATTCCTGTCTGCATTTTGCTAACACAGATTTTATTAACTATTATTTCCATGTTCCTGTTCCCAGTACTCAACCCCACAGAGCTACCCAGCGCTTCCCCAATCGGCGGATAGGATGTTCTGTCGTTTTTTGTTTTTGTTTTTGTTTTTTTTTTGGGTAGGGGGTATGGTGCATTGCCATATTATAATACAAGAATTCTGATCGTCTGTGAAGGGGTTATTGTCTTTGCACGTAGAAGACCTCTTTTGTAAATAGTAGCCGCTCCTAAAAACTGTTTTTTTCATCGTCCTTACCTAACACTCCATATTATTCCAGTATTTCTATATATTTGTAATATATTTCTGAACTTAATCTCGTCCTAAATATACTGACATACTGATCAGTGAAGGTTAAGCAATAATCAATCAATCAATCAATCGTTTTTATATTGCAAGTCAGTTTTGCATGCATCATTTCAACATACAATCTAATCTCATTATCACAAATAAAGACACATTCATTTTAATATACACATTACATTGCAGGATGTTGGCATAATACATAAATTGCATCGTATTTTTTTTTTTTGATTTAAGGAATGATTGAGTGATTGATTGATTGATTGATTATTGCTTAACGTTCATCAAGCAGTATTTCAGCTATATTCAGTGGTTAGGGGATATGGGTTATGGTGTTTAGCGCCATTTTCAACAATATTTTAATTATATCGTGGCGGTCAGCTTTGTTGGTGGAGGAAACCGGAGTACCTGGAGAAAACCACCGACCTGCGGGAAGTCACTGACAAACTTTATCACATAATGTTGCATCGAATACGCCTCGCCATGAACGGAGTCCGAAGTAATAACTTTAGTGGTGATAGGCCCTGATTGCATTGTTAGTTGTTAATCCAACTACCATACGATCAATACTACGACGGCATCTCATGTATAATCGGGACGAGAATAAGTTCAACGAATATATTAAAGATTCATAAAACTCAAGTAATGTACTTGTTTATTTGTAGTAACGTAATATTATGTGTATGTACTTAGATAAATTATAGAAATAATCTCCCCTTACTTCGAGGTTGAACTTTGCGAACAGTGTATCTCTGGTTAATTGCAAGAGTTGTCTCTCTTCTTACGAGTACAGTAGCCCTTTTCACAAAAATTCTTACGATAAAAAATTGTCGTAAGTGTAAAACTAAGATTAAAAAGAGTTTCACAAAAATACTTACGATAATCTTAAGTGTAAAAATAGTCCTAACTTTACGTGTAAAACTACCCTGTCCTAAGTGTAAAATTTTGATCGTAAGAGAAATGTTGGTCTTATCTTTTATCTTAAGTGAAAAAAATAGAAAAAAAGATGGACGATGTATTGGCGCTTCGACTTGAAAATAAGAGAGCAATTCATCGTTAGCGCATTTTCTCTGACCGTATGACAAACCTATTTAAACATATTGAAAAATGTTTATTGAAATGAATATGGTTTAATACAAACAGACGCTACAAATGGCATTGTTGTTTACTCCTTTTTCTGGCGTGACTAATAACAGAGTCTGTCTATAACGATGCATTCCGTACATTTACCTTTTCAATGCAGCAGTGTATCGTTTACATGACCAAAAAAATCAGGATAATTCTCATTAATTTTAGATTTCAAATTGGGAACCATCGACAATCGAAAAGACTACTTGCAAACTTGGGGAGAATTCTTTTTTCATTTTTTTTTTTTTTTTGGATAAAAACAGAAATACGGGATTTTCTTCTAGAATCTACTTCGTTTACAAAAGTTTTGTATGAACAGCCGCTTTAGGACTGGAATTTTCTGGATCCAATGATATCGTTTTGATTTTTGCCTTTATATTATATTAGTAATATAATTTATTAATTTCTGGCAACTTCGATGATCATCGAACAACCTGGCAATACATAAACTTGTGTACATTCTTCTGTTATATTAACATTAATATATAACAGGGATATTTATTCGTCTTCATGATTGATAGATGATAAACACATCTTAATTTGGGTTATTCCAGAAAAATTGGGATAAATTTTCATCAGTAAAAGAACAAGCGTTTAATTTTATGTGGGATGGGATTAATTGGAAAAAAGGGGTAAATATTTTGCTGACAAATAACCGATAAAATGAATTATATGAATAGGGTTTTTTTCACACTTCAGATACACTCCCTTAAAAAATACTTCTACCAAAAGTAACCACGCGTGGATGATGACGCACAACTCCAAGTAATGGTAATTATTATAGATCATCTTAATTTACATGCATTAGAAATGTTCCTATATACGAAAATCATACCCGTTCATATTTTGTGCAGTTATTGGTGACCGATTCATATACATTGTTTTTTATTAGATAAAAATTCAATATAAACATACAAACACATCATAGCATAAAAACTGCTTATAAATTAGTGCCAGGGATATTTTATAGAATAATTTTATTAAAAAAAATGCTTTGTTGTGCTATGGAAATGAAACTAGGTTGCTAAGGAAGATGGTTTATGGTGTTTATCGGTCAGTTTTATTGGTGGAGAAAACTGGAGTACTCGGAGAAAACCATTGACCTGTCGCAAATCACTGACAAACTTTATCACATAATTTTGTATCGAGTACACCTAAGGAAGAATTTTTTATCGTAAGTGTAATTTTAGTCGTAAGATTAAAATTTTTCGTAAGATAATCTTTGTGAAAAGGACTTAAGAATTGTCGTAAGATAATCTTAAGTGAAAAAGTTAGGACTATAGTTACGAATTTTTGTGAAAAGGGCTACAGATCTGGAAAATATGATTTCAACATATTTTCTTAAAACTTATTTTCGAACCTCATCTGCAGGGAAGAGGGTATCTGACATTCAAGTTTAGGTACGAGTTATAATATCTATTAAAAAACTGGTGAGTTTAAGATGCGGAACAACAATTACAACAATTTTCGAGTGGATTGTCGTCCTCTTTACATGTACAGTTAAATCTGCCCATATGGTCATCTCTATTAAGCAGTCACCTGTATTAAAAGGTCACCATCTTCTTGTCCTGTCATATAAAATTTCATATGAATTGAACTTCTTTTAAAAGATCACCTGTCTCATCAGGCCACTTTTTATTTGTCCCAAAGGTGACCTCTTTTGACTATCCTCGAAACCGGTATTTTTCGCAAATAACCCTCACTAGAGGATATATTTGTTTACTTCCGCCGAATATTTAACAGCAAGTAAAACAGTGGCATGCAAGCAGGTTCAGAACTTCAGACCACCTCGATCATTTGATTTTCAACTGAGACTTAAAATCAATCTACGAAAACAGGAAAAATCTTTTCAAAGAAGTGACCAGTGTATAAATTCTGGAACAAATTCAAAAATAAAATAAATCACGGTTTTGCTTTAACATACAACACGCTAAAAAAAATAATGCAAATGAATTTGAAATATATACATTTCAACGATTTCAAACATAACAGCTGACACTGTCGTCATTTTCTTTACTTTAGCGTTGGTTGAAAGAAGAAACCCGAGTAATTCAAATAACATCCGTGACGTCATAAACTATTTAAAGAAGGGATTTCGTCTCGAGCGGGATATTTTCCTATAGTACCGGGATATGTTTAGACAAATATCCCGGCAATGGTGGAAAAGCTGAAAAAACGAAGAATTAGTAAAAAAAATACCCCTTTCATCAACCAATCAGAAGACAGCATTCTTATATAAGGTGTAATTATTTTCAAAACACAACAAGGCAAAAGGAACTTTTTTCTTTAAAAAGGTCTACTTTTGAAATATGTTCTAACCTCTGATTGGTGAATTAAATTGGCGATTTGACACCTTTAAATACACAATTTAAAAATAAATGGATAAAACATAATAATATTATTTATTAAATCAATGTGACACGAATATGTATGCGGGATTTAGATTTTGTCTATTTTTCATCAAACTTGTTGCTATATTTTTCTAATGTTCTATTGTTACATTATTTTTAGATTGACGAGATGTCTTCATGTGAACCGGAATCTTAGGACTTTATTTTGTTTGACAAAACGTTGTCCAAATTATTTACCGGTTTACATAAAGTAAATAACTTGTTTAAGCTGTGTTTATTTAAAGTTTTTTTGTAAGCTCGCCATCTGAAAAATATTTATGTCTTTGTTATTTAGCCCAGTAAAGAAAAGAAACATTTTATGTTTTGGTGAAACATGTGAAATAAAACGTAAAATGCATCGCTCGGCTCTTCTACTCACTTGTGTGGGATTCCGCACATCAGGTCCACAGGCGGGTGTCAAATGTTAACTTTGTATTGTGTGGGCGGGGGAAGTGGGGGGGGGGGGGGGGGGTGGTGGTGATGTGTCTCCAGAAATATTTCCGGTCTACCCAGATGTTGATTCATTGTGTTGAATATGCATTTACAGTAATATATTTGTTATTGGTCGCTAGAATTCAATAAAAGTACATTTTACTCTTATTATTTTTTGGGGTTTTGAGACATATCGCCTTATTGGTCACTAGCTTATTGGTCGCTAGTAATTGGTCGCTAGCTTGAGCCTGGTCTAAAAACCGGGGTTAACTCAGAAGATGCGCTTGACATTATACTAAGATCTAATAACAGACTTTCGTCAAATTAAAGTGCTTTATAAAATAAAAATAGTTAAACATATGTGAGGTTATATTTCACTCTAACGCCACGATATAGTATGTACAAAATCTAGTAAAATTGTTCCTAGCATGACTGGCTTCGTCTACATGCGTCGAATTAGTGATACTAATCTATTATTACGGTGTGTTTCTTCGTCTTTCAGTCTATTGTAATGGCTAAATATCGCTTCAAAACTTTTCTGCCTCTTCTATAAAAATCAATACAGCCTTGAAATTCTTCTTTTTTTTTTTGGTTTGTTTCCGTAAATCAAAGCTTGCCATAAATAGTTTGTATGTTTTTTTATTTCTTGCTTGCTACAAGACTGGAAGCCTGCGTTCGTTATTATATAATTACAAGGAATAATTTACAAATTTTCCTGCTAATATTTACTAACAGAAATCAATATTTATCTAAAATACCCATCTTCATAATTTCTTATGTAAATAATAGTATACCCACGCATTCCTTGCTTAACAAACAGTAAGCATTGATCAAAGACCATACGAATGCCACGTGCTCCTTAAGAAACGGATCTTATCATAACAATCATTATAATCTATTAGATATCCCTTTTTAGTCTTTGTAGCATTATATTCTAAATATCACTCCAACAAAAGTTTTTAATTCTATATTTATAATAATTGGAATCTGATTTCTATATAACTAAGACGGTTTTTTTTCTTTAAGCAAAACAAATGTAATTCAGTAATTCGTTGACATCAACAGAAATTCTGTGTGCATACGACGCGTTTCTGGAATAACCTTCATCAGACACGCTTAAAGCCAAAATATTTGAAAGCCAAATAATAAATTAACATTAAATTTACATTTTATCAACCATATTTCATCTACGTCGTGGTCGTGATCGTAAGGTAGTTGGATTTACAGCCACCTATGCAACCAATGTCTATTACCACTAACGTTAAGGGTTCGAATCCCGCTCAACCAAGATCTACTGGATACAGCATTAAGTGATACAGTTTGTCAGTGGCATGAGACCGGACGGTGGTTTTCTCTAGGTACTCCGGTTTCCTTCACCAATAAAACTGACCGCAATGATGAAACTGGTATACTGTTGAAAGAGGTGTTAAGCACCGTAACCCAAACCCAAACCCTAATATTATGAAATCAATGTTTAATTAAAATATGCATGTCTTATTTTAAGGATACATGTATTTACTGCACATGTGTAATTTCTCATCTGTAATATAAATTTAAATTTGTAGAATGCAGCTTACATTTACATCTTTATATAATATAAATTACAATACACTGAGCACCAGATATGCAGCTAAGGTTCATTCAGAACGACTTATAACTAATCTTGACGTGATAATTCAAAGCATTTACAAAAGTGTGTTGAACAACACATGAATCCTGGCAGGTACACGGAATTTACTTTCAAATCTGGCTACGGAGTAATTAAGTAAGTTTTGCAATTATCTTAAAAATGGCTTTCTGCGCTGTTTTTCAATTTCGGCAAGTAATAGAATTAGACTGAAAAAAAATGAAACAAGGTTAATAGGTTATTAAGTACAAATCCACTTATATAATTATTATACATAAGAAGCATGATCAATGTGATGGAATAGGTTAAAATATTTTCACATTCTACTAATATTTTTGTTAATTACTCTGCTTCGCCATTTCACCAACATTTATCTGTGAAAGATATATCGCTTTATATAGTGGGTTAAGGGTATGGTATTTAACGCCACTTTCAACAATATTTCAGCTATATCATGACGGTCAGTTTTATTTGTGGGGAAACTAAGAGTACTCATAGAAAACCACCGACGTAAGGCACTGACAAATTATTTCACATAATATTGTATCGATTCCTCCCTCCATGAGCGTGATTCGAACTCACAACTTTAGTCTGTATAAAGTGACCTGACATATGTTTTAAGCTCCTATTGTTGAATTCGTGTTTTACACCTGAAGCAACCACCACGATATAACTGAAATAGTGTTGAAAGTGGCGTTAAACACCATAACCATATACCTGAAACGGCGGTGAAATTTATTCACGTGTCTATATCTGGGGGAAGGTGGGTTGGAGGGGGGGGGGGGGGGGGTAGTAGTTTTAAAACGTCATACAACTTTAGAATATCTCTAAGTCCGAGATAGATTTCATAGTAATCCTACGCAACTATTTCAATATTTTAATGTTTAATGAAATTGGCAGCTACAACATGAAAACTGCAAAGAATGTCCGAACTGTTTTTGTCGGAACCAATTTTAAACAAAATCAAACATTACGATTTATGATTGTAGTTTTATGATTTCAAATGGGTTATGTACTCTTTGCCGATTTTACAAATGTGTAAAATAATTCTAGCATAATTATTATTAAAGTATAATATGTATACATATATTATGCGTTCCCTTTGAAAATATACATATTCTGTCTGATTAGTTAAATATGATAATTTATATTTTAAATATTTGAATTTTATCAACAATTTTATCAGACATTACCTGTTCACGATCTTTAAAACAGGTCGTCTCGATTCCTGCGTTATATTTTGCAGTATGCTGGGATAAATCGTTCTAAATGTATATATAGACAATGAGGATTATCGCGATTTTCATTGACATCAATTTCTGATTCTTAGACCAAAGGGTTGATTAGCAAACTAAATTTCCTGCAGATTAAAATGAAGATAAAGAGATAGATACATTGTATACTCAATTTAACATTTCTTTGAAAAATCTATAATTTAGATGTAACGATTGATAGAATTTAAAATATTGATATAACAACTGTTTGATGTATAAGATAGGTGTATAATTAAGTTTTTTTAAATATAGTTTTAATGGTCTAAATAATGTGGAAAAGGGCTTCTTATTTTACAGCTGACATACTCAATCAAGTATTTAGCGTTTTTCATTTTGAGGTATTTTTTATTATTTGAGCGAACAGAAAATCAGACATTTGAGCGGGTTTTAAATCGTTTGTTTGAGCGTATATATATATAGTTTTCATTTGGGCGGGGAAATATATTTCATTGGTGACATTTTAACTGAATTCTCTCCATATTCGAGTGGAAATGAAAACCGATATATTTTTTTTCCGGACTTCAATGCAGAGAAATAAATGCAAAATTTGATCTTAATTTTGATGTTTGAATTTCACAAATAATAAAAATAACAAAATTATATCAATGAAACTAAATTATATGTATTATAGAAATAGGAGCTTTAAATCAAGGTTTATGTTTGGTCGAGGAGAGATGAATATGTTTTAATAGCAGTAAACTCAAAAAAATGTGAAAATGTTTTTTTAATAGCTTAAATGTTTAATATTTCGTTCCTATTAGCATTTTAGAATTTTACCTCAATGTATGTGTGGTTGGTAAGATGGGCAGCTTTCACACAATTCTCTAACAGTAGTTAACTGCTATCACTGATGTTCGCGTCAGTAGAGAACGTTGATGTGACACGGAATAAAAACGTAGATATCTAATTTAGCGCGAATGACGCATTTCTGGAATATCATTATTATTGGATTAGGTGCCCTCTCAGTCAAAAGATTGGAAAGCCAAATAATTTAAACATCTTTGTGAGCTAGTAAACCGGAGGTTCTAAATATGATAGACAAATTCGACCAATGGCAATGTTGAATTGGAAGTGTAACATAATTATAAAGCAGCTTTTAAAATTGCAAATCCCTGGATATCGATAAAACAGGATAGCTAAAATCTGTTAATTGAATTGGAGGAAAGACATTTAAGTCATATCAAAGCATGTATTATATTTACTAGTTTTATTATTTTGATAATCAAAATTCGTATGTTAAAGTAGAGGCCGACGAAGTATGGTAGTTGGCTTTATATCTACCGATGCCAAAAATGTATTAATTCTGAAGCACTAATAAAGGGATCAAATAAACTTCAGTGTTGTTTAGTCATAGACCTAATTAAAGCTTTTATTGTACGTGATTCATATAGAACTACGGTAATAAAAAAAACGGTAGCAGTATAAATGCGGGCGTCAAAGAGAACGCAATTTAAGACGATTAGAACGATGATTGCTTCGACTCTATTCAGACAATTTGGCGGTTGTTTTTGTTTTTGTTTTTTTTGTTGTTGTTTGTTTGGTTTTTTGTTGTTGTTGTTGTTGTTGTTGACTCTTTGGCATTGTAGGATAGCTGCGAAACAGGCCAGAAAAGCTCACCAGAGGTTTGCTTTCTACCTGTTTCTAAAGCTCGCATAAATAAATTGTATATTTGCCGAAAATGTACGTATATTGTATGTATCTTGCAGGTGATCGAGGTGTAGTCGATATAATTTTAAGTTTGTCAGGTACATGCGGGAGATAATTTGTGTTTTCTCTGGACAAATCAGGTTTCCATCCCTCACCAACAATTGAACCGCCAGGAATTAGCTGAAACAGAGTTCAACACCAGTAAACCACAAACAAAAGTAAACATGATATGTTTTGATGCCGTTAACCGTGTCGTTTTACGACAATCATTCCTATTTTTGATATTGTTTTTATTCTTGAACCAAATGAAGACCAGATGCGTATGATTTAGTCAAAGCTGTTTATTAACATAGATTAAACATTAATTATAGAATTATAATTGATCGCCAGTGCTAACATTCTATACATACTAAAATGACTTTAAAATGATGAGAGTAAAGACCTATTTAAGCTCAAGGGGTGTGATAGTTATCGTGCTGTTCCGTTTGATATGTCTTCGGTTTTGAAATGATGCCCGTTCTATCAGTTTATCGTATTTTTTTTACTAACTCACAATTTGTTATTTTAGGTGTTATTGGTATTTAATAGTTTTGTTTTCGACCATTGCTGTGTAACTCTTTATCGTAAGAATTGTCAGAGATGGTTCTATGCCGTGGCGAGTTCTTTTTACGTTTTAGTAAATGTATGTGTACCGCTTGGTGGTTTTTCGTTTTGTGTTTTTTATCCAGATCGACACTTTTCCTAACTTGGTACATGTATACTCGATTTTTGTCCGACAGTATAAAAATCAAATAGTTACGTTCCGAAATAGATCGTTCAAATAACGTTTCGATTTCTATTATAAATACTTTCGTGCATGAGAGCATTATTTAGAATCTTGAGTTGAAATTTCATTATCAGTGAGCATGCTCGAGGTCAAATATATACCAAAGTAATTAATTGAATTGGAATTACATCTACATCATTGTTAATGGAATTATATGAGCCAAAATAAGTTCCTGTGAAAAAAGTTCCCCCAGAAATAATTTCCTGTGATATAAGTTCTGTTAGAATATATTTCACAGTAAAATTATATTTATATAAGTTCCACTGATGTGAAATTTGTTCCTGTAAATTACGTAGTGAAATAAATTCCAGAGTTGTGAAAAAAGTTTCCTCATTTCTTACCTGGTGAAATAAGTTCCATAGCTGTGAAATAGATTCCACTGATGCATGAAAATCATGAATTGTGTTCATTAGTAACTTTAAAAGTCTCACTCTTGTTTATTTTCTGAGTTGAACACAATTGTAAAGAGAAATGGATCCTGAAGAGTATGAAAAAATATTTAGCTATATTTAAGCGATAAAAAGTATCCAAATGACATAAAAGAATCAGAAAAAAAGAAGAATAAGAAAGATGTCATATAAATTTGTCATTGAAGGATCTGATTTATTCTTTTTGGAGAAAGATAAATTAAGTGACATATGGTCAAAAGGCTGGTAATAACCAAAGATAAACTGTCAACTGTTTTGAAAATGGGTCACAATTCTAGTGGTCACCAAGGTGTTAATAAAACAGTACATAAAATAATTGAATGTTATTATTGGAAAGGGATAGTAGAAAATACAAGGACATTTGTAAAACAGATACTAGAACAAATTTCACATAGGCGGAATAATTTTTCCTGTGAAATATGTTCCAGGAATTAATTTTTCATTTAAAAAGTTCTGACAGAACAAATTTTCTAATTTCACGCCGGAACAAATATTTTGTTACAATTACATGTACTTACATTACATTTACTTTGTATGTTACAAAAAAGGGTGCACTTGACTGGCATCCGCAAGTGATCAAGCTTACCAGTTGCTTGCCCTTGTCGGTGGTTCTCTCCGGCTTCTTCCCCCACTAAAACTGGTCGCCATGATATAACTGAAATATTGCTGAAAGTGACGTTAAACACCAAAAATCAATCAATCAAATATGGTGCCGTGGTGGTCGTGATTGTATTGTAGTTGGATTTACAACTACCTATGCAATAAGTGCCAATCACCACTAAAATTGTGAGTTCGAATCCTGTTCATGGCGAGATATACTCATTACAACATTAAGTGATAAAATGTTTCAGTGACTTGCGACAGATCGCTGGTTTTCTCCGGTTTCCTCCACCAATTTAACTGACCGCCATGATATAGCTGAAATATGGTTGAAAGTGGCGTTAAACACCATAAACCAAACCATATCTGATATATTCTGTATATTATAAGCATATATTACAACGATGACAGAAAAAAACGGAGTGTGCAAAAAGATAGAATATTTATGCAATACTCGATATTTCATATCACAATATTCCATACCATTAATATATTTCAAAATTGGATCGATGATGTAATGGTTAGCGTGCTCGCCTCGAGTGCGGTATGTCGTGGGTTCAAGCCTCAGTCGAGTTAAACCAAAAACTATCAAATTGGTATTTGTTGCTTCTTCGCTAAGAACGCAGCATTAAGAGGCAAGTGCAGAAACTGTTGGCTCAGAATCAGGATAATTTGTGCGAGTGGTGCAATATATCTACCTGCGAACTGTTGTTTCAGTAAACCAAAACAAAAAAGAAATTATTTCAGAGACAACAATTAATACCAAATTTGTCCTTAATAACACGTGAATGATATGAATTCGTCTTAAAACCGAAAATCAATCGCAATAAAGTAATTTAATAGTACAACGGAAAAAGAAATAAGAGATTTGCTAATGAATAATATACGGCTTTCTTATAATGATTAGAAATTACAAGTTTTCTGAATTCTTACAAGAGATCGATCTTTATAGGAATATGATGTATCTTTCCAAATGTGTGACTTCCTACAATATCATCAATACGTATGTTTAAAAAATGAAAATTACAAAATGCGTCAGTACACTTCTAAAACAGGATATTAATAAATATTAATTTGTACCAGTTTAACAGCAATCAATCTGGGGAATATATATTTGATTCTGAAAGAGGATAGAAAAAAATGTATAACACTGAGCGCATACAGTTCATCTTAGTTTTACCACGCCTTTTAAAACCATTGTAAATTTTGGCGATAACCGAGGGTGGCAATATATCGAGGGAAAATTAACATGCAAACTACATCATTCTTGGAAATTTGGACTTGAAATTCCACGTCGATAAGTAAGGGATTCGACGGCGATAAGTAAGGGTGACGTGTTAAAGAGAGGCAGTATGACGACGAGGGTACACTATACATGGAAATAAAGTAGTTTACTTTTGAATTGAAGGAAATTAGTTAACAGCGATTCAATGTTTTACGTTTTATCATACGCATAGACTAACTAAAAGCGTGTCAATTTGGAACGCTTTAAAATGTGGTTTGTGTTCACACGATGTAATTATGTTTTATCTAACATGCATGTTTTTCATAAAATGTATGCCTACTGCGTTTTTGAATAATCTGCATTAACTAAATGCCTGACGAGCGTTTGACTATCTGTTTAAGATATAAACTAATTAATGTTTTCTAAGCGCATTCGAATTGTTTCCGAAACGTATTCAATCGTATCAAAACACATTCAAAACGTTTTCGATATGTATTAAATTAACAAGTGAATGTAGCATTACTCTGACTGGGAATTTAACTGGGAAAATATGTTTTTATCTGTTTCTATGCATACGTTCTTGTAAATGTGAAATAAAAAAACCCGTCTGTTTGGCAAATAAGATTAACTATCAGTATATCAATTAATCTAAGCCATAAGTTCTCGATTTATCATCATACCATCTGACTTCTGTTTGTTAATAGAGGGCTTCCTGGTCGTGATCGTATGGTAGTTGGATTTACAACTACCTGTGCAATCAGTGCCTATCACCACTAGCTTTGCGAATTCGAATCCCACTCAGGCAAGGCTTACTCGATACAACAATATTTGATTAAGTTTGAAAAATTAATAAATATCGTTAATGTATTAGAAGAATGCAAACTATAAGATAAGATAAGATAAGTTTTATTTATAGTCGGCATATTTAAATAACAATACAGCACAAGCCCTAGTGGGCTTTTGACCGACATATACCAGTTCATATATTACTCAGTTAATGGTGACAATTTATATATTTAGAATATAATCGAAAATGATTACACATTGATCAATTTTGAACTTTAGCATGTTAAATTATTCTATAATTATATACATTATATAAGAATTTGTCTTGGCAATAAAGAAGCTGCATGGACGAAGTATGACCTATTGATATATCACAGTTTAAAAATCCACATCCATTGATATAGTGAAGTGGATCATTTACGATAAAAAGGTCGACTCAATCCAGCGGCATGTCTATATATATAATACCTTTATATAATGACACCTATCATGTTTTTCTTGACATAAATCCGGCGGTAAATCAAACATGGGAAAAGGCGTGTATTGTGATTACGTCAAATTACGACCAATGGAATATATCCGTGGTCAATATGTGATACAAATATGCCGCAACGGTTAACCAAGACGTGGTGGTGATCATATAACTGTCAAAATAATGACTTCAGCTTAACCACTAGGTATCTATTAGAGTTACGGAAGATCCAGTTCTTCATCTTTGGTTGAACTTTCACAGGAAACACAAAACAGTAATATGATTGTTCTTTGGGAATTTCTCTTTCTTACGTGTCGTCACGGTATATACTGGGTTGTCAAGTGAATTGTTAATACCCAAATTCTTCTACGATGCAGTCCATGTAATGTGATTTACACACACAAACACAAATGATATTACTAGAGGCATTGTACCAAGTCAGGGTCATTACGGTTTTCACAGTTTTCCGGTTGTTGACTGATTTTGTCTGTTTATATAATTATGAGTTTTGACTTTCCCTTTGTAAGATTGTTCGGAGTTCGGTAATTTTGTTATTACCTTTATTCATGATGATAACATACTTGTTATGGGGGTAAGACAGGTGCTATGCACAATTTGGGTTTTTGAGGATAGCTGTTGCGCTAATGCTCGTTGACTCATTAATTATGTTGGTTTTTTTATCAACTCTAATGTGTTTCAACGACATAATAGACTTATAAAGATTATACATGTTCTAATTATGAATGTCAAGTCCACCATTATGTCAAGTCAGATGCAAACAATATTCGCCCCTGATAGGTACTATGTTTCTTTCCAGATTATTACATCCGGTAAATAAACCTTAAAATGCCAATTGATCTCCGAGTCTTTTCTTTTTCGTAGATTTTGTTCTTTCCTCTGTCACTGACAAGACTTTTACCGGACCTTCCTATGAATAACACGGCGGGTGTATTTTCCTCTGTCACTGACAAGACTTTTACCGGACCTTCCTATGAGTAACACGGCGGATGTATTTTCCTCTGTCACTGACAAGACTTTTACCGGACCTTCCTATGAGTAACACGGCGGGTGTATAAGAGAAACAGCAACTGCTTACCCTTGGTAAATACATAGGGTCCGTGCTACACCTCTTTTTAGTTGTATGTCTTGTGCTTCTCCCTTGTTTGTCTTCATGCTCTATCTTGTGCATCCTATGCTGCATGTGTCTCTTGATTATTCATTCGTGATTGCCCCTTCGGGTTTCTCTAACGTTTGCTGAAAAGATTCGCAAATCGGTGAAAAACTAATAATCAAAATATCATTTTCTAAATATGGAAAATAGCCATTGTGCTGTGACACTTGATATTTAAAATATGTCATGATCTTCATTGCGTTTGAGGTTGAGGTATTTAAAATATCAGATAAATTGCTTTGACATGTTATTGATACATTTGTGTATTACAAGTGGGCGTAAGTGTAGGCTTTGATCTACAATAAGATTACATATACGTAATTATCATAAATTAAACAGGTTTTTTTTATCAAACGATTTGTACCTTAAATTTATCATTGTGGTATCTGGTAATATGTCAAAACGTCGTCAAGAAAGTTGTTTATTCATTCGACTATGATATCGTATAGAATATTAGATAAACAATGAAGTTCTACACATATTAAATAACAACTACTAGATCTAGAAGATAACAATATGATGAACATATTGGAACTAATAAACCACCATTGTTGTCAAATTAATGAAATTTAATAAACTTAACACGAACGGATGTAAGAAGACGACGATGATGTAACTGTTATGGGTGCAATATTTTTTTTTGGGAGGGGGGATAATTGACTTAATAGACAGATGCATATCATAAATAATCTGTCCCTGCTGTTTTCTACACGAAAGTTTGGTATCGACTTTCCATGTTCCACACATAAATTGTCTGCTTTTTGTTTTATGTGAAAACAAACAACAATATCTGGTTCCGGGAAAAACAAAACATAGATCCACCCATACAAAGTAAAATTTATGGTCCCTAAGTGTATATGCACAAAATTTGGATAAGAGTAAACACAATGAAAAACAAAAGAGATGAAAACTACAATGAAAAAATCACACACACTGTCGCAACATTTCCCAGACACAATCGAAATATCACAGGAAAAAGCTATAGCGATATAATAAACACACATATACAGGTACGCTCACTTTCCTAACACTGCACATGCACTTCAATGAAATATGAAGTTGTGTTATATGTATGGAGATTTTGTGTTAACATCACTTTCAACAATATATCAATAAAATCATGACTGTCAGTTGCAGTGTTTGCGGAAGCCAAGTCAAATACACGAAGAACATCACGTATATGTCACTGCACACTAACAATATTTCTTATAAAATATGTATTTATTGAGGTATATTGTTGTCCAACACAATTACCATGCCAGGTGATGCTCATGTCAGTTAATACTAACACGACCGGTGCCACTAATGGAGCAGGAACTGTCTACTCTCTTGGTACACCTGAATTCACCATGGCTTTGTGTGCGTGTTCATGTTGCTCAATCTTTAGTTTTATGTGTAGTTTTTTTTATAGACCATTGTTTGTCTTCCAGTCCTTTTTCCGTTAGCCAGTGCACTGTCTGTCTGTCTGCGTCTGTTTATTATCCCTTTTATTAAACTTTCAAACGTCCAATATTTTGTTATTCTGGATTCGTTCAATTGTATGACAAAATATTCGTTTCGATTTGCAAAATTCCATCAAACTGCTTTCAATTAACGATATATACTAGCATATACTGATATCGAATATTAACTATTTCATTTCGTATTAAGCATTTCATTAAACTAACTAGATATTATGTTGTTCTGTACGTCTGACCATTGAACTGGCCACCTTATGACGGCAATATCTACCGCTTTGTATTGATACCTGAATTACCAAGACTTTTCAACCGTAAGCTATGTAATTGTCTTCTCATTTCTTCTGAGAAATACATCAAATGAAGTCTATTTCTATAGGAAATCATATTCAATCATGAAGATATCTCGCGGCCAAAATAAATGTATTGGTTCCATATATCAATATTCTTTTCATCGATTATTATTGGTCAGTCCGTACAATATGCGCGATGTTAATAAGAAATAGTTTTGGATGATTAAACACGATGTATTACTACGTTCTGTAAGCATTGGTATGTAATAGCGTTAACATGCTCGGCTCGGGTGTTGTGGATGGTAGGTTCTAGACCTAGTCGGGTAAACCAGAGACTATTATATTGGAAATAATATTGCTGCTTATCTGCTAAGCACGCATTGGTAATGAGAAATATCAAAAACCTCTTGGCTGGGAATGAAATGTCTGCCCAATGACTGTTGTTTCAGCAAGCTAGCACTATAAAAATACAACTATGTGTGTTTTTAGTGCAAAGCGCCCATTGTCATCAACGGTATCACATAGGGCTGCATCGAATACGCCTAGCACGGGCGAAAGTAAAACTCAAAAACCGCGTTTTATGTCGATTGACTGCATCAATCGATATAAGTCCAACTACCAGACGATCAAGTGGTATCCATCAACAATTGAAAATATATCAAATTAGATTGGACAAAATGATGTAAACATAATATATAGAAACCACTAATAATAAAAGATTGTATAGCAATATATCCGCGCTTTTACTGTGTGTACATGTGTTATTACGATTTGTGTTCAGACTTCCGGTATCTCGTTCAGAATGAGCGTGTGTCTTTCTTGTTTGTTCCTGTAACCTGTCTAAATCGAACCTCCTTGGGACCAGTTTATATGTTCGAAATAGACAAGTATTTGATTTATACAGGTTAAATAAACAAAGATTTAGACTTTATCTCGCGTTCTGTTTATACGTGATTCTGGTTTATTCAGGGTTCGTTTTAGAAATTTTTACTTCTTTCGCCTATTCTTTCCAGATGTGATACTGTACTTATTCTTTCAATTTGTTTGCAATGTCTTGACTGTACTAGTTCTCAATGTTAACGTGGTTTTCAATCCCACTTCCCTGTTGTAATTGATTATCAGGTATTTAAAAATAATGGAGTTATTTTTAGCATAGAAAATGTCAAGTTTCATTCCGTGTTGCATTTGTATGGGGAATTATTATTTTTTTTATCTCACTAAAGTCTATCACGATATGTAAATAAATATAAAAGGTAAAATTTAAATTTTATCGAAACACAAAAAGTAAAGGTCATTCTTGACGTAAACGCATGTCTCCCCGCCTTCTTTACGTTTTTGGAGAGAGAGCTATATATAAATATATGGGATGTGGGAAAATGGCACATTTTAAAGCTGATCTTAAATGTAGAAGTATCCCGTACAGAGGCAGCTCCTGCCTTTATACGACATTTCTAAAGAGGTCAATAACGCCCTCCCCCCCCCCCCCAATCTCATTTGATCCATCTCCATATGGTTATTATACAGGTTTTCCATGGAATAGGAAATTCCCCTTCAAAATGTCGGTGGAGTTGCGCGTGCAAACTGTTTGATGAAATATGCTAAGTCAAAAAGGGCAATAATTCCTTAAAATCTGTCCGACCAATATGTTAATAAGCAAGCACGCAAAGTTTTAAGGAAATATCTAAAAACAGAAAAGAGGAGTTGTACATACAAAATGTTGTGACGTATAGGACGAAAACAACATGTCTCGCCCAGAAGCGGGGATGGAGATATAAATACATATGTAATGAATTGTATTACTGGCCATTTCTACATACAATATTTGACATACACAAACTAGAAAATACCCACGACATAGCGGAACGTTTCAGAGAGGCAACAGTGTTGAACACAGCCCTGTTCGTAGTACGTTTCTGTACATGTTAGAAATATGCTTGTACAGTATTCTGATGCATTTCAGTATATACATTTTCCTTGTGTCATCTCTTTCCACAGATCGTAGACGATTTTATCATAATGCTTATCAAATTATACAAAATAACGTGCACTTTCCATTTGACTTCAAAGATGTTGTCAAATTGTTCAAGCCGTTCATTAGTCGGTGTTCCTTTCTAATTTGTTTTAATGAGTTTTGACTTTCCCTTTGTAAGATTGCTCGGAGTTCGGTAATTTTGTTATTACCCTTATATTCTAATTTGTTTTAATGGGATCGACACCTAAGCGACGGGATCGATGGTGTAATGATTAACAGGTTGGCCTCGAGTGAGGTAGAAAGTGGGTTAAAGCCCCAGTCGGGTCAAACCATAGACTATGAAATTGATAATTGCTGCTTCTCTGCTAAGCACGCAGCATTAAGGAGTAAAACCAATGTCCGGTTGACTCGCAATCAGAATATTGTGTCCAAGTAGAGCGGACTGCTGTTTCAGTGATCTAACATTACAAAAATCCAGCTAAGCGATTGATTGGTTGATGTTGGTCTAGTACAAAGCTGACATTATCATCATCTTATAAAAATTCATCTTGCTCTAACCATGAATAGTTGGACAAAATGATTACATGGAGCAATCACTCACTCACTCACTCACTCACTTGACACATAAACATAAAACTATTTTTACATGTGTTTTCGTCATTTTTTTACTGGGGATCGGAGTAGCATTTGAATATACAGGTCAATGACGGAACGTCTGGCTCTGAATTTGGGTCAAACACCAAAATATGGCGAAGTTAAACTGGTTACCACAACCGTTCTCTTACTGATAATCATAGATATAGAATTGTATATGAATATAAACAAATGTTGATCAAATGTCTGGTTCGTACAAAGACAGATAAATCTATTAAACCAGACATACACCGGGGTTAATTAAATGAGCATGGCAGTTGCCATGTTGTATACCAGAGTTCCTAGGATATGGTTCAAGATCACTAATTGTTTGTTATGTTAGTGGGTTATCGGGTTAAGGTATGTCCTACAAATTATTGGTTGGACAAATATCAAGTTTTTAACATGTGCGATATATATATTTGAAGGGGTCATATTTACACGTAACCGTTTATTTACTATTAGAAGTTAAGACCAAATTTTGATAAATTGTAAATTTTCGAATAATGAGTAAATTTTCAATAGTATATTTTATCTAAATTCATTTTAAGATATCCCATGTGGAATGGTACTATGTTTTTTTGTGATTACAGTTGCATTTTTTTTGTCTAGACAGGAAACACGCCAAATCAATACATATATTCCGAATGGCATGATGTGTGAATTAGACTACTTAAATATCCATGCATACAATGTACATGTAGTAATATTCAAATATCAGAATACACTTATAGGGTGTCGCAAACTGGTCAGTTTCCGGTATAATCAGACCCCTAATAAAATAAATATAATGTAATAAGTTATCCAACGGTGTACTAAGTGCATGTTGTTTATTTGTTAATCATTTTGGTATATACACACCAATCAAATATTACCTCTTTATCTAATTTAGAAAAAGCTATATTGTGATATTTGTAAAACATTTAAAAGACATTTCGTTTGAGCAAGTGAGTGAGTGAATGAGTGAGTGTTGCTCAACGTCAAAATGAGCGATATCAAGTTCAGTTTGACCACGGCGAGAACAAGTAACATTCGAGGAGATTTAAAAAAATAATGGTGTACGCTTCTGTACTAGATCGACACGCTAATCGATGGATTATTTTGCTGTTTGCTCGCTAAAAACAGAGTGTAGACATGTCGCTCATCCCACAAACATCATGATTCAGAGCCGATCAGTCATTGCTCTTTCTCCTTACTGATGCTTGTTTAGAGGGGAAACAAGAAATACCAATTTCCTGGTCTTTGTGCGTAGATAGTTTAACTTAGTGTGTACGACGAGTTTTTGGAATATTGTTCATCAGATATGCTCATAATCAAAATATTGAATATTGTTCATCAGATATGCTCATAATCAAAATATTGAATATTGTTCATCAGATATGCTCATAATCAAAATATTGAATATTGTTCATCAGATATGCTCATAATCAAAATATTGAATATTGTTCATCAGATATGCTCATAATCAAAATATTGAATATTGTTCATCAGATATGCTCATAATCAAAATATTGAATATTGTTCATCAGATATGCTCATAATCAAAATATTGAATATTGTTCATCAGATATGCTCATAATCAAAATATTGAATATTGTTCATCAGATATGCTCATAATCAAAATATTGAATATTGTTCATCAGATATGCTCATAATCAAAATATTGAATATTGTTCATCAGATATGCTCATAATCAAAATATTGAAAATTGTTCATCAGATATGCTCATAATCAAATATTGAATATTGTTCATCAGATATGCTCATAATCAAAATATTGAATATTGTTCATCAGATATGCTCATAATCAAAATATTGAATATTGTTCATCAGATATGCTCATAATCAAAATATTGAATATTGTTCATCAGATATACTCATAATCAAAATATTGAATATTGTTCAACAGATATGCTCATAATCAAAATATTGAATATTGTTCATCAGATATGCTCATAATCAAAATATCGAATATTGTTCATCAGATATGCTCATAATCAAAATATTGAATATTGTTCATCAGATATGCTCATAATCAAAATATTGAATATTGTTCATCAGATATGCTCATAATCAAAATATTGAATATTGTTCATCAGATATGCTCATAATCAAAATATTGAATATTGTTCATCAGATATGCTCATAATCAAAATATTGAATATTGTTCATCAGATATGCTCATAATCAAAATATTGAATATTGTTCATCAGATATGCTCATAATCAAAATATTGAATATTGTTCATCAGATATGCTCATAATCAAAATATTGAATATTGTTCATCAGATATGCTCATAATCAAAATATTGAATATTGTTCATCAGATATGCTCATAATCAAAATATTGAATATTGTTCATCAGATATGCTCATGATCAAAATATTGAATATTGTTCATCAGATATGCTCATAATCAAAATATTGAATATTGTTCATCAGATATGCTCATAATCAAAATATTGAATATTGTTCATCAGATATGCTCATAATCAAAATATTGAATATTGTTCATCAGAAATGCTCATAATCAAAATGTTGAATATTGTTCATCAGATATACTCATAATCCAAATATTGAAAAATGTTGAACATGTGCAATATGCATATATAACATTATTAATTGTTGCTCAGTCTTATGTTTTGTGTGTAGTGTTTTGTGTAACATTGGTTGTCTTTTTGTTCTTAATCTTCTGATCATTGTGTTGTATGTTCTTCTGCGAATAACGACGCTGCTGATTAGCTTTTGATTCTTCAAACCTTTATCATCGATATCATTTGCATTGTTTTTGTATGATTATTTTTATATTAAAGAAGATCCGATGTGAATTTGTTTCATAGATCTTGTCGGGAAACTGACGATTGGCAAATTTCACGACGAACTAATGAAAAAAAAACCTTCATCATTATAATCGCATTTAAAACAATTCAAAATGAATTGGTTGAACTTTACCATGTATTTATCATTGAAAAACCACATTGCTTCATGTTACTGGTTGGATAGTAAAACTCTGATTCTCTATCTTATTGCATTGTAAATTTTCTGTAGCATTACTCCTAATGATTAAATCTCCTTAAAACGTTCGGATACTTGCTGTTTTCGGGAATATCATTATTTTTATCGTATTATTTCCTTCTTCTAATGTTGTCCGAAACGTTTCTAAAAAAGCGTAGGCTGGTTATGTTTGAGGTTTTTAAGAATGTTAGACTTGGATGTTCATATATATTGATTTTGTATTGGATTTTGTAAAGGTATATTAACCAACGAAGGATGGGGTTTGCTATTGAATCGAATCGAACACACTTGTGAGACTTTTGTAATGGTTCATTGCATCCTTACCTGTCTGTTTAATAAATGCTATGTTTCTTTGTTTCGCTACCATTTACAAAATACAGAAAAACAAATTATGGATGTAAATGAATATCCAACCTTATGCTTAGCACAACTTAATCCAAAGGAACGGTGCTGTTATTGTTGTTCTACGTTTCACAGTCACAGCAGAATCGTCAATAAATATATTTATTTATATAGTGCGTAGTAATGTCTTACTGTATTATTAAGAACCGGTTTTCATGATACGGAGGTATTTAAAGAACTGCGAGAAGAATTCAGTATCAAGACTAGGCAGTGACCGTATCGAGCAGACCCACGAGCTTATTGTGAAATCAAATTTTCAGTTACACCAATAACTTTATAGTATAAAGAATATATCAGTATTATACATAGCATGTTTGTACATATACCTATTTATTTCCTCATCATTATATATAATGTATGTATATGTACGAATCGGTTTGTAATTTTTTTAATGTCTTTTATATATTGATAGAGACTTTCCAGTGACTTTTGACGGTTAAATATCAGTGAAACATAAACTTGTGTAAAACGAACTTATTTATAATATGATGTTGTTTGTTGTGTTTTATCAGCCATTGTTATTCTAGATATTATCACTTATAACGTCAAGGATAGGTTAAATTAGATCAGCGATATAAACTGAATGCAGCATAAAGTGTTTTAATAATTTATTATCTTGAGAAGACGATAATGATTATGCAGGAGATTTTAAATTTGATATAGCACATACATTACCTCAGTCTCTATTATTATCTCCTAAAATTGTTCTAATACAAAGAGGATTATCGGTAAAAATTGGATTGTATTTCCGGTTTATTTGCATTTTTACCATTTATTATATAAAGTCTAGTTAGCTATCAAATAAACGTTTTAATGTTTTACACAGTTATGGTTTTAAATTGCTTACCTGTTTACAAGTTCTTTGATTTCTTTGCCGCAAAGAACTTTTAAATTACCTGATTTCCTAAGCGTGCCTGATGAAGATGACATAAAATGATTTTTGTTAATACACGACGAATTTAAATGCGTCGTTTTGCTAATATACAAAAACATGTAGCTGGTCCCTAGAAATTTCGGCTTAGATAGGTTTCACTGTTGTCCATACCAGTGGTCTGTTTGTTCTCACATTTATAATAAATTTGTTCGATAGCGCAAAAACCTTGTCTCCAGTTGCGTTATTGGTGTTTAATGCCGCATTCTTCGACAATATTTCAGCTATGTCATAGCGGTCATTTCATTTGGTGAAGATAACCGGGATATTTGTTGAAAACCACGTACACATTTCCAATCACGTGACAAAGTTTTTCACTTCGACTTGTATCGGGAACAACTCTCGACGGCCAGGAATCGATCTAAAACACTTTCGTTGTGATTGTCACTGATGCCGTAGGTTGATACTGACTATACCACTTTCTACGGGATTCATGACGACCGCTGTTGGAGCAGTATGGTCATTATTTATTTCTACAGACCTGTGTTTGTATTAGTATCTTTTAATTAAGATAAATTGATGATTGCCATCGGAAATATAATAATATGTGTGAAACAAACTTGTATCAGTTCCTAAGGCTATCATCCGCCTAGAAATCAGCGTTTTCGGCACTGAAATGTTTATTTTTTTATTTTTCGTAAAATAAATAGAAAATTCTCATTTCTGTGTCAGCTTTACTTTATATAGGCAAAAATTCAATATATCTGATACATGTAATTGAGATTAGGATCTATAAATAATCAGCAATTTAAAGTTGTTTACCTTGAAACGGAACTACGATTTTATTATAACGTTAATTTGCTCTAATAGTAGATTTTAATATTCATACAAATGTAGTGTAACAGTTTTATGATGGCGTCCTGGGTGGTTGACCTCTGAACCACAAGAATAACACAACTGACGTTGCTTCTCCAATAACTAACACAACCCATATGTTTGTGATTCCATGCTAAATTATAATTTTCATTTGGTAAAAAAGCGATTTAATTACTAAAGTTAGTAAATAGAAATAGCTTGTACGTTTACAGTTTGTGAGTTGAGGAGGGTATTAATGGTGCTTGTCACTTTCACATGTGGAAAACACTTTTATAGCCGCATCATTTCACTGAGAGGACGGTTTAGGGCTAAGCAAAGTAGTTTACCCCTTCCATTTGTACCAAGCCATACTTTTGCCTATATCTACCATTTTAGTATTAAATTTTGAAACTGTTCTTACAGAGTTGTATTATTTCGTTATTTTTTTTTGCAATTATCAACAATATCTAACTACCTGACTTACTGGTGAGTGGGGTTAGATTTGACATAGCCAAATTAACGATGACCCCTGGACGATGCGTAGGTGTCTAGTAATTGTAAGACTTGAAGTGGGCATGCGAACCCATATCAGTGGTGTTAGTTTTTTTGGTCTTCAGTTAAAAACCTTAATCTCTCTTCAACTAAGACTCTAGTAATATCTGAGGCTATGATTAACTAACATAAGATACCGAGATAAGGTTCTGGTAATTTGCTTTTCAAAAAAATTTAGAAATGAAAAAAATGAATGTATCCTCTTTTCATTATTGTCTACTCTAGACAAAATATATTTTACAACATTTTAATACACCCTTCAGAATAATATATTGGTGTGAATTAACCTATCCTTGACGTTATAAGAGATAGTATCAAGCATAGCATTAGCTACTGAACCCTTGAGATAATCTGACAACATTTACAGATGTTAGAATAACAATTAGTCTATTGTAGCCAGAACTACTTATGATAATACTTGTATCTTTAGAAATTACTACTCAAGACATATCATAATACAATGTTAAAAATAACATAGCAATCTCAAACAATCCAATGAATTGTTGTCATGATAATTACTCTTTATATGAATCCCGATGCATTTAAAAAAAAAGAAACTAGTTTAATCCAGCCACTTTTGTTGAAGTGCCTATCGAATTTTTGCATTCTTCCGGAAGTGTTGTATTTTTTTGTTTTTTGTTTAATTTTATATTTATATTTTGAATGATGTTGAATAAAATGCAATTATTTCCAACAAGGAAGTCGGGACCTACATTTGCTAGAATGTATAAATGGCTTTAAAGTTTTAAGGACCTACATTTGCTAGAATGTATAAATGGCTTTAAAGTTTTTTCTTCATTAATAACAAAATGTATTTGCTCAAATCGATGGATTGCATAGATCATTAAGATAAACATTTCAGGGTAATGGATAAATTATATAAAATATTTAGATATAAACATAACATAGTTACGGACGGAATACCTAAAATATTGAGATAAACATTGCATGGTAGCGGTTGGGTTACCGTAAACATTAAGATAAACATCACATAATAATGGATAATGGGTGAATTACTTAAGATAACATATTTTTTTATTGATTTTTGATGTTTAACGCCACCTTCAGCAATATTTCAACAAGACGCCGGGGTATCCGGAGAGAACCACCGACCATGGGCAAGTAACTGGTAAATTTTATCACTTGCGACTGCTAGTCGAGTGCACCCTTTTTGTTATTTGTAAAGCCGGCGCGAACCCACGCCTTATTGGTAATAGGCTTGTATGAGTTGTTAGCTAATCCAACTACCTAACTCATTGAGCCACCCGGGCTCCTTCATAACATTTAGTAATTATTTGATTATCTAAAATATTAAGATAAACGCAATATAGTAACAGGTGGATTACCTAAACTATTATATTGATCATGACATTGTAGCGATTGCTTACATAGAATATTGAAATAAACATAGCAAAGTTATTGGTTGATGAATAAATATACTGACATAAACATAACAAAGTAACAGATAGATTAGCAAAAATTACATTATTGGACGTTAAACAATAATCAAGAAACCAACTTGAGCATACAAACAAACAGAACGAAAACGTATCGATAGTTTTAAATAATACACCATTGAACACGCACTGGAACTGCTTTCCTTTCCGAGAATCTGCGGTCCCTTTATTCTTCCCCAGATTTAAGTGGTGTTCGTGTTCCGCAATCTTTAGTTTTCTGTGTAGTGTTTTGTACATTATTGTTTGTCCTTTTGGTACATTGAATTATATTTCCTTTTTCGAATGAGCCGCATTTTGAAGAACAAGAGAATAGAATGGTCTAAAATGACAAACAATGGTCCACGAAATACTACACAGAAAATAAATTGAGCACCACAAATCCCCGATGTTGTGGGGTTAGTGTTGTTCAAAAGTTTTCTGTGTGGTATTTTGTGGATCATTGTTCCTCTCTTTGTCATTTTCATTTTTGGACGTTTTTATTGTAGACAAAATCAAGCTAAATGCTGCTACAAACGTTATTAGTTCCTCCTCTTCTTAGTATCGTTGTGTTGTACTATTATGTGTCTTTATGTTCTGGGTTCCGTGTTGTGATGTCCGTTACGATTTCCGCTTTAAAACGATGTTCGGTTCGTCTTTACTTCCAGTTGTTCATAGGAGCGCTCTTGTCTTATTTTTGTTATTTGTATTTGTTTGTGATTGTGTCCAACACATATTGTGTTGTGTTCTGTGTTGTGTTGGTCTTCGTCCTGTGTCTTGTGTGCTCAATGTTGCCAGTTTATCTGGATTGTCTATTCTTGAATGCCCCTTCGGTTTTCTCTAACGTTTATTTAGTAGCGATTCTCAGATAATTAGTGAGGTTTGAAACGCATAAATACCTTTCTGCAAAATTGATTGCATTCGCGATTAAAATTTATCGAAATTGATCTACTAGAGTCAATTACATGATTTATATATTACACGTGTTAGTAAATGTCTTATATATCTGGCCAACATCAATTATCGAGTATAGTATACCTTGACCTAATAACCCACTATCATAACAAATAAAGTTTGAACTTGAACCACGTGGTATGCACTTTTATCTGACTTACAACTTGCCAAATGACATGATCATTAGATTAACTGCTGTATATCTGTTTTAAATGTGTTATACCATTGTGACTTTTAATTGATTTTGAACATAAAGGAAATTTGATAAGCATTTGTCAAAATATTTGTTATTAGATGCCGAAATGCATCTTTCCGGTAAGTTCCCTGAAGTGCCATAAATGTATTAGATGATTTATCATGCAACACTAAGCCTGTATAAAGTTTTCGCAGTAAAATATTGCTGGCTAATGAATGGTGTTATGGTGTTAAGCACCATAGCCACCACTAATTCTGAAAAATCAGAAGAACACGCTTAGTGAGTACATTGGATAGTCACCAAAAATTGTGTTAATGTAACAGCAAAAAAGAACCAACCCAAAACCAACTGTCGTAATAATATAATTATCAGTAGGTAAACGTTACCCTAATAATTGTTATATCATTAAGCAAATGAGCTTAACATGTAAAACCAGTTTAATCTCCCAGGTTTATAAAATATTTTTATTATTGAAATTTACAGATCCCAAATAATATGACCGCTCACTCTCCTGTCTTGGTAAAGGCACTTCAATCAAAGAAATGTGTGAGGTTAATAAGGGTAATAACAAAATTACCGAACTCCGAACAATCTTACAAAGGGAAAGTCAAAACTCATAAGTATATAAACAGACAAAATCAGTTAACAACCGGAAAACTGTGAAAACCGTAATGACCCTGACTTGGTACAGGCATTTCTAAAGAAATGGTGGGTTGAAGCAGATTTTAAAGCGCCAAACTTTCCTCTTTCATTACGGCTCAAATGTTCCGGCTGTCACTATAACAGTATGTATAACAATACTGGAACAAAATAGGAAAACTAGTTGTCAAAGCAGTACCAAATTCATTGATAAAAAAAACTAGTTTTAAGGACCCAAGCCTTTCCTATTAGTGAAATAATGTGGCCATACATGTATTTTCCTTATGTGAGTAAAATGCCAACCCTCACATGTACCTGGGTGATGATGGTGTAGTTATTAATGATATTTTATAAATTATGTGTATTGTATTGCAATTTTATAGCGCAAAACAAGACTACCAGTTATTTAATTATGTACTCTGCATATATATTTGCCATGTGGATAATGGAATCTAGCTCCTACGGTGCTTAAGTTCGCGATTATGGAAACTTTAGAACACTAGATTGTATATGAAAATATTTTTTTATTTTATGATTTAAAAAGTGGAAATATTTTGAAGTCTAGTATATGCCAACTTAATTTTCAATTACGTTTATATTGCTATATTTGACGTGACCAACAATTAATTTGGTCTTAAGGTGGTACCATAGCTCTTTAAAATCAGTTGAACGTTTTGATCATATGATGTGTGTATGCAGATTTCAAGCCTCTCGGTGATCAAAACCACAGAAAGAAAAGCTGCTATGTGGCTAACGAATTCATAGCTCCGAGTCTGCTGGTTGGAATTTGTTAAAATTTTGATATTTATTACAGTGGATATATTCAAATAAACTGCCAAAAAAATAAGAAAATTAAACGAGCAGATCAAATTTTACCTGAAGTGTATGGTACCACCTTAATTAATTTCAAATGAATACGTGATATATGTACCGTTGCAATGTTCGTGTTGAAAATTTTAGGATGTCCCGTAGAGCAATTAAAAAGTTATGTTTGACTTCTAGAAAGAAAGGAAAGAGCAAAAACAAAAAAAGAAATAAACGATATTCGATCGTTTCCGCTCACGTTTGCTTGATTGTGTAAATCAGAGATCAGTATAATTAAGTAATTTATAATTATATTATACCTGATTCAGATGCTGCATTGTATGTGCGTGCATACATGTAATATCTTCTTTGAAGTTCTTGTGCAGAACAAATTGTTCATATTATATTTATCCGCAGCGATGACCACGCGGATACAAATATAAAAGTACTCTTACAAAATAAAGTGCTTAAACTTTCTTTTCATAAGTGTAGCTGTCGAAATCACGTATTCATTGCATGCTCTGCAAATCTCGCATAAAGAAATGCCTTTCTTCCTGCAAAGGTTGTTTCCGGTCATAGATATTCTGATACAAATACATTGTACAGCTATGAGTATTCAGAAACAAAAACATTGTGCAGTCATGAATATTCAGAAACAATCATAGTGTACAGTCATGAGTATTCAGAAACAAATACAGTGTACAATCACGAGTATTCAGAAACAAATATAGTGTTCAGTCATGTGTTTTCAGAAATAACTATCATAGTGTACAGTCACAAGTATTCAGAAACAAATACAGTGTACAGTCACAAGTATTCAGAAACAAATACAGTGTACAGTTATGAGTATTCAGAAACAAATACAGTATAGTCACAAATATTCGGAAACAAATACAGAGTACAGTCATGAGTATTAAGAAACAAACATAGTGTTCAGTCATGAGTATTCAGAAACAAATACAGTGTACAGTCATGAGTATTCAGAAACAAATATATTTTAGTCATGAGTATTCAGAGACAAATATAGTGTACATTCATGAGTATTCAGAAACAAGTACAGTGTACAGTAATCAGTATTCAGAAACAAACATAGTGTACAGTCACGAGTATTCAGAAACAAATACAGTGTACAGTCATGAGTATTCAGAAACAAATATATTTTAGTCATGAGTATTCAGAAACAAATATAGTGTACATTCATGAGTATTCAGAAACAAGTACAGTGTACAGTAACCAGTATTCAGAAACAAACATAGTGTACAGTCACGAGCATTCAGAAACAAATACAGTGTACAGTCACAAGTATTCAGCAACGAACATAGAGTTCAGTCATGAGTATTCAAAAACAAATTTAGTATTCATTCCATTGGAATACAAAAACCAATATATTGCAGTCACGAGTATTCAAAACCAACTATTCTGTACAGTCACGATTATTCAAAACCAAATACAGTTGTTCGTCTTCTTTTCATTAACCCCTTCAAACTTTTCTTTCATACACGTTTTATTTTGTTCATACACTTGTGTTCTGACCATGAACATTACTGTAATACTATTTCCTTGGCGATATAGACAACACTAAATGTCATAAATAAATACAGCTATCTATACATGTAAAATCGGATATTTAAAGTATTCTACTACCGATATTGCGTAGTTGTTGTGTTGCTCAATCTGTTGTTTTATGTGTAGTGTATTGAAGGCCATTCTAACTACCCTTTTGACATCTTTAAACTTTTCTCTTCTCTTTACGCTTTAGTGTATTGATACATACATATAACTGCAATATACTTTTCACATTTGCACATTTGAAATCAGATATTGAAAGTACATTACGCCAAGTATTTTGTAGAGTTCGTGATGCTCAATCTTTCATTTTCTATGTAATGTATTGCTGACCATTGTTTGTCTTTTTGTCATGTTTCATTTGTATAATGCATAGTCTATCACTCGGTATATGGCTTCTGATTACTCCTTTGTGGCATGCTTAAGCTTTTCTACATAGTACATAATTCAGGACAAATCGTTTCAACATAGAATAAAATATAACAGTCTCGAAATGAGCAATGAACATACTTTATGATATTAATACAACTAAGGTTCACCTCCCTCAGGCATAGGTGACATTAGCCGATTTTTGTCAATCCCTTTAAGGGCCTCTAGTTTTATTGCTTCCAAAATTTTAAATTATTTTGCATTCCAATCTTTCGATTTTGATTGTTACTCCAGTAACGCGTCGTGCGCACTAAATTTGATATCTACCTTTTTATTACGATATTAAACACTTAGTCTACATGGAGTACTTAGTATTTTATTAGAATTTTGCTACAACATTAACAGACTATGAATTCATTATTATTCGTGGCGTACTAATTTTTGTGTATTTCGTGGATATTATTTATCTGTAAATTTAAGAATTCAACGAATATTTGCTACCCTAGATATATGTGAGTAGGTTCACGAATTTACGAATCCACAATTCTTCATCGAACAGCGAAAATTGGGGTAGGGTTAGGGATATGGTGATTAATGCCACTTTCAACAATATTTCAGCTATGTCGTGGCGGTTAGTTTTATTGATGGAAGAAACCGGAGTACCCTGAAAAAACCACGGACCTGCTGCAAGTCACTTGCAAGCTATATCACATAATTTTGTATCGAGTACACCTCGCATGACCGGGATTCGAACTCACAACTTTAGTGGTGGTATGTACTGATTGCATAGGTAGTTATAAATTCAACTATCATACGATCACGACCACAAAGGTCTCACCACAATTGGTATCCTCTAATTTAGATGAATTAACAGTATACAGTTATGCATTAGTAAATTATATTATACTTTATGTTTATATTATCCCATTTGTCTTTGTTAGCGAGCCGGTCAATATTTTAGTTTATTACCTAATAAAGTGTATTTTTCTGTTTTATTGAGTCAAATTTTAGTATTATATATTTTTCGCTATTAAAATGGGCATGTCGATCTATTGCACTCCCGATGAACTATTGCACTGTGCAATATTCTGCACGTGGCGTCTCTAGCACCGAACCGAGTTGATCCTTGAACACGATTTCTGATTGTCTTTCAGTTTTGCCGATTGGCCAATCAAATAATTCATTGTTTAGCTCTACAATAATGAATATATGGTTGATGCTAGTTTAAGTCATTTGGATCAATGGATCATTGATTGTGTGGAAAAGTTTCAGGATGCTATATGTATTGAAGGCCAAGGAGATGTATGCAGTATAAATATAAATAATTAGGACTTGGTAATGTTTTGCTGACATAAAGAAAAACACTTTCTTGGTAAGGTATTAGGTAATAAGTCTGTTATGTAATGGTTGCAGGTGCAATAGACTGGAACATTTGCCCTTTGGTCCTGGGAATGACCAAAGGTTATATTGCACTCGGCCGATGGTCTCATGCAATAGAACCTTTGGTCATTCCCAGGACCTTAGGGCAAATATTCCAGTCTATTGCACCCGCAACCATTAAATAACTGAATAATGTTGACCGAGCCCGGTCAATGTAATGTTTTTTTTCCGGATTTTGTTCGAACTCGTTTTTTGTCTTAGATATGCAATAACAAAAAAAAACATGTTGTCTGACAGATTTGCAAGTATTAAGTATAATATAACAAATAGTTCATGGCACTTCGGACCAAATGGCCCGTATTTGTTAAATAATACTAAGAAATGATATGACAATAGACTAAAAATAAAGTACTAAATGATTCTTGTCTTACTAGATACCTAAGATTGATAGTAAGCAATCCAATAAGACTTTTATAACAACCTGTGTAATCAGTGCCTATCACCACTTACGTTGTGAGTTCGAATTCCGCTCAGGCAAGGTGTACTCGATACAACATAATGTGATGAATATTGTCAATGACTTGCGGCAGGTCGGTGGTTTTCGCCGGGTATTCTGATTTTCTCCACCAATAAAACCGACCGCCACGATATAGAAATATTGTTGAAAGTGGCGTTAAATAGTATGACCGATAACTCAAATAAGACAATTTGAAAAATAACATATAGCCATATATCTGAAAGAAAATTAATATTAGCTTTTAAAAAATTAAATTAAACAACAATAGATAGCACACTTTCGGAACTTTTCCAAAATCCGATCGAGAAATCGGAGAAAGAGGTACAATGGATACCCTTAACACACAAATACATGACCGGGAACTGTCATGGCTTGAAATACGTTAAAATTTCAAAATAAGTGTTATATGTTTCCCATAAGATGAAAAATGGAGGAGGGTTGAAATTCCAATAAGATGCAAAATGGGGGAGGCGGTTGGGTAGAATTAGGTGTCTGACCCACGTACTGTATGCACAGTGTATCATGTATTTCCTATAAGTGAGACAAAATAGTGGTATATCGGTGTCTGACCCACGTATACACTATGCACTTTTACGTATTTGATTATGAAATGTTGACCACGAGTTCTAGAAATCGCAATTAGATATTTTGAGTGTCTGCATTTCGTATTCTTCATTTCTAGTACATCTAGTATGTTATTAGACGAATTATCAGTGTTCATTTGTCATTTATCAATAACTGTAATTACAGCTAATAGCCATGATCTGTTCCCAGATCAACAGCAGATTACTCTGTACATAGTAGTATATATATTTTAATGTTGTTGTTCTTAGTGTAATGCATATGTCTAATTGTATTTTTACTGGACCTCGTCCTCGATTTATAACTTTCTGGATCAATGTATAGCATTTGGATAATTAACGTGTAGGTAAAGCTGTACTGTCATTTTTAAATTCATATATGACAAGCATACATAGTACGGCCGTTAAGTCTGTTAATATATGACGAACATGATATAGATCCAGTTGGGATAATTTACTTACTAAACTAGTCCGAGATGAGGTTCAAATTCAGGTTTTAGAATACGTGTACTATATATTCTACAGTGCTTAAAAGGCTTTTTTTTTCTTTTTTTTTTTTTGCTAACTCGTTCATATTTGGCTATATAATTTCACTATATCAGCGAAAATAGCTCATCAATTGACCCTCGATTTTTCCTCTTTTAATGTCTACCTTAGATATTCTAAGGGAGCAACCACGTAACTTTTAAGGGTAGGGTTTTTATTGAAAACAATTCTGCCACAATTTCGCATAGGAGAAAACTTTATTGAAATTAGGGATGCAAACAAAAATAATAATCTCACTTTACAGTGTTCAAGGGGAACAACATGGTTTAATTAAAAAGCAATTATATACAGATTTTCAATTTCATGTCTAAATATAATTAATTGGATTTTTTTTTCTCATATGAATTTTCTTTCTCTGGTTGGGGAAGAAAGGGGGGGGGGGGGGGGGGGAGGTCATGAACCATAATTATGATTACGTGCATGTATAGTATTGTTGTCTACGGTGTGATTTGTTTTTTGCTATTCATACATTTTATTATATTTAACTGAATCAAAGGCGAACGATTGCTGCATTTGTATATACGCTATATGTAGATTTTCTTGAAACGTTGAATAATGATTTTCTTACAGGGTATTGCATTTTAAAACAATATTCAATTTCATGTAAGCTCATAGCGAGGTTTACTCGATACAGTATTATGTGATAAAGTTTGCCAGCGACTTGCGACAGGTCGGTGGTTTTCTCAGGGTACTCCTGTTTTCTCTTCCAATAAAACTGACCGCCGCGATATAGCTGAAATATTGTTCAAAGTGGCGCTAAGCACCCAAACCTTAATCACCATCAATTTCAAGCTAATCTAGTATGCAATAAATGACTAACAATCTTATCAAACCTTGGAATTTCACAGAAAACCAAACTTACTCAAAAGTTACCGATATAAGAACCAAACCACAACAATCGCACATTTAATCTGCAATTTACATGTATATTCTTGTCACAAAATGACAGATTAGAAACAACAATGAAAATAAAATCAATCATGTAACCAAAGAATGGGTGGATCCTCAAAACCGGTTTAACCCTGCCACATCTTTGTGCCTACCCAATGCAGGACATGGGTTTTCAACGCCATAGTGTGTCGTGGTCTTATTGTGTTTAAACATTTGAGGTGATTGTTGGCTTTGTTGATATTGGTGGAATTGTTGTCCATCATTGTTTGAACTTTCTTTTCATAATGGTATTAAAAAACCTTGAATATATTATGTCGCTATATTGCTCGCGACGGTAATAAAATATACAATATGGGTCACGACCTTTGGAAATACTGAAATGTTAGACTTCTATGTTATCAGTTGATCGTAAATATTTTCCGTGTGTTTCATGATATACATATACATCGTATATATACAGAAAATCAAGTCTCAGTTCTTAAAGACAGATTGCTAAAAATAGAACTATCTGGATATTATAAATCAACGGGGATTATTCAGATTTCTGACAAGGAAAGACATTTATACAATGTGAGTAGCGTTGTTTTATTATTTTTACAATGATTATATAAACAATAGAATCATAATGATAACAGCTGATGTGAAGACAACATTGTAACTGAATGCTATTTCCTTTATATTAAGTTTATTTTATGTATTTTTACATATTTGTCTACACAGTTAAAAAAAAATAGATCCTAACATCTGATACGTTCAAAGATTTATTTTTTATCTACCGGTACATTGTAAAGGGTAGACCTATGTATAGAATACCATTATTATAAAGATATGATTTTGCCCGTACATGTACGCCCTACTACACGACTTGACAATAATTTATTATATAATAGACGAAACATATTTAAATGATTTATGCATTTATTTTAACCTGATTTGTATTAAAGGGTGATCGTATGATAGTTGGATTTATAACTACCTATGCGATAAGTGACTATCACCACTAACGTTGTGAATTCCGATCAGGCGAGGTGTACTCGATACAACAGTATGTGATAAAGTTTGTCAGTGACTTATGGCAGGTCGGTGTTTTTTCAGGGTACTCTGGTTTCCTTCACCAATAAAACTGGCCGCCACGATATAACTGACATATTGTTGAAAGTGGCATTAAGCATCGTAAACCTAAATCCAAACATTTAAGGACCATCCGTGTCCGCGATCGTATGGTAGTGGGAATTTACATCGACCTGATATACAATCATTTCTATTGCCATATTTTCTTTCACTCTTATTGTTAAATTCGTCTCCCGTCCGTGTTGATTTGTACTTTATATATGCAATTGTTTGTGGTATAAACAAAAACGTAGATATCTAATGTAATGCACATGACGCGTTTCTGGAATAACCAAATCATAATACGGGAGAGCCAAATAATTGCAAAATATTTGGGAACAAGAAAAGCAGAGGCCTAAAGAGAATAGCAAATGTTCCAAAGCCTGAAGGTGGTGAACTCTGATTTTAATAATAATTATATTGTTTAAGAACTGTAAATTTAAATACGAAACCATTTCAGTGTCAAAACACTGACTACTGAGCCGGTGGTAGATTTTCTACAAGTCCCTTTCCTATTTATAACCCCTTTAAATAAATTGTTGCTATAAAAGTTGAAATTTTGACAGAACACTTATAGTTACTATCCACATGGTCTGCATGTATTCAGTAAAGAAATGTTGTTAGTAAATATAATTGGTTGATCAAGATTTGACCTTTCTATCAGCAGCTACTTTTGAAAAGGATTATTAATAAGAAAATGAACTTGTAGAAAGTCTAAGCGGAGGATACCCTAGGGAAGTAATAGTATAACATCAGAGGTATGAAACCAGTAATTGCAATTAAAACGTAGATGTATCAATAATTAATTATTATTGTAATGAAAGGTCTGTGATGTTTTCAAGGTATTCTGGTTTCCGTCATCATCAAATATTGGGCAAGATGATTGAACGCAAATATTGTTGAAAATAGCGTTAAACCACCAATAATTAAGTATAATCTAATTTATTTGTTGTTTTCCATTTCTGCGTACTGTGTACTCAAAAATAACTAAATAAAATCTGCTTTATTTAATATACATTTAGAAATTTATTTTCAGTAATTGGAAACAAGTTGACAAAATTGACATGTAAAATTAGCTTATAGGATAAAATTCAATTTTAAAAGAGGCAATATTGAATTTCTGTGAGGGCATGCTGCCATATTATTCTTGAGGCGTCTAACCATAAGATTTATTTTAGTACGATTAAGTGCAGTAATTAACTAATTAACGTATATTCACTTTCAGACTCCGACAGAAATAGACCATCAAATTACTATACTGTGGGGATTGATTTCAGCTGTTATCTGAAGAAAATCGATAAATCGGAGATAAATTTAAAATTTGGGAGACGATGATGGTGAATTCATGTTAATAATCAATTATTTATTTAGTGATCAGGATTAACATTATTAAACTAGAAATTGAATCTGTTGTTAGTGTCGTAAATATCAATTAACGACAATGTGAAGACTGATTTGCTGCAATTTGACCCAAACAAAAACAACAAAAGTTTTCAATTTGATTATATTTCAACACCAGTTTTAAATCCGTGTTTCTATATCCTCGGAACGTCTAATGTTCAAACCAGCAGATGTTTTGATTGCTCTGTATAGTTTAAAAGAAATATGATATACAAGTCAGCATTATATTTTTTAAGTGATACATTCCAGGTACAGTTGTTAACTCTTATATCTAAACAACGACTGTTTAATTAGTCTGTGTCTATATATACGATTTTTTGTGTGTTTGTTTTTGCTTAAATTCAAATCTAGAATGCGGAACTGATGTCAAAAAAGATAAAATTGATAAACCATCTTAACTCAAGAGTTCAGACTGTTATCTCTTCCGGATGGGACTACATTCATTAACGGATTAGATATTTTTTGGGGGAAATATTATAGTTTTATATTTTAAGATAAACTATTTCTCGGAAGAAAGTAATTTTAATAATCGTAAATAAAATATGCTGTATTGAGGCTGTCTGTATGTGAAAGTAAATAACACTTGAAAGGTTAGCGAGAGCTAACCCTCTCTGGAATGTCATCATATATACAAATTAATGATTCAAACCATACGCTTCATTATTTCATATCGCTAAGTGCAACATTAAAAGGAAAATAGACTTTGTGATTTATTCGGAAGGCTTCTATGGATTATATACAGCCTCTATGTTAAATTTTTTTTGTTTAAATACTAAAAAAAATTAAACCAATAGATCTATGATATGGAATGAATGTGTGCATTACATAATTTGGAGGGAAAAAAACAAGGTAATTATCTATTATTAGTACTTATTCGCCTATCTAGTGCAATTCAATTAATAGAAGCTATCAACATAAATCGTCAAACTCATAAACAACTTGAATGGTTGCAGGGAATGCCCAATGGGAACATACAATATGCATTGAATATCTAAAAATAGAGCGTGCTATAAATAAGATTGAATACCGTTGTCAGCAAAATGCATCGGTTATTCCTCTAAGTGTTTATAATAGGAGACAAGGCAGTGCCAAAGATACACGATTATTATCGAAGACGTATTTTTGGCGTATTGTGCAAGTTAAATGCGGAAGATGCTCCTTTAAGATGCACACAAGACGTTGTAAATTACACTGTTACGGATATAGATGATTTCTCTGCTATTATGAGAGCTCTCTGATTCACACTAGCGAATGTTAACATCATTACGATGAACAACCACTGCGTGCGCTGTCTAACGATAATCCTACAGACATTATATTAATAATATACATATATATTTATATATATATATATATATATATACATACATACATACATGAAAGATATTTATATATATATAAATTAGAAGGATACTTATGAGAATTCTGATAGCGTGGTGTCAAGTTTAGAAATATAATCGCATATGTGTGACTGATAATAAATTAGAGTATTAAATGGAAGCGAACGAAAGTATATATTCTAAACGGAAAAATACTGACGCACATGAAAGTCCTGAGTGTTAAAACCTGGTAGTTAAAATTAGAAATCATATTCCATAGTTTCTTATTGGATGCAAACGTGCTGTGTGGAGGCAAGATTCGAGTAATTAAGTGCAAAACATAGAATTAGTGTTTTTTTCTGTATTTATGGAGGATGACATTAGAACGTACGCATTATTGAAATACAGTATATATTTATTTATTTTGCCTTTACATATTCAATGATGTTATGATTATGGGAAAAATATAATATGAGGAAAGTGATTGGATATTTATATCTGACATTAGTGCAAAAGATATGACAGGTTATAATTTTGCTAAATATTTTTTTTCTTAAACCAACGGAATAAGACAGTGTGGAGCGAAATATTTTGAAATGAACAGACAGACGAACCGTGTTGTATGCTGCCACATCATAGCTATTATCTTCTACAACCTATAAATAATAATATGTGATTAAGAACGTATTTTAGCAAGGAACATAATTTGAATTGCATGTAAATTTTTGCAGAGTAAATTTACACATAATGAGAAAGTGATGAATCTTAAATGGAACTCTGAAGGTGATGACGTTTAACAAACACAGTAAAATTGCATTTGTTACAAAATAAATGATATTTGTAGTAAAAAATTTGGAGCGAACATACTGATTGCGTTATACAACATATACCTCCATTTTGACATGATTACAGATTTATAATATTTCCTAAAGACGGAAATTACAGTTCGGTCGTTTTAATAGCTTGGATTATACTCCTGATAATTGGATATTTCATTAATTGCCATTTGGATTTTATGATTAGTGTTGGATCAATAGTAGAAGTGACATAATCTACTTCCCTTTATACCGTAAAAATCTTTTCAATTTCATGGAATACTATCAGAGAGTGCATGGAGGTGTATTACAAGACCGGTGATATGATTGTATATTTAACGAGTGATCCATATTTTCCCGCGAAATGTTTTACAATCAAAATAGTATAAATGTTGTTAATTTCACATCAAACTTTGATTACGGGTACACATTGAATATTACGTCAACACAACCTACGTCCAATTTTTACCATTGGCCTCCAAAAAATCAAAATATTATACAAGGAATTATTTTGCTCATTTTAAGCATAGTTGGGTGCATATTTAATTCCTACATCATAATAGCTATTGTTCCAAATCAACGTTTACGAACGGTAAGGAACATACTGCTCCTCCATCTTGCAATTGTAGGGTTGATGAATTCTGTTTTAATGACATTTTTTGCGGCAGTTGTCAGTTTATACGGATATTGGATCGGTGGTATTGTCACGTGCAAAATGTACGGATTTCTAGAATCTTCATACACCGCCGTCACTGTTTGGACGATAGCGGCGTTAAGTTGGGACAAATATCAAACGATTGCATCACCCTTGCACCATTCACTGTCAGCAACATTGCGTAAAATGACGTGTTTATTTTCTGTTTTTTGGATATTGGCTATTCTATTGTCAGTGCCTCCATTATTTCTATTTACAGAAAATGTTCTTCATCCAATGATTGAAACATGCTTTTTGGATCATTTTAAATCGACCGGAAGTTGGTATGTTTCGATCGTAGTCAGTGGAGTGTTTTATTTACCACTTTCAATCATGATATATTGCTATACACATATTTTTCGAATAGCAAGAACTCAAAGTAGCCGAATAGCCGCTACTATGATCAGAATGACTTGTGTTGTACAAGCTCCAATCGTAACTACGGGTCAATCAAATGCTATTTCTACGAGTATAAAGGGCACAAAAGCCATGTTAACAATTTTACAGTTAGTAGGTACATTTACAATAACATATATACCTTATTCAATTGTTATTGTCGTCCATTCATATTGTTCCGTGTCTTGTGTGAATACAGTATTCAGTTCGGTTGTGATAACACTATTTCAAGCAGCCCCCGTTACAAATGGGGCAGTTTATGGTATAAGAAACAAAATTTTAAGAAACTCATTTTATCGCTATATGAGGCGAGAAATTCGACATATGTGTTATAAAGACAAAAGACGAGGAAGCGTTAAATCTCGAACGTCATCATTTAGAATGTCTCTCAGAAAGAACCTTCAAAATGGTGGTCCAGAAAACCAACCATTTAGACGAACTCAGTCTCTAAAAGCAACGCATTTGGCTCCTAGCCGACCATCATTGTTAAATCTTCCAGCCAAAGATTCTTTGCGTAAAACACAATCGTTTACATTGGCCAATGGTCACCCAATATCGTGTTTAGAAGATGACGTTTTAACGCCGATTAAAAGTGACGGTTCAGAGGCCAGTGATCAAATAATTACCATACCAGAAGTAAAAGAACTTAACGGGAAGGTAACAACGGAAGTAGAGGAAAACGATAATAAAATATATTTCAGTTAATAATAACGTGCTTTATGTGATAAAAATCAACAGGACCGACACGATTGGTTGTACATTGTTGAAATTAATTGATTAATTAATTGAAAACTAAAATAAGTATTGTTCATTCCGAATGTCAATCATATTCATATTGTTTAAATTAAATTATTTATGTGTTTGTTGAACAATATTTCTTTGTCTCATTAAGATTTATATTAGTGTATTCGTATTAATATAGAATTTGACCGGTTTAAGGTAATATTGAATCAGTTTTTATTAAGCTGTTGTACTGCTCATAATATTTATAGAACTACAAATCTGACCCGGTCACAGTACGCTATGCTATGATTACGTCGTTGACGAAAAAACTTTGTTCTTTTTCTTCGATCCTTCTGAATTTTTAACATAAGGATCCATGATACAGACAAAAGGTTCAGATTAATTTTGCCTTGTTTTTGGATTTTAGCCATAACCGTTTCTAAATAGGTGTCCCAATTGTACCAAAATTACTCTGGGCTTGTTGCGTTTGATTCAAGGGTTAGGGTTATGGTGCTTAACGCCACTTTCAAGAGCATTTCAGTTATATTATGGCGGTCAGTTTTATTGGTGGAGGAAACCAGAGTACCCGGAGAAAACCACTGACCTGTCCTAATTCACTGACAAACTTTTTTCACATAATGTTGTATCCAGTACACGCGTTGACATCGGAGCTCGAACTCTCAATGTTAGTGGTGATAGGCACTGGTTGCATAGGTAGTTGTGAATCCAACTACCATACGATCACGACCACAACGGGCGGTTGAATTATGTTGCCTCTGCACGAACCCTTATATTTTAAATGAAATATGCTTGTAAACACTTATAATTTGAACTACTCTTAACTAGTTACAAAAGAAACATGTCTGCTCTCATGGAATATTACAGTATGGAAGTCATCACACTGACCACAAGTTTTATATTATTGTTATATAGTCAAATGGAGAGCATGAAATACAGTTATAATTGTTTATTAATTTTAGTGGTTTTTTTTTTGTTCAGTTAGAGACCAACCATTTACTTTTCCGGGGGTGGGGTCTTGATGAATTGAAGCAAATATGTATAGAGAGAATACTTGTCTTTCCATTTACTCGTTTAACACAGCCACATTTTATTTCATGGTTCAAGCCAGGCCCTAGATTTCCACAAGGATCTGACATATGTTTACATATCTAGGAACAATCACATTCGTACTACATATCGACAAATGTAGGGCAAAAGTAAATTTTGCAATGTCGTACAATACCTTGGTTCTATGATACATTCATTTCTTGATAAGTCTGTGATCGTTCACTTGGCTTCCAGTTCATAATGAAAATAAATAGTCAGATCTGAATAAGCATCTCCAGGGGCGGATCCAAGGGGGGGGGGGGGGGGGGGCGCAACCGGCGTGCCCCCCCCCCCTAAAATTGGAAAAAATAAGATTTTTTGGCGTAAAATCGTGTTTTTTCACACGAAATACCCCATAATTTTTCGTGCCTCCCTCCGCTCGACGCAATTCTTTTAAGTGCGCCCCCCCTAACTTGAAATCCTGGATCCGCCCCTTATCTCCATTGTGCATCTCAGATCTACTGGGATGAAACCGAGGATAATCGTTGATTATTACTGAGATAATAATTTGTATGATACTGTGTGGTCTCTTAGATTCTGGTCATTTAGACATTGTATAATGCCTATATTTTTGATTGATTCATGTCACTGTGAGTACATCTCAGCTATCACAACTTTGGATTTCATTAACATGTTGTGCATTTTTTTTCTTCCTCTACCCCGGAAATAGAAACAAGTGATCACAGTGGAAGACTGGAATTGACTTCCACAGTACGTCTTCTGTGCACTAAATTACTACGTCAAGGATTTTTTATAGAATCGTCTTATCTTATGTTTCAAAAGGTTTTCCGAAAGATATCAACAATTTGTTGAAAAGTATTGTGTTTATCACTTTCGTACAAATTACGGCAGATGGTACTGGCAATTAGTTTTGGTTAAAAAAAACTTTGATTTTTCGTTTTTGTATTCTGATAACCTTGCCACTATATACTATTTATATAATAGTTAAATAACAGAGCTGGCATATTACTCACATGCGAAGAACGCTTGAATGACCGTCTCATTTCACTTAGATAGGAGATTTCGGCCCGTTAAACTAGTAGTTTAATTCCGCCGCTTTTTATTAACGTGTCTGTATATGTGTATCGATTTTTTCTCTGTACCTACGAATTTGCGATTAGATTTAAGAAATAAGTCATGGAAGCCAGAATGTGTTGGGAGTTTTAATATAGAATGGCGGATACTAGTATTTTATAAATTTACTAATATCCATGATTTATTTCGATTCTGATATGTCTAAGAGTACAAATACCGTAGTATAATTTAATTGGAAGACGGTAATTTTGCGGACAATGTCGCACACAATATATGCTGCCAATGGAAAAGTCAGTCACATTCACCGGCGCATGTGCTAATGAGATTATACCGAATGGATAATTCGCTCGTTTCTTAACAAAGCGAACGAAGGAGGTCATGTTAGAATTGAAAATATTCCGACAGTGTGGTAGTTTTTGTTTTTCATTTTAATACCATTCAGAAGGTACATGACCAACACATTACGACACCAAGCGACAAAATTTAAATTTTAGTCATGTTTTCACACATATACTTGCAGATGATGATTTTTTTGTTGGAGTCCGTTTGGTCATCTTTGTTTCCCCTGTTCTGTTTGTGTAAGTCTTTTTAATAGTTTTTTGTTGTTGTTTTGTTCATCTCCATCCTCTGTCTTGTGTGCTCTATGTTTTCAGTGTCTCTGTCTCTGGATTGTCTATTCTTGACTGCCCCATTCGCTTTTCTTTAACGTGTATTTACCCACCACTATTGTCTTATTTGTATACAAATTACCCCACCCCGCTCGCTGATTACTTTGTAGTCATTTTAAATTGCAATAATAATTCTGAGTCAAAGAAGCGCTTTATCTGTTGTTGTTTTTTTACCGTGTACTTGTCAGTGATATTTGACTTTAAAGACTGCAGCCATATTGCTTCTGTGTAAATAACGATTGTTTTTTTTATATACGGATATTGGTAAAATACAAGGCGAATGTTTCAAAGCAGACAATCATCACGTGCTCTATTATACATAGCCTACAGCAGGATGTACGAAACAATCCATGCAAAAAAAAAAATCAAATTAAAACGCACAGGTGATCATATTTTACTAACACAAATCTTGTATGTCAGAGTAATGGCAGTATACAGTCAAATCTGCTATACAGTCACCTCTATTAACCAGTCACCTGTATTAAAAGGTTACCTTTGTCTTGTCCTGTCATAGAAAATTTGATATAAATTGAACCTCTTGTAAGAGGTCCCCTGTCTTATAAGACCACTTTTGCTTTGTCCCAAAGGTGACCTCTTATTACAGGTTTGACTGTATTTACAAGGGGAAATGCAATTAATATAAAACAGACTTTTAACAATAAATGATACTTGCTGGTAGTAGTTTAGCCAATAGACAAACATCAGGTGTTGATACCTTTCCATTTCTAATTATTGCTAGTTTCATATATAAAAATTCCAGCTTGAAATGTAGAAATGTTGACCATTTGAAAAGCAGACGACATATATGTGTAATGACACTCATCTTTTATGGTAAACACAGAGATCAGACCAGTGGTTTGCCAAAAGGAAGCTTTGGTTTGGTGTTTGGTTTATGGTGTTTAGCGCCACTTTCAACAATATTGCAGTTATATCGTGGCATAACGTTGTATCGAGTATGCCTCACCATCAACGGGGTTCGAACCCACAACTTGTGGTGATAGGCACTGCTTACACAGGTAGTTGTAAATCAAACTACCATACAATCACAACCGCGACGGCCCCTAGGAAGATTTTAGTTTGTATTTTGTTCAAATACAAATGTTTGGATGATTGATTGATTGATTTTTGGTGTTCAACGCCACTTTCAGCTATATATCAGCTATAACATGGTGACTAGTTTTAGTGGTGGAAGAAGCCGGAATAGCCGGTGTGAACCATCAACCATGGACAATCAACTGTTAAACTTTATCATTTGCGGCTGCGAGTCGAGTGCACCCTTTTTGTTATTTACAAAGCCGGGCGCGAACCCACGCCGTATTGGTGATTGGCTTGTATGAGTTGTTAGATAATCCAACTACCTAACTGATCGAGCCACCCGGGCCCCGAATGCTTGGAAAGCACAATTTTCGTAATTGAAATAAATATATTGCATCCATATTTTCAGGAGAAACACTAAAGTTGTTCCTTGTTAAATGTATAATTTTTTGTACAGGCTGCCACTTGGCATGGGTATATTTCACAAACTGTTTACAAGAGATTATTATGATCATGAATCCAATTCTTGGTTCAAGCTTAAATAATTTGTATATCTGAATTCGTCTTGCATTAAGAGGGTACAAGTTTGAAACATTTCTGAATCAAAGCTTACGAAGTACGGACCAAAGATGATGGAAGGACACGAAATGGTGTGGCCTTTGGGTTGGGCAGAATATATATTCCAAGTTGTCCATTTTATTACACTTTGAATAGTTATTAAAATACCATAGTTCTGTCCTAACACAGGTCTCCCGCACTTATGCAAACACAACGTTCATCCAGGTGCAAATATTTTTCTTATAGTATAATAGCAATCATACATGTATGTATTGCATTATAATAACGCATATTTGTTACTGTAAATAGCATAACCTGTAAATATCTTTGTTACCGTCTTAAAATAACAAGGATGGTATGCATAATTAATCACCGGACATGACAATGGTGTAAATAATTCCAGCAATTATATTGGATAAAAATACAACACAGTTATGACACATCATACATGAAATCAAGTGATTTGTTGGATAATTGTACTGTTATAAATAGGTTCTGCTCTCCACAGGAGAAATCGGGTTCAACTCGTGTTACTTTGATGATAATTTATTAGAATGGTTCGTTCTATGACCCATACTTCCAGCGTAATCAATTATTTAGCTGACAGGAATAAGTCTTTAGTGACGTCTGTTTGTTCTAAGAATAGTTATAGCGTGCATGTGTGTTCTATAAATAGATTGACCTGGCATGTTATAATTTTGGTACACAGTTATAAAATATTGCATATCGTAGCATATGTTGCTCTAATACAAAATGTATATTGTATAACATGTATATATTCAAAAATAACAAAAACGAGGAACATTCAGTAAAATCAGAATAAAAGAGAGAGAAAAAAAGTAAACAAACAAAAACAAAACCACACACACACATAACTGTTGAAGTTCGATACTAATAATTATAATGTAACGCGTATTTTTATTGGCTATCGAGAGCCGTCAAATCTGCAGTTGACATGCCTGAAGGAATGCTATGAAACGGGCAAGGACATCACTGGAACAGATATTGAATCGCAAAATCAGAAAGCCGACGCCGCAGCAGACGACGTCCTTCCTGTTCAGATTGAATGTAGGCTCAATAAACTAAGTACATTAATTGTACACAGCTTAACCCCAGTCCTTTTCCCTCTGTCTTCCTGCATACATTTGTTTATTCCAAATATAAAGGTACTGACCATTTGACGTGAACTGGTTCGCTGCGGTGTGCACACATCAAAGTTTTTCTCTCAATTTCAGTTTTGAAAATATAAAAATTCTCTCAATATTTGGATGCCATAAGTCCTACAAATGGTCATGATCAATGCCTAGATAAATGAATTAAAAAGAGCCAGTCTGTTTCTATTTTCTTTTCACAGAAAAATTGAACTGCAGTGCAAAAAAACCCACTTCACAAACAACAAACAAACACCTGAATTTCAGGAAAATATTGCATTGCACAATGTTCGTCATGGGCATTGAACAGCCAGTTCACGGCAGTTGTGCATTGAGGTTTTCTCCCATTGTTTAAGGCCATACGGTTCCCTTTGAATGCTTTTTTGTTGTTGCAATGTTGGTGTGGACACATATTCTACGATGAATTACAGAACATTAATAACTAAATTAAACGAAAAAAATGTTACCTATGTTATACAAACTATGACTTCCATGAAATATTTTGATTCTAGTAGGAAAAAGCTAACATATATATTGAATGGAAGTCAGTAATAATGGAAATGCATGCAATAACAAAATTAACCAACCTTCATGTTTACAGTAGTTTTCCTGCATTGATAACTATGCGGTGATGTAATTAAGTTACTGATATTTTCCAATTTGATGGCATTTTGCATTTAGCTACTTAAACAAGCAAAATGCTCACAAAATCGTAAACTAAATCAGTAACCAGTTTGTGTCAATGTCACCAGCCTTCCTTGTAAACTACGTCACCGGATGACGATAAATTACAAGTCAAAAGTCGGTAGATTGTTGTCTTAAGTATTTTTCCATAAATTGTTCTATGTCAACAATAATTGTAGAAATGTTATGTTTGTATGCACCACGGTCCTACTGAATTAGATGATACATTGAGAGCATTTGAAGAGTTGTCGGTGTCAATTGTGGATTAGACGGACTGTTTTTTTAGCGGAAGGAATTTGAAAAGTGCATATATTTCGTCATTTATTTGTATGTTTTCAAACTAGTGTGTACACGTTGGGAGAATTTCATAAGAATAGGAATAACAGTACTGTATTTGACGAGTTTTCGGTGTCAATTGGGGATTTGACTGTCGCAAATATCCGTTTTACTGGCTCCGCTTCACGTCTCCAGTAAAACGGCATTTGCGACCGTCAAATCCACAATTGACACCTCTAACTCTTCAAATACAGTTCTTTTATTCCTTAAATGAATTCTATAGTGAATTCGAACCCCGTGCATGCGAGGTGTGCTCGATACAACATTATGTGATAATGTTTGCGAGTGACTTACGGCAGATCGGTGGTTTTCTCCTGTTTCCCCCACCAATAAAACTGAGCGCCACGATATAGCTGAACTATTGTTGATAGTGGCGTTAAGCACCAAAGACTAACTAAGTTAACAATAGATACAGAAAAGTGTTAATAAGGTCAATAACCAGCTTAGCATTTATGAAATACTGAGGTCAGGCGATTAGCAACATCTTAAAATGAAAGGTATTGTATTGTTGAATAGTAGTCTTACATATTGTTTTTAAGTCGTTTTTTTTTTGGTTTTACAGTGACATATATTCATGCTGATACAACATGTGAAGACAAAAAATAATGAATACTGAACTAGTTGCAGATAAGAAGAAATCATAGAAAGCATTGTAAAAGCATAGTCCAATTTGTGTTCTTTTTAATACATTATGAAAGAAAAACCTTTTGAAATCCAATTGTTCCATGTTCCATGTCCATAGCTATTGATCATATCCATTCCAGATATGTACCTCTGCGACAAAGAAGAGGCCTGATTGTCTTTCATAAAACTTACCAAAGTTGAAATCCAAGTGTTTCATGTCACATGATCTTCAGATTCCAGGAATGTACAGTTACTAGATGCTATTCTAAATAATAATAATAATAATTAGTATAAGTCTTCAGATAATGTCTTATCTGATTGGCTGATGCCCCTAGTAACGTTCTTTGATAAAACGTTATAATCACCTCACACGACGTAACGTGCGGTGAATATAACATTCCAACGTCTTGCACAATACGAAACCCAAAAAAAACGTCGTGATAAAAGCTTATTTTAAGGGTAAAAGCAACATATACAATGTGTCATATAATAAAACAATTAATGACTTTCAATTCGATGGATACCAGGATTTATTAACCCAAGAACAATATATTTACCTCGGCCATCTGGCCTCGGTAAATATAATGTTCCTGGGTTAATAAATCCTTGTATCCACCTCATTAAAAGTCATTAATTATATAATGATAATAATAATAATAATAATAATAACAGTAATAATAATAATAAATAACAATAGGCTGAGAGCCTTCCAGAATATGTACTTCAGTTGACATTTAAATATTTCCAAATCAAATTGTTCCAAATCACAGCTCTTGTTCTTCTGATTCAAGAAATTATAGGTTTAATAGTTACTTTAAAAATGATCTTAGAGCTCTCCGATATATATACAAAAGTCAAAATTAAAATAATTTGAAATCCAATTGTTCGATGTCATAGCTAGATTGTTCTTCTGGTTCTAGAAACATATTGTTGTTAAGTCTTAATGGGCGTAGAACCTTCCCGAGTAATTAACATACGTGGAATTAAAATATTTTGGTGGGGTCCGTGTTGCTCATCTTTTTAGTTTTTTGTGTTGTTCTATTATGTGTCTTTACATTCTGAGTTTCTTGTTATGATGTCCGTTACGATTTCCGCATAAAACCAATGTTCGGTTCGTCTTTACCTGCGGTTGTTTGTAGGAGGGGGTCATGTCTTATTTGCGTTATTTGTGTTTGTTAGAGCATAGTGGTCACCATCACATATTGTGTTGTGTTTTTGCTTTGTTTTTCCTCGTCTTGAGTATCCTATGTTGCCAGTTTCTCTGGATTGTCCATTGATAATTGACCCTATAACGTATATTAAAACTAAACTGTTTCATCTCATAGTTGTTCTTCCTCTGGGGCCGGAAATGTGTGGTCGGTTGCTAGGTACTTATTTTTAGTTTAAATACGCATTTTTAAGAAACAAGAACATTTGTATTAGTTTAGCTATATCATGACGAGAACAAGCTACATTTAATGAAATTATAATAATGTCCGCCTTGTACTATGCTAACATGCTTAGTTTGATATGTATTGTGCTAACTCACTGAAACAACAGTCCGCGGGAAGACATGTCGCACCACTCAACATTATCCTGATTTCGAGCCAACCAGTCTTTGTTCTTACTCCTTAATGCTTAGCGGAGAATCAGCAAATAACAATTTGATCCGATCACAATAAATAAATAAATAAATAAATAAATAAATAAATAAATAAATAAATAAATAAATAAATAAATAAATAAATAAATAAAGAGACACATGAGAAGAATTGAGAAAAAATAAAGTATTCTCATATAAAACTCCTAATGTGTTCTTTTCAAAATATTAAACGACCTTGTGCCGATTGCGTGTCATATACATTCTTTGTTAAACATATATTTGTAATAATCCTTTTGTGTTCAGGAAGTTTTTCGCTTTCATGTCTTCTTAAGTGTTGACTACGCTGTAATAGCTTGAAGCTTTCTGTAAAAACATTCAATGTTTTCAATGATAAGCTTTATTTGCACGTATAATAAAATAAAATAATAATACTTATAGCCGTCTCTAACACGTGTTTTCAATCCCGTGTTCGTGTTACTGTCAGATGAATTTCAATTCTTTATTTATTATTGTCTTGTTTTGCTTCTCAGATTTTTTGTTTTGATCAATTATGTGTTAATCTCTGAACTTTGGTGATTTACAAAGCACTACGTCATTTCGTAAGACGAAAACATAAATATACTAACCGTATTAAGAACAGCACCACTGACAAAGATTTAAAAAAAAAACATCGTGAAACGGCTAGTTTTCTATTTTGTTAATTATGATGTCGTTAACAAATTGCAGGTGTAAGTTTCAATAATTATTTAATCAACAGAAACGGTTGTTTATTGATGTCCAAAGCAGATTTTTGTGTAGATTGTTCTAGAACAAAGTCAAAGTTTAAAAACTGGGTATTTGTAAGAACTGTGTGCAAAATTTAAAAAAAGTTGGATTGGTTTTATGGTCTTTAACGTCACTTTCAACAGTATTCCAGGTATATTGTCGAAAAGGAAAATAAGAAGAGTTCTGTTTGTTACATGTATGGTAGAGATTTTGTTGGTTTCGTGTACGACAAACGATGAACGAAACCACTATCTTGGCATGTTAATTCCAAGAAGAGTTGCAGGATGAACCGGCTGCCATCACAGCGCTACGGTGCCTCTCAAACAGCGGTTTGTGCCATCAGTGTATTCGATCATCCCAGAGCAGCAGCTCCACATGTTGATCCAATGTACTGGGTGCTTCGCGAATTTAGGATCTATCAGCAAGACTACACGCGGTGACATCCTGAAGAGAATCCAGATGAACTTTGAGTAAGATCAGAACACCAACTGTATGCCTTGGTCTGCTTTATCACCACATATTGCACCTATACAGTACGATTAGTATGCATTTGGAAGACGTATTTAAAATCGATCTTGCAAACCAAGTGAATATATTGCGTCAAACGTTACTAGAGATTTAAAACAATATGCACTAAGCAGTGATACACAGCATTATTTTTTCAGTGTGTCACCGTTGTGTAGCCTATATCACTGAAAGAAATGGACGTACGAAATGCCGATTTTTCAAATCAATTGAATTGTCATTTGGGATGCCTTGTGACTTCTGCGGACACAAACGTTCATAAATATGACAACCACATTAACACGGATTCTACACAAACACTGGCAAGTGGATGCTGTTGTCTATTGTTTGTAGACAATTACTCTGAGTCTAGGTGAATATGGCGGCACTATAATTACTTGTCACCATTTAATGTTTGGTAGTTTATTCTCATTTCATCTTAATTCAAGCACAATTGATGAAATAGTAAAACAGCTATAAAGACAATACGACTGGTATAATACATCCCTAAGCATGTGAAGCGATTGTTGGACACCTATCTGTCTATTAGATTACATCTTGACGTCGTAAATATTGATGATATGTGATGCCTTTTCATAAGTGACCTCTGGTACAACACTGTTCGACGATTGCTTATGATAAAGTACATACAATGTTTCTAAGATATGTCTGAGTTATATAATGTTTAATATTTGCTATAGCAGACTATTTATTATCACGTTGATAATAAATGGCTTTTAGCTAAATGGATTTAAGCCCGCCACGTTATTCTACCAGAGAAATGAGCAGCTCATGTTTTGCATTGCGTATTGCATATGGTCAACGAACTGCTTTCAAATTGCAGAATCTTGCAAATAGTTATTGATTAGTTAAGAAATTCCTTTTTAGAAAACTTTACTTAATTGCTATATTGAAAAAAGAAATAAAACCATGTTGATATATCTTTAATATGATTAGATATAAGTAACATACGACCACGGTAGCAAATTGTAGACTCGGATGTGACAGTGATATAATAAAACATAATAATCTTATACCATTGGACAACTCAGAGGACAATGCCGAAGATCTCTTTTGGTACACGACTTGTAAAAATGAATTTTCCCGCGGTTCGGTAGTAAAAGCGGGAAAATGTATGTATTAACGGTATGTTCCGTGAATGTGACCAATCGGGTGGACCCGATTGAGGTATTTAAGTTAGTTTGCACAGGTAGAGTCATTTCTAGCGCTGTTCCATGGTGTACATGTCAAAAATGGACGCCGACATTCAACAACAAATTAGGCATGAAGTTGTTAACGCTGTGGCTCAAGGTCAAAATGCATTAATGTCTCATTTGAAGGATTTAATTTCTAATGAAATGGGAAAGGTGCAGGACCAGCAACAGAGGATAGCAGAAACGCAAATTACAAAAATTGAAGCGACGCTGTCGGACGGACATAAGTTCAAACGCAGGGGAAATGAGGAACAATTTAAACACAACAACAAAATTTTAAGCAAAATTAAAGAAGCTGATAACGTGTTGGATGCGAACAACCCATCACAGGAGGGAATTTCGAAAGCAAAGGAAAAACTAGCAGAAGGTATGAGTCTTCTTAATTATAGACAGAAAATAATTAAAATCGCCGACTCTTCGGATCTTGGATGGAGAGTGGTACAGGAGTACGAAGCAAACCCGCTTGCAGACGATTCGGATGACGAGAAAAAGTTGTTTAAGGCTGAGGCGAGAGCAGAAAGAAAAGTGAAAGCGGAGAAATCGAAGAAGACGAAACGAACACACCCTTATGTAACACCTGCAACAGATAAATTTATACAAGGACAGAAACCAGGCAGATGCTTCAATTGTGGAGTAAAGGGTCACTGGAAGCAGGAATGTCCTGATCTCAAGAAGAGTGAAAAGGTATCCGTTTGAGTGACCAAATTAAAGATGATGTACAGAAAGCTGGTGTTGCCGAGGTTCCGGAAATCAATGTTTTGATAGAACATATGTCAAGTTACATTATTAACTCTAGAAGTGACAATACTGCAAAATCTTATTATTATTCTTTTAACCGTTGGTCTACTTTCGCAAAGAAACATAGCTTCGATGTTTTGCCAGCTCAGCCCGTGCATATTGCTCTTTTTATTACACATTTGCTGGACTCTGGAGCTACACACAATACAATAAACTCTATAATATACAGTATTAAATGGGTACATGGAATGTGTAATAAGAACGATCCAACTAACAATTCTTATATAGTGTCTTTGCAAGAATCAGCCAAGAGGGCTGTTCGTCCATTGAAACAGAAAAAAGATCCTGTTTCAATTGAGATGCTTTTAGAACTTTGTAATATGCACTTAGGTAATAATGATTTGTTGGTTGTAAGAGATCTTACTATGATTTTGTTGAGCTTTGGGGGTTTTTTACGTTTTGATGAAGTCAGTTCTCTTTTATGCAGCGATGTAAAGATTGAGTGCGAGTATTTATTTCTTTTTATTCGCAAAAGTAAGACCGACCAATATCGTAATGGGAACGAGGTTTTGATTGCTAAGGGTGAAACTATCGCATGTCCATTTTCTATGTTTATCAGATATGTTGAGTTGTCTGGTATGAATTTAGATTCAGACTTTTACATATTTAGGCCTATTTTTCGTTCTAAAGGTACTTGCAAGTTGATTTACAAAAATAAGAAGTTAAGTTATACTGCAGCTAGGGAGAGTATTGTTTCTGGATTTAGATTTGTTTCTAAAGGATTAAAACTCGGTCTGCACCCTATGGGATCGGGTGGAGCGACAACAGCAGCCAATTCCGCTATCAATGACAGGGTATGGAAAAAGCATGGTCGCTGGAAGAGCAACAGTAGTAAAGATGGATATGTTGTCGATTCAGTTGACAAAAGGCTGCAAGTGTCTAAAAATCTTGGTTTGTAGTTTTCTACTCCATCGGTTCCCCCTATATTTGAAAGTTTTCTATCGTACTCGGCGGGCTAGTCGGCAAAATATTATTTTGATTTTAATCCTATTTCATACCAGTGTATGGGCGATGAAGGCATCTTTGGCGTACTGTCACTTATAGGAGTTAAAGTGAATACATGAATTTTCCCGCGGTTCGGTAGTAAAAGCGGGAAAATGTATGTATTAACGGTATGTTCCGTGAATGTGACCAATCGGGTGGACCCGATTGAGGTATTTAAGTTAGTTTGCACAGGTAGAGTCATTTCTAGCCGCCGTTCCATGGTGTACATGTCAAAGTTCATTTTAATTGATGGGTCATTGGAGTTATTCGGTATTTGTTTGTTAGCTTTAGAGAGCATTTAATTTTTTAATCGTATATATAGGAATTATTTTGTAAATAAATTTGGAAGGAAAGCTTCACATATTCAAAATCAACGCAAGTTCTCGCGTTGTCCCTAGCAGACGGTCTGTCGAAAGGTATTTTTGCTCGAGAACACAGGTTTCCAGAGCTTTTTCCTTATAATATTAAGGTTTATCTCTGTTTTTGCCTGAGCGTGCCTTGGCCGTTGGTACGGGGAAGAGTTTTCTTGGTAGACATTGAATGACATGAATTTTGCACTGTGAAAGTTTATTGTATATTTAATAAATCCGGCGTCCATCGTACTCGGCGGGCTAGTCGGCAAAATATTATTTTGATTTTAATCTTATTTCATACCAGTGTATGGGCGATGAAGGCATCGCTGGCGTACTGTCACTTATAGGAGTTAAAGTGAATACAAAGCATATCTTTATTAGTCTTTATTATTTAGGCCGAAAACGAAAAATGCAGCAACAGGATTGAATTAGATTGACATTCTGAAATAATAATGAAAGGATCTAATTTCCGTTTTGCAAATTAAGAAATGAACTTAGTATTTTGTTTTGGATGAAATATTATGTTAGCACTTAAACATATATACATTTTTTGTATTTCCATGTTGAGTATATACTCGAAAGAGTTGGATTTAAATGTCGTTGGTATTACTACACAACACGGTGTTTTTATTACTATTGTCCGTAGACGAATAAAAGCAAACAATACCACACTGTAGGAACAGTTCCAAATCCAAAAGAACAATAATAGACAGATGCAACAGCAATACCCATAGCAAAGAAATACATAGAGGACTCACTTTTCTGGCTCTGTAGATGAACTTCATTAAACAATTGTGGAGTTAAACTAGCGCTATGGGCTCAGACAAAATCAGGCAAAATATAACAGCAACCAACGCATTTATTACATGAAATAACAGCGTAACTGAAAACCACAAGACTTATTATGAAGTATAAATCGCGTGATTCATGACACAATAAAATATTAAAATTTAAAGGTACTACAATGATGAGAGGAATTTGCTATGCATATGGAGATGTGATTTTTTAATGTTAAGAATGTTTCATATTTTATCGTCATAAAAACACAGTTTATGAAAGATAATTCCTGGCATCAGTCCACGGTAATGGTATGATAAAATGATTGAGGCCATATGTTCTAAAAAGATGGTTTTGCTTACCATCTATATGAATGAGTTTCCTTAACAATGAGGTGGGGAAACTCGGTAGACATCAACTTCGTTGGCATAACTACCGCCCGAGTTCCCATGAGTATATTTCAATTTCACAGTCTTTATGATGTCTTTTAGTGTAGTGCGGTTTGGTTATTATGAAACATCTGAGCGTTTGTAACAGCAGTAACAGTGCTTTATTTACGAGGGGTGTACTTTATAGCCTATGCTAGTGGTTTTGCTATAAATTACTGAAATTAAAGGTGTAGAAAAGAATAGGATACCAATTTGGGAGAAATTTATATATGCCCAGGAAAATACAATTTACTAAAGCTATTCATGTTACCTAATCGTTAGTACAACGATTTAAGGAGGCCGTTCATTGCAACGTCTACTCGATGCAGCATCAAGTGATCAAGTCTGAATGTGACTTGTGGCAAGTCGGTGGTTTATTCCCGTTTCCTCCACCAATTGATATATACAACTGAACTATTGCTGTAAGTGGCGTTAAACACAACAACACCTAATTCAATTAAGGAGGTCGTCGCACTGACCGTGTATCTATTGTAGCAGCTACCTCTATCTATGCATCCAGGTATTTTCCAACATTAATCTTCCCAACGATGTAGAAATAACATTCCAAGACAAATTAGCAGAATTTGTTACCTGTCACAAACATTTGGGTATTTCTTTTGACAAGAATGGAAAATTTCATACTCATATACATGTAGTTAATATTATTAAATCAGCAAGTCAGAGGTTGTGTGCCCTAAGAAAACTTAAATATGCATTAAATAGACATTATCTTTCTCGTATTTATTTGATCTTTATAAGGCCTATGTTGGAATACGCATGTGAACTTTGGGATGGTTGTAGTCAACAAGACTGATAATTTAGAAAAGCTTCAAATAGAGGCAGGACGAATAGTAACCGGACTTCCTCTATTTGCAAATCGTCAATCTATCTATTCTGAAACGGGTTGGGAATTACTATCTGATAGGCGAAGGGTAAGAAGGCTCAGCTTATTTTATTCTATTCACAACAAATCTGCCCCAGATTATCTTTGCGATTTGATGCCCCTTCCGGTTGGTAGTGTTTCCCAGTATAATTTACGAAATAGTAATAATTATGTTTTTCCTAATTGTCGATTAGAAATTACCAAAAGGTCCTTCTTCCCCTCTACTACCCGGGACTGGAACAATCTAAGTCCGAAAATTACAAATTCTGGTACTATTATTTATTTAAAAAAAAAAATTAAATATTGCTTGAAAAGTGCCTTTTTATTTCGGTTGGGGTGATAGAAAACTAAATATTATTCATAGCAAACTTAGAAATATGTGCAGTTCGCTAAATGCAGATTTGCACCTTGTCAATTTAAAACATAGTCCTGCATGTATCTGTGATCATGGTTTTGAAGACTGTATACACTTTTTCCTTGACTATCCCTTTTACAATGAAAATAGGGCAATCTTGTTTAATAGATTAAAGAATTACTTAGTTACAATTGAATTGATATTAGCTGGTGATGAAAATTTGACTCCTAACCAAAACATTGAAATTTTCTCTGTTGTTTATTCTTTTATTAGAAGCACCCAGCGCTTTAACTAATATACTAGCTTACTTACTACAGTCAATGTTGTTTTTTGTTGTTTTTGTTTGTTTGAAGCCTTTCTTCTTCTTCTTATCCTTCTTTCTATCCCTATGTTTCGAACATTTTATTTCACCATATTTTTCTTTATATTTACTTTATTATTAACGTCTAAATATATCATGTTGTAAAATTTATTTGTATAATTATCGCCATTATGTACAATTATTTTTTGCTTATATCTTTGTAAAAGGGAAAGGACTTCACTAATGTTGTCATAACTTGTGTCCAATCCCATTTGCAACTTTTATGCAAATAAAATATGTTTAAACTTTAAGCTAAACTATGCATCCAGTGCATTTCAACCATTAATGTGCTGAGTTCTATCCTTTTCAAAAGCGAAATGCAGTTTATGCAACCATTTGTGATAGTGTACGATCAATAACTTACAACATGTCGGTGGGTTTTTTCCTGCGAACTCCAGCTTCCCTGATTAAAGTAACAGACAAATACCATATACTTTATTTTTGAAAGCAGAGTTAAACACAAATAGCCTATTACCCCGCCATTAATTCAATTTATGGATATGTGACATTACTTATACAGATAACATTGATGCAATATAGACAGATATCATTTAAAGAACACACTACAGAAATATCTAGAAATCATCTGTTCTCGGTTATTATGGTAATTGCATAAATGAGTGTGTTAGCTTTGCTTGTTCTGGTGTTGGTATTTCAAAGGAACAGTTGTTATTTTTGTCAGCGAAAATTGTGACCTCTAAATTGTATCTAATTTTATTTATTTATTTACCTACATGTATTCTTCTTTTTTTGCTAAATGAAAAAGTATATGTTTTCTGATTAAATAGATTCAGCAAACTATCCTCTTCCTTTCTGTCGCGAACACCTTATTCCGCCACAGTGTGGTATAAAATGTAGATAAAGGCAAAACCTACGGGATTTTTTCATGTGAAGTTTTAATATGATATCTTAAATAAACTGTCATTATACTCGTTTATAGTTTTATTTTTAGATCTCAACAGGTTTCTTTCTATTTTACTTTTTCTGTAAGATAATTTTGTGTCACTATCTCTATCATATGATTTAACTTTCTGACATTTAGTGTCGTATATGATATTAGTAATATATCAGTACGGTTCAAACCATATTTCAGGGGGTGCTGCCAGGGTGTGTTACCGGAAGTGACGTCACCGGAAGCGGCCCTTACGGGAAGTGCTCGCATGCGCATGCACAACCGGTTCCAGACATGGATACCGGACGTGACCGAAGGTCACGTGACCATGAAGGGGTTCCCTTGGAAAGGTGCACGCATGCGCAACCGGAAGTTGCGCTGTATCCACCCTAGTGGGGCCTTTTTACTGGAAATGACGTTATCAAACATTTCATTTTCCCGTACTTTTTCGCGTTCTTTTTCAAACCGCAACGTTTGAAATGCAACTTTACTTGTTTTTCTAGTACATGGCGTTATAAAACATTTCATTTTCCTGTACTTTTTTCCCGTCCTTTTTCAAACCGCAACGTTTGAAATATCAGTTAGTTGTTTTTCTAGAACATGACGATATAAAACATTTAATTTTCCCGTACTTTTTTCATTACTTTTTCAAACCGCAACGTTTGAAATACAACGTTTGTAATATCAGTTAGTTGTTTTTCTAGTACATGACGATATAAAACATTTAATTTTCCCGTACTTTTGTCATTACTTTTTCAAACCGCAACGTTTGAAATACAACGTTTGTAATATCAGTTAGTTGTTTTTCTAGTACATGACGTTATAAAACATTTCATTTTCCCGTACTATTTTCCCGTTCTTTTTCAAACCACAACGTTTGAAATACAAGGTTTGAAATATCGGTTAGTTGTTTTTCTAGTACATGACGTTATAAAACATTTCATTTTCCCGTACTTTTTTCGCATATTTTTTCAAACAGCAACGTTTGAAATGCAACGTTACTTGTTTTTCTAGTACATGACGATATAAAACATTTAATTTTCCCGTACTTTTTCCATTACTTTTTCAAACCGCAACGTTTGAAATACAACGTTTGTAATATCAATTAGTTGTTTTTCTAGTACATGACGTTATGAAACATTTCATTTTCCCGTACTTTTTTCCCGTTCTTTTTCAAACCACAACGTTTGAAATACAAGGTTTGAAATATTAGTTAGTTGTTTTTCTAGTACATGACGTTACAAAACATTTCATTTTCCCGTACTTTTTCCCGTGCTGTTTCAATTTGCAACGTTTGAAATACAATGTTTGAAATGTAACGTTATTTTTTCTGCATAGCGTTTTCCCGTACCGCAACGTTTGAAATACAACGTTAACATTACTAGTTTTCTCATATCATTTTCCCATACTTTTTCAAGAATAAGTCGTCTTTCAAAAACCTTCTTCCGTATTTTCCATATCTTTTCACTATTCAACTTGGGATTCTTCCATATTTTCCCTATCTTTTCACCAATCAACCTACTTTTCTTTCTTATTGTCCATATCTTATCATTATTCACCTTGAATTTCTTCCATATTGTCCATATCTTATCACTAATCAACTTGGCTTTCTTCCATATTTTTCATATCTTTTCACTATTCAGCTTACTTTTCCTATGTATTTTACAAATCTTTTCACTATTCAAATTGCTTTTCTTCCATATTTTCCAAATCATTTCACTATTCAAGTTGGATTTCTTCCATATCTTCCATATCATTTCACAATTCAACCTATTTTTCTTCCATATTGTCCATATCTTATCACTAATCAACTTGGCTTTCTTCCATATTTTTCATATCTTTTCACTATTCAACTTACCTTTCTTCCTTTTTTTCCAAATCTTTTCACTATTCAACCTACTTTGCTTCCGTATTTTCCATATCTTTTCACTATTCAACTTGCCTTTCTTCCATATTGTCCATATCTTATCACTATTCGACTTGCCTTTCTCTGTATTTTAAAAATCTTTTACCAATTCAACTGATGTTTCTTCCAAATTTTCCATATCTTATCACTATTCAACTCACGTTTATTCCATATTTTCCATATCTTTTCACTATTCAACTTACTTTTCCTCCATATTTTCCATATCTTTTCACTATTCAACTCACGTTTCTCCCATATTTTCCATATCTTTTCACTATTCGACTTACTTTTCTTCCATATTTTCCCTATCCTTTCACTATTCAACTTACTTTTCTTCCATATTTTCCATATAATTTCACAATTCAACCTACTTTTCTTCCATAATTTCCATATCTTTTCACTATTCAACTTACTTTGCTTCCTTAATTTCCATATCTTTTCACTATTCAACTTACTTTTTTTCCATATTTTTCATATCATTTCCCAATTCAATCTACTATTCTTCCGCATTTTCCATATCTTTTCATTATTCAACTTACTTTTCTTCCATATTTTCCATATCATTTCCCAATTCAACCTACTATTCTTCCGCATTTTCCATATCTTTTCATTATTCAACTTACTTTTCTTCCATATTATCCATATCTTTTCCCTATTCAACTTACCTTTCTTCCGTATTTTCCATATCTTTTCACTATTCAGCTTGGGGTTTTTCCATATTTGTCATATCTTTTCACAATTCAATTTGCCTTTTTTCCATATTGTCCATATCTTATCACTTTTCGACTTGCCTTTCTTTTGTATTTTCCAAATCTATTCACTATTCAGCTTACCTTTCTTCCATATTTTCCATATCATTTCACAATTCAACCTTCTTTTCTTATATATTTTCTATATCTTTTCACTATTCAACTTACTTTTCTTCCATATTTTCCCTATCTTTTCACTATTCAACTTACTTTTTTTCTGTATTTTCCAAATCTTTTCACTATTCAACCTACTTTTCTTCCATATTTTCCATATCATTTCACAATTCAACCCACTTTTCTTCTGCATTTTCCATATCTTTTCACTAATTCAACTTGCCTTTTTCCATATTGTCCATATATTATCACTATTCGACTTGTCTTTCTTCTGTATTTTCCAAATCTTTCCACATTTTAAATTACCTTTCATTCATATTTTCCAAATCATTTCACTATTCAACTTGCTTTTCTTCCATATTTTCCATATCTTTTTACTATTCAACTCACGTTTCTTCCATATTTTCCATATCTTTTCACTATTGGACTTACATTTCTTCCTTTTTTTCCAAATCTTTTCACTATTCAACTCATGTTTCTTCCATATTTTCCATATCTTTTCACTATTCAACTTACTTTTCTTCCGTATTTTCCAAATCTTTTCACTATTCAACTCATGTTTCTTCCATATTTTCCATATCTTTTCACTATTCAACTTACTTTTCTTCCGTATTTTCCATATGTTTTCACTATTCAACTCACGTTTCTTCGATATTTTCCATATCTTTTCACTATTCGACTTACTTTTCTTCCATAATTTCCATATATTTTTACTATTCAACTTACTTTGCTTCCGTATTTTCCATATCTTTTCACTCTTCAACTTGGCTTTCTTTCATATTTTCCATATCTTTTCACTATTCAACTTACTTTTATTCCATATTTTCCATATCATTTCACTATTCAACTTGCCTTTCTTCCATATTTTCCATATCTTTTCACTATTCAACTTATTTTTCCTCCATATTTTCCATATCTTTTAACTATTCAACTCACGTTTCTTCCATATTTTCCATATTTTTTCACTATTCGACTTACTTTTCTTCCATATTTTCCCTATCTTTTCACTATTCAACTTACTTTTCTTCCGTACTTTCCAAATCTGTTCACTATTCAACTCATGTTTCTTCAATATTTTCCATATCATTTCACTATTCAACATACTATTCTTCCATATTTTCCAAATCTTTTCACAATTCAACTGATGTTTCTTCCATATTTTCCATATTTTATCACTATTCAACTCACGTTTCTTCCATATTTTCCATATCTTTCACTATTCAACTTACTTTTCCTCCATATCTTCCATATCTTTTCATTATTCAACTCACATTTCTTCCATATTTTCCATATCTTTTCACTATTCGACTTACTTTTCTTCCATATGTTCTCTATCCTTTCACTATTCAACTTACTTTTCTTCCTTATTTTCCAAATCTTTTCACTATTCAACTTATGCTTCTTCCATATTTTTCATATCTTTTCACCATTCAACTTACTTTTCTTCCATAATTTCCATATCTTTTCACTATTCAACCTACTTTGCTTCCGTATTTTCCATATCTTTTCACTATTCAACTTGCCTTTCTTCCATATTGTCCATATCTTATCACTATTCGACTTGCCTTTCTCTGTATTTTAAAAATCTTTTACCAATTCAACTGATGTTTCTTCCAAATTTTCCATATCTTATCACTATTCAACTCACGTTTATTCCATATTTTCCATATCTTTTCACTATTCAACTTACTTTTCCTCCATATTTTCCATATCTTTTCTCTATTCAACTCACGTTTCTCCCATATTTTCCATATCTTTTCACTATTCGACTTACTTTTCTTCCATATTTTCCCTATCCTTTCACTATTCAACTTACTTTTCTTCCATATTTTCCATATAATTTCACAATTCAACCTACTTTTCTTCCATAATTTCCATATCTTTTCACTATTCAACTTACTTTGCTTCCTTAATTTCCATATCTTTTCACTATTCAACTTACTTTTTTTCCATATTTTTCATATCATTTCCCAATTCAATCTACTATTCTTCCGCATTTTCCATATCTTTTCATTATTCAACTTACTTTTCTTCCATATTTTCCATATCATTTCCCAATTCAACCTACTATTCTTCCGCATTTTCCATATCTTTTCATTATTCAACTTACTTTTCTTCCATATTATCCATATCTTTTCCCTATTCAACTTACCTTTCTTCCGTATTTTCCATATCTTTTCACTATTCAGCTAGGGGTTTTTCCATATTTGTCATATCTTTTCACAATTCAATTTGCCTTTTTTCCATATTGTCCATATCTTATCACTTTTCGACTTGCCTTTCTTTTGTATTTTCCAAATCTATTCACTATTCAGCTTACCTTTCTTCCATATTTTCCATATCATTTCACAATTCAACCTTCTTTTCTTATATATTTTCTATATCTTTTCACTATTCAACTTACTTTTCTTCCATATTTTCCCTATCTTTTCACTATTCAACTTACTTTTTTTCTGTATTTTCCAAATCTTTTCACTATTCAACCTACTTTTCTTCCATATTTTCCATATCATTTCACAATTCAACCCACTTTTCTTCTGCATTTTCCATATCTTTTCACTAATTCAACTTGCCTTTTTCCATATTGTCCATATATTATCACTATTCGACTTGTCTTTCTTCTGTATTTTCCAAATCTTTCCACATTTGAAATTACCTTTCATTCATATTTTCCAAATCATTTCACTATTCAACTTGCTTTTCTTCCATATTTTCCATATCTTTTTACTATTCAACTCACGTTTCTTCCATATTTTCCATATCTTTTCACTATTGGACTTACATTTCTTCCATATTTTCCCTATCTTTTCACTATTCAACTTACCTTTCTTCCTTTTTTTCCAAATCTTTTCACTATTCAACTCATGTTTCTTCCATATTTTCCATATCTTTTCACTATTCAACTCATGTTTCTTCAATATTTTCCATATCTTTTCACTATTCAACTTACTTTTCTTCCATATTTTCCAAATCATTTCACTATTCAACTTGCTTTTCTTCCATATTTTCCATATCTTTTTACTATTCAACTCACGTTTCTTCCATATTTTCCATATCTTTTCACTATTGGACTTACATTTCTTCCATATTTTCCCTATCTTTTCACTATTCAACTTACCTTTCTTCCTTTTTTTCCAAATCTTTTCACTATTCAACTCATGTTTCTTCCATATTTTCCATATCTTTTCACTATTCAACTTACTTTTCTTCCGTATTTTCCAAATCTTTTCACTATTCAACTCATGTTTCTTCCATATTTTCCATATCTTTTCACTATTCAACTTACCTTTCTTCCTTTTTTTCCAAATCTTTTCACTATTCAACTCATGTTTCTTCCATATTTTCCATATCTTTTCACTATTCAACTTACTTTTCTTCCATATTTTCCAAATCATTTCACTATTCAACTTGCTTTTCTTCCATATTTTCCATATCTTTTTACTATTCAACTCACGTTTCTTCCATATTTTCCATATCATTTCACTATTGGACTTACATTTCTTCCATATTTTCCCTATCTTTTCACTATTCAACTTACCTTTCTTCCTTTTTTTCCAAATCTTTTCACTATTCAACTCATGTTTCTTCCATATTTTCCATATCTTTTCACTATTCAACTTGCTTTTCTTCCATATTTTCCATATCTTTTTACTATTCAACTCACGTTTCTTCCATATTTTCCATATCTTTTCACTATTGGACTTACATTTCTTCCTTTTTTTCCAAATCTTTTCACTATTCAACTCATGTTTCTTCCATATTTTCCATATCTTTTCACTATTCAACTTACTTTTCTTCCGTATTTTCCAAATCTTTTCACTATTCAACTCATGTTTCTTCCATATTTTCCATATCTTTTCACTATTCAACTTACTTTTCTTCCGTATTTTCCATATCTTTTCACTCTTCAACTTGGCTTTCTTTCATATTTTCCATATCTTTTCACTATTCAACTTACTTTTATTCCATATTTCCATATCATTTCACTATTCAACTTGCCTTTCTTCCATATTTTCCATATCTTTTCACTATTCAACTTATTTTTCCTCCATATTTTCCATATCTTTAAACTATTCAACTCACGTTTCTTCCATATTTTCCATATTTTTTCACTATTCGACTTACTTTTCTTCCATATTTTCCCTATCTTTTCACTATTCAACTTACTTTTCTTCCGTACTTTCCAAATCTGTTCACTATTCAACTCATGTTTCTTCAATATTTTCCATATCATTTCACTATTCAACATACTATTCTTCCATATTTTCCAAATCTTTTCACAATTCAACTGATGTTTCTTCCATATTTTCCATATTTTATCACTATTCAACTCACATTTCTTCCATATTTTCCATATCTTTTCACTATTCGACTTACTTTTCTTCCATATGTTCTCTATCCTTTCACTATTCAACTTACTTTTCTTCCTTATTTTCCAAATCTTTTCATTATTCAACTTATGTTTCTTCCATATTTTTCATATCTTTTCACCATCCAACTTACTTTTCTTCCATAATTTCCATATCTTTTCACTATTCAACCTACTTTGCTTCCGTATTTTCCATATCTTTTCACTATTCAACTTGCCTTTCTTCCATATTGTCCATATCTTATCACTATTCGACTTGCCTTTCTCTGTATTTTAAAAATCTTTTACCAATTCAACTGATGTTTCTTCCAAATTTTCCATATCTTATCACTATTCAACTCACGTTTATTCCATATTTTCCATATCTTTTCACTATTCAACTTACTTTTCCTCCATATTTTCCATATCTTTTCACTATTCAACTCACGTTTCTCCCATATTTTCCATATCTTTTCACTATTCGACTTACTTTTCTTCCATATTTTCCCTATCCTTTCACTATTCAACTTACTTTTCTTCCATATTTTCCATATAATTTCACAATTCAACCTACTTTTCTTCCATAATTTCCATATCTTTTCACTATTCAACTTACTTTGCTTCCTTAATTTCCATATCTTTTCACTATTCAACTTACTTTTTTTCCATATTTTTCATATCATTTCCCAATTCAATCTACTATTCTTCCGCATTTTCCATATCTTTTCATTATTCAACTTACTTTTCTTCCATATTTTCCATATCATTTCCCAATTCAACCTACTATTCTTCCGCATTTTCCATATCTTTTCATTATTCAACTTACTTTTCTTCCATATTATCCATATCTTTTCCCTATTCAACTTACCTTTCTTCCGTATTTTCCATATCTTTTCACTATTCAGCTAGGGGTTTTTCCATATTTGTCATATCTTTTCACAATTCAATTTGCCTTTTTTCCATATTGTCCATATCTTATCACTTTTCGACTTGCCTTTCTTTTGTATTTTCCAAATCTATTCACTATTCAGCTTACCTTTCTTCCATATTTTCCATATCATTTCACAATTCAACCTTCTTTTCTTATATATTTTCTATATCTTTTCACTATTCAACTTACTTTTCTTCCATATTTTCCCTATCTTTTCACTATTCAACTTACTTTTTTTCTGTATTTTCCAAATCTTTTCACTATTCAACCTACTTTTCTTCCATATTTTCCATATCATTTCACAATTCAACCCACTTTTCTTCTGCATTTTCCATATCTTTTCACTAATTCAACTTGCCTTTTTCCATATTGTCCATATATTATCACTATTCGACTTGTCTTTCTTCTGTATTTTCCAAATCTTTCCACATTTGAAATTACCTTTCATTCATATTTTCCAAATCATTTCACTATTCAACTTGCTTTTCTTCCATATTTTCCATATCTTTTTACTATTCAACTCACGTTTCTTCCATATTTTCCATATCTTTTCACTATTGGACTTACATTTCTTCCATATTTTCCCTATCTTTTCACTATTCAACTTACCTTTCTTCCTTTTTTTCCAAATCTTTTCACTATTCAACTCATGTTTCTTCCATATTTTCCATATCTTTTCACTATTCAACTCATGTTTCTTCAATATTTTCCATATCTTTTCACTATTCAACTTACTTTTCTTCCATATTTTCCAAATCATTTCACTATTCAACTTGCTTTTCTTCCATATTTTCCATATCTTTTTACTATTCAACTCACGTTTCTTCCATATTTTCCATATCTTTTCACTATTGGACTTACATTTCTTCCATATTTTCCCTATCTTTTCACTATTCAACTTACCTTTCTTCCTTTTTTTCCAAATCTTTTCACTATTCAACTCATGTTTCTTCCATATTTTCCATATCTTTTCACTATTCAACTTACTTTTCATCCGTATTTTCCAAATCTTTTCACTATTCAACTCATGTTTCTTCCATATTTTCCATATCTTTTCACTATTCAACTTACTTTTCTTCCATATTTTCCAAATCTTTTCACTATTCAACTCATGTTTCTTCCATATATTCCATATCTTTTCACTATTCAACTTGTCTTTTTTCATACTGTCCATATCTTATCACCATTAAACTTACCTTTCTTCCATATTTTCTATAGAATTTCACAATTCAACTTACTTTTATTCCGTATTTTCCTGATCTTTTCACCATTCAACTTAATTTTATTCCATATTTTCCATATCTTTTCACTATTCAACTTACTTTTCTTTCGTATTTTACAAATCTTTTCACAATTCAACCTACTTTTCCTCCGCATTTTCCATATATTATCACTATTCAACTTGCCTTTCTTCCATATTGTCCATATCTTATCACTATTCAACTTGCCTTTCTTCCATATTTTCCATATCATTACACTATTCGACCTACCTTTCTTCCGCATTGTCCATATGTATTTTCACTATTCAAGCTACTTTTCTTCCGTATTTTCCATATCGTTTCACTATTTAACTTTCCTTTGTTCCATAATTTCCATATCTTTTCACTATTCGACTGGCCCTTCTTCCATATTTTCCATATCATTTCATATTTCAACTTACCTTTTTTCTATATTTTCCATATCATTTCACTATTCAACCAACTTTTCTTCCATATTTTTCATATCTTTTCACTATTCAACTTGCATTTCTTCTATATTGTCTATATCTTTTCACCTTTCAACTTACATTTCTTCCATAATTTCCATATCATTTCACATTTCAACTTACTTTTCTTCTATATTTTCTATATCTTTTCACTATTCAACTTACTTTTCTTCCATATTTTCCCTATCTTTTCACTATTCAACTTACTTTTTTTCTGTATTTTCCAAATCTTTTCACTATTCAACCTACTTTTCTTCCATATTTTCAATATCATTTCACAATTCAACCCACTTTTCTTCTGCATTTTCCATATCTTTTCACTAATTCAACTTGCCTTTTTCCATATTGTCCATATATTATCACTATTCGACTTGTCTTTCTTCTGTATTTTCCAAATCTTTCCACATTTGAAATTACCTTTCATTCATATTTTCCAAATCATTTCACTATTCAACTTGCTTTTCTTCCATATTTTCCATATCTTTTTACTATTCAACTCACGTTTCTTCCATATTTTCCATATCTTTTCACTATTGGACTTACATTTCTTCCATATTTTCCCTATCTTTTCACTATTCAACTTACCTTTCTTCCTTTTTTTCCAAATCTTTTCACTATTCAACTCATGTTTCTTCCATATTTTCCATATCTTTTCACTATTCAACTTACTTTTCTTCCGTATTTTCCAAATCTTTTCACTATTCAACTCATGTTTCTTCCATATTTTCCATATCTTTTCACTATTCAACTTACCTTTCTTCCTTTTTTTCCAAATCTTTTCACTATTCAACTCATGTTTCTTCCATATTTTCCATATCTTTTCACTATTCAACTTACTTTTCTTCCATATTTTCCAAATCATTTCACTATTCAACTTGCTTTTCCTCCATATTTTCCATATCTTTTTACTATTCAACTCACGTTTCTTCCATATTTTCCATATCATTTCACTATTCAACTTACCTTTCTTCCTTTTTTTCCATATCTTTTCACTATTCAACTCATGTTTCTTCCATATTTTCCATATCTTTTCACTATTCAACTTACTTTTCTTCCGTATTTTCCAAATTTTTTCACTATTCAACTCATGTTTCTTCCATATTTTCCATATCTTTTCACTATTCAACTTACCTTTCTTCCTTTTTTTCCAAATCTTTTCACTATTCAACTCATGTTTCTTCCATATTTTCCATATCTTTTCACTATTCAACTTACTTTTCTTCCATATTTTCCAAATCATTTCACTATTCAACTTGCTTTTCTTCCATATTTTCCATATCTTTTTACTATTCAACTCACGTTTCTTCCATATTTTCCATATCATTTCACTATTGGACTTACATTTCTTCCATATTTTCCCTATCTTTTCACTATTCAACTTACCTTTCTTCCTTTTTTTCCAAATCTTTTCACTATTCAACTCATGTTTCTTCCATATTTTCCATATCTTTTCACTATTCAACTTGCTTTTCTTCCATATTTTCCATATCTTTTTACTATTCAACTCACGTTTCTTCCATATTTTCCATATCTTTTCACTATTGGACTTACATTTCTTCCTTTTTTTCCAAATCTTTTCACTATTCAACTCATGTTTCTTCCATATTTTCCATATCTTTTCACTATTCAACTTACTTTTCTTCCGTATTTTCCAAATCTTTTCACTATTCAACTCATGTTTCTTCCATATTTTCCATATCTTTTCACTATTCAACTTACTTTTCTTCCGTATTTTCCATATGTTTTCACTATTCAACTCACGTTTCTTCGATATTTTCCATATCTTTTCACTATTCGACTTACTTTTCTTCCATAATTTCCATATATTTTTACTATTCAACTTACTTTGCTTCCGTATTTTCCATATCTTTTCACTCTTCAACTTGGCTTTCTTTCATATTTTCCATATCTTTTCACTATTCAACTTACTTTTATTCCATATTTTCCATATCATTTCACTATTCAACTTGCCTTTCTTCCATATTTTCCATATCTTTTCACTATTCAACTTATTTTTCCTCCATATTTTCCATATCTTTTAACTATTCAACTCACGTTTCTTCCATATTTTCCATATTTTTTCACTATTCGACTTACTTTTCTTCCATATTTTCCCTATCTTTTCACTATTCAACTTACTTTTCTTCCGTACTTTCCAAATCTGTTCACTATTCAACTCATGTTTCTTCAATATTTTCCATATCATTTCACTATTCAACATACTATTCTTCCATATTTTCCAAATCTTTTCACAATTCAACTGATGTTTCTTCCATATTTTCCATATTTTATCACTATTCAACTCACATTTCTTCCATATTTTCCATATCTTTTCACTATTCGACTTACTTTTCTTCCATATGTTCTCTATCCTTTCACTATTCAACTTACTTTTCTTCCTTATTTTCCAAATCTTTTCACTATTCAACTTATGTTTCTTCCATATTTTTCATATCTTTTCACCATTCAACTTACTTTTCTTCCATAATTTCCATATCTTTTCACTATTCAACCTACTTTGCTTCCGTATTTTCCATATCTTTTCACTATTCAACTTGCCTTTCTTCCATATTGTCCATATCTTATCACTATTCGACTTGCCTTTCTCTGTATTTTAAAAATCTTTTACCAATTCAACTGATGTTTCTTCCAAATTTTCCATATCTTATCACTATTCAACTCACGTTTATTCCATATTTTCCATATCTTTTCACTATTCAACTTACTTTTCCTCCATATTTTCCATATGTTTTCACTATTCAACTCACGTTTCTCCCATATTTTCCATATCTTTTCACTATTCGACTTACTTTTCTTCCATATTTTCCCTATCCTTTCACTATTCAACTTACTTTTCTTCCATATTTTCCATATAATTTCACAATTCAACCTACTTTTCTTCCATAATTTCCATATCTTTTCACTATTCAACTTACTTTGCTTCCTTAATTTCCATATCTTTTCACTATTCAACTTACTTTTTTTCCATATTTTTCATATCATTTCCCAATTCAATCTACTATTCTTCCGCATTTTCTATATCTTTTCATTATTCAACTTACTTTTCTTCCATATTTTCCATATCATTTCCCAATTCAACCTACTATTCTTCCGCATTTTCCATATCTTTTCAATATTCAACTTACTTTTCTTCCATATTATCCATATATTTTCCCTATTCAACTTACCTTTCTTCCGTATTTTCCATATCTTTTCACTATTCAGCTAGGGGTTTTTCCATATTTGTCATATCTTTTCACAATTCAATTTGCCTTTTTTCCATATTGTCCATATCTTATCACTTTTCGACTTGCCTTTCTTTTGTATTTTCCAAATCTATTCACTATTCAGCTTACCTTTCTTCCATATTTTCCATATCATTTCACAATTCAACCTTCTTTTCTTATATATTTTCTATATCTTTTCACTATTCAACTTACTTTTCTTCCATATTTTCCCTATCTTTTCATTATTCAACTTACTTTTTTTCTGTATTTTCCAAATCTTTTCACTATTCAACCTACTTTTCTTCCATATTTTCCATATCATTTCACAATTCAACCCACTTTTCTTCTGCATTTTCCATATCTTTTCACTAATTCAACTTGCCTTTTTCCATATTGTCCATATATTATCACTATTCGACTTGTCTTTCTTCTGTATTTTCCAAATCTTTCCACATTTGAAATTACCTTTCATTCATATTTTCCAAATCATTTCACTATTCAACTTGCTTTTCTTCCATATTTTCCATATCTTTTTACTATTCAACTCACGTTTCTTCCATATTTTCCATATCTTTTCACTATTGGACTTACATTTCTTCCATATTTTCCCTATCTTTTCACTATTCAACTTACCTTTCTTCCTTTTTTTCCAAATCTTTTCACTATTCAACTCATGTTTCTTCCATATTTTCCATATCTTTTCACTATTCAACTTACTTTTCTTCCGTATTTTCCAAATCTTTCCACTATTCAACTCATGTTTCTTCCATATTTTCCATATCTTTTCACTATTCAACTTACCTTTCTTCCTTTTTTTCCAAATCTTTTCACTATTCAACTCATGTTTCTTCCATATTTTCCATATCTTTTCACTATTCAACTTACTTTTCTTCCATATTTTCCAAATCATTTCACTATTCAACTTGCTTTTCTTCCATATTTTCCATATCTTTTTACTATTCAACTCACGTTTCTTCCATATTTTCCATATCATTTCACTATTGGACTTACATTTCTTCCATATTTTCCCTATCTTTTCACTATTCAACTTACCTTTCTTCCTTTTTTTCCAAATCTTTTCACTATTCAACTCATGTTTCTTCCATATTTTCCATATCTTTTCACTATTCAACTTGCTTTTCTTCCATATTTTCCATATCTTTTTACTATTCAACTCACGTTTCTTCCATATTTTCCATATCTTTTCACTATTGGACTTACATTTCTTCCTTTTTTTCCAAATCTTTTCACTATTCAACTCATGTTTCTTCCATATTTTCCATATCTTTTCACTATTCAACTTACTTTTCTTCCGTATTTTCCAAATCTTTTCACTATTCAACTCATGTTTCTTCCATATTTTCCATATCTTTTCACTATTCAACTTAGTTTTCTTCCGTATTTTCCATATGTTTTCACTATTCAACTCACGTTTCTTCGATATTTTCCATATCTTTTCACTATTCGACTTACTTTTCTTCCATAATTTCCATATATTTTTACTATTCAACTTACTTTGCTTCCGTATTTTCCATATCTTTTCACTCTTCAACTTGGCTTTCTTTCATATTTTCCATATCTTTTCACTATTCAACTTACTTTTATTCCATATTTTCCATATCATTTCACTATTCAACTTGCCTTTCTTCCATATTTTCCATATCTTTTCACTATTCAACTTATTTTTCCTCCATATTTTCCATATCTTTTAACTATTCAACTCACGTTTCTTTCATATTTTCCATATTTTTTCACTATTCGACTTACTTTTCTTCCATATTTTCCCCATCTTTTCACTATTCAACTTACTTTTCTTCCGTACTTTCCAAATCTGTTCACTATTCAACTCATGTTTCTTCAATATTTTCCATATCATTTCACTATTCAACATACTATTCTTCCATATTTTCCAAATCTTTTCACAATTCAACTGATGTTTCTTCCATATTTTCCATATTTTATCACTATTCAACTCACATTTCTTCCATATTTTCCATATCTTTTCACTATTCGACTTACTTTTCTTCCATAATTTCCATATCTTTTCACTATTCAACCTACTTTGCTTCCGTATTTTCCATATCTTTTCACTATTCAACTTGCCTTTCTTCCATATTGTCCATATCATATCACTATTCGACTTGCCTTTCTCTGTATTTTAAAAATCTTTTACCAATTCAACTGATGTTTCTTCCAAATTTTCCATATCTTATCACTATTCAACTCACGTTTATTCCATATTTTCCATATCTTTTCACTATTCAAATTACTTTTCCTCCATATTTTCCATATCTTTTCACTATTCAACTCACGTTTCTCCCATATTTTCCATATCTTTTCACTATTCGACTTACTTTTCTTCCATATTTTCCCTATCCTTTCACTATTCAACTTACTTTTCTTCCATATTTTCCATATAATTTCACAATTCAACCTACTTTTCTTCCATAATTTCCATATCTTTTCACTATTCAACTTACTTTGCTTCCTTAATTTCCATATCTTTTCACTATTCAACTTACTTTTTTTCCATATTTTTCATATCATTTCCCAATTCAATCTACTATTCTTCCGCATTTTCCATATCTTTTCATTATTCAACTTACTTTTCTTCCATATTTTCCATATCATTTCCCAATTCAACCTACTATTCTTCCGCATTTTCCATATCTTTTCATTATTCAACTTACTTTTCTTCCATATTATCCATATCTTTTCCCTATTCAACTTACCTTTCTTTCGTATTTTCCATATCTTTTCACTATTCAGCTAGGGGTTTTTCCATATTTGTCATATCTTTTCACAATTCAATTTGCCTTTTTTCCATATTGTCCATATCTTATCACTTTTCGACTTGCCTTTCTTTTGTATTTTCCAAATCTATTCACTATTCAGCTTACCTTTCTTCCATATTTTCCATATCATTTCACAATTCAACCTTCTTTTCTTATATATTTTCTATATCTTTTCACTATTCAACTTACTTTTCTTCCATATTTTCCCTATCTTTTCACTATTCAACTTACTTTTTTTCTGTATTTTCCAAATCTTTTCACTATTCAACCTACTTTTCTTCCATATTTTCCATATCATTTCACAATTCAACCCACTTTTCTTCTGCATTTTCCATATCTTTTCACTAATTCAACTTGCCTTTTTCCATATTGTCCATATATTATCACTATTCGACTTGTCTTTCTTCTGTATTTTCCAAATCTTTCCACATTTGAAATTACCTTTCATTCATATTTTCCAAATCATTTCACTTTTCAACTTGCTTTTCTTCCATATTTTCCATATCTTTTCACTATTGGACTTACATTTCTTCCATATTTTCCCTATCTTTTCACTATTCAACTTACCTTTCTTCCTTTTTTTCCAAATCTTTTCACTATTCAACTCATGTTTCTTCCATATTTTCCATATCTTTTCACTATTCAACTTACTTTTCTTCCGTATTTTCCAAATCTTTTCACTATTCAACTCATGTTTCTTCAATATTTTCCATATCTTTTCACTATTCAACTTACTTTTCTTCCATATTTTCCAAATCATTTCACTATTCAACTTGCTTTTCTTCCATATTTTCCATATCTTTTTACTATTCAACTCACGTTTCTTCCATATTTTCCATATCTTTTCACTATTGGACTTACATTTCTTCCATATTTTCCCTATCTTTTCACTATTCAACTTACCTTTCTTCCTTTTTTTCCAAATCTTTTCACTATTCAACTCATGTTTCTTCCATATTTTCCATATCTTTTCACTATTCAACTTACTTTTCTTCCGTATTTTCCAAATCTTTTCACTATTCAACTCATGTTTCTTCCATATTTTCCATATCTTTTCACTATTCAACTTACTTTTCTTCCATATTTTCCAAATCTTTTCACTATTCAACTCATGTTTCTTCCATATATTCCATATCTTTTCACTATTCAACTTGTCTTTCTTCCATACTGTCCATATCTTATCACCATTAAACTTACCTTTCTTCCATATTTTCTATAGAATTTCACAATTCAACTTACTTTTATTCCGTATTTTCCTGATCTTTTCACCATTGAACTTAATTTTATTCCATATTTTCCATATCTTTTCACTATTCAACTTACTTTTCTTTCGTATTTTACAAATCTTTTCACAATTCAACCTACTTTTCCTCCGCATTTTCCATATCTTATCACTATTCAACTTGCCTTTCTTCCATATTGTCCATATCTTATCACTATTCAACTTGCCTTTCTTCCATATTTTCCATATCATTACACTATTCGACCTACCTTTCTTCCGCATTGTCCATATTTATTTTCACTATTCAAGCTACTTTTCTTCCGTATTTTCCATATCGTTTCACTATTTAACTTTCCTTTGTTCCATAATTTCCATATCTTTTCACTATTCGACTGGCCCTTCTTCCATATTTTCCATATCATTTCATATTTCAACTTACCTTTTTTCTATATTTTCCATATCATTTCACTATTCAACCAACTTTTCTTCCATATTTTTCATATCTTTTCACTATTCAACTTGCATTTCTTCTATATTGTCTATATCTTTTCACCTTTCAACTTACATTTCTTCCATAATTTCCATATCATTTCACATTTCAACTTACTTTTCTTCTATATTTTCTATATCTTTTCACTATTCAACTTACTTTTCTTCCATATTTTCCCTATCTTTTCACTATTCAACTTACTTTTTTTCTGTATTTTCCAAATCTTTTCACTATTCAACCTACTTTTCTTCCATATTTTCTATATCATTTCACAATTCAACCCACTTTTCTTCTGCATTTTCCATATCTTTTCACTAATTCAACTTGCCTTTTTCCATATTGTCCATATATTATCACTATTCGACTTGTCTTTCTTCTGTATTTTCCAAATCTTTCCACATTTGAAATTACCTTTCATTCATATTTTCCAAATCATTTCACTATTCAACTTGCTTTTCTTCCATATTTTCCATATCTTTTTACTATTCAACTCACGTTTCTTCCATATTTTCCATATCTTTTCACTATTGGACTTACATTTCTTCCATATTTTCCCTATCTTTTCACTATTCAACTTACCTTTCTTCCTTTTTTTCCAAATCTTTTCACTATTCAACTCATGTTTCTTCCATATTTTCCATATCTTTTCACTATTCAACTTACTTTTCTTCCGTATTTTCCAAATCTTTTCACTATTCAACTCATGTTTCTTCCATATTTTCCATATCTTTTCACTATTCAACTTACCTATCTTCCTTTTTTTCCAAATCTTTTCACTATTCAACTCATGTTTCTTCCATATTTTCCATATCTTTTCACTATTCAACTTACTTTTCTTCCATATTTTCCAAATCATTTCACTATTCAACTTGCTTTTCTTCCATATTTTCCATATCTTTTTACTATTCAACTCACGTTTCTTCCATATTTTCCATATCATTTCACTATTGGACTTACATTTCTTCCATATTTTCCCTATCTTTTCACTATTCAACTTACCTTTCTTCCTTTTTTTCCAAATCTTTTCACTATTCAACTCATGTTTCTTCCATATTTTCCATATCTTTTCACTATTCAACTTGCTTTTCTTCCATATTTTCCATATCTTTTTACTATTCAACTCACGTTTCTTCCATATTTTCCATATCTTTTCACTATTGGACTTACATTTCTTCCTTTTTTTCCAAATCTTTTCACTATTCAACTCATGTTTCTTCCATATTTTCCATATCTTTTCACTATTCAACTTACTTTTCTTCCGTATTTTCCAAATCTTTTCACTATTCAACTCATGTTTCTTCCATATTTTCCATATCTTTTCACTATTCAACTTACTTTTCTTCCGTATTTTCCATATGTTTTCACTATTCAACTCACGTTTCTTCGATATTTTCCATATCTTTTCACTATTCGACTTACTTTTCTTCCATAATTTCCATATATTTTTACTATTCAACTTACTTTGCTTCCGTATTTTCCATATCTTTTCACTCTTCAACTTGGCTTTCTTTCATATTTTCCATATCTTTTCACTATTCAACTTACTTTTATTCCATATTTTCCATATCATTTCACTATTCAACTTGCCTTTCTTCCATATTTTCCATATCTTTTCACTATTCAACTTATTTTTCCTCCATATTTTCCATATCTTTTAACTATTCAACTCACGTTTCTTCCATATTTTCCATATTTTTTCACTATTCGACTGGCCCTTCTTCCATATTTTCCATATCATTTCATATTTCAACTTACCTTTTTTCTATATTTTCCATATCATTTCACTATTCAACCAACTTTTCTTCCATATTTTTCATATCTTTTCACTATTCAACTTGCATTTCTTCTATATTGTCTATATCTTTTCACCTTTCAACTTACATTTCTTCCATAATTTCCATATCATTTCACATTTCAACTTACTTTTCTTCTATATTTTCTATATCTTTTCACTATTCAACTTACTTTTCTTCCATATTTTCCCTATCTTTTCACTATTCAACTTACTTTTTTTCTGTATTTTCCAAATCTTTTCACTATTCAACCTACTTTTCTTCCATATTTTCTATATCATTTCACAATTCAACCCACTTTTCTTCTGCATTTTCCATATCTTTTCACTAATTCAACTTGCCTTTTTCCATATTGTCCATATATTATCACTATTCGACTTGTCTTTCTTCTGTATTTTCCAAATCTTTCCACATTTGAAATTACCTTTCATTCATATTTTCCAAATCATTTCACTATTCAACTTGCTTTTCTTCCATATTTTCCATATCTTTTTACTATTCAACTCACGTTTCTTCCATATTTTCCATATCTTTTCACTATTGGACTTACATTTCTTCCATATTTTCCCTATCTTTTCACTATTCAACTTACCTTTCTTCCTTTTTTTCCAAATCTTTTCACTATTCAACTCATGTTTCTTCCATATTTTCCATATCTTTTCACTATTCAACTTACTTTTCTTCCGTATTTTCCAAATCTTTTCACTATTCAACTCATGTTTCTTCCATATTTTCCATATCTTTTCACTATTCAACTTACCTATCTTCCTTTTTTTCCAAATCTTTTCACTATTCAACTCATGTTTCTTCCATATTTTCCATATCTTTTCACTATTCAACTTACTTTTCTTCCATATTTTCCAAATCATTTCACTATTCAACTTGCTTTTCTTCCATATTTTCCATATCTTTTTACTATTCAACTCACGTTTCTTCCATATTTTCCATATCATTTCACTATTGGACTTACATTTCTTCCATATTTTCCCTATCTTTTCACTATTCAACTTACCTTTCTTCCTTTTTTTCCAAATCTTTTCACTATTCAACTCATGTTTCTTCCATATTTTCCATATCTTTTCACTATTCAACTTGCTTTTCTTCCATATTTTCCATATCTTTTTACTATTCAACTCACGTTTCTTCCATATTTTCCATATCTTTTCACTATTGGACTTACATTTCTTCCTTTTTTTCCAAATCTTTTCACTATTCAACTCATGTTTCTTCCATATTTTCCATATCTTTTCACTATTCAACTTACTTTTCTTCCGTATTTTCCAAATCTTTTCACTATTCAACTCATGTTTCTTCCATATTTTCCATATCTTTTCACTATTCAACTTACTTTTCTTCCGTATTTTCCATATGTTTTCACTATTCAACTCACGTTTCTTCGATATTTTCCATATCTTTTCACTATTCGACTTACTTTTCTTCCATAATTTCCATATATTTTTACTATTCAACTTACTTTGCTTCCGTATTTTCCATATCTTTTCACTCTTCAACTTGGCTTTCTTTCATATTTTCCATATCTTTTCACTATTCAACTTACTTTTATTCCATATTTTCCATATCATTTCACTATTCAACTTGCCTTTCTTCCATATTTTCCATATCTTTTCACTATTCAACTTATTTTTCCTCCATATTTTCCATATCTTTTAACTATTCAACTCACGTTTCTTCCATATTTTCCATATTTTTTCACTATTCGACTTACTTTTCTTCCATATTTTCCCTATCTTTTCACTATTCAACTTACTTTTCTTCCGTACTTTCCAAATCTGTTCACTATTCAACTCATGTTTCTTCAATATTTTCCATATCATTTCACTATTCAACATACTATTCTTCCATATTTTCCAAATATTTTCACAATTCAACTGATGTTTCTTCCATATTTTCCATATTTTATCACTATTCAACTCACATTTCTTCCATATTTTCCATATCTTTTCACTATTCGACTTACTTTTCTTCCATATGTTCTCTATCCTTTCACTATTCAACTTACTTTTCTTCCTTATTTTCCAAATCTTTTCACTATTCAACTTATGTTTCTTCCATATTTTTCATATCTTTTCACCATTCAACTTACTTTTCTTCCATAATTTCCATATCTTTTCACTATTCAACCTACTTTGCTTCCGTATTTTCCATATCTTTTCACTATTCAACTTGCCTTTCTTCCATATTGTCCATATCTTATCACTATTCGACTTGCCTTTCTCTGTATTTTAAAAATCTTTTACCAATTCAACTGATGTTTCTTCCAAATTTTCCATATCTTATCACTATTCAACTCACGTTTATTCCATATTTTCCATATCTTTTCACTATTCAACTTACTTTTCCTCCATATTTTCCATATCTTTTCACTATTCAACTCACGTTTCTCCCATATTTTCCATATCTTTTCACTATTCAACTTACTTTCTTCCATATTTTCCCTATCCTTTCACTATTCAACTTACTTTTCTTCCATATTTTCCATATAATTTCACAATTCAACCTACTCTTCTTCCATAATTTCCATATCTTTTCACTATTCAACTTACTTTGCTTCCTTAATTTCCATATCTTTTCACTATTCAACTTACTTTTTTTCCATATTTTTCATATCATTTCCCAATTCAATCTACTATTCTTCCGCATTTTCCATATCTTTTCATTATTCAACTTACTTTTCTTCCATATTTTCCATATCATTTCCCAATTCAACCTACTATTCTTCCGCATTTTCCATATCTTTTCATTATTCAACTTACTTTTCTTCCATATTATCCATATCTTTTCCCTATTCAACTTACCTTTCTTCCGTATTTTCCATATCTTTTCACTATTCAGCTAGGGGTTTTTCCATATTTGTCATATCTTTTCAAAATTCAATTTGCCTTTTTTCCATATTGTCCATATCTTATCACTTTTCGACTTGTCTTTCTTTTGTATTTTCCAAATCTATTCACTATTCAGCTTACGTTTCTTCCATATTTTCCATATCATTTCACAATTCAACCTTCTTTTCTTATATATTTTCTATATCTTTTCACTATTCAACTTACTTTTCTTCCATATTTTCCCTATCTTTTCACTATTCAACTTACTTTTCTTCCATATTTTCCCTATCTTTTCACTATTCAACTTACTTTTCTTCCGTACTTTCCAAATCTGTTCACTATTCAACTCATGTTTCTTCAATATTTTCCATATCATTTCACTATTCAACATACTATTCTTCCATATTTTCCAAATATTTTCACAATTCAACTGATGTTTCTTCCATATTTTCCATATTTTATCACTATTCAACTCACATTTCTTCCATATTTTCCATATCTTTTCACTATTCGACTTACTTTTCTTCCATATGTTCTCTATCCTTTCACTATTCAACTTACTTTTCTTCCTTATTTTCCAAATCTTTTCACTATTCAACTTATGTTTCTTCCATATTTTTCATATCTTTTCACCATTCAACTTACTTTTCTTCCATAATTTCCATATCTTTTCACTATTCAACCTACTTTGCTTCCGTATTTTCCATATCTTTTCACTATTCAACTTGCCTTTCTTCCATATTGTCCATATCTTATCACTATTCGACTTGCCTTTCTCTGTATTTTAAAAATCTTTTACCAATTCAACTGATGTTTCTTCCAAATTTTCCATATCTTATCACTATTCAACTCACGTTTATTCCATATTTTCCATATCTTTTCACTATTCAACTTACTTTTCCTCCATATTTTCCATATCTTTTCACTATTCAACTCACGTTTCTCCCATATTTTCCATATCTTTTCACTATTCAACTTACTTTCTTCCATATTTTCCCTATCCTTTCACTATTCAACTTACTTTTCTTCCATATTTTCCATATAATTTCACAATTCAACCTACTCTTCTTCCATAATTTCCATATCTTTTCACTATTCAACTTACTTTGCTTCCTTAATTTCCATATCTTTTCACTATTCAACTTACTTTTTTTCCATATTTTTCATATCATTTCCCAATTCAATCTACTATTCTTCCGCATTTTCCATATCTTTTCATTATTCAACTTACTTTTCTTCCATATTTTCCATATCATTTCCCAATTCAACCTACTATTCTTCCGCATTTTCCATATCTTTTCATTATTCAACTTACTTTTCTTCCATATTATCCATATCTTTTCCCTATTCAACTTACCTTTCTTCCGTATTTTCCATATCTTTTCACTATTCAGCTAGGGGTTTTTCCATATTTGTCATATCTTTTCAAAATTCAATTTGCCTTTTTTCCATATTGTCCATATCTTATCACTTTTCGACTTGTCTTTCTTTTGTATTTTCCAAATCTATTCACTATTCAGCTTACGTTTCTTCCATATTTTCCATATCATTTCACAATTCAACCTTCTTTTCTTATATATTTTCTATATCTTTTCACTATTCAACTTACTTTTCTTCCATATTTTCCCTATCTTTTCACTATTCAACTTACTTTTTTTCTGTATTTTCCAAATCTTTTCACTATTCAACCTACTTTTCTTCCATATTTTCCATATCATTTCACAATTCAACCCACTTTTCTTCTGCATTTTCCATATCTTTTCACTAATTCAACTTGCCTTTTTCCATATTGTCCATATATTATCACTATTCGACTTGTCTTTCTTCTGTATTTTCCAAATCTTTCCACATTTGAAATTACCTTTCATTCATATTTTCCAAATCATTTCACTATTCAACTTGCTTTTCTTCCATATTTTCCATATCTTTTTACTATTCAACTCACGTTTCTTCCATATTTTCCATATCTTTTCACTATTGGACTTACATTTCTTCCATATTTTCCCTATCTTTTCACTATTCAACTTACCTTTCTTCCTTTTTTTCCAAATCTTTTCACTATTCAACTCATGTTTCTTCCATATTTTCCATATCTTTTCACTATTCAACTTACTTTTCTTCCGTATTTTCCAAATCTTTTCACTATTCAAATCATGTTTCTTCAATATTTTTCATATCTTTTCACTATTCAACTTACTTTTCTTCCATATTTTCCAAATCATTTCACTATTCAACTTGCTTTTCTTCCATATTTTCCATATCTTTTTACTATTCAACTCACGTTTCTTCCATATTTTCCATATCTTTTCACTATTGGACTTACATTTCTTCCATATTTTCCCTATCTTTTCACTATTCAACTTACCTTTCTTCCTTTTTTTCCAAATCTTTTCACTATTCAACTCATGTTTCTTCCATATTTTCCATATCTTTTCACTATTCAACTTACTTTTCTTCCGTATTTTCCAAATCTTTTCACTATTCAACTCATGTTTCTTCCATATTTTCCATATCTTTTCACTATTCAACTTACTTTTCTTCCATATTTTTAAATCTTTTCACTATTCAACTCATGTTTCTTCCATATATTCCATATCTTTTCACTATTCAACTTGTCTTTCTTCCATACTGTCCATATCTTATCACCATTAAACTTACCTTTCTTCCATATTTTCTATAGAATTTCACAATTCAACTTACTTTTATTCCGTATTTTCCTGATCTTTTCACCATTGAACTTAATTTTATTCCATATTTTCCATATCTTTTCACTATTCAACTTACTTTTCTTTCGTATTTTACAAATCTTTTCACAATTCAACCTACTTTTCCTCCGCATTTTCCATATCTTATCACTATTCAACTTGCCTTTCTTCCATATTGTCCATATCTTATCACTATTCAACTTGCCTTTCTTCCATATTTTACATATCATTACACTATTCGACCTACCTTTCTTCCGCATTGTCCATATTTATTTTCACTATTCAAGCTACTTTTCTTCCGTATTTGCCATATCGTTTCACTATTTAACTTTCCTTTGTTCCATAATTTCCATATCTTTTCACTATTCGACTGGCCCTTCTTCCATATTTTCCATATCATTTCATATTTCAACTTACCTTTTTTCTATATTTTCCATATCATTTCACTATTCAACCAACTTTTCTTCCATATTTTTCATATCTTTTCACTATTCAACTTGCATTTCTTCTATATTGTCTATATCTTTTCACCTTTCAACTTACATTTCTTCCATAATTTCCATATCATTTCACATTTCAACTTACTTTTCTTCTATATTTTCTAAATCATTTCACTATTCAACTTACTTTTCTTCCATATTTTCCATTTCATTTCACAATTCAACATACTTTTCTTCCATAATTTCCATATCTTTTCACTATTCAACTTACTTTGCTTCCTTAATTTCCATATCTTTTTTTACTATTCAACTTACGTTTCTTCCATATTTTTCATATCATTTCCCAATTCAATCTACTATTCTTCCGCATTTTCCATATCTTTTCATTATTCAACTTACTTTTTTTCCATATTTTCCATATCATTTCCCAATTCAACCTACTATTCTTCCGCATTTTCCATATCTTTTCATTATTCAACTTACTTTTCTTCCATATTATCCATATATTTTCCCTATTCAACTTACCTTTCTTCCGTATTTTCCATATCTTTTCACTATTCAGCTTGGGGTTTTTCCATATTTGTCATATCTTTTCACAATTCAATTTGCCTTTTTTCCATATTGTCCATATCTTATCACTATTCAACTTGCCTTTCTTCCATATTTTCCATATCATTACACTATTCGACCTACCTTTCTTCCGCATTGTCCATATTTATTTTCACTATTCAAGCTACTTTTCTTCCGTATTTTCCATATCGTTTCACTATTTAACTTTCCATTGTTCCATAATTTCCATATCTTTTCACTATTCGACTGGCCCTTCTTCCATATTTTCCATATCATTTCATATTTCAACTTATCTTTTTTCTATATTTTCCATATCATTTCACTATTCAACCAACTTTTCTTCCATATTTTTCATATCTTTTCACTATTCAACTTGCATTTCTTCTATATTGTCTATATCTTTTCACCTTTCAACTTACATTTCTTCCATAATTTCCATATCATTTCACATTTCAACTTACTTTTCTTCCATATTTTCCATATCATTTCACAATTCAACATACTTTTCTTCCATAATTTCCATATCTTTTCACTATTCAACTTACTTTGCTTCCTTAATTTCCATATCTTTTCATTATTCAACTTACTTTTCTTCCATATTTTCCATATCATTTCCCAATTCAACCTACTATTCTTCCGCATTTTCCATATCTTTTCATTATTCAACTTACTTTTCTTCCATATTATCCATATCTTTTCCCTATTCAACTTACCTTTCTTCCGTATTTTCCATATCTTTTCACTATTCAGCTTGGGGTTTTTCCATATTTGTCATATCTTTTCACAATTCAATTTGCCTTTTTTCCATATTGTCCATATCTTATCACTTTTCGACTTGCCTTTCTTTTGTATTTTCCAAATCTATTCACTATTCAGCTTACCTTTCTTCCATATTTTCCATATCATTTCACAATTCAACCTTCTTTTCTTATATATTTTCTATATCTTTTCACTATTCAACTTACTTTTCTTCCATATTTTCCCTATCTTTTCACTATTCAACTTACTTTTTTCTGTATTTTCCAAATCTTTTCACAATTCAACCCACTTTTCTTCTGCATTTTCCATATCTTTTCACTATTCAACTTGCCTTTTTCCATATTGTCCATATATTATCACTATTCGACTTGTCTTTCTTCTGTATTTTCCAAATCTTTCCACATTTGAAATTACCTTTCATTCATATTTTCCAAATCATTTCACTATTCATTTTGCTTTTCTTCCATATTTTCCATAAATTTTCACTATTCAACTTACTTTTCTTCCGTATTTTCCAAATCTTTTCACTATTCAACTCATGTTTCTTCCATATTTTCCATATCTTTTCACTATTCAACTTACTTTTCTTCCATATTTTCCAAATCTTTTCACTATTCAACTCTTGTTTCTTCCATATATTCCATATCTTTTCACTATTCAACTTGTCTTTCTTCCATACTGTCCATATCTTATCACCATTAAACTTACCTTTCTTCCATATTTTCTATAGAATTTCACAATTCAACTTACTTTTATTCCGTATTTTCCTGATCTTTTCACCATTCAACTTAATTTTATTCCATATTTTCCATATCTTTTGACTATTCAACTTACTTTTCTTTCGTATTTTACAAATATTTTCACAATTCAACCTACTTTTCCTCCGCATTTTCCATATCTTATCACTATTCAACTTGCCTTTCTTCCATATTGTCCATATCTTATCACTATTCAACTTGCCTTTCTTCCATATTTTCCATATCATTACACTATTCGACCTACCTTTCTTCCGCATTGTCCATATTTATTTTCACTATTCAAGCTACTTTTCTTCCGTATTTTCCATATCGTTTCACTATTTATCTTTCCTTTGTTCCATAATTTCCATATCTTTTCACTATTCGACTGGCCCTTCTTCCATATTTTCCATATCATTTCATATTTCAACTTATCTTTTTTCTATATTTTCCATATCATTTCACAATTCAACCAACTTTTCTTCCATATTTTTCATATCTTTTCACTATTCAACTTGCATTTCTTCTATATTGTCTATATCTTTTCACCTTTCAACTTATCTTTTTTCTATATTTTCCATATCATTTCACTATTCAACTTACTTTTCTTCCATATTTTCCATTTCATTTCACAATTCAACATACTTTTCTTCCATAATTTCCATATCTTTTCACTATTCAACTTACTTTGCTTCCTTAATTTCCATATCTTTTCACTATTCAACTTACGTTTCTTCCATATTTTTCATATCATTTACCAATTCAATCTACTATTCTTCCGCATTTTCCATATCTTTTCATTATTCAACTTACTTTTCTTCCATATTTTCCATATCATTTCCTAATTCAACCTACTATTCTTCCGCATTTTCCATATCTTTTCATTATTCAACTTACTTTTCTTCCATATTATCCATATCTTTTCCCTATTCAACTTACCTTTCTTCCGTATTTTCCATATCTTTTCACTATTCAGCTTGGGGTTTTTCCATATTTGTCATATCTTTTCACAATTCAATTTGCCTTTTTTCCATATTGTTCATATCTTATCACTATTCAACTTGCCTTTCTTCCATATTTTCCATATCATTACACTATTCAACCTACCTTTCTTCCGCATTGTCCATATTTATTTTCACTATTCAAGCTACTTTTCTTCCGTATTTTCCATATCGTTTCACTATTTAACTTTCCATTGTTCCATAATTTCCATATCTTTTCACTATTCGACTGGCCCTTCTTCCATATTTTCCATATCATTTCATATTTCAACTTATCTTTTTTCTATATTTTTCATATCATTTCACTATTCAACCAACTTTTCTTCCATATTTTTCATATCTTTTCACTATTCAACTTGCATTTCTTCTATATTGTCTATATCTTTTCACCTTTCAACTTACATTTCTTATATAATTTCCATATCATTTCACATTTCAACTTACTTTTCTTCTATATTTTCTAAATCATTTCACCATTCAACTTACTTTTCTTCCATATTTTCCATATCATTTCACAATTCAACATACTTTTCTTCCATGATTTCCATATCTTTTCACTATTCAACTTACTTTGCTTCCTTAATTTCCATATCTTTTCACTATTCAACTTACGTTTCTTCCATATTTTTCATATCATTTCCCAATTCAATCTACTATTCTTCCGCATTTTCCATATCTTTTCATTATTCAACTTACTTTTCTTCCATATTTTCCATATCATTTCCCAATTCAACCTACTATTCTTCCGCATTTTCCATATCTTTTCATTATTCAACTTACTTTTCTTCCATATTATCCATATCTTTTCCCTATTCAACTTACCTTTCTTCCGTATTTTCCATATCTTTTCACTATTCAGCTTGGGGTTTTTCCATATTTGTCATATCTTTTCACAATTCAATTTGCCTTTTTTCCATATTGTCCATATCTTATCACTTTTCGACTTGCCTTTCTTTTGTATTTTCCAAATCTATTCACTATTCAGCTTACCTTTCTTCCATATTTTCCATATCATTTCACAATTCAACCTTCTTTTCTTATATATTTTCTATATCTTTTCACTATTCAACTTACTTTTCTTCCATATTTTCCCTATCTTTTCACTATTCAACTTACTTTTTTCTGTAATTTCCAAATCTTTTCACAATTCAACCCACTTTTCTTCTGCATTTTCCATATCTTTTCACTATTCAACTTGCCTTTTTCCATATTGTCCATATATTATCACTATTCGACTTGTCTTTCTTCTGTATTTTCCAAATCTTTCCACATTTGAAATTACCTTTCATTCATATTTTCCAAATCATTTCACTATTCATTTTGCTTTTCTTCCATATTTTCCATATATTTTCACTATTCAACTTACTTTTCCTCCATATTTTCCATATCTTTTAACTATTCAACTCACGTTTCTTCCATATTTTCCATATCTTTTCACTATTCAACTTACCTTTCTTCCTTTTTTTCCAAATCTTTTCACTATTCAACTCATGTTTCTTCCATATTTTCCATATCTTTTCACTATTCAACTTACTTTTCTTCCGTATTTTCCAAATCTTTTCACTATTCAACTCATGTTTCTTCCATATTTTCCATATCTTTTCACTATTCAACTTACTTTTCTTCCAAATTTTCCAAATCTTTTCACTATTCAACTCATGTTTCTTCCATATATTCCATATCTTTTCACTATTCAACTTGTCTTTCTTCCATACTGTCCATATCTTATCACCATTAAACTTACCTTTCTTCCAAATTTTCTATAGAATTTCACAATTCAACTTACTTTTATTCCGTATTTTCCTGATCTTTTCACCTTTCAACTTAATTTTATTCCATATTTTCCATATCTTTTCATTATTCAACTTACTTTTCTTTCGTATTTTACAAATCTTTTCACAATTAAACCTACTTTTCCTCCGCATTTTCCATATCTTATCACTATTCAACTTGCCTTTCTTCCATATTGTCCATATCTTATCACTATTCAACTTGCCTTTCTTCCATATTTTCCATATCATTACACTATTCGACCTACCTTTCTTCCGCATTGTCCATATATATTTTCACTATTCAAGCTACTTTTCTTCCGTATTTTCCATATCGTTTCACTATTTAACTTTCCTTTGTTCCATAATTTCCATATCTTTTCACTATTCGACTGGCCCTTCTTCCATATTTTCCATATCATTTCATATTTCAACTTACCTTTTTTCTATATTTTCCATATCATTTCACTATTCAACCAACTTTTCTTCCATATTTTTCATATCTTTTCACTATTCAACTTGCATTTCTTCCATATTGTCTATATCTTTTCACCTTTCAACTTACATTTCTTCCATAATTTCCATATCATTTCATATTTCAACTTACTTTTCTTCTATATTTTCTAAATCATTTCACTATTCAACTTACTTTTCTTCTGTATTTTCCCTATCTTTTCACTATTCAACTTACTTTTCTTCTGTATTGTCGAAATCTTTTCACTATTCAACTTACTTTTCTTCTTTATTTTCCATATCTTATCGCTATTCAACTTACTTTTCTTCCATATTTTCCAGATATTTTCACTATTCGACTTGCCTTTCTTCCATCTTTTTCATATCTTTTCACAATTCAACTTGCATTTCTTCCATATTGTCCCTATCTTATCACTTTTCAGCTGACCTTTCTTCCATATTTTCCATATCTTTTCACTATTCAACTTGGGTTTCATCAATATTTTTCATATCTTTTCACTATTCAACTTACTTTTATTCCGTTTTTTCCATATCTTTTCACTATTCAACTTACATTTCTTCTGCATTTTCCATATTTGTTCACTATTCAACCAACTTTTCTGCGATATTGTTCATATCTTTTCACTATTCTACATGCCTTTCTTCCATATTGTCCAAATTTTTTCACTCTTCAACTTACTTTGCATCCATAATTTCCATATCATTTCACATTACAACTTACATTTCTTCTATATTTGTTAAATCATTTCACTGTTCAACTTATCTTTCTTCCGTATTTTAAATATGTTATTCACTGTTCAACGTACTTTTCTTCTGTATTTTCGAAATCTTTTCTGTATTCAACTTGCCTTTTTTCAATATTGTTCATATTCTATCACTATTCAACTTACTTTTATTCCATATTTTTCATATGTTTTCACAATTCAACTTGTCTTTCTTCCATATTGTCCCTATCTTTGCACTCTTCAACTGACTTTTCCTCCATATTTTCCATATCTTTTCACTATTCAACTTGGGTGTATTCCATATTTTTCATATCTTTTCACTATTCAACTTACTTTTCTTCCGTTTTTTCCATATCTTTTCACTATTCAACTTACCTTTCTTCTGTATTTTCCTTATTATTTCACTATTCAACTAACTTTTCTTCCATATTTTTCATACCTTTTCACTGTTCAACTTGTCTTTCTTCCATATTGTACATATCTTTTCACTCTTCTACTTACTTTTCTTCTATATTTTCTAAATCATTTCACATGGAAACGGCGGAAGAAAAGTAGGTTGAATTTTGAAATGATATGGGAAATATGGAAGAAAAGTCAGTTGGAATGTGAACTGATATGGAAATTATGGAAGAAAAGTAAGTTGAATAGGGAACAGATTTGGAAAATACAGAAGAAAAATAAGTTGAACAGTGAAAAGATAGAGACAATATGGAAGAAATGTAAGTTGAATAGTGAAAAGATATGGAAAATGCGGAAGCAAAGTAGGTTGAATTGTGAAATGATATGGAAAATATGGAAGAAAGGTAAGTTGAATAGTGAAAAGATATGGACAATATGGAAGAAAGGCATGCTGAATAGTGAAAAGATATGAAAAATATGGAAGAAACCCAAATTGAAAAGTGAAAAGATATGGAAAATACGGAAGAAAGGTAAGTTGAATAGTGAAAAGACATGGACAATATGGAAGAAAAGTAAGTTGAATAGTGAAAAGATATGGAAAATGCGAAGAAAAGTAGGTTGAAATGTGAAAGATTTGGAAAATACGGAAAAAACGTAAGTTGAATAGTGAAAAGATAGGGAAAATATGGAAGAAAGGTAAGTTGAAATGTGAAAAGATTTGGAAAATATGGAAGAAACGTGAGTTGAATAGTGAAAAGTTTTGGAAAATACGATGACCTCATTCCCGGTCAGGGCCTCTTCCGGTCAAGTGACTTCCAGTGACGTCACTTCCGGTAGCACCCCCTGAAATATGGTTTGAGCCGTACTGATACCGTAACCGCACTATTATACTGATATTTACCATCAAACGGAATTACGATATTACGTTAAAAGGAAAAAGAAAAGAAAACGGAGTTACATCGCTGCTTTATCCAATTATAGAAAGCGGTGATAATTTACGATATTTCACATCAGAAGTTTATTCCTGACATTGTTCACACGTGCAATAAATTATCACTAATTAATAGATGTTTCCTTTGTGCGTTATGATGTCAGTATCGATTAAGTGACGCTTTGAAAATACTGATAATATCGCTCACTGCAACGTCGAACCATCTACGACGTTACCGATTATCATCATAACGTGACCTTTGAAGGTGATGACATACATTATTAAATTTATGGTTTTATACAGTATTATAAAACCATACAATTCGTTTCTTGTGATAAATTGTCATATTGCACGGCAGTATTTCATATTGAACGATCAATTTAGCGGTGGGCGAAATTTCGGCAAAATTTTAAAATTCTAGCTAATCGTTTTCTACGTCCGTTGCATTGACATCACACAAACACAAACAGAAAGTGGCACTGAAGTTTTATAAACGCAAGCAGAATCCAAATATAAATTTGGACATACTGAATTAGTAATATAAATTTGTACACACTGAATTAGTACAAGTATTTATGATATTGAATGGATCAGCTCATGGGTTTTTGGATTTGAAAATAAGAACAACAATCAATCCCTAAAAATCTATCCAGGTACACTTGGTTTGTTAAATGTAATAAAACAATTACAGCACTTTATTTTGTGCAATGTGATGTGTTATGGAGAACTGAAAAAACAATATTGAACGGGGCCTTCGGCTTTGGTCAATATTACTTTTCAGTTCCCCATAACACATCATATCGCACTCAATGGAGTGCAATAATTGTATATTATTGATAATATCACTGTTCTTCCTATCGGTCTCGCTTCTATGTTATTAGTATTATATTGTCTGTCCCCGCCATCACAATTGCCGTTACTCTATATCAATATAATATTAAAGATGCAAAACTAGAATGGCAGTAAAGATTATCCTGTCATACTAAAATCAAATTTATAATATGCATTGCTATTGCACGGACGTCATCGGTAGGCTAAAAAGAACAGATGAAGAAGTGTATTGGTTAATTAATTTAAACCGTATTGCATCAACTAATAACCACATATCCTCATCAAAAAAGAGAAAACAACAAATACATAAAAGTATACGTGTTTTCGTGAAAATCTGAGTTTATGTTGCTTATGAATCCGTAAGTGTTAGCTGCGGATTAAAGACTACGACTGTTATTATCTATTTTCATCATAAATGCTTAGGTTGAACTCTCCACCACAAAGATAGGGAAATGGAATTTCATTCTATGTGAAACACCAAATAGGGTCATTGTTTTTGTAATCAGTGCCATTATTATTCAGTTTGTATTCTTGCAAGTAACTTCTTACAATATCCGATGTAAAATTGACGAGCTTAGAAGTCTTAATTCACAAACGTTCACAGTAATGTGTTTTAGGTTGCACTGTCCACCACAAAGAAAATGAAAATTGCGGTGTTTTTATTTGTAATTGAAACACCAAATATTTAATCAGCATCATTGTTATTCAGTTTAATTTGTGTTCTTACAAGTAACATCGTACGAATTCCGATGTAAAATTAACGAGTGTCGAATTCTTAATTCATAAACGTTGACAGCAATATGTTTGAGTTATGTCATGGTTACTAAATTGCTTTCCTTACAATAAATGAAACGAATCCTATGATGATAATGGTGTATTTTTTTTTTTTTTTGTAATATTGTGAAACCAACGAATAAAAGTTCTTTATTGCTAAAAACATCAGAAATAAATAGTCACGTGCCCATGATATTTGTTGTAAAAACTAGCTTTGTGTGTTACATATACGCTTACAACACAACAATAAACAGTACGATAGTTTGACTGACATGCCTTGTCGAATAATCAGAGTTAGCGTAACTTGAAGTACAGCTGGAAAAGCTGATCACAAAATAAAATAAAATAAACTAAATAATAATAAAAATAAGAAAAAATAAATAAAGAAATATAAAAGGAAATAAACTAGTTTAGGTTGATATGTGAATCGATGAATCACATTAAAATCATCAGTTAAATAATATACGATCTATTTACATCATGTGGGTGCCGTTCTGGTCATGATCGTATGGTTGTTGGATTAACAACTACCTATGCAATCAGTACCTATCACCACAAAAGTTGTTAGATCGAATCCCGTTCATGGCGGGATGTACTCAATACAACTGTATTTATACTTGTCAGTGAATTGCGGCAGGTCGGTGGTTTTCCCCACCAATAAAAATGACCGCCACGATAAAACTTAAATATTGATGAAAGTGACATTAAACACCATATCCTATCCCTATTTACATGTGATGCATCTCTACTTACTCTCACAGCAAACTACATTTTGGGAACTGACCATTTAACTTCATAGAGGGGGTATATGCTTCCCCCGAGCCATACTTTTTTCCACCGGAAACAAACATCAAATTATTATTTTGTAACATTCAAAATTTCCGATATTTTTTTTTTTTAAACTGTCGGGTCAACTTATTAATTTTGCTTATCTTTCAGCACATATTCTTAACAAAAGTTAATTTATAACATGTGGTGACCGGAAAACCTTAACCCCTGTATTTCCTGTCCTTCGATTTGCGGCTTCTGGTTACCCCTTTTGTATCTTGGACGTGGCATTATTTAAATTGTATATGTTCATGTAAATGTATTACTTACATTTTCGATGTTACCGAATTATACGCTATACGAAACATTCTTTCAATGTGGGTGTCACAAATATGTTATTTTATTCAAAATCTTTTATCATCTATGATTTCAAATGTGACGAAATAGGCCAATAAAGGTAATACAGTGATGTAGTAATTGGGTTTCATTAGAGAAAGAATTACAAAAACGGGCCTCCTCTATCAGTTTTTACGTCACATGGGGAATTCAAAAGAATGTGCACAGTTGTTATATTAAACAATTGTTACATAATATCTTCATACAGATTCGCGTCATTGATATATCTTGAAGACCATGGCGGATCTGATCATCATGTTGTTTTTTTTATTTTGCAATCTTGCATGTTAAATTGAATATAGATATACAATTATTCCAAAATAGATAATTGTCAGCAAAGTAATAAATTAGTTTATTCACCATATTGATATATGACATATTGCATTTAGATGCAAAGAAACAAAATGCATTGTACAATATTAAATTGTTGTTATGTTGGCGCTCCATTAGAATGTAAAGTGAAGCTATGATGATATATTTAAATTCCATATCAGATAATGTTCGTATCGTTTGACTGTAACACGGCGGTTGTCAAATTTGGAGCAGAAATTACTGACCCTTCCGGAGCACCTGAGTTCGACCTTTAGTTTTCTGTATATTTTCTGTAGATGGTTGTTTGTCCTTTTGTTTTTTTTATTTTGGCTATTGTATTGTCTGTCCTTGTTTTTGGGTTCTTTGTTTTTTTTTTTTTGTGCTTGGTACCTACTTGTATCACTATAAAGCTGGAATATGACACATATGGAACTCTTTTAATGAAAAATGTGTCTTGTTTGATCTAAAAGCGATCTGTATTACAGCCATATTTATATCTGTAAGAATACACCGTTTAGACATGATATTGCGATATGATGAATCAATGGGGCGAATATTTTGATTGAAACAAATGGAAGTGAAGATAACGTATAACGTAAAATGATCCAAATTTTCTTTTCACCCTCGACCATTACAATATATTGCTTTGATTTCATCTATTTTTGTGCGTATCATTGTTCATGAAAACGGATAGTGAGATGTTCATTGATTATTGAATTTGTTGTTTTGATACCTGATTATAAACTTCTCTTGTTATATATGCCTTTCTTGATAGACTTATAATCATGTATGATGATATTGACGAAAATCACGCAAATTGGTATATGTGTTAAACTAGTGGAACAGGAACTGCTTTTCCTTCCGGAGCACCTGACTGGGATTACCCGCGTTTTGTTCTGTGGGGTTCGTGTTGCTCAATCTTGTGAATCATTGTTTGTCGTTGTATTTACAGTCCTTTTCCGATTATTGGCTTCTGATAACCTCAATGGTAACTTCAAAGTTTTCTCATACAAATTAAAAAAAATGCACCAATCTTCTCCCACAAAAGTTGAATAATTTCATGAGGAAAGTTGTTACAAATAATAAAACAATGTAAAACCAAATAACTCGTTAATGTATTAATAAATCTTCAACAACGTTGAACATCTCTCTATATTCATTACATTACACTAGTTTCACGTAAATCAAGTGTTAGTTAATGGTCCCATTGATGATATTCTTCATCTGTTTATGACCGTCGTTTATTCTTACTATCCTGTTGATCTCCTATTAGTAAAGTTTGGCAGAATATACATATTGGCACACAGAGTAGGGTCACCGTATTTTCATGTTACGAGTGTAAGATAACCTTTTCCCATATTGTCAACTTAAGTCTGGTTATTATCGTTTCTTGTTCAATGGTAACGCAATTGATGAATAGGACTTTGTGAGGTAGAATGATGAAAGAAGTACCAAGATTCAACTCTCAGAATGAAGCTATTTCTATTTTGATTGGATCTTACAGAACATAATTGAGTATGTATATATATATATATATAAACGTCTAAAATGGTTTGTAAAACAACACCAAGTACACAAAACAAAGTGATAAAGAATTAAACACTTCGTAGAATGACAAAATGTTCGTCCCACCGAGGGACTTTATCAATGTCTAATTAAATAAAATCTCGAAACAATATGGCGACTTTTCAAATTTCAAAAAAGTTTTTGACGGTCCATGTACGGCACAAAAGAACCAGAAAATGCACATATGAAACTACATGCATAAAAGAATGGAAATCCTACATATAAATTAATAAAAGTACAATAACAATAATATAAATATACAATAGGGCTACACATTTAAATAAATGTTAAATTAGAAATAAAAATAAATATAAAAATGAGACATTATTGGTAAATGTATCAAATAGCACTGTCAAAATATTGTTGAAAACGGTATGATACCCAAACTCATTCAAAAAAACGGCCCGCCACAGTGTGGAATATATACTTTGGGCCAATAGAGCAAACTGTATGTCCTAATACGACTGGAGGAGATCAACACGAATAGGAGTCAAGAGAGGATATTACTTTTTCTCATTGATTCCATTCGGTGATAAGGTCTTAAGTTTTCTAATCCAGAATCTTTCCCTTTCCTGTTTGCTTTTATCATCCCACTTGGGGTTATGGTCAATTATGGTGACCTTCAGTTTGCCGAAAGAATCATGGTGGCCCGTCGATCTGAGATGTCTGCTGAGTGGAAGGTCAGGTTTGCAATTTGCATCGCTTCTGTGGCCATTCAAGCGTTTACTAAGTTGTTGTTTAGTTTCTCCGATGTATTGAAGACCACAAATTGCACATTCCAGGAGGTAGATAATATTTTCTGTCTTGCAGTTGGCATTGCAGTATATGATGAAATGTTCTCCTGTATGTGTGCTGCTGAAATTTTGTGTGCATTGGATGTTTTTGCACGTCATACATCGTCTCGAATCACATTTTTGACACTGACCATTGTAGGCAGATCGAGGGGAGATGTCAGCTCTCACCAAGATGTCTTTCAAACTTTTGGGTTTCCTGAAGGCCAAGACGGGTGGTTCTTTGAAGATTTTACACAGTTCTGGGTGTTTTTGTATGGTTGTCCAGTGCTCACGAACGATGCTGGATAAATTACTGAGCGCAGGATGGTATGTAATGACAAATGGCACTCTGTTGTTCGCGTTCTTTTCTTTGTATTGGATGAGGTCTTTTCTGTCAATACCACTTACTTTGTTAAAACAATGGTTAATGCTCGCATTGTTGTAACCCCTCTTTTTTAGATGACATTTCAGTTCCCCAAGCCGTTTTTTGGTGGTTTGTTCGTTGGAGCAGATGCGTTTGATTCGGAGAGCTTGGCTGTACGGAATACTTTTGGTGCAATGTTTAGGATGACAACTCTGTGGGGACAGGTACTGATGTTTATCTGTCGGTTTGTTGTATATGTCAGTTGACATAATACCATTTTCACAGGTGGTGTAAGTATCCAGAAAGGAGATGTTATTTCTAGATGTTTCATGTACCACCACAAAACGGCTTGGGGAACTGAAATGTTATCTAAAAAAGAGGGGTTACAACAATGCGAGCATTAACCATTGTTTTAACAAAGCAAGTGGTATTGACAGAAAAGACCTCATCCAATACAAAGAAAAGAACGCGAACAACAGAGTGCCATTTGTCATTACATACCATCCTCCTGCGCTCAGTAATTTATCCAGCATCGTTCGTGAGCACTGGACAACCATACAAAAACACCCAGAACTGTGTAAAATCTTCAAAGAACCACCCGTCTTGGCCTTCAGGAAACCCAAAAGTTTGAAAGACATCTTGGTGAGAGCTGACATCTCCCCTCGATCTGCCTACAATGGTCAGTGTCAAAAATGTGATTCGAGACAATGTATGACGTGCAAAAACATCCAATGCACACAAAAATTCAGCAGCACACATACAGGAGAACAATTCATCATATACTGCAAAGCCAACTGCAAGACAGAAAATATTATCTACCTCCTGGAATGTGCAATTTGTGGTCTTCAATACATCGGAGAAACTAAACAACAACTTAGTAAACGCTTGAATGGCCACAGAAGCGATGCAAATTGCAAACCTGACCTTCCACTCAGCAGACATCTCAGATCGACGGGCCACCATGATTCTTTCGGCAAACTGAAGGTCACCATAATTGACCATAACCCCAAGTGGGATGATAAAAGCAGACAGGAAAGGGAAAGATTCTGGATTAGAAAACTTAAGACCTTATCACCGAATGGAATCAATGAGAAAAAGTAATATCCTCTCTTGACTCCTATTCGTGTTGATCTCCTCCAGTCGTATTAGGACATACAGTTTGCTCTATTGGCCCAAAGTATATATTCCACACTGTGGCGGGCCGTTTTTTTGAATGAGTTTGGGTATCATACCGTTTTCAACAATATTTTGACAGTGCTATTTGATACATTTACCAATAATGTCTCATTTTTATATTTATTTTTATTTCTAATTTAACATTTATTTAAATGTGTAGCCCTATTGTATATTTATATTATTGTTATTGTACTTTTATTAATTTATATGTAGGATTTCCATTCTTTTATGCATGTAGTTTCATATGTGCATTTTCTGGTTCTTTTGTGTCGTACATGGACCGTCAAAAACTTTTTTGAAATTTGAAAAGTCGCCATATTGTTACGAGATTTTATTTAATTAGACATTGATAAAGTCCCTCGGTGGGACGAACATTTTGTCATTCTACGAAGTGTTTAATTCTTTATCACTTTGTTTTGTGTACTTGGTGTTGTTTTACAAACCATTTTAGACGTTTATAATTGTTTTACTTGTATAGTATCGTTATACCGTAACGATCCAACACCCCGTAAGATTGATCGTTGACTGGTTTTGCAGACGTTGTATATATATATATATATATATATTTGAGCTGACATTTTTATTTCCTCGACGGGATTTGAACTCACACCATTGATACATTGTAGCGCCAATCACCTAGCCATATGTCAAGCGCTATATGCCACTCGGCCACATCCGCTATATATATATATATATATATATCATTTGCACAAGCAAATGTCGTTTATTTGTAGAAATATACAGCGTCTAGTTGCCAGAATCTAGTGCTGACGGGACACTGTACTTGTCTTTATTTATTAGACAACCACACGTGACATGAGGGTACCTAATAATACCTCATGATACACGCGCTGTGAGTGAGTGCTTTCTAATGAAAGTTTAAATAAGGATAACAGTCTAGTACAATGTCCGAATGGGATGCAATGATGAGTTACTTGTCCGTCTGTTAGTTTGCGTGATTTTTTAATGCTACGATCTGTCATTGAATGTGTTCTTGGACGGACAAGTAACTGATTACTACATCCCATTCGGACATTGTACTATTTAAGGGCCGTCGTGTCTGTGATCGCATTGCAGTTGGATTTACAACTACATATGTAATCAGTGCCTATCACCACTAACGCGGTGAGTTCGCTCAGGCGGGATATACTCGATACAACATTATGTGATAATGTTTGTCAGTGACTTGCGGCAGGGCGGTAGTTTTCTCCCGGGTACTCCGGTTTCCTCCACCAATAAAACTGACCTCCACGATATAACTGAAATATTGTTGAAAGTGGCGTTAAACAACATAACCCTCACTCTTAAATTCACCATTCTTTATGAATGACTGACACATCTATATTTAACCTTACGTTACGACATATTGAAATTTAGACTAACAAACGGAAAGGTGTCTGCTAAATTATTAGTATTAACAGGAAGAAAGGAAACAATAGGATAACTGCTAAAGGATCGACCATTTAAATGTAAGGGGGTGGGGTGGGGTAGGGTGGGTTTTGTTTTTTAATCCAGTTGTCACATTTTATAAATATAAAAATAAATAAATAAATAAACGTGGTGAAAGATAATCAAAAATAACTAAGTTGACCCAGCAGTTTCAAAAAATATATCCGTAATTTTGAATGTTAAAAAATATAATTTTATGTTTGTTTCCGGTGGAAAACAATTCTGGCTCGATGGAAAAACCCCACTTGCTTCCCAAAATGTATTTTATTGTGTGAGAAAACAGAGTTCTGTTTCAAGTAAGTAGACCGTATATTATTTAGCTTATGATTCACATCGATTCACATATCTATCTCAAATAGTTCATCTCTTTTTGTTTTTGTCATCAGCTTTTCGAGCTGTACTTCAAATTACGCAAACTCTGATTATTGTACAAGACATGTCAGTCAAAATTTCGCCATGTTAGTAAAACTATCGCACTGATTATTATTGTGTTGTAATCGTATATGTAACGCACAAAATTAGTGTTTAGAAAATAGCATGCGAACGTGACTATTTATTTCTTATGTTTTTAGCAATAAAGAACGTTTATTTGTATTTGTAGGTTTCACAAGATTGCAAAAAAATACACCATTATCATCATAGGATTTGTTTTATTTATTGTAAGGAAAGTAATAAAAAGATCATTTAGAAACCATGACATAACTCAACCACATTCCTGTGAACTTTTGTGAAATAAGACTTCGAAACTCGTCAATATTACACCGGAATTCGGAATAATGTTACTTGTAACAACAAAAATTAACTACACTGAATAGCAATCGCGCTAATTAAACAATTGATGGCACAATCTTGGTGCTTCAGTTACAATAAAACTCCATTTTTCTTAGCTTTATGCTGGAAAGTGCAACCTAAGCCTTTATGATGACAATAGATAATAACAGTTGTAGTCTTTACTCCGCAATTAACAATCAAGGGTTTATAATCAAGAAGAGATTGAAGATACCAAAAGGGTAATCAGAATCCTTATATCAAAGAAGAACAGACAACACAATGGCCAAAAGAAAAAAGTACAAAAGGACAAACAACGATCTATAAAACATACACATAAAACTAAAGATCGAGTAACACGAACCCCACTAAAAACGGGGGATGAATACAGGTGCTCCGGAAGGATAAGCAGTTCCTGATCAACTAGTGGCACCCTTGTAAATCTAGTTACATACACACAGATTTTCACGAAAACACGCAAAATTTGATTTATGTGCTGTTATCTCTTTTTGATCAGAGTATATAATTATAAGTTGATGAAATACGGTTTAGATTAATTTACCAATACATTTCTTCATCTGTTCGTTTTAATAAAACACTTGTCTACAGACATCACTAAAGTTGTGACTTCGAATCCCACTCAAGGCGAGGTGTACTCGATACAACAGTATGTGATAAAGTTTGTCAGTGACTTGCGGCAGGTCGGTGAGTTTCTCCGGTTTCCTTCACCAAAAAAACTGACCACCACAATATATCTGAAATATTGTTGAAAGTGGCGTTAAATACCACACCCGAACCCTAATTAATTTATGCTTACAGTAATGCCCGATCAGAATTATTTTAACGGTGATACCAATTACAACATTATGTCAAGGATCAAATTATGATAAAGCTATGCTAACGGTTATAGAAAATTATTCTAAAGATACTATTATTAAACAATATCATGATAACAGTTGAAACTGAACTATTATTTATTCCAGCAATTTAACTATCACAGATTCATACAAACACTCACACATTAGTAAAGGCCATTTGATTAACCATACCATCCCAAATTCATACTAGCAGTCGCAACGATACTCTACCTTTGGAAACAAATCTTAATTATGGTTTTAGAAATTTGTAGGACAAGTATATACAAGTCTTACGGTGTGTAGATTATTACACATATTAAGAAGAGCTTACAACAAGATAACAAAATGTTAAATCAGTTTTCGTAAATCGATATAGGACAGACAATTCAATGGGAAACTGTAAAAAAACAGCAAATACAAAAACCCAATCAAAAGAACATTTCTTCTGCAACCATTAACAAGACGGTTTGAATGTTTACAGACCAATTGTCATATGATATGGCGTGTTAGACACCAGTTTAACTTGTAAATTGTCAGTTCTACTATCTATTGACATTACATATATTCGTCTAAATAGAAGACGCAGCGAATCATAGTGACATCATCAGACCTACGAATCATTTTCTCGATGCAGTGACCACTTTGGATATATCATTTTAGTAGGTAATATCAATGATTGGTTCTACAATTTTCAAATCATCATCATAATTGTTGATTGATATTATGAGCAATATATCAGCTATATTTATGACGAGAACAAGTTGAAATAAAAACGACACGTTTCTGGAATACGCGTTTTATTTGTAACCGCTTTTTACATAACATTTGTTCACGCTACGATATAGCTGACATACTGCCAAATTTGGCGCTAAACAACAATCAATCAATCGTTTCTGGAATAACATTCATCAGGTACGCTCATAGACAACAGATTGAATAGCCAAATAACATAAAAGCTTTTAAGGTTACCTATGCATGAGGAAAATTGACTTTAGTTTTAAAGATGACTACATTATTTAGAAACTCTGCATTTCAACCATGCTACCATATTCGTGTAGGAACACTTACTAACAGGGCGGATGACACCCGTGGAGTAATAATGGTGCACATGCAGAGGGATCAATCCGTTAATAAAAACGTAGATAAAGAACAATTCATCACGTAGGTAAGGACACTTTGAAGATACCAAAGATGTAATTAGACGCTGGAAACCGAAGGACAGAAAATACAATAGCTCAAAGAAAAAGGATAAACAATTATCATAAAATGGGAAAACTACCCCACTCTCGGAACAGTTCCAAAATCTAATTCCAACCCTTCCTTATAACTTGATGAGCAGCGCTATGGTAAAGAACACAGGGTCCTAACCTAGATCTTCATACATAATATATTTAATCTTCGTGACACAGGACTTGTCATATATATACAATTAGTTCTATCAAACAGCTGATGGCCTTATTCATCATGCGATTTGTATTACAATGTTCTATAACTTCATGCTTTGTTCATATCAAGGGCATGCAAATTGCTGTTTTTTTCTAAAAAAAAAAACAAAATTTTTTTTTTTTTTATACATATATGTATGAAAAGACTAGGCTTTTTAAATTCCGTTAATAATGATGATACATCTTTTGAAATATACCAATACGAATTTCAACTTTCGATTGCTCGCCTTATGGCATCATATGAACATAATGGGAAAAAAACCCATTAATTAAATGGCGTAGACTTGAGTATACGAGGGTAATTTGGTACCGCAAGGTGAAATATTGAATAGTTTGTATTGACAAATATTTTTCACAATTTCAAAAAGATGTCGTGCATTTATTCTTGCAAAATAATTATAAGCTTACATAGTTTACATAGCTTAGCAAATGAACATAAATAGCAAGCATGCGTCTCGTCGAGTCGCATGTAAAATAATAATTGATATTTTTTTGGGGGTGAAAATCACAAATGTATACAACTAGAATTTCCAGGCACGCATCTACGTCCGTTACTAAGAGCAATATATGACTTTTTTTCATCACGCACAACCAGTGGAACAGTTAGTTAAATTTCTATACCCGTTAAAAAAGGGGGTATCCCAGCACTGCTAAAATGTCATTGCTTACAAATGTAAAATGTCATAATACTGTTTTTATATAGCTGCTATGGTAAGCTAGAGTTTCTACAGTTTTGTTTGCTTGATTATGGCTTTAGAATGCAACAAATGGATTATGACGCCAGCAATAATAAAACAAATTTTGCTTTCAATATGTGCAAAAGGGCAGACACGTTGTGGGCTATATATTAAATGGTTTCATTTCAAGTAGAACGCTGATATTCTTAATTCGTATTGACATTAGCATTTCGTTCGTTTTAGAGAGTAGGTGATTGCTGTCTTACGCCAAGTGTTTTAGAGAGTCGGTGATTGCTGTCTTACGCCAAGCATTTTAGAGAGTCGGTGATTGCTGTCTTACGCCAAGCGTTTTAGAGAGTCGGTGATTGCTGTCTTTCGCCAAGTGTTTTAGAAAGTCGGCGATTGCTGTCTTACGCCAAGTGTCTTATAGAGTCGGTGATTCCTGTCTTACGCCAAGCGTTTTAGAGAGTCTGTGATCGCTGTCTTACGCCAAGCGTTTTAGAGAGTCGGTGACTGCTGTTATACGCAGAGTGGGTAATTTATTCAATTAAATAATGACGAGAATGTGCTATGTTTTGCTACAGGCCAACGCACAGGGTTATGATATTTTTTAATATGCTAGTTAAGTCCCCAAAATAACGTTTGGAGACTTATTGTTTTTGCTCCGTTTATTGTTATTATTATCATTCTTTTTTTTCAGTTGCACATGGCGTTGTCCGCAGTGGTTCTTATAAACCATCGGTCCAATGATATTGGGTTTGGTATGATGATATATATAGTTATGTATCTAGTTGTTCATAAAGGTTTGGAATTTTGCACTAGGGCTCATTTGAGTATACTGTGAGGGACATCAATAGTTTACTATAGAATCCTGTTAGGGATTTTTTTTTCTTGAGGAAAATATGTTTTTGGTCCGAACAGGAATCGAATCCATAATCCACACTCCACACCCTGAGGCGAGCACCAAAGAGGTGGTCAAGTTTTGCTTTCAATAATTATTTATCACACATATATGTTGAGCTAAACTCCTGATTGATTGACATATATAAAATGCAATTTATTTCTACAAGGTCATCATTTGAGATAGAGATAAGAGTTAATGTCTTTATAACGATTTGTTGTCTAGGTAGGATTAGAGCTTAGTGTCGTGTAGCCATCTTTATGTTTGACAGTAAAACAATTGGAGATATGCATGAAATGAGAATTATTTATTTGAGCAAACCCTCTATTTAAAGACGAATGGTGGCAGTAGACTCTTAGTCTGTGACTATGCATCACACAAATGTATACACTCGATGCAATATTATTTCTTAAATACGTGTAGAAGGACTGGGCTATGTTTTTTGGGGAGGGGGTGAGTTTAAAGCCACTTTCAACAATATTTCAGATATGTCGTGGTGGTGAGATTTATTGGTGGAGGAAATCGAAGTACCCGGAGAAAACCACCGACCTGTCGCAAGTCACTAACAAACTTTATCACATAATATTGTAACGAGTACAGTTCGTCATGAGCGGGATTCGAACTCACAGCCTTAGTGATGATAGGCACTGATTGACAGGTAGTTGTAAATCCAACACCATACGACCACGACCACGACGGCTCCAGTAGAAGGATTGGAGATTAACTCGCGCTGTTGATTCCTAATCATATATTATGATTAGACTAATAACTTGTTATTGTTTCTCAACAAAACGGAATGGACAACATGTCATGATAACGTCTATGTAAACCCTCTCCCCGAAGGTATCACTCGCACATAAGTCAGTGTATCGGTACTGACATGGTTTATTAGATATCGAAATTTACAGTTCCTAAATAATGTATCGAATTTAATGATAAATACATTATTTACGAACTATAAACCTAAAGATTTCCTTCCGCAGGCATTGATGACATTAGCTGATTTGGCTATCAGGTATATTCCTGCTACCGAAACTTTTTTTTTAAATTATTTGTGTTGACCTTGTGCGCACCTGATGCAATGATGGTTATTCCAGAAACGAGTCGTGGGAATTAAATTATACATCTACGTTTTTTATTAATTTAAATTATCAGCCACATGCAGATGTTTTAAACATTTTGACACCGATGATAAACAAAGGGTGACAATACTATTGTAAATCACCACCGACCCGTTGAAAGGTATGGTCTTTATCAGATACATAAGCATGTAGCGGAGTAATACCGGTGAGTAAGATCCTAATTCTCCCCTCTTTAACATTGGATCTCTAGCGACAATGCACATATAGTGAAAATGTATAAAGATAAGGAAGTCAACAGAAATGTCAAAAATATGTTTTATCAATGTGTGACGTAAAAGTGTTTTTGACATTTACTTTCGTAGTTAAAATACTTCAGGTGACTCGGGGTTGTTGATAGTCCGAGATTCCTCTGCCGTCTGACGGCTTTTATGGATTTGCTGTAGCCGTGAGACGTCAGAGAGCTATGCATACGGAAAACAGCGGATTTGTTTCTCCAACTCTTGTTCAGCACATTTCCACGTTTCGTGGCTATCGGATTATATTTTCTATCAGAAACCCTTATATAAATCACCAATCATGTTTCTGTTCATTCATAACCATCTTACCCTTACATTTGTCACGTGACTACGAGAAAACCACGATTACCGCAATGTATAATGGGAGATGATTTGCATATAAACAAACAAACAAATATTTTATTGCCAATCATACACGCCTGTTAAGGCAGAACAATTAACATAAAATTTAATACAGTTGATTATATTGATTGGTAATGATTTTAACAGCAATAGTGAATTACAGATAACCATAAGAAAAAAAAATGATGTAGTACCTTGTCCAAAAAGGGGGGACGTAACACATGCTCTTTCCGAAGCCCGTTGGTAACACTCTGCCATTGAATCTTTTCTTTCCAACACATTCTGTATTATTTCCTTCTGCTCTGCTTTGATCTGTAGATGGACTGTTTGTCCTGCAGAATACGCTTAAATGTATCGTCTTCCGTGTGATTTGAATGTTGTTTACGTATGCAAATAATGCTCAAATAATTTGGCGCGCTGCATTAAGTAGCTCCCATCATGCAATGCGTTACTGTCATCATTCAGTTAGTATCGCGAGATCACGTTTGTAGATTCGAAATAGGAAGTCAAATGGCGGAATAATAGGATCTAAGGCAAAATCGTGCTGTAATGGAGTGTAACACCATTTTCTGAGGGTAAGATGGTTATGAATGAATTGAAAAATGATTGGTGAAGCGATTTATATTAGGGTTTCTGATAGAAAATAAAATCCGATAGCCACGAAACGTGGAAATGTGCCGACCAAGAGTTGGAGAGGCAAAGCAGCTGTTTTCCGTATGCATAGCTCTCTGACATCCCACGGCTACAGCAAATCCATAAAAGCCGGCAGATGGCAGAGGAATCTCGGACTAGGTTGTTGATGGAGATGGTTCAAGATAGATGTTCCACCCTCCTCACTGAATTTGGTACTGCTTTGACAACTATTTTACCTCTTTTGTTCCAGTATTGTTATAAATACTGTTATAGTGACAGCCGGAACCTTTGAGCCGTAATGAAATCGTGAGGGTTGGCGCTTTAAAATCTGATTCAACCCACCATTTCTTTAGAAATGCCTGTACTAAGTCAGGGTCATTACGGTTTTCACAGTTTTCCGGTTGTTGACTGATTTTGTCTGTTTATATACTTATGAATTTTGGCTTTCCCTTTGGAAGATTGTTCGGAGTTCGGTAATTTTGTTATTACCCTTATATGCGAGCATGAGCGAGCTCTTTATGGTATAAAATGTGTACTTAGGATTTTTTAACAAACATGGTTGAACATACTGTGGAAGAAAAACAAATTCGACGCTTTGTAAACACCGGTTTCCGCGTAACACACTAACACACTCAACTAATGAAGATCTTCTTAACATAAAGCGCAAATGTGATCCTGAAGTCTCGTACCCTCTCTCGTACGTCCGATACCACTGAAACCCGGAACCCGTGTGTAATAAAAGTCATTTTGCTAACTTGTTTTACTTATATTGATATTTTTTAATTTATTAAATCTCTTCTGACATACTGACAAGAACTTGTGTTTCTACGCGGAAGTTAACTTTTGAGATTTCGTAAGGAACGATAACTTGAATAAAGGAACGACAGCTCGATTGAATGAGACTAGATTCGGCCCTTAAAAAAAGGTCGTCCCTAATATATCTCGGCCCAAAAAATCTCGACACTTTTGATGAAATTGCCAGATAATTTTCAGATGCGCGAGCATTCATGGCCGTGCCGGTTTCATATTATAAACAAATAACTAGAAAGCTGTAAAATTTAATAGCAGAAAAAACATCAAAATGTCCAGTACTAGAGAAAAACACTAGTAATGCTTGGTTTTACTATCTATTTTGTTTTATGAAAGCATTATTCATGTTGCTGGCATCCATTTCAATATTTACCGAATGGCAGCATGTGATAAACAATTCAAACATGTACAGCTTTACAATTCTGTAAACGTCTCCATCGGTCATGTCAAAGATAGCTTTGTCATACTAAATCAATATATACTACAGCTAAAATAGCTGTTCTTCGGATATGAAAGATAGTGAATAGTACATCTTGACAAGGAAACAAATAATAAATAATCATATCGAACTCAGAGAACCAAAGTGTAAAGAGGTCATACCAGGCAAAGCTGACCGCGATGCCAAATCAGTTTTAATACAAAAGAAAAATTATATCACAAACAGTTGGATTTCAGTAAACATCAACACGATAGGGGTGGCGGTTATGGTATTTATCGCCACTTTCAACAATATTTCAGTTTTATCGTAGAGGAAACCGAAGTACCAGGAGAAAACCATCGATCTGACAAACTTTATCATATACATAATGTTGTATCGAGTGCATCGAGTACACCTTGCCATGAGTGGGATGATTCGAAATCACAGATTGCGCAGGTAGTTATATGTCAAACTGTCATATGATCAAGATCACGTCGGCCACTCAACAAGATATGAAGTGAGGCTATCTATTATATTTTAATCATTGAACTGCAGTTTACACCATAACGCTGCGGGTAAGCAACGAACCAGTTGATACCAATTACACATCCGTTGGTTTGACCCGAACGGTGACCAAGCAGCAAATTTACGGCACTCGAGGCGAGTATACTACTCATTGCACCAAAGAGGTGTTCCTGTATTATTGCTTGTTTGTTAATAATTCATTATCACACATACACTTAAATTTGAACATCAGAGTGATAGATATATGAAATCGTAATTTCTTTCTATCAGGTTTTTCTATTAAGTTAGAGAAATGATTGTATGTCTTTATGATCATTGGTTGTCTCGGTCTAATGAGCTAAGCCCGTATTCTTAAACTATATTAGGGTAAACTTGAAAAGTCAGTTACATATTAAACCGCATTACGCTAAGCCAAACAATTCAGTGACATGTTAAACCACACAATGCTAAGCCCGACAAGCCAGTTGTTTTATACCATTCATCATTGATTGTCAAATGCACTATTATATAAAACTGTATTGTTTTGGTATTACTGGAAATAGATTAATAAAGAATTGCAATGTTCGGACATTTTCATGAATAGAATATAAGCGAAGTTGGCTCTTCAATGGAACAAGATTAACACTTGTAACTTTAAAGCTTCCATGTTTCATTAATACATGTATTTGAGAATTATCGAAGATGAAAATAAATTTCCATTTGCTCGTTTGTTTCATTCATTCCGCACAATACATGTATGTTAAACAATAAGGTGATATAATAAAATAATCAAACAATTGCAGTCTTTGGATGTCGTTAATGCTTGGATTTATTGAACAGACAAAAACATGTGAAACTTCGGACTACATCTTCGGGAAATATTCTTGTCAATAAATCCAGATATTGACCTCGCCAAATGGCTAATATTGAAAAGAATATTAAACACAAACTAATTAATATAAACACACAAAAACATAGGTATAATGATCAGATGTGAATGTTTCACAAGCTGCGAGATCATCAGTATTATTGCTGGGAAAGCCGTTGTACCCAGTGGAAACCACTGGTCTGTTGCAGAGTACTGACAAGTATTTGACTATTAGCGTAACAGTGCTTGAGGAAGGTTATTCCCGAAGTGCGTTGTGCGTACTAAATTATATATTTACATGTTTATTGTTATGTATGTTGTATCTTGTTATGATAAGGAGTCAAACTAACAACTCTAGTAATGAAAGGCATTGATTGCAAAGGTAGATATACATCCAATAGGCCATTTACACCTTTCCGACTTTTACTCTGAGATTAAATGTTCTACAGGAGTTTTCCTCCCTTTAAGGTAGAAAACGTGTCAACTTAGATGAAAATAATATATATTCTTCTCCATAAATGTATAACATTTGAAAGTTGCAACAATATGTGAATTTTCTATTTGCTATAACAGTATCCTGTTGATTTTAACGAGATTCAAATATCCGCAACTTAAGAACAAAGTATACTCAAATTCGTTGTCCTTTTCATATTGCTCCTGCTAGGCCGGGTTCCATTTTGTCTGTCGTAGAGGAGATAACTCGTAATAATTTGAACTAAAACGTACCGTTTTAGAATGAAATCGGGAATATGCAAAAGGTCTACTACTATGCGATTGCGACCACGATAATCCCTTCCAATGCATGGGAAATGAAGATATTCAGTCAACTTGCAACATACATTGAGAGTAATTCTACCATAAAACACTTTAAAAAACATATAATATTCTCGCTACAGAAAAGTGGAGTGAAACTGGATTGATTTTGGGTCTATTACCAATTACAACAAGGATAAGAGGTATCGTTACACTTTTTCACATTTTCCCCAGTGTTTCAAATGAAGCAACGCAAGCAGTTGTGAGGCATAAGCTGTTTAGAGACAGAGTCAACGCAACAAACATCTGTTTGAATCAACGTCTGAGTTACCTATGCGTTTTGGTGGGCAGTGTTACTATTTTCAGATACAGACAGGAGATTAACGAACTTTTATTTCTTTGATGATAAATCAACACGGATCTTCAATCCTGTTATACTAATCATAAACATAAACGTTTCGAGGTTTTGTTTACCAGATATATATAATCAATTATAAAACATATCTAACTTATTTATCAAACAAGGATATTACTGAATAGCTGATAGGAATCTAACCGAACAAGCGTAAACCTGTTTTGAAGCAAAGATAAACGAATAAGATCGAATACATCTTCTGCTATAATTTCCTAGAGAGTGAACAGTATCGAATGACCTGATGGTGGTCATTGTTCTCGTACATCCTGAAATACACAATCAAAACAAAATCCAATAGAACGACACGCCCTTGTAATTAAGTGTGATGGTGAACAATATCACCGATATCAACAAAACTAACAACTACTTTTCACCTTATTTCGTTGCACTAAACAAAAGCACACACATCTAACCCACATATACCGATGGAAATCTGGGAACGCTTGGCTTTATCTTGCTTAATGGCGCTCGACCAAATGAAGGAACAATTAAGTTTGGTCTATGGTGTTTAACGCCACTTTCAACAATGGAAAAATAAGCCAAAGATTCATAACAGGATCAATGCCAAAGATACTTTGGCGAAAAACATGTTTGTGAATGGAATAAAAACATTTTTAAAACCTTTTTTTACATTATGTTCGAGGCTACTAAATTTTTAATCTGATATTTCATTTAATGCACACGACGCGTTTCTGGAATAACTTTCATTAGGTACTCTCATAATCAAAAGCTAGGACATATTCTTTGAGGGGGTGGACAGAGGGGATACTCTCTCCCACCTCCCATCCCGTTTCTCCCACCTCCCACCTCCTTTCTCTTGAAAACATAAAATGAAAAACAAATCCAGACAAATATCCGTTTTTCTGTATTTTTATTATCTATGATCGACTTTCTTAAATTCTTGTTTCTTAAATGATCATTTTCATCATTTGTTCCTTTCCCCTTCCTCCTGACAAGGACAATTAAATCTCTTAAGCTATTTACTCACATTTTGTTTTGGGGGGTCCGTTTTCTCCCATATTGCAAATTTCTCCTTTCCCACTTCCCGCCCCTCTGTCTCCCACCTCCCGCCCCCATCCTCCCACCCCCCTCCTTTCCCACCTTCTGCCCCCTGTTCTCCTCCCTCCTGTTTTGCTGTCCGCCCCCTCTTTTTGGGAGGAAGCCAGAATAACCAATGTTGTCTAAGGTCTCCTTTTTCCGAAGGGTTGATCTTATTTTTAATACATTACATTAATTTCAAAAATAAATATATCTAATTCAATTTGCGTTCCGTATTATTAAACAAAAAAACATTTCAATATCCATATACCACGATCTGTTCTAAATCTTACAGTTCATTGACGGGTAAGAATGCGCAGACGAAATCAATAACTCGTACAAAACTCTTTTAGTGACAGACCATAATGCATCATTATAAGTGTGAGTGACATCCGGTAATGGTTTTGTCGCTTTGTGTCATTACAGACTCTATAAATACTACTTCCCTGATCAATTTAAAAGATTTGTGATTTGTATCGTGACAAAGATAAATATCGTCTGTGCTTGGTTTTCGTGACACAACAATTTTTTTAGTTGCACTCAAAGACATGTAGTATCTCTAATATTGGTATAGTTGTGTCGTAACATTTAGTACATCAACATAACGTTAATATTTGCTCTCTCCCGGGGGACGTGTTGTCATCGATGGCTTTTTATGTTTTAGATTGTAGGTTTGTCTTATCTGTCTATTTTTATGTTTTATGATTTTTTTTTTTTTATTTGGATTGATGGTGTCTACTAGACATCTACATTCGTTTATGCAGTGTTGTTGCTTAACCTCGATGAAGCAGTATTGAATCTATACGCGTGCTTTGCATATTTTTACAAGGTTGGTATAAACAATCAATGACTCTTGGAGAGGCACATGTCAGATAGACGCAAGACTAGGACGTGATGAAGGAAAGTAGAAAATGTTGCATTGACCATTTTGTGGTTCATTAAGACTGGTGCTAGTTGTCTTTTACGTGTAAGAAGAGTAAAACTCCTCATTTACAAAACATTAATTTGTGTCCCGCTCTAAAGGCTAGTTGTGTATTTGAATCGTCTCACAATCTACTGGAGGGGTGCACCAAACATCGAAATCACTGGGTTGATGGAAAAACCGGAGTCCCTGTACGTCCTGTATATTTAATTAATAATGAAATTTTGAAACTGTTTTGATTATGAGAGTACCTGATGAATGCAATTCCAGAAACGCATCTACAAGCATTAAATTGGGATGATAATATAGAATATTTTCCAATTATATTGCCAACATGAACAACAGATCTACAAACAACGATGAAAATTAATATAAGTAATATCCGTTAGTATTTGCCAGCTTTAATGTTTATGCAAAATTTTACTGTTGATATTTTTAGTTGTGGAAGACAGTAACAGAAAGCTTCAAGTAGTTATCTGACCTTCATCGTTCATATTTATATAGAAGGCTCAGCCAGCTCGATAAATCTAATTTTAGAGGCCCAAATGCGGGTAAACAAAGATAAGATGTAATATGGTTGCATGGTCATTGCTTTATTATCATATTGCTAGATATATGTATGTATGTAATGTATTTGTCTATGTATATATTTATTTGACTATGTCGGTAAAAAGCTCTCTAGAATGTATATGTTTATTGCTTGTATCTTATCTGACTATAAATACAATTTTCTGTGTATTAGTTATAAGCCACAATGCGGTGAATACGGATGTAATGTAATTTCTGTAAAATTGGGACATCAGTCTTCTCCATCAAATTAGCTATTCAAATATTTTGCATATATATTTCATCTGCAGAGCATGTGGTTCCTATCAGGACTTACTTGATAGAGGATGTTGCTAACACTGAAGCTACTGAACCAAGGGTTCCTATTGGTTAAGCTGAGGTCATCACTTCGAAAGTTTTACGGTTGCCACTATGACTTGGTTGAGTTTTGAGGCATATATGTTTCACAAATGACCACGGATATGTTCCACTTGTCGTAAGCACTTTCCACTGCTTTCGTCATTCTGACTGTGCCTATTGCCGTCGGTTCGACGGTCCTGACCGACAAATAACAACCACAACTTCCAAAACTCATATGTCCCTGTGGCTATCACAGGAAAGCCTTTGAACCAAAAAAAAACGTTTCAACTCGGGAAAGAAAAAGAAAATATCAGGAGTATCGTCATGAAAGAAAATCTAACCGTGACTGGCAAGCCAAAATACACTGACTAAAGTTTGACAGCATACAAATCAGCATGATATGTGCCGTTGGTATCGAGCATTATGGCACCGACACTAATGTTTCTCAAAATTTGAAAACCCCGAATATGTTTTTCACAGGCTGTGCAAACTTTATAATCTCTGATGTCACCGATCACGAAACAAGCAAGTCGCATGCAACGGAAGCTAACATTATGACAGCAAAATCGAGGACACCAGATACAATTAGACAATCTACAGCAGATACACATGTTATCAGGACTCGTCATTAAAACCGCGTAGACCTAATGACAGACGTTTAGATAAGAGGGAAAATAGCCTAAAATCACCTTGAATGATACAGATAGTGACAATGAGAAAGGTGAACATGTTGAGGATGTAAATAAACATGATGATGATTTGGTGGAATTATTTTACTATTCAGACAAAGATGTTGATGATTTTGGTGAGGACTATGTTGGAGAGGAAAACAATTGGGAGGCAGCTTCCTCCTTCGCCTGTGACTGATTTAGAATCTTTATTTTTGTACAACTGAAATAAAAAAAAGCTAATCACTCACATAATATCCATTTTTTTCTCGGTCACACAAAACCTACCAGACTGGTATTCTGACAATTTGGCACATACTGCATTCATGATTTAACACTGGGTTTGTCAATAGAGTAACACGACGGGTGCCACCAGTGGAGTAGGAACTACCTACCCTTCCGGAGCACCTGTGCTCGATCTTTAGTTTTCTTGTAGTGCTTTACAGATCGTTGTTTGTTCTTGTCTCCTGTTTTTCCTTTGGCCATTGTGTTGTCTGTTCTTCATCGATTTGCGTATTATTATTACCTCTTTGGTATTTACGAGCTCTTCTTACATATGCAGATACAAGAACAGACAATCAACAATCATATTGTTCACTATGATAAACCGTATTTGTTTGAATCGATTCTGCATCACCACCTACTGGTAACTAAGATGATGGTTTCTTTGACCGAGTTTGTTCTTTGTCACCTTTTATTTCCAACAAAATAACCAAATGGGAAGGTGTATTTGTTGCTCATTTTAACATTTTTCTTATCATGACCTTTTTATTTGTATAGTTGCCTTGAGCTTTCCACTTGCTCTGGAATAAGTGCGTATACAACTTATCTCATCTCTAATTTGAAAAAAAACCAAGTATATTTAAAGTACATGCTGTGCCTATTTCGTTTTCGACTTTGAAAAAATCTTATCACACAACATGTAATTTTAACAGATCTTTATGATATGGATTTGATAAGTAAACTAAATCGTTTTATTTCAACAGATAATACATTTTAAAGTCAAAGTAAACAATTCATGGCTGGTGTTTGAGAATAGGAAATGTGTTTCCACAAGAAAGCCTCAAGATTGATACATTTAACATACCGAATGTTTTATAGATAACATTGAAGAATTTCGTCATATCATAGATTTCTTTATGCATATACTACAATCACCTCTCATTATAGCTTATCTCACTGAACACAAAATCGATTTGAAGACAATGAAGTGCCTGTACCCAGACATGAATTCTGCCGCCAATGTGGTATGTGTTGTGTTCATTTGATTATAATTACGTATTTGAACAAAAGAAGACAATGACTATGTGAGCCAAATAATTGAACGTTGTCAAAATCAAAATCTGTTACTATCAACGTTAGAGAATACCGAAGGGCCAATCAGAAATGTACAATCCAGAGAAACTGTCAACATATGGTACACAAACCGAAGAAAAACAAAACACAAGACATATGTGTTAGACACCACTATGCACAAACAACCACACATAACGTTAATAAGACATGAGCTCTCCTACAAACAACTAGAGGTAAAGACGAACCGAACATCGTTTTCATGCAGACATCGTAACGAATGTTTGCAATACAAAGAATTACTCGATCTTTAGTTTTATGTGTATGTTTTGTAGATAGTTGTTTGTCTTTTTTTTTGTCATTGTTTTGTCTGTCCTTCTACGATTTACGGATTATGATTACCTCATTGGTATCTTCCAACTCTTCTTACACCATGACCGTGATCCCACTTTACTATCAAGGATAAAAAGATAAGCTTAATGTCTTGCATCAATTCAAAATACATAAAACTAAGTGCCAACGCACTTAATATTTACATATTCCATCTAGTACTAACCGGAGTGCTGTTCGCACCACTCTATTAATAAAATATAGACGGCTAATTCAATCCAAACTAGATTACGTTTTATAATGTACATGAGTCCGCCCATAAATAATACATCAAACTCTCCTATAGCATACCTTATTTATGATAACATTACGCCACTCACTTGTAAAACATCTCAAATTGATATTTTGAAGTCGTACATGTTTATTTACTAAAGTGTTTTTATCGCTATTTTAAAAAAAGCGTTAGATAATACCGAAGGTGCAATCAAAGCAGGACAATCCAGGGATACTGGTAGCTTAGGGTACACAAGACGAAGAAAAACAAAAGAAAAACACAATACAATATGTGTTGCACACCACTACACGCAAGCAAACACAAATAAGACATGCACCCTCCTACAAACAACTGGAAATACCTAAATAAAATAAGTCTTTGTTGTGAAAATAAAGTGAGATTTGGAAAATTTAGAACAGGTTTGAATAAAAAAGCACATATTAATATAACAAAATGTGTTATTGTTTAAATTCAAAACAATTTAAATTTCTCTCTTTGATAGAATTCCTCCATTTTTGTGCTATGTGTTTGTTTACGTCGCGCATTGCTTGTCTTTGGTTCTTTTTTCTATCACAGGTTTGCTTTTTTATTGATGCGCGTTTTGTTTTCTGATGTCTTGATATCATCTTTCTATTTGTATTATTCGTCTTGCTGACAACATTCTGCTTCAACTAATACATTGATTGCCTGCCCAGCCCCCATACATATTGGCAATTAAAAGTGTTGCATTTAAACATTTAAAATTGCAACCAATTGCAAAAGCATTGTGACTTTTGAATATAAGATTACTTGGCACTGGATTCATAGTACCGCAGGCATTACGAAACACATTGGTTAGGGAAAAGGCCACGGATGATATGAGGTATGGATTGTGTTGTCCGTTCTTCTTCGATATTCGGAATCGGATTACCCCTTTTGGTATCTTCAAACTCTTCGTATCTACCGTTATACTGATATTCCACTATTACACTTTGATAGGATCGATATGATAATTGTAATAAATTATATAAAATTCAATCATAAGCTTGTTTCTACAGGAAAAACACGGGGATCAATTAGTAGAACCATGATATAATATAGGTATTAAATTATAGTTGAATCAGACGTTGTATATTATTTATCCTGCAATCAGTACATTTGCAGTACAAATATGCTATGCAAATACATGTTTGCTTTATTCGTAGTATACAAATAACTTTTTAAGCCCCTATTCCGGAACTTCTTTTTTATGTTTCTGCTCTCTTGTGAAGCGTATGAACCGTAACCAATGTAAATAATCGGCCGTCGTCTTTTTCTAATAAATGTTTTCGTTCTCGCTACTAAATACAAACCGACAAAATGGAATAAAATGAAACTAATAATTTTAAACTTCCATATTTTTTTTATGCATATCTCAAGATAAAAAAACCTCCTATGAAACAAAACAAAAATCTTAAACAAATCCGTCTATGTGCTTGCAATATGTTTTTCATGGTATATGGTCAATTACATTTTTTTAATAATTACACCAAGTCCAAATTTTAGATTTGCAAGCCTCAAGTTCTCATTAATGTATATAATAGTTTGCCCAATTAAATTGTCATCATCAATTTCCTCTGCTGCAACAGATTCACAAACAAATGGTGTAAATAAGACAGGTAATGTGTTAGGTATATGTAGGAGTTATTGTATATACAATTTTACTTTTTTTGTTTTGTAGATTAGAAGGACAGTAACACAAACTTTGAATTAGTTCGCTGACCTTCAGAGTTTATTTTCACAAATGCGGATATTAGGGCAGCACACCATCAATCATCTTATTGGCTACGGCAGAATGTAGTTGTTTGTGCAGATTCTGTATTAATAGATACTAGATTGAAATGGAATTTGTATTGTGTATCAATGTATATTTCGGGCCGTCGTGGTCATGATCGTATACGTAGTTGGATCTATAACTATCTATGCAGTCAGTGCCTATCACCACTAATGTTGAGAGTTCGAATTCCTCTTAGACGAGGCGTACTCGATACAATATTGTGTGAACAAGCAGATCGGGTTTTTCTCCGAGCACTCCGGTATACTCCACTAATAAAACTGACCGCCACGTTATAACTGAAATATTGTTGAAAATAACGTTAACCACCATAATCGTCCTCCTCCGTTTATTTATCAACAACTGAATTAAAATAGAGGACGCAAATATATTTGTCCACCGAATGGTTCCTTATAACATAAAACATGCGAAAGAAGATGGCAAAGTCCACCCATTTAACAAATTAACCAAAAGTCGATGAGGAGATATATGTTCAATTGATAATTTTGCTTACCATCATTTTTTGTTCTTCAATTTGTTTAGTTTCTTGCGGCTTGTTCTAGTCATAATACGCATAAAGTCTTATATTATCTCAAATACAAAAAGTATATTTAAAGTGCATGCTGTGTCTATTTATTTTTCGACTTTGAAAAGAGTTATCACACAACATGGAATTTTAACAGATCTTTATTATATTGGCGTGATAATCAGGCTACATCGTTGATTTCAATTTGCAAACTGTATTTTAAGAGATAGAAGATATCAAGGCAACGTAAATTCAACCTATTCTTCCGATTTTCATATGTCTACATGTAGAATTGTGATTAGATACAATATCTTTATAGCAGTTACATAATTTAGTTACAGTTTTTAATAATTTATGAAAACGGCATGTGTTGTGCAAAGGTTTTATTTTCCCCGTTATCAATAGATTAAGATAAATAAAGTCAGAAACTGTATTACAAATTCTTGAAAAACGAACCAACTAAAACATATAAACACCTGCAAACACATATGATGAGGTCAATGGAACATCACCAGCCAACAAAGGGAAATTGACGATAGGAAATAAGGGTAATAACAAAATTACTGAACTCCGAACAATCTTACAAAGGGAAAGTCAAAACTCATAAGTATGTAAACAGAGAAAATCAGTCAACAACCGGAAAACTGTGAAAACCGTAATGACCCTGACTTGGTACAGGCATTTCATTTCCAAAGAAATGGTGATTTGAATCAGATTTTAAAGCGCCAAACCTCCCGCTTTCATTACGGCTCACAGGTTCCGACTGTCACTATAGCGGTATTTATAACAATACAGGAACAAAATAGGTAAAATAGTTGTCAAAGCAGTACCAAATTCAGTGAAGTAAATGTCAAAAAACTTTTACGTCACACATTGATAAACAAATATTTTTGACATTTTTGTTGACTTCCTTATCTTTATACAGTTTCATTATATGAAAATCCATCGTTAATTATCGTCACTGCAGAGACGGAATATATTTCGACAAGATCTTGGTATCGGAATATAAACTTTTTAAGAGATCGAATAAGGCGAATCTTTTTATAGCCCTGGTCCAGTAGCCTGTTTCTCAGATAAAGATGACGTTTCAGGAAATCAGAAAAACGAGAAATCATATCTTTTGTCGTAAACACGTGTTGAATTTACCTTGACCAATGTTTATGTCTTAATCCATAAACAGACATGATTTACATATAATGTTAGCCATATTCAACCTACATGTAAACTACAATGGATCAATTTGTTTTGCCGGGTACTCCAGTTCCAATAAAACTGACCGCAACAATATGACTGAAATATTGCTGAAAGTGGCGCTAAACATCATTTCTCTTAACCTCTCAATTTAACACTATAGTAGTACTTGACTTGACAATTGCTTACAAGTTTTCATCCGTATATAACTGAAAATCATACAGTATCAGATCTTTTGTAAGAATATTAAAAAATATGTAATGTGTTTCTATTTTATCAAACTAGGCGGGGAAAGTTTTTGTTCCTCCATTTCTACGGTTTGTCTCTTAGAATTTAGAACTCTTGTAATATTGTATTTTTTTACTTCAATTTGATTTTTTTAAATGAAATTACCAATTCCTTTGACTTCAACAAAAGGATGCACGTCCACGATTATGGTGCATTTAATAACTATAGGCCTTTTACTACGGTTTTGCACAAACATATATCTAATGATATGATTAAAGGTTTAATCATAATTTAAATATGACGACTAATGGTAAAAATAGATAGGAAGTAATGTTGTCCTCTAATATCGGTAAACGACCGATTAATCCTACAGAACTCAATTACACTAGCACACAGAGGCTAAAAATAACTTGTTTCATATGTAAGGCTTGAAATGTAAGATTCACTATATATATAGAATAAATAAGTGCATGGTGTCTTCCATTAGAAGATTTAAATTTAATCTGTGACAAATTGGAACTGGTTAATTGGATTATTTACGTTGAAAGAATACGAGTCTCTTGGATAGAGTTATATCGAATACAATATAGAATGGGGACCAACTAAGAATCATGCCTAGACCTAGTTTAGTTGCAATGGTTTCTGAGAATATTTTTTTTAATGGCTGCTTTGCTTATGTCAGCTGTATTTTCCGTAATCAGTAAACTTTCATCAAAGTATAAATTTGAACTTGACGAAAAATAAAATATGTTAATATAAAGTCATGTTATTAAATACAGTTTGTGTTTTCTTATCATCATGATGTTTTTGTTGTTGTTGTTTTTTATATTGTTTGTTGTGGGTATTTTTGGAGGGGGGGGGGGGGGCTTGAGGTTTTTTTTCCCCGTTTTTATTTCTTTTTTTTCTATTGTTTTTTGTTTTTGATTTTATACTCTTAATATAAGAATAACATAGATGTATTTTGGAATTAGCAAAGACATCTGGTCAATTATTTATGTATCAATTTCTATATTGTATGGCCTCTTTTAAATGGGTTTTTAATTCCTACTATGATTTAGTTTCCCGTTTCTTTGTCAAAATATAGGTATTTTAATTTCAAAGACAACTTTTATCATAATCATTCTTTCCATCGTTGTTTCTCAGACGAGTGAACCTTTTGCGACACCTTCGCAGACACCATACTAACCGAATTTACCGATATAATAGATATTTATCTATGTATATGAATGTCAATTATGATGTTATTTTAAAATGACCACCGTTAGCATTGTAATAAATCAAATGCTAAAATGTAAAAACAATATTGGCATGGTAACGTCTGAGAAGAAATTCATGAAACTTCACAGCATTAATCTTTAAACCACAAGTGGATTCAGTTGGTCAACAAAATTGGAATCACTTATATTAAAAATTAATCCTGTTTTCCTCCAAACATCAAGAAACTTCATTGACAGATGCTTACACGTTATGTTCGTTTTTGGATACTTCTATCATCGATTGACTTTAATTGTAAATGTGTAATAAAGAGAATCACAGCACTTTAATTAAACTTAACAGACCATGATAAACTTGTAACAAAGGTTCTGGTGATTCTACGATAGGCGTAATGCACTAACGAAATACATGTATACTAAATATAGCCTGAACTACTTTCTTTAAAATAAGGGTAATAACAAAATAACCGAACTCCGAACAATCTTACAAAGGGAAAGTTAAAACTCATAAGTATATAAACAGACAAAATCAGTCAACAACCGTAAAACTGAAAACCGTAATGACCCTGACTTGGTACAGGCATTTCTAAAGAAATGGTGGGTTGAATCAGATTTTAAAGCGCCAAACCTCCCCCTTTCATTACGGCTCAAAGTTTCCGGCTGTCACTATAACAGTATTTATAACAATACTTGAACAAAACAGGTAAAACAGTTTTCAAAGCAGCACCAAACTCAGTGAAGTAAATGTCAAAGACACTTTTACGTCACACATTGATAACAAAATATTTTTGACATTTTTGTTGACACCTTATCTTTATAATTGACAGACATTTCTAATAAAAAGAATGCCAGTTTTATAATTCCTTATATTTGTACATGTAGAATAATGGAGAATTTTAGACAGCATGGCTAGGGTTATGGTGTTTTAACGCCACTTTTAACAATAGTTCAGTTATATCATGACGATCAGTTTTATTGGTGGAGGAAACCGGAGTACTCGGTAAAAAATCCAACGACCTGCGGCAAGACACTGACAAACTTTATCCCATAATGGTGTATCGTTAGTGATTGTTGTTTAACGCCAATTCAGCTATATCATTGCGAGAACAAGTTAATGTTCAATGAGATGATGATGAGGTCCCCTTTGTACTAGACCAACACGCTGAGTTGGATTTTAATAGTGCTAGCTCACTGAAACAACAGTACGCGGGTAGACATGTCGCTTCATTCGGACACATTATTCTGATTCCGAGCCAACCAGTATTTGCTCTTTCTCCTTAATGCTGCGTGCTTAGCGGAGAAGCAACAAATACCAATTTTATAGTCTTTGGTTTGACCCGATCGGGGCTTGAACCCATGATCTACCGCACTCGAGGCGAGCGCACTAACCATTACGCCACCGATGCGGTTATATAATGTTGTATCAGTTACACCTCAAAACATTAGTAGTGATAGATACTGATTGCATATGTAGTTGTAAATCCAATGCCATGCGATCATGATCACGATGACATGGAACTTTTCAGCAGCCTAGTATATGATATGAAATCATTGTACTATTGATTGCCTAATCAATGATCTGTCAATTGTGCTTAGAATCAAATAACCAGTATTTCAGTAAATTGTGGATGTTTAAAGTGCAAATTTGATCACAATTCTAAAAAAAACTCTGAAATTGTTTGATCTATACCATTATCTCTAATGCACCATACAACAGAGGCCATTAACCTCCTCAACACTATAAATACCAGATGGTGTATTATGATTATCATTACATTACATTCATTGCACCTTAATATTACCTGTTTTATCTTGATTTCATAATGCAATCATTGCTTAATGTGCATCACAATTCTTGCAATGCTTTCTAGATTTAAATCACAGTTGTATATAAAGAGTTGAACTCTACCACTAATAGTAGTACATCGTCATACCGTCAATCATGTTGTGAGAACAGTTCAATCTATGATGTTGTCGCCGTCGTGATCGTATGGTAGTTGGATTTACAACTACCTATGCAATCAGTACCTATCACCACTGATGTTGTGAGTGCGAATCTCGATCAGGGCGAGGTGTACAACATTATGTGATAAAGTGTGTCAGTGACTTGCGACAGGTCGGTGGTTTTCTCCGGTACTCCAGTTTCCTCCACCAATAAAACTGACCGCCATGATATAACTGAAATATTGTGTAAAATGGCGTTAAACACAATCAAGCAAACATAATGTGCATCAAAATTATTGCATGCTGTCTAGATTTAAATCACCGATGTTGATGAAGAGGTGAACTCTGCCATTAATAGTAATACATGGTCATTTAGTGAGAACAATTCAGTCTAATGTTAAATGAAGTCCTATGTTGTATTGTATTTATGCGTGATTAGATTGATTGATTGGTCTTTAGCGCTAACTTTAGCCGTATTTGAGCTATATCGTGACGATGTGTGATTAGAAGGGTTTAGAAGGTCCATTAGATTTCTTTACATTTGTGTAATATTTAATTTGCATTTTCTTTGAACATACTCTACGTGTGTTTGGTGTATAGATATTGAGAACACAATCATTATAAAGTTATCGATTTTGTTTCTTTCTTTGAATTTTCTATTTTGATTTTGGAACTGTTCCGGCAGTGTGGTATATTTGTTCATTTTATTAGTACTTCTTGTTCATTTACTGTATATAGTTGAATGTAGCAATCATAGTATACGGTATCCTATTGTAATTGATGCGATATTTCGCTATTATTGTAGATTCTGTTAGTATTACCTTATTCAATTCAATAGAAAAACATACATGCACCTAATGCATAATATTTGGGATGAAATCACTCATAAATTATATTCATGTTCCATTGATTTGTCTGCATCATCTCACTTTCCACGATATTTTTTGCTTTGTTTGTTTGTTTGTTTGTTTGTTTATGGTGCTTAACGGCCCTTGCAACAATATTTAAGTTATATCGTGGCGGTTAGTTTTATTGGTGGAGGAAACCGGAGGACCAGGTGAACACCATCGACCTGTCGCAAGTCACTGACAAACGTTATCACATAATGTTGTATGGAGTACACCTAGTCATGAACCGGACATTTTTGCAGGACTATTACTAAAGTATATATAGAAAACGAAACGTTTAATTTTACGTTTAAGAAGTGTATGAAATTGTATGTTGATTTGATAAGATATTGGAATAATAATTAAAAAAACAATATTTGACCATTTTGTTATTACAACCATTGATTCTCTTTTAAGTGTCGTCCTATAAAACTAGTTGAACTCTTGCACTTTGTATTGAAGTACCTGTACCAGTCCATGAATTCGAGCGGGTGTGATATGTGATAGGGCTATCGACTATGGTTCCTTCTACGATGTTTCAAATGAATTTTTGAACTTTTCCCACAGTGTGTTTGTTTTTATTTTTATTATTAAGAAATGAAATTGACGTAATTGAACACGAAAGAATAATCCAACATTGTACTTACACACAAAATAAAGTCAAGAAACAGTGCTTCTACTATTGATCCACATCTCACAGTCACAACTGTGTCCTCAACAATGAACACAACTCACATCCTAGAATGAGTGTGGAACGGCCCCATGCCTGCAGTCGAGCGACACTCTATTTCTGTCGATTAATGCTATATATTTGTCATTTCTCATGTTGTTAGAATTATATTTCCACCACGCACTCAGGAAATTATATTTCCACCACGCACTCAGGAAATGCATTGCTAAACACCATGATCATAACCTCTGCAACATCACCCCATTAACGAATACTACTCTATTCCAGTCAGTTGTTAGATATGTTCGATACAACCTAATTGGATGGATTGTGTGCCAAATATGTTCCAACTTTTCGAGTCTTCGTCCTATGAATGCTATTTCGGAGCTGTTATGATCCTTATTGCTGGTGGTTAGATTTATGATGCTTAACTTCACTTTCAACAATATTTCAGTTAAATCGTGGTGGTCAGTTTTATTGGTGGAGGAAACCGGGGTAACCGGAGAAAACCACCGACCTGTCGTAAGCCACTGGCAAACTTTATCACATAATGTTGTATCTAGTAAACCTTGTCATGAATGACCCTTATTGATAAATCTACAAAGTAGTAAATGATGTAGTCATTAGCATTGCGGATGTAAATAAGAAAGCTTGAAATTTCTTTGATTTTTTTCTCTTTAACGTCATTATAAGTTAAAACTTATATTTGTATGCAACTTAATATACAAAGATAATTGTATAATGTCGTACAATTTAATGAGACGTATTTTAATATCAAAATACTACTTGAACAAACAAAGCTATAAGTAGCATATGACGCAATTACGTGATAATTTATATTGCAAGACCAATCGAACATGCCAAAATAATCAGTTATCACAATTAACAAATCTTCAATAAAAGTCAGACATGTAATTATCTCCTTCTTATGAATATGTAAGAAAAAATTTAAAGCATGTTATATAACCCACGCTAAATGGAGAAATTATTGGTTACGGGATAATTACTTTGATGAGTATTTATTTCCGGTCCGGAACAACAGACATGTCACTGAGATGGCAGAGGAAAGAATTACAATCAAATTACACACAATGGTTACAAAAATGAAGACATTACTGCAAATTATATTTCTCGAGGAGAAAAGTAATTTATATATCTGTTAGATCAAAGGACATTATATGTATATTCAAAGAATTGCGGTAAATGTGTTGCCTTAAATTGACAGAAGCATGGGTATGTATTGTATTAAAAACGAACATATCGAATTTAGTGTGACGTGCGAACGAGTCGTTTCTGGAATAACCTTCATCAGGTACTTTCGTAATCAACATATAGGAAAGCCATATAGTGTAAAAGTCTTTGGGCGCAAGTTATCCAAAGGGCATAAAAAGGATAGCCAACATCATATAAGATCACATATGCCTGAGGGAGGAGAACCTTAGTATTTAATTATAATATATTAATACATAATTATATAACATTTGTGTGACAAATAATTTGCATTGCTTTAATGCTGTTTGATTCAAACCTATTTGGGAGTTTTTTGTTTGTTTGTTCCATAATCAATTCCGTCCATATAATTTCCAATACACACACGGTTCTCCGTATCCGTTTAGAATATAATTTCCTCCGCTGAAGACGGTAGAGTGCAAAATACGGAAGGAACATCAAAGACGCTTGCATCATTTCATATTAAATTTACAGACAATCCATGTATAAGCTGAATTGTGCTGAAAATATTTTCACTTGGCAACCGACCAGCAATAAAATCCTACTTAACCTCTTTAACGACAAACATATACACACTTTTTATCTTTTCTTATGTCGGAATTCTTCAAGAAGCGAAACACAAAACTCATAAAAAGGACTTGTGTCTCAATTAACTATTTCCTTGATTACTTTTGTATAGTGTTTTATGCTAGGATAAAATTGAATATTACTAGCCAGGTTTGGTTTACGGTGGATCTTCGAAATGCCTTTCGTCGATGGAGCTTAATTGGTTACTGGAATTGCTTTGTTTTATATATATGTTAGGTATGTTGTGCAGTATAGTTTAATATCTAACGGCATAGCATATCATAAAGGTACACATAGTATGATGTTGTAAGAGTACAAAACTACCTGCCGTCGTTGCCGCAATAACATGTTATTTAATGCTATTGCACATTTCAGTTCCCTTAGTACTAAACAATCACCCTAAGTTGGATTTACATAATGCTAGTTGGGGTCGTTGTGGCTTTGGTCGTATTGTAGTTGGATTCATAACTACCTATGCAACCAATGCATGTCACCACTTGTGAGTTCCAATCTCGCTCATGACGAGGCGTAGTCGATTCATTATTATGTGATGAATATTTGCGGTAGGTATGTGTTTTTCCCCGGGTACTACGATTTCCTCCAATAAAAAACTGACCACCACGATATAGCTGAAATATTGTTGAAAGTGGCTTTAGACACTCTAGCCCTATAATGCTAGGATACTGAAACAACAGTTTGTCGGTAGATATGTTGCTGTACTCAGACGAATTATCCTCGTTCCTAACTAACCAGTCTTTGCTATCTAATGATTCATTCTTATCGGAAATGCTGCACTACATTTATGATGATCCTATTTCGATTACGTGGTCTCACTATCAGTTCTGGTAGGATAGTGTGTTGTTATTGTGAAAAGAAAGTTTAAAAATTGACAATCATCAATTTTAACAGTATCATTAAAAATTCTTCTCAACTCGTATCGGAAACGACCACGACATATGCTAAAATCAAGGGCTTGCTTGGGGACAAGCACAAAAATGTGGCGAGGTTTAGCCGGTTAATGTGATTCCATGATTTCGAAGCTTTTGTTCTTTCATTCTTTCATTTTGAGTTTAGTGTCTTTGAGTTTGTAATTTCGTCACTTTCTTTGTAAATTTCTTCAAATTGATGTACTCTCCATATTTGTGTTAAGTACATTAAGTTTACACCGTCACTGTTGTATTGAAGTGTATGCACCACGCCAGGAAAGTGGGCGATCATGTATGTATATATGTTAAGGGTATCGATTTTGTCTCTGTTTCTATATAGATGTTGTCGCTGTTTCTATATAGGATTTCCTCCTGTTTCTGTATAGATGGTGCCGCTGTTTTATATAGATTTGGCTGCTTTTTCTATATAAATATATTGCAGAAAACAACGAAAAAATAAACAAAAAGAAACATATATATAATAACTATGTAAATGATTTATTATCTATAAGTAAATTACAGTTACATAACATATGTTGTTAAGCTTTGGTGCAATATCTGGTTATTTATGATAACGTCATCTTATGTATCAACAAAAACATAAGCTATCTTGTGCATTTTGGAAAGCCATGCTAATTCATTTAGGTGCTTGTCAAATATAATTAGAATTCAGGTTACTTAAAATTCAGTTGGTTTTAATGTCAAGAACATAATGTTATTCATAGACGATTGATTGGGTAGGAAGTTCTTGAAATACCAGACTACCAATATAATTATGACTTTTACATGTATTTTCCTTGCAAACGAATACAACATTTTACAACATGGTTTTATTATTTGATCTGTTGCTATATCATATAAATCAAAAACAGTAAGACAATGAGAAAACGCCCATGAATCGTATTTATTTTCTGGAAATATTTGTAAAATTTACCCTAGAAGTATTACATTCTTTATTTGTCGCACCTTACAACAAGAATATAAATATCTTATTCAGTGCACATTTCTGTAATAATCTTCATTCGGTATGCTTATAGTAAAATGCACATATATTAAAAGTCTTTGGGAACAATGTAACCAGTTGACCCAAAGAGAATTAGGCCAAATCAGCTGAGGTTGTCTATGTCTGATGGCGATTGACATTAGGTTTACTAAATTACATTATACATAATGAATTACAACATAGAGGCAGGTTTTTGGTATATGGTAATGAACTCCCTGGCAGATCTAACGACGTGATGCAGGTTACCATGCCGTTATCAATATATGCTTAGGCCCTTTGATTTACTTTTTCCCACTGACTTTGTAATTTGGTTTTTTATCTTTGCTATGATTGTACCTGATGTACACCTGTGCCCTAAATTAGATAACTAAGATTGTATGCATATATATAAAAACAGAGAAAACATAGTGTATGAAAAAACAAGATATATGTAGGCAAATGTTCATTGCACTGTAATACTATATGACTATTCATCAATTCGTAACTACCTTTTAACTATACTAGACTTGCTTTCTAAATATACTTTCTGTTCAAAATTGCTGGTATGTCTGCGAATAAACAAATATATATCTAGAGCACTATATACAAGAACATGCCATGCATCAAATACGTTCATATTGGCATATATATATATTCCCTTTTGCAAGAAAAAAAGCAATGAAATGAATTACTTGTTACATCGATGCTCAAATACCACACAAACACTTCGGTGGTTTAATAGTTGTTATGTTGTTAGGTGCTGTATTATCGCATAGATGGTGGAATGGTCATCGTCCTGACATCGAGTGTGGCATATCGTGAGTCTGAGCCCCGATCGAGTCAAACCAAAGACTGTACAATTGATATGTGTTGCTTCTCCGCTAAGCACGCGGCATTAAGGACAAAGAGCAAAGACTGGTTGACTGGGAATCAGGATACTGTGCCATAGTGGGGCGACTTGTCTACCCGCGGACTGTTGTTTCAGTCAGCTAGAACTATACAAATCCAACTAACTGTGATGGTCTAGTACATTATCATTTCATTGAAAATTAGTGTGTTGTAGCCATGATATAGCTGCAAAATTGCTGAGTTGGCGTTAAGCAACAATCACTCACTCAGTCTACAAAGAAAACAAAAAAAAAATGTAAGCGAAGTCTTTTATATATATATGAAAACAAAATATATATTGATCTTCTACATATATCTCAAGGACTTTCTAAAAGAGAAACACTACCTGATCATTAGCTGTCTGAAGCTTGCAACTAATAGTAATAAATCGTGTTTAATCATCCAAAACTAGTTCTTATTAACACCGCGCATATAGTACGGACTGACCAATAATAATCGATAAAGAACATATATATATATTGATGGAAGCAATACTTGTATTTTGGCCGCGAGAAGTCTTCATGATTGAATATGATTTTCTATAGAAATAGACTTCACTTAAACTATTTCTCAGGAGAATTGAGAGGACAATTACATAGCTTACGGTTGAAAAGTCTTGGTAATTCAGGTATCAGTACACAGCGGTAGATATTTCCTTCATAAGTTGGTGAATTCAATGGTCAGACGTACAGAAATAATTACTCAGTCGGCGTTAAACAACAATCATTTACTCGCTCGTTTCCTGTTCGATTAACAAATATTAAATTTGTTGTATGATGTTAGTTTGCTATCCATACAACATTACGGCGAAAGACAGAAATCTGGTTGGCTCGGAGTTGGGATAATATTCCTAATTGAGCCGGCAGATCTAAATTTGAATTGTCGTTTCCGGGATCTGTCACTTAAAAATATATATTGATATGTTGGCCTAGTACAAGGCAGATATCATCGTCATCCCATTAACCAAAGTGACTTATTCTCTGCATGATATACATGAAGCTAGACAAATACCTAATTGCAATTACACAACAACCACAAAAAAAACCTTAATTTCATCATGAAAACATTTGTTTTATTATTTATGTGATACATTGTACATTAAGATATGCAATTTACTTATCAATCTTTATTACATAAGTAAAATATTCTTTAAATCTAACAGAAAACGCTGAAGATTGTAAAGTTGCGTATTTCTTCTTAAATTGATGTAACCATTAATTTGTTAATTAATATTGAGTATTATTCGTGTACTCTCTTGATTCATCTTCCAAACCGTCTTTGAAGCAAATTTATCATGGATATTTTATGTATGCTTTTTAGTATTTGATATCTTGATTGCACTTGAGTGTGTTTTTGGTAAATTGCCTGATACCATATAACATCTGGATATCTAAATAAACACGAATAAAGGTCACATGTCCTAGTAATTAAAAGTACGACATGTCTATCTTGAGAAAAAGTGCACATTTGTTTCAAAACCCGATAAAGGAAACTCATATTTCAAAGTTATGAAATATATCTTTTTTTTTCAGGACTGCTAGATAGACTATATAGCCAATAATAAAGTAGACATTATGAATTGTATGTTATTTTGACAGGGTGATAAAAGCCTTTTCTGTTATTTTATGGTCTGTGTTTTTTTCCTATATGAAATGGAAGTTATAGCCATTGCCATTTTTGTATTTCCAATATTCTATTTTGTGAATGTAGGGGTTAAGTCTATGTTGTTTCACACCACTTTCAAAAATAATTCAGTTATATCGTGGCGGTCAGTTTTATTGATGGAGGGAATTCAGGGAAACCCACCGCAATTCACTGAAATTTTTTCTCACATAAGGTTGTATCGAGTACAACTCGCCTGAGTGGGACTCGAACTCACAATCCTAGTGGCGATAAGTATGCTCTGATTGCATAGATAGGTTTGAATCCAACTACCATCACGACACCCCTTATTTGTTTCAAAATTCGATAAAAGGAAGCTCCTATTTGAAATTATTGAAATAGCTTTTTATCAGTAATACTATATGGACTATGTAGTGAATAATAATGTAGACATTATGAAATGTATGGTATTCTGACTGGGTTATATATAAAGTACGACGATGAAAGCTTTTTTTCTGTTATTCGATTATTTGTATTTTTTTCTATATAGAATGGCCATTTTACCCATTGCCATTTTATTTATATCCCATATTCTCTTTGTGAATGTAACACATGCGAAATATTATCAGGAAGGCAAGTGCAGTACTATATTAATATTGAATAAAGATATGATTTTCCCTCTGACAAAACATTTATAGTTCAGTGATAATCAAAGGTTAAAAAAGAAAACAAAACTTAAAGAAAACATGGTACTGTGGGTGGTTGAGATGAATTATGTTGTATTGAGTACAAGGAATATTATCGGTACATTTTCATCAGTATGTCAATGTGTAAAGATCCGAGGAAGCATTCGCTGACAATCAATGTCTGCCACCGCTAGCTATTATTGTACTTAATACACGACCTGGTGCGATAGATCTGTCATTCGGTTGCGACACATTGATGGTTGTCATGCAAACGAATACATCAATGCCTCGCGACTGTGGGTGTAATTAGCAGAAATCAGTTTAACCTTTGTGTAGAAGATGGGGGTAGAAGAAGTACATCTTCATAGTTTCCTATCTAAAGTTATTCCATAGTTTCACAAATAAACTATATTATTACATTGATGGTTTTATACAGTATTATAAAACCATATAATTCGTATTTTGTGATAATTCGTCATATTGCACGGCAGAATATCATATTGATACCAATATCTTGTTGATATATATTCCGTCTCTGCAGGAAAGATTATAAACGATGGATTTTCATATAGTGAAAATGTATAAAGATAAGTGGTCAAAAACAAAAATGTCAAAGATATTTTTTTATCAATGTGTGACGTAAAAAAGTTTTTGACATTCACTTCCCTGAGTTTGGTACTGTTATGACAACTGTTTTACCTGTTTTGTTCAAGTATTTTTATAAATACTGTTATAGTGACAGCCGGGAACTTTGAGCCGTAATGCAAGGGGGAGGTTTGGCGCTTTAAAATCTGATTCAACCCACCATTTCATTAGAAATGCCTGTACCAAGTCAGGGTCATTACGGTTTTCACAGTTTTCCGGTTGTTGACTGATTTTCTCTGTTTATATACTTATGAGTTTTGACTTTCCCTTTGTAAGATTGCTCGGAGTTTGGTAATTTTGTTATTACCCTTATTGAACTATCTATTTAGCCGTGGGCGAAATCCCGGCAATATTTTAAACATTACTAGCCAAACGTTTTCTACGTCCGTTGTAATGACGTCACACAAACAGAAAGTGGCACATGAGTTTTATAAACGCAAGCAGAATGCAAATATAAATTTGTGCACATCGAATTAATAATATGAATTTGTACACATTGAATTAGAGCATGTGTCTATGATATTAAATGGATCAGATCATGTGTTTTTGAATTTGAGAAAAAACCAGCAAGGAATCCCTTAAAATTGATCCAGGTACACACGAAACACTGGGAATGCTAAATGAAATACAACAATTACAGCACTTCATTTTGTGCAATATGATGTGCTCCATAACACATCATATCGCACTCAATGAAGTGCAATAATTGTATAATATTTCCTTGTTTGTGGTATCGAATCAGTTGCTCATTCTTAATAATTGGATTTTGCGCTCTTGTCGATTAAATTGGCTTGCAAATCGTTGCAAATATGTGAAAATACCAAAGGGGTAACCAGAAGCCGCAGATACAAGATAGACAGGCAATGCAATGGCAAAGAGAATGACACAATAACAAACATCGATCCACAAAGCAGTACACATAAGCTTATAGATTGAGCAACATAAACACCACTGAAACTGGGGGTGTACTCAGGTCCTCCTGAAGTGTTAGCAGTTCCTGCCTCACTAGTAACACCCGTTGTGTTACTGTTAAACGACATGAAAATCATCTGATATAGAAATCGTGTGTACACCATAATACGTAAATAAATGCAAATAAAACATGAATCTATAAAGCATCACATCGAACATCACAACACGAAACGAAAATGTGAAAACATATTATTTGACATGTAACAACACAAACCGCATTAGGGCAAGTAAAGAAACGGGGACGACTTCAGATGTTCCGGAAAGGTAAGTAGTTGCTGCTTCCACTAGTGGCACCAGTCGTGTTACTCTTGTTACAAACCCATGAAGTCAGTTAAATATTATGTAAGGTATACGATTGCATTTTAAACGATCAGCTATACGTGGTAAGACTTACGACCCTTGATTAAATATTTTGTTTCACTTTGATGCTTAGCAACAAATAATTCATTATTCTTCTTAGCGTTTGTTTTGAAATCTCTGGTTTTATTATCAAATGCACCTGCCACAGTAGACATGAGTGTCTCTTCAAAATAAACGATAATCCATCAATTATGGAATTTAAACGGTTATAACATGTATTATGTTATGAAATTCTGGTAATGAGTGATAGTAACAAGCAATGCAGAGGAATGATTGGTATGCGCTTAAACTAAATGTTGTGTTGTCTTGATGTACTCTTGTTCGATACGTTTTAATACGTTTGCGTTCTCGGATGTTTTTATCAAAGGTTTGGGCCAATAACACTAGGTTAACCCCGCCACAAGCACTCACATGTGCGGGAGGTTTCATCGGTTAATAGGATTCCAGGTTTTCGAAGCTTTCTCTCTTTCATTTTTCATATCTTTGAAGAAAGATTCCCATTCATGTACTCTCCATATTGCTTTTAAAATAAAGTGTGTTAACCCCGTCACTTTTTATTGAAGTGTCTGTGCAAAGTCAGGAAATCGAACGGTCATTTATTTGTGTGCTTGGGTTATCTATTTTGCCTCTTTCTATTAATTTTCTATTGAATCTTGGACCTGTTCCAACAGTATGGCATTGTTTCTGTTCATTTTATGATCAATTTATATGTTTGTCTTGAACACAATATGTTATACGCTATAGTGAGAAGTTGTGCATGACACTGCTGCAGAAATTAACCATAATTACCTCGTAGCACGTTGACTAAGTAGGCAACAAAATGGCCTGATTACCGCTTACCACCTCATTAATGCTTCTAGATTTACTCGTAGAAACAAACATCCACTTTATTTCATTATTAGTGTAGTAGTACCGCTATATTGTATGCTATGCTGTTGATTTTAAGTGGTTGTATCCTATATGAGTAAAATATCGGATTGCATTATATTTCTTGCAAAAGGAATTGTTGATGACTAATTCTGATATTATATCGGTTAGAAGCATGAGTTATGAATTTGTTTGTCGTATGAGTAATGATATCAGATTCTAACTTTCTAACTAGTAGACAGTTAACTATTAGCACTCATTGACCCTGATATTGTACTGTCCATGTTAATGTTGTGATTCATTATTGTGATTGTATATGTTCTTTTTAGATGCATCGAATCTGTGCAGGCTTGTTATCGTTTATTTATATCTATATTGCCAACCACATTGTAGGACCTCGATTCAACGTCATCCATAGCTGTATTTCTATTCTTTATATTCAATGTGTTGAGATGAGAGGTAAAAGTTCGTTTTGATGATGTTGGTGGAATTTGGAAAACCACTCTTTAAACGTTATTTTGATAAAACATACGTCTACATATATCAGGCATTATTACGTAGAAAATCTAAGCAAACTATTGTTCATGTTTTGCCAAATTCATATCAGATGCTTTTTTTTAAAACATTCAAGTACTCATGTCTATGATATAATTTAGTGCTTTTGAACTATGCCTTTAATTGAATCATTTAAATTTGATACCAAAACGACCTAGATTTGCTTAGATCTGTGTTCCGCCCATGAAATTGATCAAATATACGAATAAAGCTATTCTTCTGATTGTTGTGATTTATCACCGGGTTTGTATTGACAGTAACGCGACGTGGGTCACTAGTGGACCATGAACTGCTTTTCTATACGAGGCACCTGGGCTGACCCCCATTTTAATGGGTTTAGTCTTGCTCAGCATTTAGTTGTCAGTCTAATATTTTGCATAGATCATTGTGTTTTCTCTTTGTACTTTTAGCTATTGCATTATCAGTGCTTCAATTTACAGATTCTGATTACCCCGTTGATATCTTCAAACGTTTGTTCGTTGTAGAAATAATCATCGTTATTAATCTTTAGCTAAATAAGCTTAAATATTCCGTTTCGATTTGTAATTACTTTGGGCACAACTTTGGAAACTTTCACTGCTACCAACCGCGCTTGTCTATTTTTAATTACAATTTTTTAGTTGACTTGTTTGAAAATCTGATTTTATTTTAGCCACAAACCGCAAATATGTGTTATTTTTATTTTACATGTAAACACACATGTGTATACGAACCAGGCATTATTGCTGAGAAATTCTAAACAAAATATAGTTTATGTTTTGGCAAAGTCAGATCTCATATACGTTTTTGTATAACAGCCAAGTACTCATGTTTATAGTATAATTTACTGCTTTTGAATTGAATCACTTATATGTTATAGCAAGACGACCTAGAATTGTTGAAATCTGTGTTTTTCCCACGAAAGAGATCAAACATTAAATTAAAGGTGTCCTGGTGATCGTTGCGACATCAACACATATGGTAGCATCTCTGGAAACCTTAACACGTGGAGAAAGTATCAGGATGACTACCCACGTCAGTGGTCCGAGATCAAAGTTTTCATGTCCCTATAAAACAATTTAAAAAAAATAGTTGGCAATCGTAATGATGAGAAAGGAAGGATGTTTTATATATGTATAATTTCCCTATTACTTCTTTTCTGAAATTTATTGATCTTGCGTTAATTAAAGGCGATGTATATTATATAAAAAAAATATCTCAGAATTCTTAGAACAAGATAAAATGTGTTATTGTTGCCACTATTTCCCTGAATTATGTTCAAGAAATGCCTATGAGCAATACGAAATTTTGTCTTATTATCTGCAGAAATATCTTTTCTTGCAAATTGCCTCCAATTTCCCCGGATGATGCTTTAATCATTTTCCTTCAAAATTGAATAGTAATCAGACTTACGTTAACCCACATAATTTCATCGAATTCTTTTAATGTTTCCAAAATCAATTACATGTTTATTTATAGCAAATGTAGAGTTGCATTGCAAGCTTTTATGTTATTTGTCAATATTCTCAATTAATAAATACATCTACTAATTAGATAATGTCCTGATTTTCACTAAAATGCCTTCTTTTGTATCATTAAATGAGTTGAGTTGATTTGACGGTTAATTATTGGTATTGTAACAGTGTTAAAACGGAGAAATATTTCCATTTGATGTCATTTGACGTAAAGGCACATTCAGTACAACCCGGAAGAAAGAAGAAAATTGTCTACTATTATATAATTAGCTTAATGAATGCACAAATGAAATAAAATGCAAAGCAAGCAAAACAAAAACCCAAAACAAATTAAATGAAAAACAAATATACCATACTGTTAGAACACTTCAAAACCGCAATCGCGAAATCGTAGAAACAAAGGCAAAATCGATACAGATTTACGTTATCGCAATCTCGCCTGGCTTGGTGCAGGTACAGTAATACAGGATGAGGGACTTAAGCTGGTTTCATAGCTTCAAACTTCCCATCTCCATCACCTGTACGTTTTGATGTACCTATAATGCTTACAAGGGGCCCATATGGCTCAATGAGTTAGGTAGTTTGATTACCCAACAATTCATACAAGCCTATCACCAATATGGCATGGGATCGAGTCTGGCTTTGTAAATTGCAAAACAAGATTGCACTCGACTCGCAGCCGCAAGTTATAAAGTTTGCCAGTTGCCTGCCCATGATCGCGGTTCTCTCCGAGTACTCCGGCTTTCTCCACCACTAAAACTGGTCGCCATTATATAGCTGAAATATTGCTGAAAGTGGCGTTAAACACAAGAAATTAAATCAATATATAATGCTTACAGAGTTTATTAAAGTGTTTTGCAATTTGTTTATTTGTCTAAGAACAGATTTATACATACATTATTCTGTACACGCATTGTTTTTTTTTGCGTTTTCCTATTACGTATCATTACGTTCTGAGTTCTGTGTTGTGATGTACGTTACGATTTCCGGATATAAACGATGCTTGGTCCGTGCTTGCATCCAATTGCTTGTTTGCGCTAGTTGTGTTTGTGTTTGCACAGTGGTGTGCAACACATATCGCGTTATGCTTTTGTTTTGTTTTTATTCATTTTGTGTATCTTGTGCTACCAGATCCTCTGGATTGGTTTTTTTATCGTCCCTTCAGTGGTCTCTAATGTTTATTTCAATACACAAATGCTACAATGTAAATTACATGTTTGATAAATATAATTGATTTTCATAACTTACTATTTTGTAAATAACTTGCTTACATAGCTATGTCGATAGCATGGTGAAATAAAAGACGAATACACCTTCGAAATGTATTTGTGAGTTTTGAATACCATATGATTGAGCTATGGTTAATGTGATATATCTTTACAACACGCTCTAAAATCTTGAGGTAGAAAAATCTCGAAAAATTAGCGAAAAACAAAACCATCTCATAGGCGAAAGTCTAAAATATTGTCAAATACACTCAATGTTTTATCTGTAAAGGATAGCTATCAAACTTCTATCAGTATAGATTCTAAGATTATGTTAGCAACAGCTACTTTTCTAACCACTGATGATTTATATTTCAAATGTCAGCAGTAATAACAATTCCTGAGGTCATTGCTTTGACTGCTTTTGCAGAACTAATGGAAGTAGTATGTACGTGATACAGGACAACTTTTCTTCACACTGGACAGTCGTATTAATTACTGAACTTTACAACTATATCAGAGAAGAAATTGTCTATTGTGAGAATCTATATGTCAGTTTCAACTGATTTCTTCGTTTACTGATAGAGTGAATTAACCTTTGTATTGACATTATCAAGTTCTTGTACATTAAGGCGGCCATTGTTACTTGAGGAATTGTGGGTGATAACAATAATAAACATCGTGTGTAAAAAGGAAGACTGTCGTAAATTGTATGGGATTTGATTATCACTCATTTAGTGACATATAAATGTAATATGATCTTTTTATTGACAAATGTGGTTTCTTTCTAACTGATATTCTGACATATCTGTTTCACCAATATTAAACTTGATTATAGTTCTACTTGTATCAAATTATTCGATTGCCATTATTGTAATTTAGACACTGTTATTAGAAATGTGATTTCGTGCACTAATGTGTTAGGTAGCTAAGTCATGCGCCATTTGTGTTTGTTTGCGTAGAGTGATGTCCAACACATATTGTGTTGTGTTTTTGCTTTGTTTGTCTTCGTCTTGTTGCCAGTTTCTCAAAATTGTCCATTTTTGATTGCCACTTCGATATTCTCTAACATTTATTATTACATATAGTTTTCAGGATATGATGTCCAACTGAGAATGTGTTAGTTCTCAACGTCAAGTTTTATTTTCTCTATTGTCTCACTTAATTGTTATTAATGTGTATATAGACAATAATAGTGCAGTATCTTCAAATAAAAAGTTTGTGCTTAGGAGTCTTAGGAACTGGGATAACGTCGAAATTCATCGAATCTTTCTCTAGTTTTGACTCTGAAAACACATCAACTTTATATTTTAACATACTGCATCAATATTGTGTTTATCCTACAGAAAAACCACAGTAATGCATTGAAGTCTATATTTTGAATTAAAAAATAAAATTATATAATTATCTTTGATTGGCTCCTTTGATATTTTCTGTCAACAGGAAGTGACCTGGATTTATAACTAGGTTCCCAAACTAAAATGGTGCCAGGGGTACCAGAAAAAAACTTTTGTTTGGTCAGTGACGGTACCTAGCAAAAAAATATCTAGTCAATGCAATATGCCTACTCAAATAGAACAAGCACAGGATATATGCAATTATGGGAAGAATAGTTGTGTTAAGGGTTTAAAAGTCAAATGGTGTATGCTATTGCATCAGAGGAACAGCCTTGATAAAATGTACTCTAGAAGACCTTCATAATTGTCAGTGTCCACATATGATTCCCACCTGCCTCTGGAGTAATCACATCCAGTTTTGACCGCTGGTAGAATAGATCTAATCAGCCAGGAAAGAGGTTTCGTGGGGCATATAGTAGTCCCAGAATTATGAGGCTGTTTGTAATTTAGGGGTACAATAAGGGTAAAGGAAAATCCATTATTCATCTTTAACTTTGATTCCAAAGAAACACAGCGTACCTGTGATGGTCCACTAGGATTTCGTAATTATTCAGGATACAACAATAATTTTGTTGTTGCTTTCTAATGTTTGTCTGCTTAGATGGTATACGATCTGTGGAATTTAAATACAAATTGAAACACCCGTTCACATGTACATATTTCATCTTCACATCCATGTATTGTATGCTGAGTGAGCAAATGAGTGACTGATTGTTGTTTAAGGCCATCTGAGCAATTTGGCAGCTATATTATAGAGAGAACAAGTTACGTCGATTAGACCTAATGATGTCCGCTTTAAACTACACCAACACTCTTTGTTCGATTTTTGTAGTGTTCGATTACTGGAGCAACAGCCCACGGGTAGACATGTCACACCATATTATCCTGATTCCAAACCAACTAGTCTTTGCTCTTTCTCCTTAATTCGGTGTACTTGGCGGAGAAGCAACATATACCAATTTCATAGTTTTTCAATTGACCCGACCGGGTCTCTAACCGATGATATACCGCACTCGAGGCGAGCACACTAACCATTACACCAACGATGCGCTTTACAATATATGGAAACGTTGCTTTAGTTCCAATTATTATCCGCGTCATATTACATAATACCCAAAGATAGATGCACGTCATTATCATCAGAATTATTGTCTTTTGTCAATTGAATCACGCTCAATATACGGATTTATATCCTATAATTTTAAGCAGGTGTGTGTAAACAAGTCTTACATCAGCAAATTATGAACGTTGCAAAACATCTTTACGTCAATATTAGTTCCATTGAATTAGTGCTTTGTAAATCTTGTCTAAACGGATTGTTTTTACTGTAATCTTAACCAGATGAGTGCAGAACATTTCTTACACAAGTACATTATGAACGTTGCAAAACTCAATTTCAGTTCCATTTACCATTTCTATTCGTTCCTTGACCTACCGTCTTGCCTATATATTATGGGGGTAATGTGTCTATTATAGCAAAGCATATCTCACTGGGACTACAATTATGTGTTGCAAGGGACAAACAAAATTTAATAAATACTGCATATAAATGGACTTCACACATTAATTTTGTCAATGGCATCTGTTAGTAAACAAATATATAACGTTATCAATACCTAATTTACTTTGGGAGTTTGTACCAAGATATTCAAAGAGGAGATGGGTATTCAAAATCTGAGAATTTCACTAACGTTGTATGTCGCTTTGTACGAGAAATAATGCCACCCAAGGGAACATAGCTATATTTCCGTTATATGGCTAGATATTCGTTGACCATTACAGATGCGAGACATGTAATAGTTATTTTGCCGAGATACATGGTTAAACAATCGAAAGAGAAGCATACTATTTGTTTAGCCTTATAATTCGGAAAATACCGTGGTATACATGATTTATAACATGAAACCATACAATATCACATCTAGGTCGTAGATTATTGAACGGTTCTCTGAGATTAATACAGCTACTGTCCACATGTTAAGTGTGCGATATCTCGTTTCTGCGTGTATTATTTCGTAGTTCGTAGCTATTGCCTACATTCTGGTATAAAAGTAATGAAAAGATCAAAGGAAAATAATGCAATTATGTTATATTGACAGCATATATCATCGTGTATGAAGTGTGGTGCTGGACGTGTGATTTCTGGTTAACGCCAAAGTGAGCTATGGTTCATCTACTTAATGACGAACGAGAACACGCTACCTTTTGATAAGATGATCATGTCTGTTCTGTGCTAGATTGACCCGAGTTTATTTGTTTGATAGTACTAGCTTATTGGAACAACATTATACAGGCAGACATTGCAATCCATTCGGACACATTACCATGACTGCGAACCAGCCAGTTTTTGCTCTTACTCCTTCATTCTGCTTGTGTAGCAGAGAATCAATCACTTACAATTACATAACCAGGGATCGTACTCCACAACACTCGAGGCCAGCGCGCTAACCATTACACCACCGAGTCGGTTCATCGTGTATGTATTATCCAAGTATTATAATGATCTAAATATTCACACTGCACGAAGAAAAACTGCCTTTATGTTTTTACAATTTAGACTCTTGGCGTTTTTGGTAAAGTTGCGTTTAGTTTTGGCAATCCATGTGACATTTATTGTTTGAAAGATTGCTGCTGATCGTCAAGTCAGCATGTTTGCGCACATTAAATCAATCACGTTTATAACTCATGGGGAGCTGTGCTACAAACCGTCTTTTACGAACAGAGAGGCAGTATTTTACAAATACGAACAATCTTATGCTTTCGTCCCTAAAGCGAGATATGCATTTGATTCTCATAGAAAGTTCATATTTGCAATTCAAATGTGTTGTCTATGATGATTAGATCAGAACCAAAAGTATATACAAACATGTTGCATTGTAGAAAAAGGTTATATGGCGTATGAAAACGTCATGAATTTCAAAGTGATCAGATAGTTTGAAGATTCAAAACAGAATTCAAATTATTTATAATGTTCTCCGAGTGTGACCATGAAGGGTACATAAGTGTCATTTTCATCTTCTATTACTATCAATACCTAATAATTTAACACAGTTCCGATAGAACGTACATGATGATTCATCATTGACATATATACGATCAGTTCCTTTGTTTTCTATTGTTGAAAGTAGCATTGAGCTCCCATCATTCGCATCAGATAACACTCATTCTTAAATTGCATTGTGCATAACAATAGACAAGGCATTCTTAATAATATTTCAAACTGAGGCGTGGTCTGTAAATAATGAATTTTTTTACGGTCATCGGGACGAATAAATAATTGCTGTTTTACGAAAATTATGCAGTCTGTGTTCAGCTTTATCATAATAAGAACAAGACACACCGACACAACAGTTTATTTTTATTTGTTGTATATTTTGTGTGTAGCTGAGTGCTTGGAAATAATGTCTTATAATTAAATCCTATATCGATTTTCTGTTGAAGATGTTTGTTATGCTGTTCCTAACTGAAGTGTCCATCCTTAATTAGCAAATTCAAAATTTCTCAATTCTATATGGGATTTTATTTTGGTTTATATTATTTTCAATTAGAAGAAAACAATAAATATTTTAGCTCTCAAAATGATACGAACTTTAAGTGGGTGTCCTTGACGTCACGATCAACATCGCGTTAGGCTGTTTTTTTCTGTGATTTGGTAAAAATAATCCCTTTTGACTGAATAACAAAATCGATTTGTTTTTGAGGATAGACTTCATTAAATGGCAAATTATACGTCTTTAGGGTATGTGTAATTTTTTCTCAAACGTACGTGGTACAATTGCATAAGACAATTTTGAAGCTACCAAAGTGACAACCAGAAGGTCATAAGAAAAAATGAACGATCAATGATATACAAAACACGACACAGAAAAATAGAGATTGTGCAACATGACACCCACTAAAAGCCAGGGATGAACATGGGAAATCCGCATGGTTAGCAGTTCCTGCTCCACTAGTTACGGTGTGTTAGCAAGTACAAAACAAAAAAGCACTGGAAAAACTTATTTATTCATAAAAACAAAGAGTGTCAAAGCGATTATATAAAACGGTAATATATTTAAGGAAATATAAAATCTGATTTTTCAGTTTAAGTAGCTCTCTGATGTTTTTTCCCAGCAAAAGGAAACAAAGGGTGTTTTGCGATTGATATCTAAAAAATTGCTACAATGTTTTTTTATTCAAATGCAATAGTAAGTTCCGACGAGAAGAACTGAATATTACAAACGTTTGAAAGACAACAGATTCCAAATAAAGATCAAAGTGTACCAGGTCAACACGTTTCCCTGAAATGATTTATCTGTGTAGTATTCCGATTTTGTTTTATTGGCACGTATAGGTGCGCACCAAATTATATATCTACGTCTTATATTGCTGTCGCTTTCTTTGCCACTGCATTAGTCCTCACTGACATTGTTTATTGGATATATTAAAATTTGAAATATAGAGTTTCTAAATAATGTTATTATTAAACCCGATGTCAATCTTTCGCATGCATACGTAGACTTAGCCGAGTTTTGGTTATCATGTTTAACACTTTTTGGTTTATTAGCTCCCAAAGACTTTTCAAATTATTTATCTTTCCAATAAAGTAGCGTTTCTGATAAACGCCTTTCTTGAAATGCGATCGTGCTTACTAAATATGATTTCCACGTTGTTTTTCCTGTTCTGAATGGCGTTAATCCAAGGCATCGTTAATACATACGTGTAACGCATATACTACATGGGTGGTCGTGGCCTAATGGTAGTTGGATTTACATTTACCTATCCAATCAGTGCAAATCACTAATAACGTGTGAATTCGAATCATGCTCAGGCGAGGTGTACTCCATACAACATTATGTGACAAAGTTTGTCAGTGACTTGTGCCAGGTCGTTGGTTTTCTTTTGTGTCCTCCACCAATAAAACGGACTGCCACGATATAGCGGAAATATTATTGAAAGTGGTATTAAACACCATAACCCTAACCCATATGCTATAGATTTGTTCGATCTTCTAGAATTATTTAAAAAATATCCTTATAAATGTCGAATTAAATGTCTTGGTTTCACGCCGGTACATTAAAAGATTAACTTGACTTTGACGTCTGTCTTGGTCAAATCTAACAATTCGTCTAGACAAGTTATTTGTATAAAGTACACGGTGTAGACATATAACAGTATAAGTAGTAATTGTCTATTATATAACAATATTGTCAATGTCTACAAATTACTTATATCACCTACAGTAGTAATTTTGTCAGAAAACACTATAGATTGATACAATATTTTTTCTGAGTAAAAATCACTATCTTGATTCAGATAAATCTGTTGTCCAGAGGAGATAAATTTAGAGAAGATTGTTGGTTTGTTATTAGAAACAGTAATTGTCATTTTATGTTACTTAATTTATTGTGTACTAGGATATATTGCCTGGGATTTGTTAGCCAGTCTACCCCATTATGAGAAGAAAGATATAAACAGTGATGGTCAACAATTACATCAATATCAACAAAAGGCACAACAACCGCTAAATAACTCCACGTTCTAGCTTTAGCCTTAATAACAATATCGCTTCTCGATAACTGGATCCCCAACGGCAATGCATATAGAAACAAATGAAAAAGAACCTGTATACAAATGTTTGACTATGAAACAGACAACAGGAAGGACATTCATCGTCACCAATACGCACATCAGTGTCACTATCGTTTGTTAGATGTATTGTGTAAATGTATTGTGTAAATGTCTTTTGTAAATGTATTGTGTAAATGTATTGTGTAAATGTCTTTGTAAATGTATTGTGTAAATGTTTTGTGTAAATGTCTTTTGTAAATGTATTGTGTAAATGTCTTTTGTAAATGTTTTGTGTAAATGTCTTGTGTAAATGTCTTTTGTAAATGTATTGTGTAAATGTATTGCACTCTGTTTTACTGTATTGTATTTGTAATGCAAAATTGAAAAATAAAATTAGGGTGGTGAGAGGACAAAAAAATTCCCCACAACATGTCATACTAACAAATGCGAGCTAAATTAGATATCTATGTTTTTATTACTATCGCTGATTCGATTCCTTTGCTGGTGGACTATTAGCCATAGAAGGTATCATACTCCCAGTCTGTGGTTTGGCATTAAGATGAATTATTCGATATGTGTATGTTTGGAACGTTCTGTTAATAAATTGCGTAATTTATTGTAATTACCGTTAAACTCTCTCATGCATAGACAACATTGCATTGGCAATTCTAGCTTTCATGTGTAGACCCGTTGGTTTACCTACTCCCAAAGACTTGTATTTATTTTTTATGTTTTGTTTTCCAATTTTTAAATATGAGCGGACAGTATTTCGAGCCATCAGTAACTGTCCGATTATGCGGTTAGAAATTAGTATTGGTTATCAGTTTCCAAGCTTGGTGCAATAACAATCGGCTGTGTTTAGCTATTGCTCTGCGCCCAAACATAGCAGGTTAATGTTTTCCCCATTCGAATAAAATGCCAACCCTTTAATCGGTTTACGTGTGTAGCCTCAACACATTTTCGTGAATAATCCAAGTCAGAATCTAGATTTCCAACGTCATATTGCGACGTCTTTCTTGTGTTCAGTGAGTGTATGTAAGAGGCTTGTTGATATTGGTGGAATTGTTCACCGTCATTGATCAAACTTTCTGTTCATGACCTTACATATAACTGGGTGAGCAGCGTTGTTGTAATGCATTAATCAAATTTGCGTGTTATATATATCACAACTCATCTTAAAATTGAAATATATTTCTTTGCAACAGCTGATCATAATAAAATGCACGTTAAAAGAGCAAACGAAGCTACCGATTGCTGTTTAAATATTACAACCATTATGTAATACTAATGTCTCGGCTTCAATTAGCCATTTAGCACAAATCATCATACAAATAACATTAAAATATTTTTGTGGAGATGCTACATTTAACAAATATCAAAAATACGTTGAAGTGAAATATTTATTTCATGTGTAAGTAACCGAAATATGATTCAAATTATGCTTAAAAAGAAAGAGTTGATTCAATATCTTAGTGATAATAAATGAAGCAAAACAAAATAATAATAAAAACATTTGATGTCAAATGAACAAGTAGTAAAACGTAATATGCAAAACAAATACCCCCTTCACAATTCGGTGATTTATGCATTTTTTTAACATCATGATTATTAAACATTTACATTTACCGCCAACATTTTTCGCCTGTCCAAAGCTAGAGCATATAGTATCAAAACCTTTCGCCGTTGTGGTCGTGATCGTATGGTAGTTGGATTCACAACTATATATGCAATCAGTGCCTATCGCCATTGATGTTGTGAGTTCGAATCTCGATCAGGGCGAGGTGTACAACATTATGTGATAAAGTTTGTCAGTGACTTGTGGCATGTTGGTGGTTTTCTGTGCGTCCTCCGGTTTCCTCCACCAATAAAACTGACCACCACGATATAGCTGAAATATTGTTGAAAGTGGCGTCAAACACCATTAAAAAAACAAAGACATTTTGCTGTTGTGTTCTCATTTAGTGTATAGTTTCGGTTAACTCCAGGAGTATATAGTGTTGATGAGGTTGTTCATATCTGAACATGTTAGCCAGATCAGTGCAGTTGACATAGTAGCTATAGTGGATGTGATGCTAGCATTTGCGAAGATATTGTCCAATTTTACTTCGTCTTTTCCTCATTGTTCAAGACATGATTATTTGCATAGAGAAGTAGTCAAGCTCAAATGTATCCATTACGAACATGTGGTTTGTTCTTTCCCTTTGATTTCAAACTGTCTTACGATTGGTCTATATCTCTTCATATTAAAATATATCTACATATACGGTTCCATATTAGTGCTAGATATGTGCCCAAGCTGTAAAGTGCTTGTCGTAGCTCGGTTGTTTGTCCTATCTGGCACTCAAACAAAAAAGCATAAGGCAAATGACTGTTTACCAACTAGATTTAATGAAAGTTATTTCCCATGGTACACAATTGAAAAAAGTATAATATTTGGCGAAGTATGATTTGCTGTTCCATTAAAGCATAAATAAACCACATTTCGATGACAATGTAATGTTAATTATTAACAAGTACCAAAACCCAAGCCGAAATCGTCAAGCAGCAGAAAAAACGAAAAGAAGCTCTGTGGATCTTTAATTTCACAATCATTTATATAAATGATGTTCTTTCACTAAATCATTCTATGAATGGTGATTTTGTGGATCGATATATCCCATTGAGCTTGAAATAAAGGATATCACAGGTATAGCTAGGTCTGTTTCTTACCTTGACTTGCACTTTGACACTGACAGTGAGGGCCAATTAAGAACTAAACTTTAAAACAAAAGAGATGATTTCAATTTTCCCATTGCGAACTTTGCATCTGTATTTATATATCTTTACATATGTAGCAAAATTCTAACAGAAACTGAACATGAACCACATATATCTCAGTTGAGCCAAAGCTTGTGGTTCATATCATGATTTCCTTAATAGAGGGTAGTTGTTAAGAATGGAACTAATAAACCAAGGGTTTAAAATGGTTAAGTCATAGTCATCACTTCGAAAGTTTTACGATCGCCACCATGACCTGGTTGACTGATACGAATGTCTGATATGTTTTGTCGGTTATGATCACAATTCAGTCCCTTCTTTATTCATGAATTCACATTGGGTTTGTAGCAAGAATAACACGACGGGTGCCCCATGTAGAGAAGAAACTGCTGACCTTTCCAGAGAACCTGTTTCCATACTCGGTTTTTTCTGGGGTACATGTTGCTCTCTCATTTGTTTTCTGTGTAGTGTTTGGCATATAATTATTTGTCTTTTATCATTTTTCTTTTGACCATTGTGTCTTCTGTCCTTCGATTTACGGCTTTTGATGATCTTCAAACTTATCTAGATTGAAATAGCTGATAAATGATGGTTAAACACAATTTCCCCTATGTTCTTTTATAAGGAATAAAGAGGAAGGTGTTGTAACTATCTCTGTCGGAAAAAACCACCTGTTTATGTTGATGTTGTAATGTCTCTGTCGGAAACACCTGTTTATGTGGATATTGTAATTGTCTCTGTCGAAAACACCTGTTTATGTGGATGTTGTAACTGTCTCTGTAGAAAACACCTGTTTATGTGGATGTTGTAATGTCTGTCGGAAACACGTTTATATGTGGATATTGTAATTATCTCTGTCCAAAACACTTGTTTATGTAGATGTTGTAACTGTCTCTATAGGAAACACCTGTTTATGTGGATGTAGTAATTGTCTCTCGGAAAAACACCCGTTTATGTGGATGTTGTAACTGTCTCTGTCGTAAACACATGTGTATGTGGATGTTGTAATTGTTTCTGTTGGAAAATTACCTGTTTATGTGGATGTTGTAATTGTTTCTGTCGGAAACACCTGTTTATGTGGATGTTGTAACTTTTTATGTCAGAAATACATGTTTATGTGGATGTTGTAATTGTTTCTCTCGGGAACACCTGTTTATGTGGACGTAGTAATTGTCCCTGTCGGGAAAACAAACGTTATGTGGATGTTGTAACTGTCTCTGTCAAAACACCTGTTTATGTGGATGTTGTAACGTTTTCTGTCAGAAACACATGTTAATGTGGATGTTGTAACTTTTTCTGTCAGAAACACATGTTAATGTGGATGTTGTAAATCTCTCTATAGAAAACACCTGTTATGTGGTTGTTGCATTTCCTCGACTCTTCTCACGGAAGGGTTAGGGTTCAACAACATTTCAGCTATAGCATGGCTGTCAGTTATATTGTTGGAGTACCTGGAGAAAAATACCGACCTGCACACTTTGAACGGAAATCAAATTCACAGCGTTAAGTACCGATAGCATAGGTATGGTTAAATCCAACAACCATGCGATCACGACGGCCCCTCTACTCACGGAATGGTAGATTATATACAATATAATTCAAAGGAAGATTTTTTTTATATTTTTTTTATATGAATATTAGTAAACAATTACGAAAAAATGTAAATCAGGGGTCATGAACTGAAAGTTGATATGCAAAATGGAATAGACTGTCAATTAAAAAAACAGACATTTCAAATGCAGCTTAATATTGTTCAAATGAGCATCATCTATGCATATATCTCGGCATTTTAATGTATGCCATTTTATACCATTTATTAAGCCCAAATAGAAATATGTTAGTTTTGCATTAGAACTGTCTTGTATGTGAATAGTTGTCAACGTCAATTAGTGATTTTACTGTCTCAAATACTCGCTGTACTAGCTCCACATTACCAAGTAAAATTGTAGTTTGACACCTTCAACTATTTAGTACTATACAATTAGTCCTTAAATAATAACAATACAAATAAATAAAACAAATATTACATTCTCAGAACAAAAGCGATGAATACAATATGTACAATATCAGAAAGAGAATTATATTTTCAAGCTGCGTGTACAGCCATCATTCTTCATAACTTTAATAGCATAGCAACATTACAGCATGTGTTCATAAAAATGTAGATGTCAATATTAGTGCGAACGATGGTTTTCTGGAATAACCTTCATTATGTACGCTCAAAATCGAAAGATTAGAAAGCCAAATAATTTAAAATGATCTGAGCGATAAAACCAAAGGGCCTAAACAGGATAGCCAAAGTCGGCTAAGTTCTCATATGCCTGAGGAAGGAAAACCTTAGTTTGATTCAATTGTCAACATATACAATATTTATAGCGATGTGATTTGCTATTTCATATATTTCTTTCATCCTTAATAACGAATCATTGTCACTGTTTCGAGGGAGATATCATTTCATGGCTTTCCTCCTGTCCTGTGTCATTTGTAGCACCCCCTTGGCCTTGTTGTTTCAATTGATTGACGATTCCTGCAACATGTCTCACCGATGTCCTTTCCTCTCCCCTCCAACTTGCACTGCAACATAGGACTTTTTTTAGTTTTCCGTATTTAGCAAGGCAACCCATTCCTATAACAAGAATTGCAAAGAGCAGTACTCCCTCACTGACAGAAATGATCAAGCTGTCGCTATGCTCTGGTGACTCTTCCTTTGTTTCTGTAAGACAGTAAATAATAACATAATTTTATAAATAATGTTAAGTACTACGTTGGATTTTGCATATCAAAGATACCAAGGGGGTAATCAGAATCCGTAAATCGAAGAAGAACAGACAACACAAATGCCAAAAGAAAAAGGACAAAAGGACAAACAACGATCTACAAAACATACACATAAAACGAAAGATCGGGTAACATGAACCCCACAAAAAACCGGTGGTGAATTCAGGTGCTCCGGAAGGGTTTTGGAGGCAAGCATTCATGGTTCGATGCATTGACTCGGAATACATTTTATTTCATCATATTTTGAAAACTATGAAATTTGAACATGTTTACTACTGTGCGTGTGCTAAATGTACAATCATGATTACGACTTTGTGTATTAAATGTACAATCATGATTACTACTTTGTGTGTTAAATGTACAATAATGATAACTACTTTGTGTGTTAAATGTACAATCATGATTACTGCTTTGTGTGTTAAGTGTACAATCATGATTACTACTTTGTGTGTTAAATGTACAATCTACACTTGGTCCAGTTCAAGGGCTCCTCTCTTGTAACACGGTATGCAACTTTCCATTTGTATGTATCAACTTTCTCTCAGCACCTGCATGTATGAAATACTAAGGTGACACGATATTCCGGAGACTGTTTTCTTTCAAGATTTCTTTTTAGATGGTATCTACAGAGCCAACGGTTCCTTGTGATCACTTCGAAATGTTTACGATCGCCATTATGACCCTGTTAACTGTCACGGATGAGCACGTATAATTTCTGCTGCTCGTAGTCAAATCATGTCCTTCCTTGTTCATATATTACCGGATATGAATCACCGGATTGTTGCCATGAGTAACACGACGGACGGGTGCAACTAGTTGAGCAGTTGCTGTTTACCTTATTCTCTAATCTTGTTGTAAAGGGTCTAGTGTTGCTCATTTTGTTTTATTTTTTCTATGCTTTGTTGCCCATGACCATAGCTTGTGTTTTCGTCTTTCCTCTTTCAACCATTATATTTGCTGTCTTTCTTCGAATTGAATTTTTTTAATTAAAGGTACTCGATACAACATTATGTGATAAAGTTTGTTTGTGACTTGGGGCAGGTCGGTGGTTTTCTCCGAGTACTCCGGTTTCCTCCACAAATAAAATTGACCTCCACGATATAACTGAAATACTGTTGAAAGTGGCGTTCAACACCATAATCATGACTGCATATACCACTTACTTATGCATCTATTGAATGATTCCTGGTGAATTGGTATTTCTGTCTTTCCTACAACACACGTGACAATTAGTTGCCCGCTGCATACATCAAAATAGTGTTCTACCCTCTCTACAACCATGTAGACTATCCCATTAACACCTGTCATTGTCGTTATCCGTCGAGAAATTATATTTTCCTGGAAAATAACAATCAACTTTTTTGGCAATAATGCAATGTCTCTATATACAAACACAAGACTTAATGATTAATGATTATTATCGAGCAATACAGTAATTGCCGAAGGTAAGATAGCTCAGGATTTAATTTTCATTGTTCATCGGCCACGTGCGAAATTTTTGATATTCAGAATGGACGATTAGCTATACATTTTATCACATAGATTTTCCACTTTTGATTGTGCTAATAAAACTTTTTATAAAGGAACTTATGCCACGTTCGTTTTGTGACGTGCATATTTTATTTTGCTGAGTGAAATTCCGATTTATATCACTTGGATATCTGAGTATATCAAGGGCACCCGTGTAGTAAATTACAAATAGCTATACCTATGCTACGTGTACATTTCTGTTAATCGGGTATATTTGTCAGCCAAGTTGTCCACTAGCAATGACAGTAAACTTTATTCAGGTGAAGATTACATGCAGTCTCAGTTCTTGTGCAATTGTGATACTATATAGTTTTCGCCATTGTCAATTATCATGTGTTACCTCTGACATGATCTACAACTTGTTGAAGGAGGTCAGTATTTGTTAAGATAGAAGGACATGCGAAGATTTATTTTTTATTTTTGCACAGTTGAAACAATACCAAGTTAACATCGGAACGTAAACATAATTCAGGTCATTTTCAATTTTTTTGATTTTTTCATAGTCGTTCGATCTCTTTTTGATAACATATATTGATGCAAGTTGTATTGCTGATAAATAGCATGAAGACAAAAATGTGGTACACAATCTATTTTATTAAGAAAACTAAAATAATATTAATTGTAAATGGAATTATATTGTATGCTACTTTATAATATTGTAACCCAGTAACTTGAATCCTTATGTAATATAAATTATCAGGCAGAATAAGACAATTATGAAATTAAAAAGCAAAAAAACAAAAAACAAAAAAACATGTGTTGATGAAAATTATGAAATATTTTCCAATATAAAACTGGATTACGATATAGAAAATTTAATTTGTAATAGTTTAATTGAAGAATATGATGAAAGCGGGTAGGAATACATTTCAGGGAAGAATTTATTAAGTTCCTCGGTTTGATAATCATGATTATATAGATAACTGTGAATCACAAGATTTTCTTAATTTAATAAAAATGATAATTTCACAGTATCCTTTTTATTTTCACTCCCGTTACATTTCCCGTCATTTCGTTGTCGCAGTTGCTTTTCTGTATGTTTTACAGTTATGTCCCTTTGACCGTTTCGTATGGTTTCGTTCTTTTTGAAACGATACACATGATAGTAGTTTACTACACTAAATACGTAATATAGTGCAGATTAACTAACTTGATATTACATTCGAATCGAAACATTTGTTATCCAGATATGAGATTTTATTAGGAAAACTTATGCACTTATTTTTTTAACATGTGTTTGATAATGACACTCGTCAATTAATTATAGTGTAAATAATAAATACGATTTTAGGTTTATGGTGTTTAACGCCACTTTCAACAATATTACGGATATTTCGTGGCGGTCAGTTTTATTGGTGGAGGAAACCCGAATACCCGGAGAAAACCACCAACCTGCCGCAAGTCACTGGCAAACTTTATCTCATAATGTTGATATCGAGTACACCTCGACTGAGCAAGATTCGAACTCACAACGTTAGTGGTGATAGGTACTGATTGCATATGCAGTTATAAATCCAACTACCATACGATCACGACCACGACGTTCCCTTCAATTAGTCATAATATATATGATACAAAACGAAACAATGAATAAATTAAAGACCACTAATACATACATTAAACATTATCGTACACTTCGGAATCGGATACACTTTCAAAATCTTCACAATGACATTTAGATAACCATTTCTAAAACTTGCCAGTACCGTTGTAGTATCTTTATCTGGGTGATCTGAAGAAAAAAAAACATCATGAAGCTGACTATATTTTATTGCTGTTTGATGGTACTATTATGATAGATTCGGTTATGCACGGAAGACAAGTTTGAATATAACAAAGGGGTAATTATAATCTGTATATCGAAAGGCAAGACCATATAATGGTCAACAGAAAACGGAGAAAAAGACAAACAATGATATGCAAAACATTACACAGAAAAAACACGTATTAAAAAAATACAACGACAGGAGCAGCTGAAACTCTTTTTTTAATAGACTGGGATAAGCGGAACTAAATTATTGACTACATAGAAGGAAAAGACGACATCTAAAATTAAAATAAGTCCTTAGATTAAATAGTTTGAAAGCATGAACAAAAATCTAATGAAAAAAATAATAAATTATCTATCATTGTACAACGTTGGAAATATTAGATCCATGCATATACAATTGATTTTGCAGAAGCCTTTGATATTTGAAAAATGAGACTATATTTCACTACAATGGAAATTGTAGTCTAACTTGGTATAATTTTGAAATTTTAGTGTCCGCATAAAACTAGACTGGGATAAGCGGAACTAAATTATTGACTACATAGAAGGAAAAGACGACATCTAAAATTAAAATAAGTCCTTAGATTAAATAGTTTGAAAGCATGAACAAAAATCTAATGAAAAAAATAATAAATTATCTATCATTGTACAACGTTGGAAATATTAGATCCATGCATATACAATTGATTTTGCAGAAGCCTTTGATATTTGAAAAATGAGACTATATTTCACTACAATGGAAATTGTAGTCTAACTTGGTATAATTTTGAAATTTTAGTGTCCGCATAAAACTCTGTTCGGTTCGTCTTTACCCCCAGTTGTAGGATCTTATTCATTTATGTTATTAGATTTATTTCGCATACTGATGTCCTACACGACTTGACTTTATCTGTAGCATGACGGGTGTCTCATTAGCTGGAGAAACTGATTACCCTTCGTGAGGACGTGGGTTCAACCTAATCGGTTGTTGATAGTGTCAGTGATGCTTAACTTTTTAGTTTTCTGTTTTGTGTTGTGTATTTTCGCTTTGTTTGTCTGCGTACTGTTTGATTTATGCCCAATGGATTACCATTCTTCATTCCTCTGGGTGTTGTTATATTCAGTGTTGGTCATCTGTGTTGTGTATGTGTGTTTTTCTTCGTACTGTGTATTGTGTATGTTTGTTTGTCTTCGTACTGTGTGTTGTGTATGTTTGTTTGTCTTCGTACTGTGTGCTGTGTATATTTGTTTGTCTTCGTACTGTATTGTGTATGTTTGTTTGTCTTCGTACTGTGTATTGTGTATGTCTGTTTGTCTTCGTACTGTGTATTGTGTATGTGTGTTTGTCTTCGTACTGTGTATTGTGTATCTTTGTTTGTCTTCGTACTGTCTATTGTGTATGTTTGTTTGTCTTCGTAGTGTGTATTGTGTATGTTTGCTTGTCTTCGTACTGTGTATTATGTATGTTTGTTTGTCTTCGTACTGTGTATTGTGTTTGTTTGTTTGTCTTCGTACTGTGTATTTTGTATGTTTGTTTGTCTTCGTACTGTGTATTGTGTATGTTTGTTTTTCTTCGTACTGTGTATTGTGTATGTTTGTTTGTCTTCGTACTGTGTATTTTGTATGTTTGTTTGTCTTCGTACTGTGTATTATGTATGTTTGTTTGTCTTCGTACTGTGTATTGTGTATGTTTGCTTGTCTTCGTACTGTGTATTGTGTATGTTTGTTTGTCTTCGTACTGTGTATTGTGTATGTTTGCTTGTCTTCGTACTGTGAATTGTGTGTGTTTGTTTGTCTTCGTACTGTGTATTTTGTATGCTTGGTTGTCTTTATACTATGTATTGTGTATGTTTGTTTGTCTTCGTACTGTGTATTGTGTATGCTTGTTTGTCTTCGTACTGTGTATTTTGTATGTTTGTTTGTCTTCGTACTGTGTATTGTGTATGTTTGTTTGTCTTCGTACAATGCATTGTGTATGTTTGTTTGTCTTCGTACAATGTATTGTGTATGTTTGTTTGTCTTCGTACTGTATATTATGTATGTTTGTTTGTCTTCGTACTGTGTATTTTGTATGTTTGTTTGTCTTCGTACTGTGTATTGTGTATGTTTGTTTGTCTTCGTACTGTGTATTGTGTATGTTTGTTTGTCTTCGTACTGTATATTGTGTATGTTTGTTTGTCTTCGTACAATGTATTGTGTATGTTTGTTTGTCTTCGTACTGTGTATTGTGCATGTTTGCTTGTCTTCGTACTATGTATTGTGTATGTTTGTTTATCTTCGTACTGTGTATTGTGTATGTTTGTTTGTCTTCGTACTGTGTATTGTGTATGTTTGCTTGTCTTCGTACTATGTATTGTGTATGTTTGTTTGTCTTCGTACTGTGTATTGTGTATGTTTGTTTGTCTTCGTACTGTGTATTGTGTATGTTTGTTTGTCCCCGTACTGTGTATTTTGTATGTTTGTTTGTCTTCGTACTGTGTATTTTGTATGTTTGTTTGTCTTCGTACTGTATATTGTGTATGTTTGTTTGTCTTCGTACAATGCATTGTGTATGTGTGTTTGTCTTCGTACTGTGTATTTTGTATGTTTGTTTGTCTTCGTACTGTGTATTGTGTATGTTTGTTTGTCTTCGCAATTTGTATTTTGTATGTTTGTTTGTCTTCGTACTGTGTATTGTGTATGTGTATTTGTCTTCGTACTGTATATTGTGTATGTTTGTTTGTCTTCGTACACTGTATTGTGTATGTTTGTTGGTCTTCGTACAATGTATTGTGTATGTTTGTTTGTCTCCGTACTGTGTATTTTGTATGTTTGTTTGTCTTCGTACTGTGTATTTTGTATGTTTGTTTGTCTTCGTACTGTGTATTGTGTATGTTTGTTTGTCTTCGTACTATGTATTGTGTATGTTTGTTTGTCTTCGTACTGTGTATTGTGTATGTTTGTTTGTCCCCGTACTGTGTATTTTGTATGTTTGTTTGTCTTCGTACTGTGTATTGTGTATGTTTGTTTGTCTTCGTACTATGTATTTTGTATGTTTGTTTGTCTTCGTACTGTGTATTGTGTATGTTTGTTTGTCCCCGTACTGTGTATTTTGTGTGTTTGTTTGTCTTCGTACTGTGTATTTTGTATGTTTGTTCGTCTTCGTACTTTGTATTTTGTATGTTTGTTTGTCTTCGTACTGGGTATTGTGTATGTGTATTTGTCTTCGTACTGTATATTGTGTATGTTTGTTTGTCTTCGTACAATGTATTGTGTATGTTTGTTTGTCTTCGTACTGTGTATTCTGTATGTTTGTTTGTCTTCGTACTGTATATTGTGTATGTTTGTTTGTCTTCGTACAATGCATTGTGTATGTGTGTTTGTCTTCGTACTGTGTATTTTGTATGTTTGTTTGTCTTCGTACTGTGTATTGTGTATGTTTGTTTGTCTTCGTACTAAGTATTGTGTATGTTTGTTTGTCTTCGTACTGTGTATTGTGTATGTTTGTTTGTCCCCGTACTGTGTATTTTGTATGTTTGTTTGTCTTCGTACTGTGTATTTTGTATGTTTGTTCGTCTTCGTACTTTGTATTTTGTATGTTTGTTTGTCTTCGTACTGGGTATTGTGTATGTGTATTTGTCTTCGTACTGTATATTGTGTATGTTTGTTTGTCTTCGTACAATGTATTGTGTATCTTTGTTTGTCTTCGTACTGTGTATTTTGTATGTTTGTTTGTCTTCGTACTGTATATTGTGTATGTTTGTTTGTCTTCGTATTGTGTATTTTGTATGTTTGTTTGTCTTCGTACTGTGTATTGTGTATGTTTGTTTGTCTTCGTACTGTGTATTTTGTATGTTTGTTTGTCTTCGTACTGTGTATTGTGTATGTTTGTTTGTCTTCGTACTGTGTATTGTGTATGTTTGCTTGTCTTCGTACTGTATATTGTGTATGTGTGTTTGTCTTCGTATTGTGTATTTTGTATGTTTGTTTGTCTTCGTACTGTGTATTGTGTATGTTTGTTTGTCTTCGTACTGTGTATTTTGTATGTTTGTTTGTCTTCGTACTGTGTATTGTGTATGTTTGTTTGTCTTCGTACTGTGTATTGTGTATGTTTGCTTGTCTTCGTACTGTGTATTGTGTATGTTTGTTTGTCTTCGTACTGTGTATTGTGTATGTTTGCTTGTCTTCGTACTGTGAATTGTGTATGTTTGTTTGTCTTCGTACTGTGTATTTTGTATGCTTGGTTGTCTTTATACTATGTATTGTGTATGTTTGTTTGTCTTCGTACTGTGTATTGTGTATGTTTGTTTGTCTTCGTACTGTGTATTTTGTATGTTTGTTTGTCTTCGTACTGTGTATTGTGTATGTTTGTTTGTCTTCGTATTGTGTATTGTGTATGTTTGTTTGTCTTCGTACTGTATATTGTGTATGTTTGTTTGTCTTCGTACAATGCATTGTGTATGTTTGTTTGTCTTCGTACAATGTATTGTGTATGTTTGTTTGTCTTCGTACTGTATATTATGTATGTTTGTTTGTCTTCGTACTGTGTATTTTGTATGTTTGTTTGTCTTCGTACTGTGTATTGTGTATGTTTGTTTCTCTTCGTACTGTGTATTGTGTATGTTTGTTTGTCTTCGTACTGTATATTGTGTATGTTTGTTTATCTTCGTACAATGTATTGTGTATGTTTGTTTGTCTTCGTACTGTGTATTGTGCATGTTTGCTTGTCTTCGTACTATGTATTGTGTATGTTTGTTTGTCTTCGTACTGTGTATTGTGTATGTTTGTTTGTCTTCGTACTGTGTGTTGTGTATGTTTGTTTGTCCCCGTACTGTGTATTTTTTATGTTTGTTTGTCTTCGTACTGTGTATTTTGTATGTTTGTTTGTCTTCGTACTGTGTATTCTGTATGTTTGTTTGTCTTCGTACTGTATATTGTGTATGCTTGTTTGTCTTCGTACAATGCATTGTGTATGTGTGTTTGTCTTCGTACTGTGTATTTTGTATGTTTGTTTGTCTTCGTACTGTGTATTGTGTATGTTTGTTTGTCTTCGCAGTTTGTATTTTGTATTTATTTGTTTGTCTTCGTACTGTGTATTGTGTATGTGTATTTGTCTTCGTACTGTATATTGTGTATGTTTGTTTGTCTTCGTACAATGTATTGTGTATGTTTGTTTGTCTTCGTACAATGTATTGTGTATGTTTGTTTGTCTCCGTACTGTATATTGTGTATGTTTGTTTTTCTTCGTACTGTATATTGTGTATGTTTGTTTGTCTTCGTACTGTGTATTTTGTATGTTTGTTTGTCTTCGTACTGTGTATTGTGTATGTTTGCTTGTCTTCGTACTATGTATTGTGTATGTTTGTTTGTCTTCGTACTGTGTATTGTGTATGTTTGTTTGTCCCCGTACTGTGTATTTTGTATGTTTGTTTGTCTTCGTACTGTGTATTTTGTATGTTTGTTCGTCTTCGTACTGTGTATTGTGTATGTTTGTTTGTCTTCGTACTATGTATTGTGTATGTTTGTTTGTCTTCGTACTGTTTATTGTGTATGTTTGTTTGTCCCCGTACTGTGTATTTTGTATGTTTGTTTGTCTTCGTACTGTGTATTTTGTATGTTTGTTTGTCTTCGTACTGTGTATTGTGTATGTTTGTTAGTCTTCGTACTATGTATTGTGTATGTTTGTTTGTCTTCGTACTGTGTATTTTGTATGTTTGTTTATCTTCGTACTGTGTATTTTGTATGTTTGTTTGTCTTCGTACTGTGTATTGTGTATGTTTGTTTGTCTTCGTACTATGTATTGTGTATGTTTGTTTGTCTTCGTACTGTGTATTGTGTATGTTTGTTTGTCCCCGTACTGTGTATTTTGTATGTTTGTTTGTCTTCGTACTGTGTATTTTGTATGTTTGTTTGTCTTCGTACTGTGTATTGTGTATGTTTGTTTGTCTTCGTACTATGTATTTTGTATGTTTGTTTGTCTTCGTACTGTGTATTGTGTATGTTTGTTTGTCCCCGTACTGTGTATTTTGTGTGTTTGTTTGTCTTCGTACTGTGTATTTTGTATGTTTGTTCGTCTTCGTACTTTGTATTTTGTATGTTTGTTTGTCTTCGTACTGGGTATTGTGTATGTGTATTTGTCTTCGTACTGTATATTGTGTATGTTTGTTTGTCTTCGTACAATGTATTGTGTATGTTTGTTTGTCTTCGTACTGTGTATTCTGTATGTTTGTTTGTCTTCGTACTGTATATTGTGTATGTTTGTTTGTCTTCGTACAATGCATTGTGTATGTGTGTTTGTCTTCGTACTGTGTATTTTGTATGTTTGTTTGTCTTCGTACTGTGTATTGTGTATGTTTGTTTGTCTTCGTACTAAGTATTGTGTATGTTTGTTTGTCTTCGTACTGTGTATTGTGTATGTTTGTTTGTCCCCGTACTGTGTATTTTGTATGTTTGTTTGTCTTCGTACTGTGTATTTTGTATGTTTGTTCGTCTTCGTACTTTGTATTTTGTATGTTTGTTTGTCTTCGTACTGGGTATTGTGTATGTGTATTTGTCTTCGTACTGTATATTGTGTATGTTTGTTTGTCTTCGTACAATGTATTGTGTATGTTTGTTTGTCTTCGTACTGTGTATTTATTATGTTTGTTTGTCTTCGTACTGTATATTGTGTATGTTTGTTTGTCTTCGTATTGTGTATTTTGTATGTTTGTTTGTCTTCGTACTGTGTATTGTGTATGTTTGTTTGTCTTCGTACTGTGTATTTTGTATGTTTGTTTGTCTTCGTACTGTGTATTGTGTATGTTTGTTTGTCTTCGTACTGTGTATTGTGTATGTTTGCTTGTCTTCGTACTGTATATTGTGTATGTGTGTTTGTCTTCGTATTGTGTATTTTGTATGTTTGTTTGTCTTCGTACTGTGTATTGTGTATGTTTGTTTGTCTTCGTACTGTGTATTTTGTATGTTTGTTTGTCTTCGTACTGTGTATTGTGTATGTTTGTTTGTCTTCGTACTGTGTATTGTGTATGTTTGCTTGTCTTCGTACTGTGTATTGTGTATGTTTGTTTGTCTTCGTACTGTGTATTGTGTATGTTTGCTTGTCTTCGTACTGTGAATTGTGTATGTTTGTTTGTCTTCGTACTGTGTATTTTGTATGCTTGGTTGTCTTTATACTATGTATTGTGTATGTTTGTTTGTCTTCGTACTGTGTATTGTGTATGTTTGTTTGTCTTCGTACTGTGTATTTTGTATGTTTGTTTGTCTTCGTACTGTGTATTGTGTATGTTTGTTTGTCTTCGTATTGTGTATTGTGTATGTTTGTTTGTCTTCGTACTGTATATTGTGTATGTTTGTTTGTCTTCGTACAATGCATTGTGTATGTTTGTTTGTCTTCGTACAATGTATTGTGTATGTTTGTTTGTCTTCGTACTGTATATTATGTATGTTTGTTTGTCTTCGTACTGTGTATTTTGTATGTTTGTTTGTCTTCGTACTGTGTATTGTGTATGTTTGTTTCTCTTCGTACTGTGTATTGTGTATGTTTGTTTGTCTTCGTACTGTATATTGTGTATGTTTGTTTATCTTCGTACAATGTATTGTGTATGTTTGTTTGTCTTCGTACTGTGTATTGTGCATGTTTGCTTGTCTTCGTACTATGTATTGTGTATGTTTGTTTGTCTTCGTACTGTGTATTTTGTATGTTTGTTTGTCTTCGTACTGTGTGTTGTGTATGTTTGTTTGTCCCCGTACTGTGTATTTTTTATGTTTGTTTGTCTTCGTACTGTGTATTTTGTATGTTTGTTTGTCTTCGTACTGTGTATTCTGTATGCTTGTTTGTCTTCGTACTGTATATTGTGTATGCTTGTTTGTCTTCGTACAATGCATTGTGTATGTGTGTTTGTCTTCGTACTGTGTATTTTGTATGTTCGTTTGTCTTCGTACTGTGTATTGTGTATGTTTGTTTGTCTTCGCAATTTGTATTTTGTATTTATTTGTTTGTCTTCGTACTGTGTATTGTGTATGTGTATTTGTCTTCGTACTGTATATTGTGTATGTTTGTTTGTCTTCGTACAATGTATTGTGTATGTTTGTTTGTCTCCGTACTGTATATTGTGTATGTTTGTTTTTCTTCGTACTGTATATTGTGTATGTTTGTTTGTCTTCGTACTGTGTATTTTGTATGTTTGTTTGTCTTCGTACTGTGTATTGTGTATGCTTGCTTGTCTTCGTACTATGTATTGTGTATGTTTGTTTGTCTTCGTACTGTGTATTGTGTATGTTTGTTTGTCCCCGTACTGTGTATTTTGTATGTTTGTTTGTCTTCGTACTGTGTATTTTGTATGTTTGTTTGTCTTCGTACTGTGTATTGTGTATGTTTGTTTGTCTTCGTACTATGTATTGTGTATGTTTGTTTGTCTTCGTACTGTGTATTGTGTATGTTTGTTTGTCCCCGTACTGTGTATTTTGTATGTTTGTTTGTCTTCGTACTGTGTATTTTATATGTTTGTTTGTCTTCGTACTGTGTATTGTGTATGTTTGTTAGTCTTCGTACTATGTATTGTGTATGTTTGTTTGTCTTCGTACTGTGTATTGTGTATGTTTGTTTGTCCCCGTACTGTGTATTTTGTGTGTTTGTTTGTCTTCGTACTGTGTATTTTGTATGTTTGTTCGTCTTCGTACTTTGTATTTTGTATGTTTGTTTGTCTTCGTACTGGGTATTGTGTATGTGTATTTGTCTTCGTACTGTATATTGTGTATGTTTGTTTGTCTTCGTACAATGTATTGTGTATGTTTGTTTGTCTTCGTACTGTGTATTCTGTATGTTTGTTTGTCTTCGTACAGTATATTGTGTATGTTTGTTTGTCTTCGTACAATGCATTGTGTATGTGTGTTTGTCTTCGTACTGTGTATTTTGTATGTTTGTTTGTCTTCGTACTGTGTATTTTGTATGTTTGTTTGTCTTCGTACTGTGTATTGTGTATGTTTGTTAGTCTTCGTACTATGTATTGTGTATGTTTGTTTGTCTTCGTACTGTGTATTTTGTATGTTTGTTTATCTTCGTACTGTGTATTTTGTATGTTTGTTTGTCTTCGTACTGTGTATTGTGTATGTTTGTTTGTCTTCGTACTATGTATTGTGTATGTTTGTTTGTCTTCGTACTGTGTATTGTGTATGTTTGTTTGTCCCCGTACTGTGTATTTTGTATGTTTGTTTGTCTTCGTACTGTGTATTTTGTATGTTTGTTTGTCTTCGTACTGTGTATTGTGTATGTTTGTTTGTCTTCGTACTATGTATTTTGTATGTTTGTTTGTCTTCGTACTGTGTATTGTGTATGTTTGTTTGTCCCCGTACTGTGTATTTTGTGTGTTTGTTTGTCTTCGTACTGTGTATTTTGTATGTTTGTTCGTCTTCGTACTTTGTATTTTGTATGTTTGTTTGTCTTCGTACTGGGTATTGTGTATGTGTATTTGTCTTCGTACTGTATATTGTGTATGTTTGTTTGTCTTCGTACAATGTATTGTGTATGTTTGTTTGTCTTCGTACTGTGTATTCTGTATGTTTGTTTGTCTTCGTACTGTATATTGTGTATGTTTGTTTGTCTTCGTACAATGCATTGTGTATGTGTGTTTGTCTTCGTACTGTGTATTTTGTATGTTTGCTTGTCTTCGTACTGTGTATTGTGTATGTTTGTTTGTCTTCGTACTAAGTATTGTGTATGTTTGTTTGTCTTCGTACTGTGTATTGTGTATGTTTGTTTGTCCCCGTACTGTGTATTTTGTATGTTTGTTTGTCTTCGTACTGTGTATTTTGTATGTTTGTTCGTCTTCGTACTTTGTATTTTGTATGTTTGTTTGTCTTCGTACTGGGTATTGTGTATGTGTATTTGTCTTCGTACTGTATATTGTGTATGTTTGTTTGTCTTCGTACAATGTATTGTGTATGTTTGTTTGTCTTCGTACTGTGTATTTATTATGTTTGTTTGTCTTCGTACTGTATATTGTGTATGTTTGTTTGTCTTCGTATTGTGTATTTTGTATGTTTGTTTGTCTTCGTACTGTGTATTGTGTATGTTTGTTTGTCTTCGTACTGTGTATTTTGTATGTTTGTTTGTCTTCGTACTGTGTATTGTGTATGTTTGTTTGTCTTCGTACTGTGTATTGTGTATGTTTGCTTGTCTTCGTACTGTATATTGTGTATGTGTGTTTGTCTTCGTATTGTGTATTTTGTATGTTTGTTTGTCTTCGTACTGTGTATTGTGTATGTTTGTTTGTCTTCGTACTGTGTATTTTGTATGTTTGTTTGTCTTCGTACTGTGTATTGTGTATGTTTGTTTGTCTTCGTACTGTGTATTGTGTATGTTTGCTTGTCTTCGTACTGTGTATTGTGTATGTTTGTTTGTCTTCGTACTGTGTATTGTGTATGTTTGCTTGTCTTCGTACTGTGAATTGTGTATGTTTGTTTGTCTTCGTACTGTGTATTTTGTATGCTTGGTTGTCTTTATACTATGTATTGTGTATGTTTGTTTGTCTTCGTACTGTGTATTGTGTATGTTTGTTTGTCTTCGTACTGTGTATTTTGTATGTTTGTTTGTCTTCGTACTGTGTATTGTGTATGTTTGTTTGTCTTCGTATTGTGTATTGTGTATGTTTGTTTGTCTTCGTACTGTATATTGTGTATGTTTGTTTGTCTTCGTACAATGCATTGTGTATGTTTGTTTGTCTTCGTACAATGTATTGTGTATGTTTGTTTGTCTTCGTACTGTATATTATGTATGTTTGTTTGTCTTCGTACTGTGTATTTTGTATGTTTGTTTGTCTTCGTACTGTGTATTGTGTATGTTTGTTTCTCTTCGTACTGTGTATTGTGTATGTTTGTTTGTCTTCGTACTGTATATTGTGTATGTTTGTTTATCTTCGTACAATGTATTGTGTATGTTTGTTTGTCTTCGTACTGTGTATTGTGCATGTTTGCTTGTCTTCGTACTATGTATTGTGTATGTTTGTTTGTCTTCGTACTGTGTATTTTGTATGTTTGTTTGTCTTCGTACTGTGTGTTGTGTATGTTTGTTTGTCCCCGTACTGTGTATTTTTTATGTTTGTTTGTCTTCGTACTGTGTATTTTGTATGTTTGTTTGTCTTCGTACTGTGTATTCTGTATGTTTGTTTGTCTTCGTACTGTATATTGTGTATGCTTGTTTGTCTTCGTACAATGCATTGTGTATGTGTGTTTGTCTTCGTACTGTGTATTTTGTATGTTTGTTTGTCTTCGTACTGTGTATTGTGTATGTTTGTTTGTCTTCGCAATTTGTATTTTGTATTTATTTGTTTGTCTTCGTACTGTGTATTGTGTATGTGTATTTGTCTTCGTACTGTATATTGTGTATGTTTGTTTGTCTTCGTACAATGTATTGTGTATGTTTGTTTGTCTCCGTACTGTATATTGTGTATGTTTGTTTTTCTTCGTACTGTATATTGTGTATGTTTGTTTGTCTTCGTACTGTGTATTTTGTATGTTTGTTTGTCTTCGTACTGTGTATTGTGTATGTTTGCTTGTCTTCGTACTATGTATTGTGTATGTTTGTTTGTCTTCGTACTGTGTATTGTGTATGTTTGTTTGTCCCCGTACTGTGTATTTTGTATGTTTGTTTGTCTTCGTACTGTGTATTTTGTATGTTTGTTTGTCTTCGTACTGTATATTGTGTATGTTTGTTTGTCTTCGTACAATGCATTGTGTATGTGTGTTTGTCTTCGTACTGTGTATTTTGTATGTTTGTTTGTCTTCGTACTGTGTATTGTGTATGTTTGTTTGTCTTCGCAATTTGTATTTTGTATGTTTGTTTGTCTTCGTACTGTGTATTGTGTATGTGTATTTGTCTTCGTACTGTATATTGTGTATGTTTGTTTGTCTTCGTACACTGTATTGTGTATGTTTGTTGGTCTTCGTACAATGTATTGTGTATGTTTGTTTGTCTCCGTACTGTGTATTTTGTATGTTTGTTTGTCTTCGTACTGTGTATTTTGTATGTTTGTTTGTCTTCGTACTGTGTATTGTGTATGTTTGTTTGTCTTCGTACTATGTATTGTGTATGTTTGTTTGTCTTCGTACTGTGTATTGTGTATGTTTGTTTGTCCCCGTACTGTGTATTTTGTATGTTTGTTTGTCTTCGTACTGTGTATTGTGTATGTTTGTTTGTCTTCGTACTATGTATTTTGTATGTTTGTTTGTCTTCGTACTGTGTATTGTGTATGTTTGTTTGTCCCCGTACTGTGTATTTTGTGTGTTTGTTTGTCTTCGTACTGTGTATTTTGTATGTTTGTTCGTCTTCGTACTTTGTATTTTGTATGTTTGTTTGTCTTCGTACTGGGTATTGTGTATGTGTATTTGTCTTCGTACTGTATATTGTGTATGTTTGTTTGTCTTCGTACAATGTATTGTGTATGTTTGTTTGTCTTCGTACTGTGTATTCTGTATGTTTGTTTGTCTTCGTACTGTATATTGTGTATGTTTGTTTGTCTTCGTACAATGCATTGTGTATGTGTGTTTGTCTTCGTACTGTGTATTTTGTATGTTTGTTTGTCTTCGTACTGTGTATTGTGTATGTTTGTTTGTCTTCGTACTAAGTATTGTGTATGTTTGTTTGTCTTCGTACTGTGTATTGTGTATGTTTGTTTGTCCCCGTACTGTGTATTTTGTATGTTTGTTTGTCTTCGTACTGTGTATTTTGTATGTTTGTTCGTCTTCGTACTTTGTATTTTGTATGTTTGTTTGTCTTCGTACTGGGTATTGTGTATGTGTATTTGTCTTCGTACTGTATATTGTGTATGTTTGTTTGTCTTCGTACAATGTATTGTGTATCTTTGTTTGTCTTCGTACTGTGTATTTTGTATGTTTGTTTGTCTTCGTACTGTATATTGTGTATGTTTGTTTGTCTTCGTATTGTGTATTTTGTATGTTTGTTTGTCTTCGTACTGTGTATTGTGTATGTTTGTTTGTCTTCGTACTGTGTATTTTGTATGTTTGTTTGTCTTCGTACTGTGTATTGTGTATGTTTGTTTGTCTTCGTACTGTGTATTGTGTATGTTTGCTTGTCTTCGTACTGTATATTGTGTATGTGTGTTTGTCTTCGTATTGTGTATTTTGTATGTTTGTTTGTCTTCGTACTGTGTATTGTGTATGTTTGTTTGTCTTCGTACTGTGTATTTTGTATGTTTGTTTGTCTTCGTACTGTGTATTGTGTATGTTTGTTTGTCTTCGTACTGTGTATTGTGTATGTTTGCTTGTCTTCGTACTGTGTATTGTGTATGTTTGTTTGTCTTCGTACTGTGTATTGTGTATGTTTGCTTGTCTTCGTACTGTGAATTGTGTATGTTTGTTTGTCTTCGTACTGTGTATTTTGTATGCTTGGTTGTCTTTATACTATGTATTGTGTATGTTTGTTTGTCTTCGTACTGTGTATTGTGTATGTTTGTTTGTCTTCGTACTGTGTATTTTGTATGTTTGTTTGTCTTCGTACTGTGTATTGTGTATGTTTGTTTGTCTTCGTATTGTGTATTGTGTATGTTTGTTTGTCTTCGTACTGTATATTGTGTATGTTTGTTTGTCTTCGTACAATGCATTGTGTATGTTTGTTTGTCTTCGTACAATGTATTGTGTATGTTTGTTTGTCTTCGTACTGTATATTATGTATGTTTGTTTGTCTTCGTACTGTGTATTTTGTATGTTTGTTTGTCTTCGTACTGTGTATTGTGTATGTTTGTTTCTCTTCGTACTGTGTATTGTGTATGTTTGTTTGTCTTCGTACTGTATATTGTGTATGTTTGTTTATCTTCGTACAATGTATTGTGTATGTTTGTTTGTCTTCGTACTGTGTATTGTGCATGTTTGCTTGTCTTCGTACTATGTATTGTGTATGTTTGTTTGTCTTCGTACTGTGTATTGTGTATGTTTGTTTGTCTTCGTACTGTGTGTTGTGTATGTTTGTTTGTCCCCGTACTGTGTATTTTTTATGTTTGTTTGTCTTCGTACTGTGTATTTTGTATGTTTGTTTGTCTTCGTACTGTGTATTCTGTATGTTTGTTTGTCTTCGTACTGTATATTGTGTATGCTTGTTTGTCTTCGTACAATGCATTGTGTATGTGTGTTTGTCTTCGTACTGTGTATTTTGTATGTTTGTTTGTCTTCGTACTGTGTATTGTGTATGTTTGTTTGTCTTCGCAGTTTGTATTTTGTATTTATTTGTTTGTCTTCGTACTGTGTATTGTGTATGTGTATTTGTCTTCGTACTGTATATTGTGTATGTTTGTTTGTCTTCGTACAATGTATTGTGTATGTTTGTTTGTCTTCGTACAATGTATTGTGTATGTTTGTTTGTCTCCGTACTGTATATTGTGTATGTTTGTTTTTCTTCGTACTGTATATTGTGTATGTTTGTTTGTCTTCGTACTGTGTATTTTGTATGTTTGTTTGTCTTCGTACTGTGTATTGTGTATGTTTGCTTGTCTTCGTACTATGTATTGTGTATGTTTGTTTGTCTTCGTACTGTGTATTGTGTATGTTTGTTTGTCCCCGTACTGTGTATTTTGTATGTTTGTTTGTCTTCGTACTGTGTATTTTGTATGTTTGTTCGTCTTCGTACTGTGTATTGTGTATGTTTGTTTGTCTTCGTACTATGTATTGTGTATGTTTGTTTGTCTTCGTACTGTTTATTGTGTATGTTTGTTTGTCCCCGTACTGTGTATTTTGTATGTTTGTTTGTCTTCGTACTGTGTATTTTGTATGTTTGTTTGTCTTCGTACTGTGTAATGTGTATGTTTGTTAGTCTTCGTACTATGTATTGTGTATGTTTGTTTGTCTTCGTACTGTGTATTTTGTATGTTTGTTTATCTTCGTACTGTGTATTTTGTATGTTTGTTTGTCTTCGTACTGTGTATTGTGTATGTTTGTTTGTCTTCGTACTATGTATTGTGTATGTTTGTTTGTCTTCGTACTGTGTATTGTGTATGTTTGTTTGTCCCCGTACTGTGTATTTTGTATGTTTGTTTGTCTTCGTACTGTGTATTTTGTATGTTTGTTTGTCTTCGTACTGTGTATTGTGTATGTTTGTTTGTCTTCGTACTATGTATTTTGTATGTTTGTTTGTCTTCGTACTGTGTATTGTGTATGTTTGTTTGTCCCCGTACTGTGTATTTTGTGTGTTTGTTTGTCTTCGTACTGTGTATTTTGTATGTTTGTTCGTCTTCGTACTTTGTATTTTGTATGTTTGTTTGTCTTCGTACTGGGTATTGTGTATGTGTATTTGTCTTCGTACTGTATATTGTGTATGTTTGTTTGTCTTCGTACAATGTATTGTGTATGTTTGTTTGTCTTCGTACTGTGTATTCTGTATGTTTGTTTGTCTTCGTACTGTATATTGTGTATGTTTGTTTGTCTTCGTACAATGCATTGTGTATGTGTGTTTGTCTTCGTACTGTGTATTTTGTATGTTTGTTTGTCTTCGTACTGTGTATTGTGTATGTTTGTTTGTCTTCGTACTAAGTATTGTGTATGTTTGTTTGTCTTCGTACTGTGTATTGTGTATGTTTGTTTGTCCCCGTACTGTGTATTTTGTATGTTTGTTTGTCTTCGTACTGTGTATTTTGTATGTTTGTTCGTCTTCGTACTTTGTATTTTGTATGTTTGTTTGTCTTCGTACTGGGTATTGTGTATGTGTATTTGTCTTCGTACTGTATATTGTGTATGTTTGTTTGTCTTCGTACAATGTATTGTGTATGTTTGTTTGTCTTCGTACTGTGTATTTATTATGTTTGTTTGTCTTCGTACTGTATATTGTGTATGTTTGTTTGTCTTCGTATTGTGTATTTTGTATGTTTGTTTGTCTTCGTACTGTGTATTGTGTATGTTTGTTTGTCTTCGTACTGTGTATTTTGTATGTTTGTTTGTCTTCGTACTGTGTATTGTGTATGTTTGTTTGTCTTCGTACTGTGTATTGTGTATGTTTGCTTGTCTTCGTACTGTATATTGTGTATGTGTGTTTGTCTTCGTATTGTGTATTTTGTATGTTTGTTTGTCTTCGTACTGTGTATTGTGTATGTTTGTTTGTCTTCGTACTGTGTATTTTGTATGTTTGTTTGTCTTCGTACTGTGTATTGTGTATGTTTGTTTGTCTTCGTACTGTGTATTGTGTATGTTTGCTTGTCTTCGTACTGTGTATTGTGTATGTTTGTTTGTCTTCGTACTGTGTATTGTGTATGTTTGCTTGTCTTCGTACTGTGAATTGTGTATGTTTGTTTGTCTTCGTACTGTGTATTTTGTATGCTTGGTTGTCTTTATACTATGTATTGTGTATGTTTGTTTGTCTTCGTACTGTGTATTGTGTATGTTTGTTTGTCTTCGTACTGTGTATTTTGTATGTTTGTTTGTCTTCGTACTGTGTATTGTGTATGTTTGTTTGTCTTCGTATTGTGTATTGTGTATGTTTGTTTGTCTTCGTACTGTATATTGTGTATGTTTGTTTGTCTTCGTACAATGCATTGTGTATGTTTGTTTGTCTTCGTACAATGTATTGTGTATGTTTGTTTGTCTTCGTACTGTATATTATGTATGTTTGTTTGTCTTCGTACTGTGTATTTTGTATGTTTGTTTGTCTTCGTACTGTGTATTGTGTATGTTTGTTTCTCTTCGTACTGTGTATTGTGTATGTTTGTTTGTCTTCGTACTGTATATTGTGTATGTTTGTTTATCTTCGTACAATGTATTGTGTATGTTTGTTTGTCTTCGTACTGTGTATTGTGCATGTTTGCTTGTCTTCGTACTATGTATTGTGTATGTTTGTTTGTCTTCGTACTGTGTATTTTGTATGTTTGTTTGTCTTCGTACTGTGTGTTGTGTATGTTTGTTTGTCCCCGTACTGTGTATTTTTTATGTTTGTTTGTCTTCGTACTGTGTATTTTGTATGTTTGTTTGTCTTCGTACTGTGTATTCTGTATGCTTGTTTGTCTTCGTACTGTATATTGTGTATGCTTGTTTGTCTTCGTACAATGCATTGTGTATGTGTGTTTGTCTTCGTACTGTGTATTTTGTATGTTCGTTTGTCTTCGTACTGTGTATTGTGTATGTTTGTTTGTCTTCGCAATTTGTATTTTGTATTTATTTGTTTGTCTTCGTACTGTGTATTTTGTATGTGTATTTGTCTTCGTACTGTATATTGTGTATCTTTGTTTGTCTTCGTACTGTGTATTTTGTATGTTTGTTTGTCTTCGTACTGTATATTGTGTATGTTTGTTTGTCTTCGTATTGTGTATTTTGTATGTTTGTTTGTCTTCGTACTGTGTATTGTGTATGTTTGTTTGTCTTCGTACTGTGTATTTTGTATGTTTGTTTGTCTTCGTACTGTGTATTGTGTATGTTTGTTTGTCTTCGTACTGTGTATTGTGTATGTTTGCTTGTCTTCGTACTGTATATTGTGTATGTGTGTTTGTCTTCGTATTGTGTATTTTGTATGTTTGTTTGTCTTCGTACTGTGTATTGTGTATGTTTGTTTGTCTTCGTACTGTGTATTTTGTATGTTTGTTTGTCTTCGTACTGTGTATTGTGTATGTTTGTTTGTCTTCGTACTGTGTATTGTGTATGTTTGCTTGTCTTCGTACTGTGTATTGTGTATGTTTGTTTGTCTTCGTACTGTGTATTGTGTATGTTTGCTTGTCTTCGTACTGTGAATTGTGTATGTTTGTTTGTCTTCGTACTGTGTATTTTGTATGCTTGGTTGTCTTTATACTATGTATTGTGTATGTTTGTTTGTCTTCGTACTGTGTATTGTGTATGTTTGTTTGTCTTCGTACTGTGTATTTTGTATGTTTGTTTGTCTTCGTACTGTGTATTGTGTATGTTTGTTTGTCTTCGTATTGTGTATTGTGTATGTTTGTTTGTCTTCGTACTGTATATTGTGTATGTTTGTTTGTCTTCGTACAATGCATTGTGTATGTTTGTTTGTCTTCGTACAATGTATTGTGTATGTTTGTTTGTCTTCGTACTGTATATTATGTATGTTTGTTTGTCTTCGTACTGTGTATTTTGTATGTTTGTTTGTCTTCGTACTGTGTATTGTGTATGTTTGTTTCTCTTCGTACTGTGTATTGTGTATGTTTGTTTGTCTTCGTACTGTATATTGTGTATGTTTGTTTATCTTCGTACAATGTATTGTGTATGTTTGTTTGTCTTCGTACTGTGTATTGTGCATGTTTGCTTGTCTTCGTACTATGTATTGTGTATGTTTGTTTGTCTTCGTACTGTGTATTGTGTATGTTTGTTTGTCTTCGTACTGTGTGTTGTGTATGTTTGTTTGTCCCCGTACTGTGTATTTTTTATGTTTGTTTGTCTTCGTACTGTGTATTTTGTATGTTTGTTTGTCTTCGTACTGTGTATTCTGTATGTTTGTTTGTCTTCGTACTGTATATTGTGTATGCTTGTTTGTCTTCGTACAATGCATTGTGTATGTGTGTTTGTCTTCGTACTGTGTATTTTGTATGTTTGTTTGTCTTCGTACTGTGTATTGTGTATGTTTGTTTGTCTTCGCAGTTTGTATTTTGTATTTATTTGTTTGTCTTCGTACTGTGTATTGTGTATGTGTATTTGTCTTCGTACTGTATATTGTGTATGTTTGTTTGTCTTCGTACAATGTATTGTGTATGTTTGTTTGTCTTCGTACAATGTATTGTGTATGTTTGTTTGTCTCCGTACTGTATATTGTGTATGTTTGTTTTTCTTCGTACTGTATATTGTGTATGTTTGTTTGTCTTCGTACTGTGTATTTTGTATGTTTGTTTGTCTTCGTACTGTGTATTGTGTATGTTTGCTTGTCTTCGTACTATGTATTGTGTATGTTTGTTTGTCTTCGTACTGTGTATTGTGTATGTTTGTTTGTCCCCGTACTGTGTATTTTGTATGTTTGTTTGTCTTCGTACTGTGTATTTTGTATGTTTGTTCGTCTTCGTACTGTGTATTGTGTATGTTTGTTTGTCTTCGTACTATGTATTGTGTATGTTTGTTTGTCTTCGTACTGTTTATTGTGTATGTTTGTTTGTCCCCGTACTGTGTATTTTGTATGTTTGTTTGTCTTCGTACTGTGTATTTTGTATGTTTGTTTGTCTTCGTACTGTGTAATGTGTATGTTTGTTAGTCTTCGTACTATGTATTGTGTATGTTTGTTTGTCTTCGTACTGTGTATTTTGTATGTTTGTTTATCTTCGTACTGTGTATTTTGTATGTTTGTTTGTCTTCGTACTGTGTATTGTGTATGTTTGTTTGTCTTCGTACTATGTATTGTGTATGTTTGTTTGTCTTCGTACTGTGTATTGTGTATGTTTGTTTGTCCCCGTACTGTGTATTTTGTATGTTTGTTTGTCTTCGTACTGTGTATTTTGTATGTTTGTTTGTCTTCGTACTGTGTATTGTGTATGTTTGTTTGTCTTCGTACTATGTATTTTGTATGTTTGTTTGTCTTCGTACTGTGTATTGTGTATGTTTGTTTGTCCCCGTACTGTGTATTTTGTGTGTTTGTTTGTCTTCGTACTGTGTATTTTGTATGTTTGTTCGTCTTCGTACTTTGTATTTTGTATGTTTGTTTGTCTTCGTACTGGGTATTGTGTATGTGTATTTGTCTTCGTACTGTATATTGTGTATGTTTGTTTGTCTTCGTACAATGTATTGTGTATGTTTGTTTGTCTTCGTACTGTGTATTCTGTATGTTTGTTTGTCTTCGTACTGTATATTGTGTATGTTTGTTTGTCTTCGTACAATGCATTGTGTATGTGTGTTTGTCTTCGTACTGTGTATTTTGTATGTTTGTTTGTCTTCGTACTGTGTATTGTGTATGTTTGTTTGTCTTCGTACTAAGTATTGTGTATGTTTGTTTGTCTTCGTACTGTGTATTGTGTATGTTTGTTTGTCCCCGTACTGTGTATTTTGTATGTTTGTTTGTCTTCGTACTGTGTATTTTGTATGTTTGTTCGTCTTCGTACTTTGTATTTTGTATGTTTGTTTGTCTTCGTACTGGGTATTGTGTATGTGTATTTGTCTTCGTACTGTATATTGTGTATGTTTGTTTGTCTTCGTACAATGTATTGTGTATGTTTGTTTGTCTTCGTACTGTGTATTTATTATGTTTGTTTGTCTTCGTACTGTATATTGTGTATGTTTGTTTGTCTTCGTATTGTGTATTTTGTATGTTTGTTTGTCTTCGTACTGTGTATTGTGTATGTTTGTTTGTCTTCGTACTGTGTATTTTGTATGTTTGTTTGTCTTCGTACTGTGTATTGTGTATGTTTGTTTGTCTTCGTACTGTGTATTGTGTATGTTTGCTTGTCTTCGTACTGTATATTGTGTATGTGTGTTTGTCTTCGTATTGTGTATTTTGTATGTTTGTTTGTCTTCGTACTGTGTATTGTGTATGTTTGTTTGTCTTCGTACTGTGTATTTTGTATGTTTGTTTGTCTTCGTACTGTGTATTGTGTATGTTTGTTTGTCTTCGTACTGTGTATTGTGTATGTTTGCTTGTCTTCGTACTGTGTATTGTGTATGTTTGTTTGTCTTCGTACTGTGTATTGTGTATGTTTGCTTGTCTTCGTACTGTGAATTGTGTATGTTTGTTTGTCTTCGTACTGTGTATTTTGTATGCTTGGTTGTCTTTATACTATGTATTGTGTATGTTTGTTTGTCTTCGTACTGTGTATTGTGTATGTTTGTTTGTCTTCGTACTGTGTATTTTGTATGTTTGTTTGTCTTCGTACTGTGTATTGTGTATGTTTGTTTGTCTTCGTATTGTGTATTGTGTATGTTTGTTTGTCTTCGTACTGTATATTGTGTATGTTTGTTTGTCTTCGTACAATGCATTGTGTATGTTTGTTTGTCTTCGTACAATGTATTGTGTATGTTTGTTTGTCTTCGTACTGTATATTATGTATGTTTGTTTGTCTTCGTACTGTGTATTTTGTATGTTTGTTTGTCTTCGTACTGTGTATTGTGTATGTTTGTTTCTCTTCGTACTGTGTATTGTGTATGTTTGTTTGTCTTCGTACTGTATATTGTGTATGTTTGTTTATCTTCGTACAATGTATTGTGTATGTTTGTTTGTCTTCGTACTGTGTATTGTGCATGTTTGCTTGTCTTCGTACTATGTATTGTGTATGTTTGTTTGTCTTCGTACTGTGTATTTTGTATGTTTGTTTGTCTTCGTACTGTGTGTTGTGTATGTTTGTTTGTCCCCGTACTGTGTATTTTTTATGTTTGTTTGTCTTCGTACTGTGTATTTTGTATGTTTGTTTGTCTTCGTACTGTGTATTCTGTATGCTTGTTTGTCTTCGTACTGTATATTGTGTATGCTTGTTTGTCTTCGTACAATGCATTGTGTATGTGTGTTTGTCTTCGTACTGTGTATTTTGTATGTTCGTTTGTCTTCGTACTGTGTATTGTGTATGTTTGTTTGTCTTCGCAATTTGTATTTTGTATTTATTTGTTTGTCTTCGTACTGTGTATTTTGTATGTGTATTTGTCTTCGTACTGTATATTGTGTATGTTTGTTTGTCTTCGTACAATGTATTGTGTATGTTTGTTTGTCTCCGTACTGTATATTGTGTATGTTTGTTTTTCTTCGTACTGTATATTGTGTATGTTTGTTTGTCTTCGTACTGTGTATTTTGTATGTTTGTTTGTCTTCGTACTGTGTATTGTGTATGCTTGCTTGTCTTCGTACTATGTATTGTGTATGTTTGTTTGTCTTCGTACTGTGTATTGTGTATGTTTGTTTGTCCCCGTACTGTGTATTTTGTATGTTTGTTTGTCTTCGTACTGTGTATTTTGTATGTTTGTTTGTCTTCGTACTGTGTATTGTGTATGTTTGTTTGTCTTCGTACTATGTATTGTGTATGTTTGTTTGTCTTCGTACTGTGTATTGTGTATGTTTGTTTGTCCCCGTACTGTGTATTTTGTATGTTTGTTTGTCTTCGTACTGTGTATTTTATATGTTTGTTTGTCTTCGTACTGTGTATTGTGTATGTTTGTTAGTCTTCGTACTATGTATTGTGTATGTTTGTTTGTCTTCGTACTGTGTATTGTGTATGTTTGTTTGTCCCCGTACTGTGTATTTTGTGTGTTTGTTTGTCTTCGTACTGTGTATTTTGTATGTTTGTTCGTCTTCGTACTTTGTATTTTGTATGTTTGTTTGTCTTCGTACTGGGTATTGTGTATGTGTATTTGTCTTCGTACTGTATATTGTGTATGTTTGTTTGTCTTCGTACAATGTATTGTGTATGTTTGTTTGTCTTCGTACTGTGTATTCTGTATGTTTGTTTGTCTTCGTACAGTATATTGTGTATGTTTGTTTGTCTTCGTACAATGCATTGTGTATGTGTGTTTGTCTTCGTACTGTGTATTTTGTATGTTTGTTTGTCTTCGTACTGTGTATTTTGTATGTTTGTTTGTCTTCGTACTGTGTATTGTGTATGTTTGTTAGTCTTCGTACTATGTATTGTGTATGTTTGTTTGTCTTCGTACTGTGTATTTTGTATGTTTGTTTATCTTCGTACTGTGTATTTTGTATGTTTGTTTGTCTTCGTACTGTGTATTGTGTATGTTTGTTTGTCTTCGTACTATGTATTGTGTATGTTTGTTTGTCTTCGTACTGTGTATTGTGTATGTTTGTTTGTCCCCGTACTGTGTATTTTGTATGTTTGTTTGTCTTCGTACTGTGTATTTTGTATGTTTGTTTGTCTTCGTACTGTGTATTGTGTATGTTTGTTTGTCTTCGTACTATGTATTTTGTATGTTTGTTTGTCTTCGTACTGTGTATTGTGTATGTTTGTTTGTCCCCGTACTGTGTATTTTGTGTGTTTGTTTGTCTTCGTACTGTGTATTTTGTATGTTTGTTTGTCTTCGTACTGGGTATTGTGTATGTGTATTTGTCTTCGTACTGTATATTGTGTATGTTTGTTTGTCTTCGTACAATGTATTGTGTATGTTTGTTTGTCTTCGTACTGTGTATTCTGTATGTTTGTTTGTCTTCGTACTGTATATTGTGTATGTTTGTTTGTCTTCGTACAATGCATTGTGTATGTGTGTTTGTCTTCGTACTGTGTATTTTGTATGTTTGCTTGTCTTCGTACTGTGTATTGTGTATGTTTGTTTGTCTTCGTACTAAGTATTGTGTATGTTTGTTTGTCTTCGTACTGTGTATTGTGTATGTTTGTTTGTCCCCGTACTGTGTATTTTGTATGTTTGTTTGTCTTCGTACTGTGTATTTTGTATGTTTGTTCGTCTTCGTACTTTGTATTTTGTATGTTTGTTTGTCTTCGTACTGGGTATTGTGTATGTGTATTTGTCTTCGTACTGTATATTGTGTATGTTTGTTTGTCTTCGTACAATGTATTGTGTATGTTTGTTTGTCTTCGTACTGTGTATTTATTATGTTTGTTTGTCTTCGTACTGTATATTGTGTATGTTTGTTTGTCTTCGTATTGTGTATTTTGTATGTTTGTTTGTCTTCGTACTGTGTATTGTGTATGTTTGTTTGTCTTCGTACTGTGTATTTTGTATGTTTGTTTGTCTTCGTACTGTGTATTGTGTATGTTTGTTTGTCTTCGTACTGTGTATTGTGTATGTTTGCTTGTCTTCGTACTGTATATTGTGTATGTGTGTTTGTCTTCGTATTGTGTATTTTGTATGTTTGTTTGTCTTCGTACTGTGTATTGTGTATGTTTGTTTGTCTTCGTACTGTGTATTTTGTATGTTTGTTTGTCTTCGTACTGTGTATTGTGTATGTTTGTTTGTCTTCGTACTGTGTATTGTGTATGTTTGCTTGTCTTCGTACTGTGTATTGTGTATGTTTGTTTGTCTTCGTACTGTGTATTGTGTATGTTTGCTTGTCTTCGTACTGTGAATTGTGTATGTTTGTTTGTCTTCGTACTGTGTATTTTGTATGCTTGGTTGTCTTTATACTATGTATTGTGTATGTTTGTTTGTCTTCGTACTGTGTATTGTGTATGTTTGTTTGTCTTCGTACTGTGTATTTTGTATGTTTGTTTGTCTTCGTACTGTGTATTGTGTATGTTTGTTTGTCTTCGTATTGTGTATTGTGTATGTTTGTTTGTCTTCGTACTGTATATTGTGTATGTTTGTTTGTCTTCGTACAATGCATTGTGTATGTTTGTTTGTCTTCGTACAATGTATTGTGTATGTTTGTTTGTCTTCGTACTGTATATTATGTATGTTTGTTTGTCTTCGTACTGTGTATTTTGTATGTTTGTTTGTCTTCGTACTGTGTATTGTGTATGTTTGTTTCTCTTCGTACTGTGTATTGTGTATGTTTGTTTGTCTTCGTACTGTATATTGTGTATGTTTGTTTATCTTCGTACAATGTATTGTGTATGTTTGTTTGTCTTCGTACTGTGTATTGTGCATGTTTGCTTGTCTTCGTACTATGTATTGTGTATGTTTGTTTGTCTTCGTACTGTGTATTTTGTATGTTTGTTTGTCTTCGTACTGTGTGTTGTGTATGTTTGTTTGTCCCCGTACTGTGTATTTTTTATGTTTGTTTGTCTTCGTACTGTGTATTGTGTATGTGTATTTGTCTTCGTACTGTATATTGTGTATGTTTGTTTGTCTTCGTACAATGTATTGTGTATGTTTGTTTGTCTCCGTACTGTATATTGTGTATGTTTGTTTTTCTTCGTACTGTATATTGTGTATGTTTGTTTGTCTTCGTACTGTGTATTTTGTATGTTTGTTTGTCTTCGTACTGTGTATTGTGTATGTTTGCTTGTCTTCGTACTATGTATTGTGTATGTTTGTTTGTCTTCGTACTGTGTATTGTGTATGTTTGTTTGTCCCCGTACTGTGTATTTTGTATGTTTGTTTGTCTTCGTACTGTGTATTTTGTATGTTTGTTTGTCTTCGTACTGTGTATTGTGTATGTTTGTTTGTCTTCGTACTATGTATTGTGTATGTTTGTTTGTCTTCGTACTGTGTATTGTGTATGTTTGTTTGTCCCCGTACTGTGTATTTTGTATGTTTGTTTGTCTTCGTACTGTGTATTTTATATGTTTGTTTGTCTTCGTACTGTGTATTGTGTATGTTTGTTAGTCTTCGTACTATGTATTGTGTATGTTTGTTTGTCTTCGTACTGTGTATTGTGTATGTTTGTTTGTCCCCGTACTGTGTATTTTGTGTGTTTGTTTGTCTTCGTACTGTGTATTTTGTATGTTTGTTCGTCTTCGTACTTTGTATTTTGTATGTTTGTTTGTCTTCGTACTGGTTATTGTGTATGTGTATTTGTCTTCGTACTGTATATTGTGTATGTTTGTTTGTCTTCGTACAATGTATTGTGTATGTTTGTTTGTCTTCGTACTGTGTATTCTGTATGTTTGTTTGTCTTCGTACAGTATATTGTGTATGTTTGTTTGTCTTCGTACAATGCATTGTGTATGTGTGTTTGTCTTCGTACTGTGTATTTTGTATGTTTGTTTGTCTTCGTACTGTGTATTTTGTATGTTTGTTTGTCTTCGTACTGTGTATTGTGTATGTTTGTTAGTCTTCGTACTATGTATTGTGTATGTTTGTTTGTCTTCGTACTGTGTATTTTGTATGTTTGTTTATCTTCGTACTGTGTATTTTGTATGTTTGTTTGTCTTCGTACTGTGTATTGTGTATGTTTGTTTGTCTTCGTACTATGTATTGTGTATGTTTGTTTGTCTTCGTACTGTGTATTGTGTATGTTTGTTTGTCCCCGTATTGTGTATTTTGTATGTTTGTTTGTCTTCGTACTGTGTATTTTGTATGTTTGTTTGTCTTCGTACTGTGTATTGTGTATGTTTGTTTGTCTTCGTACTATGTATTGTGTATGTTTGTTTGTCCCCGTACTGTGTATTTTGTGTGTTTGTTTGTCTTCGTACTGTGTATTTTGTATGTTTGTTCGTCTTCGTACTTTGTATTTTGTATGTTTGTTTGTCTTCGTACTGGGTATTGTGTATGTGTATTTGTCTTCGTACTGTATATTGTGTATGTTTGTTTGTCTTCGTACAATGTATTGTGTATGTTTGTTTGTCTTCGTACTGTGTATTCTGTATGTTTGTTTGTCTTCGTACTGTATATTGTGTATGTTTGTTTGTCTTCGTACAATGCATTGTGTATGTGTGTTTGTCTTCGTACTGTGTATTTTGTATGTTTGTTTGTCTTCGTACTGTGTATTGTGTATGTTTGTTTGTCTTCGTACTAAGTATTGTGTATGTTTGTTTGTCTTCGTACTGTGTATTGTGTATGTTTGTTAGTCTTCGTACTATGTATTGTGTATGTTTGTTTGTCTTCGTACTGTGTATTTTGTATGTTTGTTTATCTTCGTACTGTGTATTTTGTATGTTTGTTTGTCTTCGTACTGTGTATTGTGTATGTTTGTTTGTCTTCGTACTATGTATTGTGTATGTTTGTTTGTCTTCGTACTGTGTATTGTGTATGTTTGTTTGTCCCCGTACTGTGTATTTTGTATGTTTGTTTGTCTTCGTACTGTGTATTTTGTATGTTTGTTTGTCTTCGTACTGTGTATTGTGTATGTTTGTTTGTCTTCGTACTATGTATTTTGTATGTTTGTTTGTCTTCGTACTGTGTATTGTGTATGTTTGTTTGTCCCCGTACTGTGTATTTTGTTTGTTTGTTTGTCTTCGTACTGTGTATTTTGTATGTTTGTTCGTCTTCGTACTTTGTATTTTGTATGTTTGTTTGTCTTCGTACTGGGTATTGTGTATGTGTATTTGTCTTCGTACTGTATATTGTGTATGTTTGTTTGTCTTCGTACAATGTATTGTGTATGTTTGTTTGTCTTCATACTGTGTATTCTGTATGTTTGTTTGTCTTCGTACTGTATATTGTGTATGTTTGTTTGTCTTCGTACAATGCATTGTGTATGTGTGTTTGTCTTCGTACTGTGTATTTTGTATGTTTGTTTGTCTTCGTACTGTGTATTGTGTATGTTTGTTTGTCTTCGTACTAAGTATTGTGTATGTTTGTTTGTCTTCGTACTGTGTATTGTGTATGTTTGTTTGTCCCCGTACTGTGTATTTTGTATGTTTGTTTGTCTTCGTACTGTGTATTTTGTATGTTTGTTCGTCTTCGTACTTTGTATTTTGTATGTTTGTTTGTCTTCGTACTGGGTATTGTGTATGTGTATTTGTCTTCGTACTGTATATTGTGTATGTTTGTTTGTCTTCGTACAATGTATTGTGTATGTTTGTTTGTCTTCGTACTGTGTATTTATTATGTTTGTTTGTCTTCGTACTGTATATTGTGTATGTTTGTTTGTCTTCGTATTGTGTATTTTGTATGTTTGTTTGTCTTCGTACTGTGTATTGTGTATGTTTGTTTGTCTTCGTACTGTGTATTTTGTATGTTTGTTTGTCTTCGTACTGTGTATTGTGTATGTTTGTTTGTCTTCGTACTGTGTATTGTGTATGTTTGCTTGTCTTCGTACTGTATATTGTGTATGTGTGTTTGTCTTCGTATTGTGTATTTTGTATGCTTGTTTGTCTTCGTACTGTGTATTGTGTATGTTTGTTTGTCTTCGTACTGTGTATTTTGTATGTTTGTTTGTCTTCGTACTGTGTATTGTGTATGTTTGTTTGTCTTCGTACTGTGTATTGTGTATGTTTGCTTGTCTTCGTACTGTGTATTGTGTATGTTTGTTTGTCTTCGTACTGTGTATTGTGTATGTTTGCTTGTCTTCGTACTGTGAATTGTGTATGTTTGTTTGTCTTCGTACTGTGTATTTTGTATGCTTGGTTGTCTTTATACTATGTATTGTGTATGTTTGTTTGTCTTCGTACTGTGTATTGTGTATGTTTGTTTGTCTTCGTACTGTGTATTTTGTATGTTTGTTTGTCTTCGTACTGTGTATTGTGTATGTTTGTTTGTCTTCGTATTGTGTATTGTGTATGTTTGTTTGTCTTCGTACTGTATATTGTGTATGTTTGTTTGTCTTCGTACAATGCATTGTGTATGTTTGTTTGTCTTCGTACAATGTATTGTGTATGTTTGTTTGTCTTCGTACTGTATATTATGTATGTTTGTTTGTCTTCGTACTGTGTATTTTGTATGTTTGTTTGTCTTCGTACTGTGTATTGTGTATGTTTGTTTCTCTTCGTACTGTGTATTGTGTATGTTTGTTTGTCTTCGTACTGTATATTGTGTATGTTTGTTTATCTTCGTACAATGTATTGTGTATGTTTGTTTGTCTTCGTACTGTGTATTGTGCATGTTTGCTTGTCTTCGTACTATGTATTGTGTATGTTTGTTTGTCTTCGTACTGTGTATTTTGTATGTTTGTTTGTCTTCGTACTGTGTGTTGTGTATGTTTGTTTGTCCCCGTACTGTGTATGTTTTATGTTTGTTTGTCTTCGTACTGTGTATTTTGTATGTTTGTTTGTCTTCGTACTGTGTATTCTGTATGTTTGTTTGTCTTCGTACTGTATATTGTGTATGCTTGTTTGTCTTCGTACAATGCATTGTGTATGTGTGTTTGTCTTCGTACTGTGTATTTTGTATGTTTGTTTGTCTTCGTACTGTGTATTGTGTATGTTTGTTTGTCTTCGCAATTTGTATTTTGTATTTATTTGTTTGTCTTCGTACTGTGTATTGTGTATGTGTATTTGTCTTCGTACTGTATATTGTGTATGTTTGTTTGTCTTCGTACAATGTATTGTGTATGTTTGTTTGTCTCCGTACTGTATATTGTGTATGTTTGTTTTTCTTCGTACTGTATATTGTGTATGTTTGTTTGTCTTCGTACTGTGTATTTTGTATGTTTGTTTGTCTTCGTACTGTGTATTGTGTATGTTTGCTTGTCTTCGTACTATGTATTGTGTATGCTTGTTTGTCTTCGTACTGTGTATTGTGTATGTTTGTTTGTCCCCGTACTGTGTATTTTGTATGTTTGTTTGTCTTCGTACTGTGTATTTTGTATGTTTGTTTGTCTTCGTACTGTGTATTTTGTATGTTTGTTTGTCTTCGTACTATGTATTGTGTATGTTTGTTTGTCTTCGTACTGTGTATTGTGTATGTTTGTTTGTCCCCGTACTGTGTATTTTGTATGTTTGTTTGTCTTCGTACTGTGTATTTTATATGTTTGTTTGTCTTCGTACTGTGTATTGTGTATGTTTGTTAGTCTTCGTACAATGCATTGTGTATGTTTGTTTGTCTTCGTACTGTGTATTGTGTATGTTTGTTTGTCCCCGTACTGTGTATTTTGTGTGTTTGTTTGTCTTCGTACTGTGTATTTTGTATGTTTGTTCGTCTTCGTACTTTGTATTTTGTATGTTTGTTTGTCTTCGTACTGGGTATTGTGTATGTGTATTTGTCTTCGTACTGTATATTGTGTATGTTTGTTTGTCTTCGTACAATGTATTGTGTATGTTTGTTTGTCTTCGTACTGTGTATTCTGTATGTTTGTTTGTCTTCGTACAGTATATTGTGTATGTTTGTTTGTCTTCGTACAATGCATTGTGTATGTGTGTTTGTCTTCGTACTGTGTATTTTGTATGTTTGTTTGTCTTCGTACTGTGTATTTTGTATGTTTGTTTGTCTTCGTACTGTGTATTGTGTATGTTTGTTAGTCTTCGTACTATGTATTGTGTATGTTTGTTTGTCTTCGTACTCTGTATTTTGTATGTTTGTTTATCTTCGTACTGTGTATTTTGTATGTTTGTTTGTCTTCGTACTGTGTATTGTGTATGTTTGTTTGTCTTCGTACTATGTATTGTGTATGTTTGTTTGTCTTCGTACTGTGTATTGTGTATGTTTGTTTGTCCCCGTACTGTGTATTTTGTATGTTTGTTTGTCTTCGTACTGTGTATTTTGTATGTTTGTTTGTCTTCGTACTGTGTATTGTGTATGTTTGTTTGTCTTCGTACTATGTATTTTGTATGTTTGTTTGTCTTCGTACTGTGTATTGTGTATGTTTGTTTGTCCCCGTACTGTGTATTTTGTGTGTTTGTTTGTCTTCGTACTGTGTATTTTGTATGTTTGTTCGTCTTCGTACTTTGTATTTTGTATGTTTGTTTGTCTTCGTACTGGGTATTGTGTATGTGTATTTGTCTTCGTACTGTATATTGTGTATGTTTGTTTGTCTTCGTACAATGTATTGTGTATGTTTGTTTGTCTTCGTACTGTGTATTCTGTATGTTTGTTTGTCTTCGTACTGTATATTGTGTATGTTTGTTTGTCTTCGTACAATGCATTGTGTATGTGTGTTTGTCTTCGTACTGTGTATTTTGTATGTTTGTTTGTCTTCGTACTGTGTATTGTGTATGTTTGTTTGTCTTCGTACTGTGTATTGTGTATGTTTGTTTGTCCCCGTACTGTGTATTTTGTATGTTTGTTTGTCTTCGTACTGTGTATTTTGTATGTTTGTTCGTCTTCGTACTTTGTATTTTGTATGTTTGTTTGTCTTCGTACTGGGTATTGTGTATGTGTATTTGTCTTCGTACTGTATATTGTGTATGTTTGTTTGTCTTCGTACAATGTATTGTGTATGTTTGTTTGTCTTCGTACTGTGTATTTATTATGTTTGTTTGTCTTCGTACTGTATATTGTGTATGTTTGTTTGTCTTCGTATTGTGTATTTTGTATGTTTGTTTGTCTTCGTACTGTGTATTGTGTATGTTTGTTTCTCTTCGTACTGTGTATTGTGTATGTTTGTTTGTCTTCGTACTGTATATTGTGTATGTTTGTTTATCTTCGTACAATGTATTGTGTATGTTTGTTTGTCTTCGTACTGTGTATTGTGCATGTTTGCTTGTCTTCGTACTATGTATTGTGTATGTTTGTTTGTCTTCGTACTGTGTATTTTGTATGTTTGTTTGTCTTCGTACTGTGTGTTGTGTATGTTTGTTTGTCCCCGTACTGTGTATGTTTTATGTTTGTTTGTCTTCGTACTGTGTATTTTGTATGTTTGTTTGTCTTCGTACTGTGTATTCTGTATGTTTGTTTGTCTTCGTACTGTATATTGTGTATGCTTGTTTGTCTTCGTACAATGCATTGTGTATGTGTGTTTGTCTTCGTACTGTGTATTTTGTATGTTTGTTTGTCTTCGTACTGTGTATTGTGTATGTTTGTTTGTCTTCGCAATTTGTATTTTGTATTTATTTGTTTGTCTTCGTACTGTGTATTGTGTATGTGTATTTGTCTTCGTACTGTATATTGTGTATGTTTGTTTGTCTTCGTACAATGTATTGTGTATGTTTGTTTGTCTCCGTACTGTATATTGTGTATGTTTGTTTTTCTTCGTACTGTATATTGTGTATGTTTGTTTGTCTTCGTACTGTGTATTTTGTATGTTTGTTTGTCTTCGTACTGTGTATTGTGTATGTTTGCTTGTCTTCGTACTATGTATTGTGTATGCTTGTTTGTCTTCGTACTGTGTATTGTGTATGTTTGTTTGTCCCCGTACTGTGTATTTTGTATGTTTGTTTGTCTTCGTACTGTGTATTTTGTATGTTTGTTTGTCTTCGTACTGTGTATTTTGTATGTTTGTTTGTCTTCGTACTATGTATTGTGTATGTTTGTTTGTCTTCGTACTGTGTATTGTGTATGTTTGTTTGTCCCCGTACTGTGTATTTTGTATGTTTGTTTGTCTTCGTACTGTGTATTTTATATGTTTGTTTGTCTTCGTACTGTGTATTGTGTATGTTTGTTAGTCTTCGTACTATGTATTGTGTATGTTTGTTTGTCTTCGTACTGTGTATTGTGTATGTTTGTTTGTCCCCGTACTGTGTATTTTGTGTGTTTGTTTGTCTTCGTACTGTGTATTTTGTATGTTTGTTCGTCTTCGTACTTTGTATTTTGTATGTTTGTTTGTCTTCGTACTGGGTATTGTGTATGTGTATTTGTCTTCGTACTGTATATTGTGTATGTTTGTTTGTCTTCGTACAATGTATTGTGTATGTTTGTTTGTCTTCGTACTGTGTATTCTGTATGTTTGTTTGTCTTCGTACAGTATATTGTGTATGTTTGTTTGTCTTCGTACAATGCATTGTGTATGTGTGTTTGTCTTCGTACTGTGTATTTTGTATGTTTGTTTGTCTTCGTACTGTGTATTTTGTATGTTTGTTTGTCTTCGTACTGTGTATTGTGTATGTTTGTTAGTCTTCGTACTATGTATTGTGTATGTTTGTTTGTCTTCGTACTCTGTATTTTGTATGTTTGTTTATCTTCGTACTGTGTATTTTGTATGTTTGTTTGTCTTCGTACTGTGTATTGTGTATGTTTGTTTGTCTTCGTACTATGTATTGTGTATGTTTGTTTGTCTTCGTACTGTGTATTGTGTATGTTTGTTTGTCCCCGTACTGTGTATTTTGTATGTTTGTTTGTCTTCGTACTGTGTATTTTGTATGTTTGTTTGTCTTCGTACTGTGTATTGTGTATGTTTGTTTGTCTTCGTACTATGTATTTTGTATGTTTGTTTGTCTTCGTACTGTGTATTGTGTATGTTTGTTTGTCCCCGTACTGTGTATTTTGTGTGTTTGTTTGTCTTCGTACTGTGTATTTTGTATGTTTGTTCGTCTTCGTACTTTGTATTTTGTATGTTTGTTTGTCTTCGTACTGGGTATTGTGTATGTGTATTTGTCTTCGTACTGTATATTGTGTATGTTTGTTTGTCTTCGTACAATGTATTGTGTATGTTTGTTTGTCTTCGTACTGTGTATTCTGTATGTTTGTTTGTCTTCGTACTGTATATTGTGTATGTTTGTTTGTCTTCGTACAATGCATTGTGTATGTGTGTTTGTCTTCGTACTGTGTATTTTGTATGTTTGTTTGTCTTCGTACTGTGTATTGTGTATGTTTGTTTGTCTTCGTACTGTGTATTGTGTATGTTTGTTTGTCCCCGTACTGTGTATTTTGTATGTTTGTTTGTCTTCGTACTGTGTATTTTGTATGTTTGTTCGTCTTCGTACTTTGTATTTTGTATGTTTGTTTGTCTTCGTACTGGGTATTGTGTATGTGTATTTGTCTTCGTACTGTATATTGTGTATGTTTGTTTGTCTTCGTACAATGTATTGTGTATGTTTGTTTGTCTTCGTACTGTGTATTTATTATGTTTGTTTGTCTTCGTACTGTATATTGTGTATGTTTGTTTGTCTTCGTATTGTGTATTTTGTATGTTTGTTTGTCTTCGTACTGTGTATTGTGTATGTTTGTTTGTCTTCGTACTGTGTATTTTGTATGTTTGTTTGTCTTCGTACTGTGTATTGTGTATGTTTGTTTGTCTTCGTACTGTGTATTGTGTATGTTTGCTTGTCTTCGTACTGTATATTGTGTATGTGTGTTTGTCTTCGTATTGTGTATTTTGTATGTTTGTTTGTCTTCGTACTGTGTATTGTGTATGTTTGTTTGTCTTCGTACTGTGTATTTTGTATGTTTGTTTGTCTTCGTACTGTGTACTGTGTATGTTTGTTTGTCTTCGTACTGTGTATTGTGTATGTTTGCTTGTCTTCGTACTGTGTATTGTGTATGTTTGTTTGTCTTCGTACTGTGTATTGTGTATGTTTGCTTGTCTTCGTACTGTGAATTGTGTATGTTTGTTTGTCTTCGTACTGTGTATTTTGTATGCTTGGTTGTCTTTATACTATGTATTGTGTATGTTTGTTTGTCTTCGTACTGTGTATTGTGTATGTTTGTTTGTCTTCGTACTGTGTATTTTGTATGTTTGTTTTTCTTCGTACTGTGTATTGTGTATGTTTGTTTGTCTTCGTATTGTGTATTGTGTATGTTTGTTTGTCTTCGTACTGTATATTGTGTATGTTTGTTTGTCTTCGTACTATGCATTGTGTATGTTTGTTTGTCTTCGTACAATGTATTGTGTATGTTTGTTTGTCTTCGTACTGTATATTATGTATGTTTGTTTGTCTTCGTACTGTGTATTTTGTATGTTTGTTTGTCTTCGTACTGTGTATTGTGTATGTTTGTTTCTCTTCGTACTGTGTATTGTGTATGTTTGTTTGTCTTCGTACTGTATATTGTGTATGTTTGTTTATCTTCGTACAATGTATTGTGTATGTTTGTTTGTCTTCGTACTGTGTATTGTGCATGTTTGCTTGTCTTCGTACTATGTATTGTGTATGTTTGTTTGTCTTCGTACTGTGTATTTTGTATGTTTGTTTGTCTTCGTACTGTGTGTTGTGTATGTTTGTTTGTCCCCGTACTGTGTATTTTTTATGTTTGTTTGTCTTCGTACTGTGTATTTTGTATGTTTGTTTGTCTTCGTACTGTGTATTCTGTATGTTTGTTTGTCTTCGTACTGTATATTGTGTATGCTTGTTTGTCTTCGTACAATGCATTGTGTATGTGTGTTTGTCTTCGTACTGTGTATTTTGTATGTTTGTTTGTCTTCGTACTGTGTATTGTGTATGTTTGTTTGTCTTCGCAATTTGTATTTTGTATTTATTTGTTTGTCTTCGTACTGTGTATTGTGTATGTGTATTTGTCTTCGTACTGTATATTGTGTATGTTTGTTTGTCTTCGTACAATGTATTGTGTATGTTTGTTTGTCTCCGTACTGTATATTGTGTATGTTTGTTTTTCTTCGTACTGTATATTGTGTATGTTTGTTTGTCTTCGTACTGTGTATTTTGTATGTTTGTTTGTCTTCGTACTGTGTATTGTGTATGTTTGCTTGTCTTCGTACTATGTATTGTGTATGTTTGTTTGTCTTCGTACTGTGTATTGTGTATGTTTGTTTGTCCCCGTACTGTGTATTTTGTATGTTTGTTTGTCTTCGTACTGTGTATTTTGTATGTTTGTTTGTCTTCGTACTGTGTATTGTGTATGTTTGTTTGTCTTCGTACTATGTATTGTGTATGTTTGTTTGTCTTCGTACTGTGTATTGTGTATGTTTGTTTGTCCCCGTACTGTGTATTTTGTATGTTTGTTTGTCTTCGTACTGTGTATTTTATATGTTTGTTTGTCTTCGTACTGTGTATTGTGTATGTTTGTTAGTCTTCGTACTATGTATTGTGTATGTTTGTTTGTCTTCGTACTGTGTATTGTGTATGTTTGTTTGTCCCCGTACTGTGTATTTTGTGTGTTTGTTTGTCTTCGTACTGTGTATTTTGTATGTTTGTTCGTCTTCGTACTTTGTATTTTGTATGTTTGTTTGTCTTCGTACTGGGTATTGTGTATGTGTATTTGTCTTCGTACTGTATATTGTGTATGTTTGTTTGTCTTCGTACAATGTATTGTGTATGTTTGTTTGTCTTCGTACTGTGTATTCTGTATGTTTGTTTGTCTTCGTACAGTATATTGTGTATGTTTGTTTGTCTTCGTACAATGCATTGTGTATGTGTGTTTGTCTTCGTACTGTGTATTTTGTATGTTTGTTTGTCTTCGTACTGTGTATTTTGTATGTTTGTTTGTCTTCGTACTGTGTATTGTGTATGTTTGTTAGTCTTCGTACTATGTATTGTGTATGTTTGTTTGTCTTCGTACTGTGTATTTTGTATGTTTGTTTATCTTCGTACTGTGTATTTTGTATGTTTGTTTGTCTTCGTACTGTGTATTGTGTATGCTTGTTTGTCTTCGTACTATGTATTGTGTATGTTTGTTTGTCTTCGTACTGTGTATTGTGTATGTTTGTTTGTCCCCGTACTGTGTATTTTGTATGTTTGTTTGTCTTCGTACTGTGTATTTTGTATGTTTGTTTGTCTTCGTACTGTGTATTGTGTATGTTTGTTTGTCTTCGTACTATGTATTTTGTATGTTTGTTTGTCTTCGTACTGTGTATTGTGTATGTTTGTTTGTCCCCGTACTGTGTATTTTGTGTGTTTGTTTGTCTTCGTACTGTGTATTTTGTATGTTTGTTCGTCTTCGTACTTTGTATTTTGTATGTTTGTTTGTCTTCGTACTGGGTATTGTGTATGTGTATTTGTCTTCGTACTGTATATTGTGTATGTTTGTTTGTCTTCGTACAATGTATTGTGTATGTTTGTTTGTCTTCGTACTGTGTATTCTGTATGTTTGTTTGTCTTCGTACTGTATATTGTGTATGTTTGTTTGTCTTCGTACAATGCATTGTGTATGTGTGTTTGTCTTCGTACTGTGTATTTTGTATGTTTGTTTGTCTTCGTACTGTGTATTGTGTATGTTTGTTTGTCTTCGTACTAAGTATTGTGTATGTTTGTTTGTCTTCGTACTGTGTATTGTGTATGTTTGTTTGTCCCCGTACTGTGTATTTTGTATGTTTGTTTGTCTTCGTACTGTGTATTTTGTATGTTTGTTCGTCTTCGTACTTTGTATTTTGTATGTTTGTTTGTCTTCGTACTGGGTATTGTGTATGTGTATTTGTCTTCGTACTGTATATTGTGTATGTTTGTTTGTCTTCGTACAATGTATTGTGTATGTTTGTTTGTCTTCGTACTGTGTATTTATTATGTTTGTTTGTCTTCGTACTGTATATTGTGTATGTTTGTTTGTCTTCGTATTGTGTATTTTGTATGTTTGTTTGTCTTCGTACTGTGTATTGTGTATGTTTGTTTGTCTTCGTACTGTGTATTTTGTATGTTTGTTTGTCTTCGTACTGTGTATTGTGTATGTTTGTTTGTCTTCGTACTGTGTATTGTGTATGTTTGCTTGTCTTCGTACTGTATATTGTGTATGTGTGTTTGTCTTCGTATTGTGTATTTTGTATGTTTGTTTGTCTTCGTACTGTGTATTGTGTATGTTTGTTTGTCTTCGTACTGTGTATTTTGTATGTTTGTTTGTCTTCGTACTGTGTATTGTGTATGTTTGTTTGTCTTCGTACTGTGTATTGTGTATGTTTGCTTGTCTTCGTACTGTGTATTGTGTATGTTTGTTTGTCTTCGTACTGTGTATTGTGTATGTTTGCTTGTCTTCGTACTGTGAATTGTGTATGTTTGTTTGTCTTCGTACTGTGTATTTTGTATGCTTGGTTGTCTTTATACTATGTATTGTGTATGTTTGTTTGTCTTCGTACTGTGTATTGTGTATGTTTGTTTGTCTTCGTACTGTGTATTTTGTATGTTTGTTTGTCTTCGTACTGTGTATTGTGTATGTTTGTTTGTCTTCGTATTGTGTATTGTGTATGTTTGTTTGTCTTCGTACTGTATATTGTGTATGTTTGTTTGTCTTCGTACAATGCATTGTGTATGTTTGTTTGTCTTCGTACAATGTATTGTGTATGTTTGTTTGTCTTCGTACTGTATATTATGTATGTTTGTTTGTCTTCGTACTGTGTATTTTGTATGTTTGTTTGTCTTCGTACTGTGTATTGTGTATGTTTGTTTCTCTTCGTACTGTGTATTGTGTATGTTTGTTTGTCTTCGTACTGTATATTGTGTATGTTTGTTTATCTTCGTACAATGTATTGTGTATGTTTGTTTGTCTTCGTACTGTGTATTGTGCATGTTTGCTTGTCTTCGTACTATGTATTGTGTATGTTTGTTTGTCTTCGTACTGTGTATTTTGTATGTTTGTTTGTCTTCGTACTGTGTGTTGTGTATGTTTGTTTGTCCCCGTACTGTGTATTTTTTATGTTTGTTTGTCTTCGTACTGTGTATTTTGTATGTTTGTTTGTCTTCGTACTGTGTATTCTGTATGTTTGTTTGTCTTCGTACTGTATATTGTGTATGTTTGTTTGTCTTCGTACAATGTATTGTGTATGTTTGTTTGTCTTCGTACTGTGTATTCTGTATGTTTGTTTGTCTTCGTACAGTATATTGTGTATGTTTGTTTGTCTTCGTACAATGCATTGTGTATGTGTGTTTGTCTTCGTACTGTGTATTTTGTATGTTTGTTTGTCTTCGTACTGTGTATTTTGTATGTTTGTTTGTCTTCGTACTGTGTATTGTGTATGTTTGTTAGTCTTCGTACTATGTATTGTGTATGTTTGTTTGTCTTCGTACTGTGTATTTTGTATGTTTGTTTATCTTCGTACTGTGTATTTTGTATGTTTGTTTGTCTTCGTACTGTGTATTGTGTATGCTTGTTTGTCTTCGTACTATGTATTGTGTATGTTTGTTTGTCTTCGTACTGTGTATTGTGTATGTTTGTTTGTCCCCGTACTGTGTATTTTGTATGTTTGTTTGTCTTCGTACTGTGTATTTTGTATGTTTGTTTGTCTTCGTACTGTGTATTGTGTATGTTTGTTTGTCTTCGTACTATGTATTTTGTATGTTTGTTTGTCTTCGTACTGTGTATTGTGTATGTTTGTTTGTCCCCGTACTGTGTATTTTGTGTGTTTGTTTGTCTTCGTACTGTGTATTTTGTATGTTTGTTCGTCTTCGTACTTTGTATTTTGTATGTTTGTTTGTCTTCGTACTGGGTATTGTGTATGTGTATTTGTCTTCGTACTGTATATTGTGTATGTTTGTTTGTCTTCGTACAATGTATTGTGTATGTTTGTTTGTCTTCGTACTGTGTATTCTGTATGTTTGTTTGTCTTCGTACTGTATATTGTGTATGTTTGTTTGTCTTCGTACAATGCATTGTGTATGTGTGTTTGTCTTCGTACTGTGTATTTTGTATGTTTGTTTGTCTTCGTACTGTGTATTGTGTATGTTTGTTTGTCTTCGTACTAAGTATTGTGTATGTTTGTTTGTCTTCGTACTGTGTATTGTGTATGTTTGTTTGTCCCCGTACTGTGTATTTTGTATGTTTGTTTGTCTTCGTACTGTGTATTTTGTATGTTTGTTCGTCTTCGTACTTTGTATTTTGTATGTTTGTTTGTCTTCGTACTGGGTATTGTGTATGTGTATTTGTCTTCGTACTGTATATTGTGTATGTTTGTTTGTCTTCGTACAATGTATTGTGTATGTTTGTTTGTCTTCGTACTGTGTATTTATTATGTTTGTTTGTCTTCGTACTGTATATTGTGTATGTTTGTTTGTCTTCGTATTGTGTATTTTGTATGTTTGTTTGTCTTCGTACTGTGTATTGTGTATGTTTGTTTGTCTTCGTACTGTGTATTTTGTATGTTTGTTTGTCTTCGTACTGTGTATTGTGTATGTTTGTTTGTCTTCGTACTGTGTATTGTGTATGTTTGCTTGTCTTCGTACTGTATATTGTGTATGTGTGTTTGTCTTCGTATTGTGTATTTTGTATGTTTGTTTGTCTTCGTACTGTGTATTGTGTATGTTTGTTTGTCTTCGTACTGTGTATTTTGTATGTTTGTTTGTCTTCGTACTGTGTATTGTGTATGTTTGTTTGTCTTCGTACTGTGTATTGTGTATGTTTGCTTGTCTTCGTACTGTGTATTGTGTATGTTTGTTTGTCTTCGTACTGTGTATTGTGTATGTTTGCTTGTCTTCGTACTGTGAATTGTGTATGTTTGTTTGTCTTCGTACTGTGTATTTTGTATGCTTGGTTGTCTTTATACTATGTATTGTGTATGTTTGTTTGTCTTCGTACTGTGTATTGTGTATGTTTGTTTGTCTTCGTACTGTGTATTTTGTATGTTTGTTTGTCTTCGTACTGTGTATTGTGTATGTTTGTTTGTCCCCGTACTGTGTATTTTGTATGTTTGTTTGTCTTCGTACTGTGTATTTTGTATGTTTGTTTGTCTTCGTACTGTGTATTGTGTATGTTTGTTTGTCTTCGTACTATGTATTTTGTATGTTTGTTTGTCTTCGTACTGTGTATTGTGTATGTTTGTTTGTCCCCGTACTGTGTATTTTGTGTGTTTGTTTGTCTTCGTACTGTGTATTTTGTATGTTTGTTCGTCTTCGTACTTTGTATTTTGTATGTTTGTTTGTCTTCGTACTGGGTATTGTGTATGTGTATTTGTCTTCGTACTGTATATTGTGTATGTTTGTTTGTCTTCGTACAATGTATTGTGTATGTTTGTTTGTCTTCGTACTGTGTATTCTGTATGTTTGTTTGTCTTCGTACTGTATATTGTGTATGTTTGTTTGTCTTCGTACAATGCATTGTGTATGTGTGTTTGTCTTCGTACTGTGTATTTTGTATGTTTGTTTGTCTTCGTACTGTGTATTGTGTATGTTTGTTTGTCTTCGTACTAAGTATTGTGTATGTTTGTTTGTCTTCGTACTGTGTATTGTGTATGTTTGTTTGTCCCCGTACTGTGTATTTTGTATGTTTGTTTGTCTTCGTACTGTGTATTTTGTATGTTTGTTCGTCTTCGTACTTTGTATTTTGTATGTTTGTTTGTCTTCGTACTGGGTATTGTGTATGTGTATTTGTCTTCGTACTGTATATTGTGTATGTTTGTTTGTCTTCGTACAATGTATTGTGTATGTTTGTTTGTCTTCGTACTGTGTATTTATTATGTTTGTTTGTCTTCGTACTGTATATTGTGTATGTTTGTTTGTCTTCGTATTGTGTATTTTGTATGTTTGTTTGTCTTCGTACTGTGTATTGTGTATGTTTGTTTGTCTTCGTACTGTGTATTTTGTATGTTTGTTTGTCTTCGTACTGTGTATTGTGTATGTTTGTTTGTCTTCGTACTGTGTATTGTGTATGTTTGCTTGTCTTCGTACTGTATATTGTGTATGTGTGTTTGTCTTCGTATTGTGTATTTTGTATGTTTGTTTGTCTTCGTACTGTGTATTGTGTATGTTTGTTTGTCTTCGTACTGTGTATTTTGTATGTTTGTTTGTCTTCGTACTGTGTATTGTGTATGTTTGTTTGTCTTCGTACTGTGTATTGTGTATGTTTGCTTGTCTTCGTACTGTGTATTGTGTATGTTTGTTTGTCTTCGTACTGTGTATTGTGTATGTTTGCTTGTCTTCGTACTGTGAATTGTGTATGTTTGTTTGTCTTCGTACTGTGTATTTTGTATGCTTGGTTGTCTTTATACTATGTATTGTGTATGTTTGTTTGTCTTCGTACTGTGTATTGTGTATGTTTGTTTGTCTTCGTACTGTGTATTTTGTATGTTTGTTTGTCTTCGTACTGTGTATTGTGTATGTTTGTTTGTCTTCGTATTGTGTATTGTGTATGTTTGTTTGTCTTCGTACTGTATATTGTGTATGTTTGTTTGTCTTCGTACAATGCATTGTGTATGTTTGTTTGTCTTCGTACAATGTATTGTGTATGTTTGTTTGTCTTCGTACTGTATATTATGTATGTTTGTTTGTCTTCGTACTGTGTATTTTGTATGTTTGTTTGTCTTCGTACTGTGTATTGTGTATGTTTGTTTCTCTTCGTACTGTGTATTGTGTATGTTTGTTTGTCTTCGTACTGTATATTGTGTATGTTTGTTTATCTTCGTACAATGTATTGTGTATGTTTGTTTGTCTTCGTACTGTGTATTGTGCATGTTTGCTTGTCTTCGTACTATGTATTGTGTATGTTTGTTTGTCTTCGTACTGTGTATTTTGTATGTTTGTTTGTCTTCGTACTGTGTGTTGTGTATGTTTGTTTGTCCCCGTACTGTGTATTTTTTATGTTTGTTTGTCTTCGTACTGTGTATTTTGTATGTTTGTTTGTCTTCGTACTGTGTATTCTGTATGTTTGTTTGTCTTCGTACTGTATATTGTGTATGTTTGTTTGTCTTCGTACAATGTATTGTGTATGTTTGTTTGTCTTCGTACTGTGTATTCTGTATGTTTGTTTGTCTTCGTACAGTATATTGTGTATGTTTGTTTGTCTTCGTACAATGCATTGTGTATGTGTGTTTGTCTTCGTACTGTGTATTTTGTATGTTTGTTTGTCTTCGTACTGTGTATTTTGTATGTTTGTTTGTCTTCGTACTGTGTATTGTGTATGTTTGTTAGTCTTCGTACTATGTATTGTGTATGTTTGTTTGTCTTCGTACTGTGTATTTTGTATGTTTGTTTATCTTCGTACTGTGTATTTTGTATGTTTGTTTGTCTTCGTACTGTGTATTGTGTATGCTTGTTTGTCTTCGTACTATGTATTGTGTATGTTTGTTTGTCTTCGTACTGTGTATTGTGTATGTTTGTTTGTCCCCGTACTGTGTATTTTGTATGTTTGTTTGTCTTCGTACTGTGTATTTTGTATGTTTGTTTGTCTTCGTACTGTGTATTGTGTATGTTTGTTTGTCTTCGTACTATGTATTTTGTATGTTTGTTTGTCTTCGTACTGTGTATTGTGTATGTTTGTTTGTCCCCGTACTGTGTATTTTGTGTGTTTGTTTGTCTTCGTACTGTGTATTTTGTATGTTTGTTCGTCTTCGTACTTTGTATTTTGTATGTTTGTTTGTCTTCGTACTGGGTATTGTGTATGTGTATTTGTCTTCGTACTGTATATTGTGTATGTTTGTTTGTCTTCGTACAATGTATTGTGTATGTTTGTTTGTCTTCGTACTGTGTATTCTGTATGTTTGTTTGTCTTCGTACTGTATATTGTGTATGTTTGTTTGTCTTCGTACAATGCATTGTGTATGTGTGTTTGTCTTCGTACTGTGTATTTTGTATGTTTGTTTGTCTTCGTACTGTGTATTGTGTATGTTTGTTTGTCTTCGTACTAAGTATTGTGTATGTTTGTTTGTCTTCGTACTGTGTATTGTGTATGTTTGTTTGTCCCCGTACTGTGTATTTTGTATGTTTGTTTGTCTTCGTACTGTGTATTTTGTATGTTTGTTCGTCTTCGTACTTTGTATTTTGTATGTTTGTTTGTCTTCGTACTGGGTATTGTGTATGTGTATTTGTCTTCGTACTGTATATTGTGTATGTTTGTTTGTCTTCGTACAATGTATTGTGTATGTTTGTTTGTCTTCGTACTGTGTATTTATTATGTTTGTTTGTCTTCGTACTGTATATTGTGTATGTTTGTTTGTCTTCGTATTGTGTATTTTGTATGTTTGTTTGTCTTCGTACTGTGTATTGTGTATGTTTGTTTGTCTTCGTACTGTGTATTTTGTATGTTTGTTTGTCTTCGTACTGTGTATTGTGTATGTTTGTTTGTCTTCGTACTGTGTATTGTGTATGTTTGCTTGTCTTCGTACTGTATATTGTGTATGTGTGTTTGTCTTCGTATTGTGTATTTTGTATGTTTGTTTGTCTTCGTACTGTGTATTGTGTATGTTTGTTTGTCTTCGTACTGTGTATTTTGTATGTTTGTTTGTCTTCGTACTGTGTATTGTGTATGTTTGTTTGTCTTCGTACTGTGTATTGTGTATGTTTGCTTGTCTTCGTACTGTGTATTGTGTATGTTTGTTTGTCTTCGTACTGTGTATTGTGTATGTTTGCTTGTCTTCGTACTGTGAATTGTGTATGTTTGTTTGTCTTCGTACTGTGTATTTTGTATGCTTGGTTGTCTTTATACTATGTATTGTGTATGTTTGTTTGTCTTCGTACTGTGTATTGTGTATGTTTGTTTGTCTTCGTACTGTGTATTTTGTATGTTTGTTTGTCTTCGTACTGTGTATTGTGTATGTTTGTTTGTCTTCGTATTGTGTATTGTGTATGTTTGTTTGTCTTCGTACTGTATATTGTGTATGTTTGTTTGTCTTCGTACAATGCATTGTGTATGTTTGTTTGTCTTCGTACAATGTATTGTGTATGTTTGTTTGTCTTCGTACTGTATATTATGTATGTTTGTTTGTCTTCGTACTGTGTATTTTGTATGTTTGTTTGTCTTCGTACTGTGTATTGTGTATGTTTGTTTCTCTTCGTACTGTGTATTGTGTATGTTTGTTTGTCTTCGTACTGTATATTGTGTATGTTTGTTTATCTTCGTACAATGTATTGTGTATGTTTGTTTGTCTTCGTACTGTGTATTGTGCATGTTTGCTTGTCTTCGTACTATGTATTGTGTATGTTTGTTTGTCTTCGTACTGTGTATTTTGTATGTTTGTTTGTCTTCGTACTGTGTGTTGTGTATGTTTGTTTGTCCCCGTACTGTGTATTTTTTATGTTTGTTTGTCTTCGTACTGTGTATTTTGTATGTTTGTTTGTCTTCGTACTGTGTATTCTGTATGTTTGTTTGTCTTCGTACTGTATATTGTGTATGCTTGTTTGTCTTCGTACAATGCATTGTGTATGTGTGTTTGTCTTCGTACTGTGTATTTTGTATGTTTGTTTGTCTTCGTACTGTGTATTGTGTATGTTTGTTTGTCTTCGCAATTTGTATTTTGTATTTATTTGTTTGTCTTCGTACTGTGTATTGTGTATGTGTATTTGTCTTCGTACTGTATATTGTGTATATTTGTTTGTCTTCGTACAATGTATTGTGTATGTTTGTTTGTCTCCGTACTGTATATTGTGTATGTTTGTTTTTCTTCGTACTGTATATTGTGTATGTTTGTTTGTCTTCGTACTGTGTATTTTGTATGTTTGTTTGTCTTCGTACTGTGTATTGTGTATGTTTGCTTGTCTTCGTACTATGTATTTTGTATGTTTGTTTGTCTTCGTACTGTGTATTGTGTATGTTTGTTTGTCCCCGTACTGTGTATTTTGTATGTTTGTTTGTCTTCGTACTGTGTATTTTGTATGTTTGTTTGTCTTCGTACTGTGTATTGTGTATGTTTGTTTGTCTTCGTACTATGTATTGTGTATGTTTGTTTGTCTTCGTACTGTGTATTGTGTATGTTTGTTTGTCCCCGTACTGTGTATTTTGTATGTTTGTTTGTCTTCGTACTGTGTATTTTATATGTTTGTTTGTCTTCGTACTGTGTATTGTGTATGTTTGTTAGTCTTCGTACTATGTATTGTGTATGTTTGTTTGTCTTCGTACTGTGTATTGTGTATGTTTGTTTGTCCCCGTACTGTGTATTTTGTGTGTTTGTTTGTCTTCGTACTGTGTATTTTGTATGTTTGTTCGTCTTCGTACTTTGTATTTTGTATGTTTGTTTGTCTTCGTACTGGGTATTGTGTATGTGTATTTGTCTTCGTACTGTATATTGTGTATGTTTGTTTGTCTTCGTACAATGTATTGTGTATGTTTGTTTGTCTTCGTACTGTGTATTCTGTATGTTTGTTTGTCTTCGTACAGTATATTGTGTATGTTTGTTTGTCTTCGTACAATGCATTGTGTATGTGTGTTTGTCTTCGTACTGTGTATTTTGTATGTTTGTTTGTCTTCGTACTGTGTATTGTGTATGTTTGTTTGTCTTCGTACTAAGTATTGTGTATGTTTGTTTGTCTTCGTACTGTGTATTGTGTATGTTTGTTTGTCCCCGTACTGTGTATTTTGTATGTTTGTTTGTCTTCGTACTGTGTATTTTGTATGTTTGTTCGTCTTCGTACTTTGTATTTTGTATGTTTGTTTGTCTTCGTACTGGGTATTGTGTATGTGTATTTGTCTTCGTACTGTATATTGTGTATGTTTGTTTGTCTTCGGACAATGTATTGTGTATGTTTGTTTGTCTTCGTACTGTGTATTCTGTATGTTTGTTTGTCTTCGTACTGTATATTGTGTATGTTTGTTTTTCATCGTACAATGCATTGTGTATGTGTGTTTGTCTTCGTATTGTGTATTTTGTATGTTTGTTTGTCTTCGTACTGTGTATTGTGTATGTTTGTTTGTCTTCGTACTATGTATTTTGTATGTTTGTTTGTCTTCGTACTGTGTTTTTTGTATGTTTGTTTGTCTTCGTACTTTGTATTTTGTATGTTTGTTTGTCTTCGTACTGTGTATTGTGTATGTGTATTTGTCTTCGTACTGTATATTGTGTATGTTTGTTTGTCTTCGTACAATGTATTGTGTATGTTTGTTTGTCTTCGCACTGTGTATTGTGTAGGTGTGTTTGTCTTCGTACTATGTATTGTGTGCTCAATGTGACCATACCTGATTCCCCCTGTTTTTGATCGACCATACAATTATGTTATACTAACATTCAAACATCTCTAATGCTAATGACAACCTTTTTCTGTTCTCAACGCCGCCGATTGAACACGAATAGTCCACATTCACATCCTTTTCATCAAATTTGTATATCTGAAGAATGGATTCAAATATGCTTCTGTGCCATATCCGAATTTCTGCATATTTTTTGGGATCAGCAGTGCCACCAGTGAATTTCAGGGTGGAATAGTCTTTGCCACCTAACCATGAAGTTACATTGTGTTTGTTGGAACTAATGTGTGGTGTGACACACGACAATTGTGCTGTCTTTCCAAATATAATGGGAGGATTTGCAATCATCCATTCCACTGTAAAAAATAAATGAAAGCAAAACATTTTCTAGATTGAAAAAGGTAGATATTTACTTTATTTTTTCATTCACGACTGCATACAAAGGCCATTATATGGAGTCGTGGGTGATAAAATATCAAAGTATTCTGAATTTAATATGCAGTTGATTTCTTTACACATTTGTATTTCTTATTTCAAAATAAGATACACTATTGTTAATCTGTTTATGCTATGAGTATTGACCAAACGACGTAATTAATGACATATTGTAATTTGGTCTGATTTATCGTCGCTATCTCATAATTATGGAGTGCAGTAGGTGACAAATATTGTATCAATAGTTTTTGTTCATCAATCCTCTATCTTGGTTTTTTCGGTCGTTTCCTCGAATTAGTATTGTCAAGTCTACTGGTTGAATTATGTATGAATGCTTAAACAGTGATGTCAACAATTCCACTAATATCAACAACGCGAACAGTCACCTCTCACTTTCATCCACTGAACACAACAAGGAACACGACATTGTGCATCATGTTGAAAACCCAAATCCTGTCTTAGGACAGGCACACAACTGTGACGGGATACAACCGGTTAATGGGATCCCATGCATCCCTTAATGATAACTGGATTTCAGGCAGCAACACATATATAAACAAGCGATACAACACCTGCCCATATTCGGTTCTCTTACAAAGGCCATAATCGCATCACAAAAACATGGACATAACAACAACAGGGTCAATGTAAGCTAGCAGTTATCTGATTACCAGCTATGAATGGACAGTACATATACCTCTAATATTGACCACCATTTATTAGCTATTTCAATCTAGAAAAGGTTGAAGATACCAAACAAAGGGGTAATCAGAAGCCGTAAATCGAATAAGGACAGACAATTCAATGGCAAAAAGAAAAAATACAAACAATTATTTACAAAAATGATTAATCAGAAAACTAAATATTGAGCAACACGAACGCCGCTAAATATCGGTGGTGAACTCGGGTGCGCCAGAATGGTAAGTAGTCCGTACGCCACATGTGACGCCCGTTGTTTTACCTTTTGCTACAAACCCAGTGATAAGTCATACAATAGTTTTTTTCAGAAACCGTATCACATAGTTAGACGAAATAAAGTCTGAATAAGAATAGAATGGTCATCTACCAATTTAGATTTTTCGTTGTCGATTGATTAATCATCTAATCAATAATGTAGGCATTGCATTGTAGCAAACCGTTCCCTGTATATAATTCCGTGTTGCGTGTGATTTGTTATGCTAAAGGTCTTGGTGTTCTCGGTTTCCATGGTAAATGTATTGGTGTTGTGTTATCTAGATAATAGTGTTGATAAGTATTTTTATATACTACGGGTTTTACGAATTAACTTATATGAACAAAAGAGTTCATGAGTATAAAGGACACATGATATTATATGTTTCGTAGCATACAATAAATGATTGACATTTGAAACGGAACTTAAGTTATAGTTCACTATTCAGACCTACATGTTGTACCATGGTATAAACCCTGCAAATTTGCATTTTTCGGATTCAACAAAGATTTAATGGCTGGGTAGCCGAGCATAGTACCATATCAATTGCAGACAATTAAGGAATATTTGAAATTCCTGAACAGGTTATATGATATAACATGGTTTGGGGCAGTATACGCTTATAAAGCGAAAACTGTTGCAAATCAGGTTATACAATCATAACCTGTCAAAAAAATTCGAATATTCCTTATAATTTAATCTTTACAACAAAATTTAATGATTCTTCGATTTTAATTACGATTATTTCATGTAACTGTTTGAATATGTCGTTGGCGAATGAATATGTTGTTGACGTCACAATACCAACCAAGGTTATCAAGTATAACCACAATTTAATTCAGGCGGATGAGCCAATCAGATTGCATTATTCAAATAAAATTAAATTATTAAACCATAGTTTTATATAAAGACATTCTTAAGCTGAATAATTCATAAATAAGATCAAAGAAAACAAGGTCATTGATGTTACAAGAATATATACACTATCATTCGGGTACTATTGAGCTCATTTAGTTATGCATACCACATGCGGTTGATTATCCAACAAACATCAATACTGCCGGAACTAAAACATGTAAATTCGCCATATCCAGAGCAGTGTTTTACATAGTTCCCTAAAGGTAAAAAAAATACACATATTAACGCATGGCTATCAATGTCTAACTCAACTTCATCGTGATCATTGTCGTATGGTAGCTGAATTTACAACTCTCAGTGCCTATTACCACAAAAGTCGTGAGTTCGAACCCCGTTCATGGCGAGGTACTCCGCTTACTTCCACTAATAAATCTGGCCTTCACGATATTTAAGGATTGATCGCAATTTTTGTTCGGTTAATGAAGAAATAACCCCAATCAGGTTGAACACACCGTGTATTCGGCGTTAAGCAAAGGTGTGTACACCTTGATTGAGGTTATTTCGAATGAACCGAACAAATAATTTCGATCAAACTTTATAAATTAATTCAAACTTTTTTTGCTATGATATTGAAAAACATATTTATTTTTCAAAATGAGGCAAATAATCGGGAATAAATTTAAATAATCCCAAAGGTTCCTCATTTAAAGAAAATCACCTGATGACAACGTCACGAGACGCCTTGAGAACGAAGTCTTTTTTTCGATTCCGTACATTGACAAATAACCTCAACTTTTTAAATCAATCAAAACACGTATAAAATGACATGTGATTCTAAAATTAATCTATAACTGAAATAATGTTGAAGGTGGCATCAAACACCATAAACCAAACCAAGCTATTTAATCCCATAGTGTTTACAATATGTTACCTCAGTATATCAATAAAAACATAGGTATATAAATTAGTGCACACGATGTGGTTCGTTATTATACCACTTTGTTTTTCAGGGTTTCATGTTTAATTGATGTTTATTTGTACATTTGTATTTATTCGCGTCTACTGGTGTCCAACACGTTAAACAGTAACACGACGTGTGTCAGTAGTGGAGTAGGAACTGCTGACCCTTCCGGAAAATCGGAGTTCACCCCGGTTTTAATGGGGCTCGTATTGTTCAATGTCTAGTTGTTTTACATATTGCATTGCTAATCGTTGTTTGTCCTTTTTCATTTGGCCATTACATTGACCTGTCCTTCGATTTGCAACTCCTAATTATCCCTTTGGTATATTCAAACTTGTCTTGCATGTATTCCCTTTTGGTCATTATTTTGACTGTCAATCTTCGGGTTGCGGCTTCTGATAACTCCTTTGGTATCTTTCTGGAATACTCTCCATCCAGTACTCTCAAATTCAAACGTTTGTTAAGCACGAAAACCAAAAGGGGGTTGGGGTAAAGTGAATAATCAATATCAATGCTTAATGTTACATATTCCTGAAGGAGAACACCTTCTGTATTGTCACAATGAACCTCAGATACTCACGCGCTATACACCGTATAGCAAACGTAAATAGGTACTTACACTTATTCTGTGGATATGCCGTTTACTATGTACAGATACATGTGGCAAACATTAGACATATTCGCAGTTATTTACCGAAAAAATGAACAAGACGTTGAAGTATCCTCTCTAACACTGAGTAATAATTGATATGATTACTACGATACATAATATATTTATTATATATATTGTTAACGTCATATATAAACACTTATAAACATTGTACCTGAAGATCTGCAACAGCAGTGAAAACGTTAGTACAAGAATGTTGGGAAAAATCCGTTTTGTTCTTTTTTTTTAATAATTTCTTTTATATATATATATATATATATATATATACGTCTGAAAATTAAACCAAACAGTGTTAGAATTAGATTTTAGAGCTGTCAATTTTTTGTTCTTCCCTCGACGGGATTTGAACCCACACCATTGATACACTGCAGCACCATTCGCTTAGCCTTACGTCCAGCGCCCTAGACCACTCGACTACATCCACTCCCTAAAAAAAGGAGCTTCAATAGTCGTAGTGTTACCTTGTCTCGTAAGGAAAATCTAGGGATAGACGTAAGACATGTGTATAAGCGTGTGTAGATGGTACATATATATACTTTAATATTATAATTTGACAGCAATCTAACTCAGCAATTTTTAATATATTGTATAGGATAATGAAGAATTCATTATACAGTCACAGGAAATAAAGTATATTATACAAACGTCTAGAAGCAAGTGACAACCATACAATATATCTGTCCCACTGGATCTCAAAGTTACTTTAAAGGATACTAGGTTAATACTAAATATTATATACGTCTGAAAATTAAACCAAACAGTGTTAGAATTAGATTTTAGAGCTGTCAAATTTTTGTTCTTCCCTCGACGGGATTTGAACCCACACCATTGATACACTGCAGCACCATTCGCTTAGCCTTACGTCCAGCGCCCTAGACCACTCGACTACAGGGGTATTGGTTATAGTGTTTAGCGCCACTTTCAACAATATTTCAGCTATATCGTGGTTGTCAGTTTTATTGATGGAGGAAACAGGAGTACCCAGAGAAAACCACCGACCTGCCGCAAGTCACGGACAAACGTTATCACATAATGTTATATCGAGTACACCTCGCTATTAACGGGGTTCGAACTCACAACGTTAGTGGTGATAAGCACCGATTCCATGAGTAGCTATAAATCCAACTACAATACGAGCATGCCCACGACTGCCCTAATTTTGAACGAATATAACTGTTGAATCAAATCTATGACTTAGCCCTTATGATCATAGTTATCACCTTCTTACTGATCCCCTCTCATCACATTGAGTATTAAATACCATTTGGATTAACAACATATATTCGCAACATATTAAAAAACATATTTGAATGAATAAAAAGCCAAATCCAATTCATACTTGACGAAAAATGATCAAAATGAATCCCTTCTTATTTAAACAACATTTAACAAATATTAAATATAATTCATCATGGATATGTTTAGGTTATATACCTACATGGCCTTTAAATCTAACGCTAAAATCAGATTTAAAAACCAAACACTAACCCTACACCACATTCATTGTTAGCATTGACAAAACCATATATCATGTATCATCAAAAATACAATGGCACAGATCCGATTCAAATGTAAGATAAAGTTGACAACCATTACATGAATATTAATCTATTACATACTTACCCAATCAGTTACTAAAGGTGTACTATGAATTTGGCAACTCGCCAAGTGTATTTTTCAAAACCTCAAAAATGAAGGTTGTCGTTATCGTTCGTAGCAAAAAATCTGTTAATTTATTCCACGGGAAACTTGTGGTTTAAAAAAAGAGGAGAAATGGCACCCAAACACTTCCGTACTTTATGGAGCTATCCCTACAAAATGCAAAAACAGTGTTATGAAAATAATTCCTCAATCGTTATAGGTTCAGCTATTCCGATGTTCAGAGGATTTTTGAGATTCTGTTATCGCCAAAGCTCAGAGTTGGGCTTTGTTGCCTCTCCAATAAGCACGCAGCATTAAGAAGAAAAAGCAAAGACTCGTTGAATCAGAATCAGGATAATGTGTCCTAGTGATGCTACATGTCTGTGCGTTGACTGTTGTTTCTGTGAGCTAAGCGTGTTAGGCTAGTACAAAGCGGACATCATCATCATCTCATTGAAAATTAACTTCTTGTCGCCATTATATAGCTGCATAAATGGCTGAGTTGGCGTTAAACAACAATAACTCAATCATTCACTCACTTGAATTGTAAAGGTATCACTTTCCCCTTAAATATTAATGTTAACATTTTCTGTGATGGCAGTTTGAAAGATTTACAGTTTGTGAACAGACGACACATGAAATACGGAAGTAACTAGCGTGAGAAGCACTGTTACCTATGATAAATGTATGACACGTATTAATTTTTTTTGCATATGCTTCCAACGATATTTAAGGATTGATCGCAATTTGTGTTCGGTTCATGAAGAACCAACATCAATCAGCTTGTACACACCGTGTATCTCGCGTTACGCAAGGGTGTGTACACCCTGATTGAGGTTATTCCGAATGAACCGAACAAATAATTTCGATCAAACATTATAAATTAATTCAAACTATTTTTGATATAATATTGAAAAACATATTTATGTTTTTCAAAATAAGGCAAATAATCGAACATAGATTAGAATAACCCCAAAGGTGCCTCATTTAAAGAAAGTCACCTGATGGCAACGGCACGCGACACCTTGAGAACGACGTCTATTTTTCAATTCCGTACATTGACAAATAACCACAACTTTTTAAGTCAATCAAGACAAAGTGCAAAGATATCGAACAATATTTTTCTTAATTTCATTTAGCGGGGGGGGGGGGGGGGGGGGGGGGGGGGGGGGGGGGGGGGGTGGGCAGGGGCAGTTTTACTGGTTTAGGAAACTGGAGTATCCTAAGATAACCACTCACCTGCCCCAAGTCACAAACAAACTTTATTACATAATGTTGTTTCGAGCATACTTCGCTTTAGCGGGATTCGAACTCACAACGTCAATGTTGATAGGTAGTTATAAATCCAACTACCATACGATCACGACCACGACAGCCTTTTTTGTTCGTTTTGACTACCTATAAACCATTTGTTTACTTAAAACAATACAGCTCAAAATATTAAATAACATTTTAAAAAATATCAAAAATCAAATTATTCCTTGAAGGAATGTAAAAGTTTAATCGAAGGCTTTCCAGAATTTTTTTTTTAAAAACACGTCGCTTCTGACTTATAGAACATTAAACAGTAAAGGTTATAATGTGTTGTAACTAAGAGAGCAAAAAATAAGAAAGGAAAATTTAATACTAAGAATCATAGTCATTTCCTACTAATGATATATGATTAGTTTGTATTATTTACCGTATGATCGCACACTAACAAAACCACTGACCCGTAATGTTGTCAAACTTTTGCTATGTGTTAGATAGAGCTATATAATCGGTGTCTTCTATACATATATATTCCCACTTTTTTATAAATACCTATTACATGTATACCCACTTACAAATAACAACATAATTATGTTATTACAGTTTAAATGTATTTTTTTAAATATTGGAATAAGTGGAATGATTCATATATAATTAGCCGTTTGTTTTCTAATATATTCAAAGTATCAGTTTGTCTTGAATATTGAAATTTAAAACAAGGTCAAGTACAAAAGGTCAAAGTGCAAAGATATCGAAAAATATTTTTCTTAATTTTATTTAGCGGGGGGGACAGTTTTACTGGTTTAGGAAACTGGAGTATCCTGAGATAACCACTCACCTGCCCCAAGTCACAAACAAACTTGATTACATAATGTTGTTTCGAGCACATCTCGTCACGAGCGGAATGCGAACTCACACCTTTAGTGGTGATAGGCACTAACTGCATATGTAGTTGTAATTCCAACTACTATACGATCACGACCACAACGGTCCCTGGTGGAATTAGTTTCTGGTGAAGAGGACGGATTTTGATCGAACACGTGTGGTTAGAATCATGACCAGTTTGCTTACAACTAGTGCTGTGCCACCAATTTCCTTAAAGGTGTGTGTGTGTGTTTTTTTTTTTTTTATTTTTTTTTTGGGGGGGGGGGGGGGGCGGGGGTGTTTAGCGAAATAATCCCGTAGTAAGAGATACCGATAATTGGAGTCGGAAAATTAAAAGGGTGTCCATTATCAATTTGTATATCAGAAATAAGTTCGTTACGAGAAAATAGCATGCAATTTTCAAAAGAGCGCGAAGCTTACAATTTTAGAGGATTGTACCCCAAAACGGAGAAACTGTAGGTCGTATTAGCATCCTGTACCTAACTCTCGGTTTGCAATTGATAAATATAGTATGTAAGCGAGGGGCAAAATATAGCAAGAATCATATAATTTGTACTTTTCAAGTGTTCTAGTTCTTGTATATTTAATATTTTGCACGTATAGTTTTCTTAATGGACGAGACCAAGTATCTATATATAAATAAATCATATAATAATTATGTTGTCATGAATTAAATTGAGACAGAAATTATTTGCTTTCTTTCTTTATTTTTCTGCAGTTTCGCTAAAGTAGATTTTAATGACATTTTGTGGTTTCTTTAAAATAAAGGATTAAGTGTTCCATTTTTGCACGAGTTCTATTTTCTGACCTAATATTTCAAAGCGCTGTACGTTATCTGTAAACGACTCAAAGTAATTTCTTAGTTATTTATGGCGCATTAATTACAATTTATAGGAATATCGATTTAATATCATCTAATATAGTATACAATTTAGATTTACTTAGTAACATGTAGAATGTCGCTGTATATTCCAATTTACCCTTCCCCGAGAAAAAAAGAATATAAACATTCAACCTGTATATAAAGGGCACTCAAGCGAATCTGAAGATGTACCCCTTATATACAGGTTGCCCTTTATATACAGGTTACAATTATATCCACTATTCATCAATGGGAAAAATGAGGCTGCCCTTTATAGACAGTGATTTGCTATGTAGAGGTACCCTTCAATGCAGGTTTGAATGTATTTGAAATTTTGTGCAAAGTGACGTTAAACTTTAACGAATAACCCAAATCAATATATATATGACTAATACATCTAATGTATCTTCTCGATAGTGCTTGTGGTGGAAGATCTAAATTCACAAAGCTCAAAAATATTTGTAAGTTTTCATTAGAGCAGTTGTTTTTGTCCAATTAAACAAATTGTGATCAATTTGTATTTCAAAATTGTGTGGAAAGAATAAAACTCTTTAAGTTACAATTGTTACTGTCGTGTACAAAATGTAAAGTCGAAAATAATATTCAAAAACCTGGAACATTATCCACAAAAAACGAATATGTTTGCATTGTCCTACCTACATCGACAGTGGAACTAGATGGTTTGAAAATACAGATCAGCATTACACAAATGACATTCTCAAAGTTTGCATACCATTGCATGCTGACATTGTTTTTTTTTGTTTTTTTTTTAATAAAGACGAACACATACAAAAATATATATATTTCGAACACAAAAATAAGTCGCAAGGAGGTTGGATTTAGACAGGTTTCACTGTGTATACATGTAAGTCTAATTTATCTCAGTTAATTCAAACGACCGTTTTGTTTTCATCGTTTCCCGTTGTTAAATCCATTTTTTTTAAATGTCATATCAAATCTGTCTTCGTTATTGTTTGCAGCAAATATAGTGATAAAATTAATAAAAGAAATTATTAATGAGTAGAGGTATTAAAATATCAATTACATTTCAAGCATTTGAAATCCATACCTGAATTGTACTTCTCAGATATGATCCTCATTTGACAATCTAAATACGGTTTAATATTGATCTTAGCCCTTCCTAATTGAAAACCAAATGCTTTTTGTAATTGTGGTCAAAATATGTTTGAGTCATATTTTAAAATAAGCCTATTGTTTTGTTCAAAATTGTTAAAGTAAAATTTAAAGATTAGTTCATTTGTTTGTTGTTATTTGTTGACACCGGAAGATACAAATATAAGATTTGATATTTGTTTTGAATAATAACATTTTATACTAATACATGATTACATTCAATACCTACATTTTATAGAAATATTCGTGTCATCAGCCTTCTTCTGTATTTTATAAAGCACCACACTAAGCTTCATTTTGTTTGCTAATTTCAGATAAATTGATTTAGGTTTCAAATATGAAATGCTTGCTTAGCCCAACTACGAATGCTTCTCCTATTCAAATCTGAGCAGATAATCTGTGAATTATAAAATGGTACCACGATGACGATTTCGAACATATTGGACAGGAACTGCTAACCCTCCATTCCAAAGCACATGAGTTCACCCGGGTGTTAGATGGCGTTTGTGCTGCTCGATCTTTAGTTTTGTGGGTAGTATTTTGTAGATCTTTGTTTTTCCTTGAATCCTTGTTCTCTTTGGGCATCATGTTGTGTGTCGTTCTTCGATTTACGGCTTTTGATTGGTATTTTTACGCCTTTCGTGCTGGTATGTATTTCTTTTTCACAAACAGTCGCTGAGCTAAAAGATTGAGTTATCACCCTATTTCCATTCTAAAAAAACGACGAGTAGACCAGAAAGTTAATATTGATGACAAAAACAAGGGAAAACACGATTCGCATGACCATATTTGATATGTGCAAAGAGGATATTATAGTACTTAATATTTTTGGTGGTACGACTATTAATACTTAAAGCTGTGATAAACGGGAAAAGCGAACTTTGAAGTTTGCTTGCCAATGAAGTGAAAAACAAAAAATACCACACTGTCGGAACAGTTCCAAATTCAATTATCATAGTTGTAAAAAGAGGCAAAATAGGTACCCCTAACACACAAATATGCGCCATTCACTTTCCTGGGTTGGCACAGATACATCAATAACAAATGGCGCGATAACGCTAGTTTAATGAACATAATGCCAACCTTCACATATAATTGGGAGAACAGCGTTATTATAAAGAATGATATAATTTTGAACATTATGTACAATAGGATTAATCTTCGGAGTTAGCGGTTAGGGTTATGGTATTTATCGCCACTCAACAATATTTCAGTTATACATGTATCTTGAGGATCAGTCTTATAGGTGGCGGAAACCGGAGAAAACCACCAACCTGTCGCAAGTCATCGACAAACTTTATCACATAGTGTTGTATCGAGTACACCTCGCCATGCAAGGGGTTCGAACTTACAACTTTAGTGGTGATAGGCACTGATAGCACAGGTAGTTGTACATCCAACTACCATACGATCACGACCACAACGGCCCCTCAAAAATTGTTCTTCGTGAAACAAAAGTTATCATATGAATAATATTATTTCTATTAAATTGAGCCGATGGTCTGAACCATTATCTAAACATTAAACAGTATACAAGGCCATCCTATGACATACTAGTGACACAATTGCCAGTTTTAAACAATTAATACAGTTTTTTTCTTCTTTCTTTTCACATTTGTACATTGATATTTTCCCCAAAACAGTTACATACAGTACATACCAAAACATTCAAATCAACTGCACGTTAAATCTAATACAGTATGGAAATTGGACATTCAGTTGGAAACACTATTGGAATGGCGTATTTATTCGTACTTTGAAATACACCATTACAGATAATATAACCGTTCTGGATTTACCATTATGTGATTATGCTGATAATAGAGAGTACACGTGTACTCTACATGTTAACGGTGGAGATTTTGCTGCAACCAGCTTTGTGCACGTGCAAGGTGTTGTATTGACTTTCTTGCATGTAATGTATTGCCTGATTTACAAGAAATCTAATTTTTATAATGTTTAAGATGGGTACTCGGCATTCGTTGCAAAAACACTTATCGCGCTTTTATGCGACAGTTGGCATTTGCTTCGCATGTGGAAACGACTTGAATGATCCAAACATTTCACCAAGAGGGCGAAGACAACTAGTTTAACCCCGCCACATGTTATTGGAATATATTTACCAAGCCAGGAAAGTGAGCGGTAATCTACATTTGTTTCAATTGTGCCTCTACTTCTAACAGTGTATACCCGGGCATTTTTCAAAATCGGAAGTTGCTGTACTTTCCGACCAGGCAAGGTTAGTTGCTTGCAGAATTTTTGACATTTTTAGATGATTATCCGTGATTTATTCTTTGAAAGCGGATCAACCGAAGCAACAAAAATAAAAAATTACTGTAAAGTTATGTCATTTATATTTCTGATGAAAATAACAGTGTCTTATTTGAACACTGAATCTAGAAATCGTCGTTTGAACATCGGTGGATGGTATCTTTTCGCTCGAAGAAAGGGGGTAAAAATCTATTTTTCATCCACTTATTCTTTAAATTATGTCAAATATGTTCTCACTATCTGATGAAATCGACATCGACGTTTTCAATGCAAGGAGAATATGACCATAAACGCACTCATTCTCCTTACGACGGGTGCGTTTAACATCGTTCTTTATTCTACGTCATTGTACGCCTAATTGCTAACGATTTTTGCTGTCCTGTCCGCACAATTGTGTATTCCGTCAAGTTTCGAAGTTGTTATCTGTTGTTCTAAATTTTCATACTGTTTTACAGTTTACTCATATTTAAAGGGATATTGTCTACTAAAATCGTAATTTTTTCATACCCAAAATTATTGTCGTTTTCCGTACTGACCTTTATAAAATGAAGATTAACACCGAGTTGTGCTGCAAAAGATACCTTTTTTGACAAAAAAGACCCAAAACTATCGTTATCAGAATTATTTTCCTGGATGACAATATTCAAATCTATTCATATGGCCTTCTATGTGAGCTCGTCTTGAGTATGCGCACTGTTTAGAAACAATAAACAACATGTGGTTCTTGGGCAAAATAGAAAGTGTCAACGAGTGCAAGAAAGCGGACTTTGACGAATTCAGAGAGAAAGATGAATAGAAGTGAAGTATCTTCCAAATGGAACAAATGCAGGATATATGTAGGGGATCAGTTGGACCGTTGGAACGAACTCAAGGAAGTGCTACGCGTCCAAACTCGCGCTGAATTTGCAAATATTTTGCTTGATAGGTCTGGATGAGAGAGATTTTTGGTAAAACAACAGAAAATGGTTCTGCAAGAAGCTCTATGGTAAGTATAAGAAACGCGACTGTAACCATATTAAGCTATGGAACGCGGGTTACAGTACAGGGTCAACGCATAGAATTTAACATATTGGAATTAAATGTGACAAATGGGAGATATGTTTGTCAAATTCGGAATGAACATGGATTTAAAGAAGCATCAATTAACATTGTTAAAATAGCGTCATTACTTGACTCACATGAGAGACCAACCACAGGTTAGTCCATAAAAAGATCGTTCAATAGTTCACTACATACTTGTTAAACCATTATAATAGAAATTTACGAAGACACAAAAGGGGTAATCAGAAGCTGTAAATCGAAGAAGTACAGGGAATACAATGACCAAAAGAAAAAGAGAGAAGAGAGCAATGAACTACATAAAACTAAAGATTGAGTAACACGAATCCCACTAAAAACGGGGGGGGGGGGGGGGGGGGGGACTCATGTGCTCCGAAGTTGACAGATGTACTTCTATATGAACAATACGACTAGGTTTGATATAAATTTAACATATCAACAACATAATGTCATATGCATCTGTATTCAATTCGTGTCCCATTTTCATCGATTACAACATGCAAGTTGTACATTAATACCACCCTGCACACCTAGTGAAGCCCCATTCGGACCAGATGCATTACTTGTAGCAACGGACATTTAGGTCTGATTTCTATATTTTGTGGTCTCTTTCAGGAATTCATTGATTGGTGATGTTAACTCATAAATAAAACATTTGCATATTCCTTATTTGATTTTACAATTACAGTTTACCTCAAAGAAGGCGGGTCCATTACAACAGGCAAGTGCAACGGAAAGGACAAAGCATTTGAGAATAATTTTCTTATCAGTTTTAGACATTTGGACTTTGTTTGAAATCAGACGATAACTTTTGCAACAAATCAAAAAGTCACGAGTATAACAACATTAATATATTGCACAGATTATGAGAAAAACACGTGTTATTTCTATTGAATTTTGCATCAAATGGGACCCTTTGCAAGCATTAAAGGGAAATAACTGCTATAAAAACTTGTGAAACCGCTTAGGTTTAAAGTTAAGCCGGTAATGTGCAAATGCTGTATTTATCAAATACATATGTACTACGTGTTCTGACGTCTAGTTAATCTTCTATAGTAGTTGGATTTACAACTACCTATGCAATCGGTGCATGTCGTCACTGATGTTTTGTGTTAGACTCCGCTAAGGGCGATAATATTTGTCAGTGACTTGGTGATTTTCTGCAGGTCCTCCGGTGTCCTTCACCAATAAAACTGACCGCCACGATATAAATGAAATATTGTTGAAAGTGACGCTGAACACCATAAAACCAACCAACTAAGCCATCTAGCTAATCTTCATCTGTTATTTATGTGTGCCTTAGTTCTATCCACAAGTGAGCAGCTCTATTTCTTGGCAGTATTGGTGGATTCGCTGTTATAACTGTTGGATTGATGATATCAATTTGTTGTGGTTGGAGACATCACCGACTACACACAAGTAATTTATACATGTTATGCAATTTAAGAAGAGTTTGAAGATACCAATGGGGTAATCAGAAGCCGCAATTAACAGAACCGACAATGCAATGGCCAAAAAGAAAAAATGCAAAAGGACAAACAATGATCTACAAAACACTACTCAGAACACTACAGATCGATCAATACTAAATATTCCTTTTGTGTAATAAATGTACAGTGTAAGGCCATTTCGAAACATTCACTGTATTTAAAAATAAAGGAAAGTAGTATAATTCGTTCTACCGTTTTAAAGTTATTCTAGAAACGCGTCGTGCGGACTAAATTATATATCTACGTTTTTATTCCATCTTTTTTCTACACTTGTTAAAAGTACAATAACAGAATCGGTAATCAACATTTAATATATATTTGTGATATTTAATACAGTTGTTGACATCACAAAAGTACATCTGAATGTACTGGTCTATAAACATGTGTTTTTAGATAAGGCGTAATATCGTTTGTTATGCTCGTTATTATGTGATAAACTTGCATAATGCTTGATGTTTTCCCTTTTTAATATGCCTGTTAGGCTGATATATCTACAATTGCCTTGTGTGATATTAAACTAGTGACGTGGACAAGTTAGGGTGATATTCAGAATATAATATATTAAACCTAGATTATATCCATGCATGGGGTAATAAAAGGAAAAACATAACACAAAATACCAGAACAGTTCCAAACCCTAATGAGACAATCGCATAGACAGGGGCAAAGTCACAACACATATTAAAATGTAGCAGCTGATTCAAATTAATTACAATTGCAATACATACATTATTTCATGTATAACATTCCTTTGTTTGGTTACATAGTTATTTAACTCTTTAACTATTTTAAGGTTATATAACAGCTATCAATTCTGTACCATCTGAACCAGTAATGTAAGTACGATATTAATTGAAGATGAAATGAAGGTCACCAATACATGTATGAGGGCGTTGGTGTTGTATGGGTGTTGCTCTTTCGCTTTTGTTGTGTTTTTTGTTTGGTTTTGTTTTATTGCCTTAGTAGTTGTTCTGCTTTTTTGTTTGTTTTGTTTATGTATCGTTAGTATAACAGAAACTTAGTTGACCATGAGTAAATGTGTGTTTGTTATAGAAACAATTGCTTTCACATTATGCTTTGACCTGTTTGCTTCAGTATTATTGTTTTACTTAGTGTTCATTTTATAATATAGGAGGAACCCCAACTTATATATCAAATTGTATATATAGCATGCAGATCTACCAGTGTTATAAACATCCTAAGACTTCTTGATAGGACACACGGAAATATGGGAATATCTAATATACAAATCTATCGCTATCCAACTGGAATGATATGAAATCATTAATAGGTAAACTAAGTTTATTTTTGTACAGCAATAATAATTTTCTCCTTTTTTTTAAATACTATTTGTATCATAGAAATATTTTAGTATTACACTAAATACCTTGTGTGTAACAATTAAACTAAGTAAAATAAAACGGGTATGATGACGATACTTTCAAGAACGATTAAACACTAAGTGAAAGTGTTAAATTATGTGTTTTTTGTGCACGCGGCTCTTCAATATTGCACCATCGCGATCGAAATCTTACGTGAGTAGAGTTTTGGTCTGGATCTGCTTGTGCTGTACCTTCCCTCCCCCAATGGTGTAGATGACGTTACCTGTCTGATAATTTTGACGATTAAGATATCACGATTTTCGTTTAGATAAATAGTATTTGTTGTTTGCTTGATGGTGTTTAACGCCACTTTTGACAATATTTCAGTGATATCGTGGCGGTCAGTTTTATTGGTAGAGGAAACCAGAGGATACCACCGACCTGCCGCAAGACACTGACAAACTTTATCACATAATGTTGTACCCTCGCCTTGATCAGATTCGAACTCACAACATCAATGGTGATATGCACTGATTGCATAGGTAGTTGAAACTCCAACTATCATATGATCACGGCCATGACGGCTCCAATAGATAAATAAAGATGACACTTAATAAGTGACATTAAGAAAACAATGTTTTTGTACTTTCTTGTTATTGTATACTTAGAGACCAGTCCGACCAATCGCTGTTGAACTAAATATTATAGAGAATACCGGTGACACGATTTATGAAGAAATTAACAGCAACGACACTTATCGGAAGTTGAGGAAACGGATTTCCCGTCTGAAGCATCATTCTCAGACGATATTGAATGGAAATATGAAGATATTGATGATTTACGGACAGATAACCACGAGTATTTAGAAAACGCAACTGATTATATTTCCGTTGTACAATCAGAGAAAATGCTTCCCTCATCTGATGGGTATAGCATTCCTACCCCAGAATATCTCGATCTGGAAGAAAAGTCTTCCGACATGCCAACCAAGACCCTATACCAAAATGAATAACTAGCTTTCAGGCAATTCGTTTCTCACACATCCTTATATGGCACACCATACGTTCCATATTATATCAAGATGATTATTAATTCCTAATGATCGTGTACAGATATAGTGAATACTACAAATTACTATTAATAAATCAACCTTAGTATAACAATATATACATTTATTATATTATGATATTTAAGTTGCAGAAAAGTTTCAACATGCAAGGTACATTGAATAATTTTACTACCTTTTAATTGTAATTTTCTCCTGAGGGAAATAACTCTAAATATGGCGACAAATGCTTCTTTGTTCTTCAATTATTCATTCGTATTGATTTTTAAGAAAAGTTTGGAAAACCAAAGGGTAATCAGAAGTCGTAAGTCGAAGGACAGACAGCATTATGGTAAATGTGTGCATGACGATGCTTCATATAGAGCATAAATAACGACATTGGGCACATCATATAACAAAACGAGAATATAAGATCGTGGATTCAATCTCGGGTCTGGTAAAACCAAAGACTATACAATTGGTATTTGCTGTTTTACCGCCGCTAATAGCATTAATGAGAGGGCAAACACTGATTGACACGGAGTCAGCATACTGTGTCCAAATTGTGCGATGTATCTACGTGCGTACCGCTGTTCCAGTGAGCTAATACAATAAGAATCCGGCTAAGCGAGTTGGTGAAACAGATATCACCATAATCTCATCAAACATAAGGAAAGTTTAAAAATAACAAGGAGATTGTCAGAAACAGTAATTCGACACAGGGCAGACAATTTAATGGCCAAAAGTAAAAGGACAAAATGATAGATACTTAATACTATTCGAAATTTGCAAATGAAATAATATGATTAAAAGATTAATACACGACCTTTTCTAAATCCGTCCGGCAATCATCCATCGACTGCATGTCGGAATGGTAAGGAGGTATGGGGATAACAGATATTATTTAGTTATTAGTTTTTGTATTTTACGCTATATGTTGCCTAGATTACTCTACCCTATCCACACTGCCATGTATTATGTGCTATATGTTGTATATATATATACCAGATTTAAATTTCAGTTTCAAAATTGTAATGATTATACATGGTCAAGGGGATATAACTCACATTTTATTTTCCAAACGTATCAAAATTGTAACAAGACGGTGTCTATTTTGATTCTTTATTATTCTTGTTTACACAGCATGTCTAATAGTATTACAATTGCATTAGAACTGTCTTGTATTTGAAGAATTGCCGACGTCAATTAGTGAATTTAATGTTTCAAATACTGCTGTACTAGCTCCACATTACCAAGTAAAACTGTATTTTGACACCGTCAACTAGTTAGTACAATACAATTAGTCCTTAAATAATAACTATAAAAATAAATAAAACAAATATCACATTCTCAAAACAAAAGTGATGAATACAATATGTACAATATATGAAAGAGAATTCTATTTTCAAGCTGCGTGTACAGCCATCGTTTTCTATAACTTTAATAACATTGCAAAATATAGTATATGTTCATAAAAATGAAGATGTCAAATTTAATGCGAACGATGCTTTTCTGGAATAACATTCATTGTGTACGCTGAAAATCGAAAGATTAGAAAGACAAATAACCTAAAATGATCGGAGCGATAAAACCAAAGGGCCTTAACAGGATAGCCAAATAGAAATAGTTCTGTATTGCATTAGAACTGTCAAATACTCGATGTACTAGCTCCACATTACCAAGTAAAACTGTATTTTGACACCGTCAACTAGTTAGTACAATACAATTAGTCTTAAATAATAACAATGAAAATAAATAAAACAAATATCACATTCTCAAAACAAAAGTGATGAATACAATATGTACAACATAAGACAGAGAATTATATTTTCTAGCCACGTGTACAGCCATCGTTCTTTATAACTTGAATAACATGGCAAAATACAGCATGTGTTCATCAAAATGTAGATGTCAAATTTAGTGCTAACGATGCTTTTCTGGAATAACCTTCATTGTGTACGCTCAAAATCGAAAGATTAGAAAGCCAAATAATTAAAGATGATCGGAGCGATAAAACCAAAGGGCTAAACAGGATAGGCAAAGTCGGTTAATTTCTCCTATTCCTGAGGGAGGACAATCTTAGTTTGATTCAATTGTCAATATATAAAATATGTATCGCATCATCTATGCATATTTCTCGGCATTTTAATTTATGCCATTTTAGACCTTTTATTAAGTCCAAATAGAAATATGTCTGTTTTGCATTAGAACTGTCTTGTATTTGAAGAATTGCCGACGTCAATTAGTGATTTTACTGTTTCAAATACTCGATGTACTAGCTCCACTTACCAATTAAAACTGTGTGTTGACACCGTCAAGTAGTTAGTACAATGTAATTAGTCCTTAAATAATAACAATATAAATAAATAAAACAAATATCACATTCTCAAAACAAAAGCGATGAATACAATATATACAACATAAGAAAGGGAATTATATTTTCAAGCTGCGTGTACAGCCATCGTTCTTTATAACTTTAATTACATGGCAAAATACAGCAGGTGTTCATAAAAATGAAGATGTCAAATTTAGTGCGAACGATGCTTTTCTGGAATAACCTTCATTGTGTACGCTGAAAATCGAAAGATTTGAAAGCCAAATAATTTAAGTTGATCGGAGCGATAAAACCAAAGAGCCTAAACAAGATAGGCAAAGTCGGCTAAGTTCTCCTATGCCTGAAGGAGGACAACCTTAGTTTGATTCAATTGTCAACATATCAAATATGTATCGCATCATCAATGCATATTTCTCGGCATTTTAATTGATGCCATTTTAGACCTTTTATTAAGTCCAAATAGAAATAGGTCTGTTTTGCATTAGAACTGTCTTGTATTTGAAGAATTGCCGACGTCAATTAGTGATTTTACGGTTTCAAATACTCGCTGTACTAGCTCCACATTACCAATAAAAGCTTTTTGTTGACACCGTCAACTAGTTAGTACAATACAATTAGTCCTTAAATAATAACAATACAAATAAATAAAACAAATATCGCATTCTCAAAGCAAAAGCGATGAATACAATATATACAACATAAGAAAGGGAATTATATTTTCAAGCTGCGTGTACAGCCATCGTTCTTTATAGCTTTAATAACATGGCAAAATACAGCATGTGTTCATCAAAATGAAGATGTCAAATTTATTGCGAACGATGCTTTTCTGGAATAACCTTCATAGTGTACGCTCAAGATCAAAAGATTAGAAAGCCAAATAATTTAAGATGATCGGAGCGATAAAACCAAATGGCCTAAACAGGATAACTAAAGTCGGCTAAGTTATCCTATGCCTGAGGGAGGACAACCTTAGTTTGATTCAATTGTCAACATATGAAATATTTATCGCATCATCTATGCATATTTCGCGGCATTTTAATTTATGCCATTTTAGACCTTTTATTAAGTCCAAATAGAAATATGTTTGTTTTGCATTAGAACTGTCTTGTATTTGAAGAGTTTCCGACGTCAATTAGTGATTTTACTGTCTCAAATACTCGCTGTACTAGCTCCATATCACCAAGTAAAACTGTATGTTGACACAGTCAACTACTTAGTACAATACAATTAGTCCTTAAATAATAACAATACAAATAAATAAAACAAATATCGCATTCTCAAAGCAAAAGCGATGAATACAATATATACAACATAAGAAAGGGAATTATATTTTCAAGCTGCGTGTACAGCCATCGTTCTTTATAGCTTTAATAACATGGCAAAATACAGCATGTGTTCATAAAAATGAAGATGTCAAATTTATTGCGAACGATGCTTTTCTGGAATAACCTTCATTGTGTACGCTCAAGATCAAAAGATTAGAAAGCCAAATAATTTAAGATGATTGGAGCGATAAAACCAAATGGCCTAAACAGGATAACTAAAGTCGGTTAAGTTCTCCTATGCCTGAGGTAGGACAACCTTAGTTTGATTCAATTGTCAACATATGAAATATTTATCGCATCATCTATGCATATTTCTCGGCATTTTAATTTATGCCATTTTAGACCTTTTATTAAGTCCAAATAGAAATATGTTTGTTTTGCATTAGAACTGACTTGTATTTGAAGAGCTTCCGACGTCAATTAGTGATTTTACTGTCTCAAATACTCACTGTACTAGCTCCATATTACCAAGTAAAACTGTATGTTGACACAGTCAACTACTTAGTACAATACAATTAGTCCTTAAATAATAACAATACAAATAAATAAAAGAAATATCGCATTCTCAAAACAAAAGCGATGAATACAATATATACAACATAAGAAAGGGAATTATATTTTCAAGCTGCGTGTACAGCCATCGTTCTTTATAGCTTGAATAGCATGGCAAAATACAGCATGTGTTCATAAAAATGAAGATGTAAAATTTATTGCGAACAATGCTTTTCTGGAATAACCTTCATTGTGTACGCTCAAGATCAAAAGATTAGAAAGCCAAATAATTTAAGATGATCGGAGCGATAAAACCAAATGGCCTAAACAGGATAACTAAAGTCGGCTAAGTTATCCTATGCCTGAGGGAGGACAACCTTAGTTTGATTCAATTGTCAACATATGAAATATTTATCGCATCATCTATGCATATTTCGCGGCATTTTAATTTATGCCATTTTAGACCTTTTATTAAGTCCAAATAGAAATATGTTTGTTTTGCATTAGAACTGTCTTGTATTTGAAGAGTTTCCGACGTCAATTAGTGATTTTACTGTCTCAAATACTCGCTGTACTAGCTCCATATCACCAAGTAAAACTGTATGTTGACACAGTCAACTACTTAGTACAATACAATTAGTCCTTAAATAATAACAATACAAATAAATAAAACAAATATCGCATTCTCAAAGCAAAAGCGATGAATACAATATATACAACATAAGAAAGGGAATTATATTTTCAAGCTGCGTGTACAGCCATCGTTCTTTATAGCTTTAATAACATGGCAAAATACAGCATGTGTTCATAAAAATGAAGATGTCAAATTTATTGCGAACGATGCTTTTCTGGAATAACCTTCATTGTGTACGCTCAAGATCAAAAGATTAGAAAGCCAAATAATTTAAGATGATCGGAGCGATAAAACCAAATGGCCTAAACAGGATAACTAAAGTCGGTTAAGTTCTCCTATGCCTGAGGTAGGACAACCTTAGTTTGATTCAATTGTCAACATATGAAATATTTATCGCATCATCTATGCATATTTCTCGGCATTTTAATTTATGCCATTTTAGACCTTTTATTAAGTCCAAATAGAAATATGTTTGTTTTGCATTAGAACTGTCTTGTATTTGAAGAGCTTCCGACGTCAATTAGTGATTTTACTGTCTCAAATACTCACTGTACTAGCTCCATATTACCAAGTAAAACTGTATGTTGACACAGTCAACTACTTAGTACAATACAATTAGTCCTTAAATAATAACAATACAAATAAATAAAAGAAATATCGCATTCTCAAAACAAAAGCGATGAATACAATATATACAACATAAGAAAGGGAATTATATTTTCAAGCTGCGTGTACAGCCATCGTTCTTTATAGCTTGAATAGCATGGCAAAATACAGCATGTGTTCATAAAAATGAAGATGTAAAATTTATTGCGAACGATGCTTTTCTGGAATAACCTTCATTGTGTACGCTCAAGATCAAAAGATTAGAAAGCCAAATAATTTAAGATGATCGGAGCGATAAAACCAAATGGCCTAAACAGGATAACTAAAGTCGGCTAAGTTATCCTATGCCTGAGGGAGGACAACCTTAGTTTGATTCAATTGTCAACATATGAAATATTTATCGCATCATCTATGCATATTTCGCGGCATTTTAATTTATGCCATTTTAGACCTTTTATTAAGTCCAAATAGAAATATGTTTGTTTTGCATTAGAACTGTCTTGTATTTGAAGAGTTTCCGACGTCAATTAGTGATTTTACTGTCTCAAATACTCGCTGTACTAGCTCCATATCACCAAGTAAAACTGTATGTTGACACAGTCAACTACTTAGTACAATACAATTAGTCCTTAAATAATAACAATACAAATAAATAAAACAAATATCGCATTCTCAAAGCAAAAGCGATGAATACAATATATACAACATAAGAAAGGGAATTATATTTTCAAGCTGCGTGTACAGCCATCGTTCTTTATAGCTTTAATAACATGGCAAAATACAGCATGTGTTCATAAAAATGAAGATGTCAAATTTATTGCGAACGATGCTTTTCTGGAATAACCTTCATTGTGTACGCTCAAGATCAAAAGATTAGAAAGCCAAATAATTTAAGATGATCGGAGCGATAAAACCAAATGGCCTAAACAGGATAACTAAAGTCGGTTAAGTTCTCCTATGCCTGAGGTAGGACAACCTTAGTTTGATTCAATTGTCAACATATGAAATATTTATCGCATCATCTATGCATATTTCTCGGCATTTTAATTTATGCCATTTTAGACCTTTTATTAAGTCCAAATAGAAATATGTTTGTTTTGCATTAGAACTGACTTGTATTTGAAGAGCTTCGACGTCAATTAGTGATTTTACTGTCTCAAATACTCACTGTACTAGCTCCATATTACCAAGTAAAACTGTATGTTGACACAGTCAACTACTTAGTACAATACAATTAGTCCTTAAATAATAACAATACAAATAAATAAAAGAAATATCGCATTCTCAAAACAAAAGCGATGAATACAATATATACAACATAAGAAAGGGAATTATATTTTCAAGCTGCGTGTACAGCCATCGTTCTTTATAGCTTGAATAGCATGGCAAAATACAGCATGTGTTCATAAAAATGAAGATGTAAAATTTATTGCGAACGATGCTTTTCTGGAATAACCTTCATTGTGTACGCTCAAGATCAAAAGATTAGAAAGCCAAATAATTTAAGATGATCGGAGCGATAAAACCAAATGGCCTAAACAGGATAACTAAAGTCGGCTAAGTTATCCTATGCCTGAGGGAGGACAACCTTAGTTTGATTCAATTGTCAACATATGAAATATTTATCGCTTCATCTATGCATATTTCGCGGCATTTTAATTTATGCCATTTTAGACCTTTTATTAAGTCCAAATAGAAATATGTTTGTTTTGCATTAGAACTGTCTTGTATTTGAAGAGTTTCCGACGTCAATTAGTGATTTTACTGTCTCAAATACTCGCTGTACTAGCTCCATATCACCAAGTAAAACTGTATGTTGACACAGTCAACTACTTAGTACAATACAATTAGTCCTTAAATAATAACAATACAAATAAATAAAAGAAATATCGCATTCTCAAAACAAAAGCGATGAATACAATATATACAACATAAGAAAGGGAATAATATTTTCAAGCTGCGTGTACAGCCATCGTTCTTTATAGCTTTAATAACATGGCAAAATACAGCATGTGTTCATAAAAATGAAGATGCAAAATTTAGTGCGAACAATGCTTTTCTGGAATAACCTTCATTGTGTACGCTCAAGATCAAAAGATTAGAGAGCCAAATAATTTAAGATGATCGGAGCGATAAAACCAAATGGACTAAACAGGATAACCAAAGTCGGCTAAGTTCTCCTATGCCTGAGGGAGGACAACCTTAGTTTGATTCAATTGTAAACACATACAATAGTTATCGCATCATCTATGCATATTTCGCGGCATTTTAATTTATGCCATTTTAGACCTTTTATTAAGTCCAAATAGAAATAGTTCTGTTTTTTATTAGAACTGTCTTGTATTTGAAGAGTTTCCGATGTCAATTAGTGATTTTACTGTCTTAAATACTCGCTGTACTAACCCTACATTACCAAATAAAACTGAATGTTGACACCTTCAACTAGTTAGTACAATACAATAAGTCTTTAAGCATAGCATTAGACAGATTTTATCTTGTATTCTATTAAGAATAATTTTCACGCAGGGTAAATAAATTACTGTGTAATTTGTTTACATGTTGTGTCATACTACAAAGACGTGTGATGCATTTGGTATAGAAGAATCCATTGTAAGCTTAACTTCCCTTTTTTTCTATTTTTACTTAATATAAACAACTAAAACAAACAAATAAAACATGCCCCCTGTCGATACAGTTATAAACTGCATTAACGGAGCGGAAACTGCGTGTCCTTCCGGATCACCCGAGCACACCCCGTGTGATTCCTGTTACTCAGTGTTTAGTTTTTAGTGTAAAGGTTTGAGGAACATTATTTGTCATTTTGCATTTTGTTTTTTTTTCAATATTGCTAGGGTTTATTCAAAATCATGACCCATGTTTGCTAAGGTTTACCCCTTTGATATCTTCAAACTTGTCTTGCATATGCTTATCAGTACATGTAGTTATTTATGTAGGTGATGCTCATATTCATCGACTACATTTCAAGTAAACCTTACATGTTTTTTTGGGTTATATTTCAGATTCATAATAATTTCTTCTCACTCCAGCAACATATTGGTTTTCATGTAAAAGATTCATTAATTCAATCTTTGAAACATTTGTATATATATATCGGCATTATAAGTAAGAGGTGGTTTATTTAATTGTTTTGATAGAGGGTAGCTCATTTCAAACAATGACTTTTAAGATATATAAGCACCTTAGAGTTATCTCCTCCTGAGGGTAAGGTAAGTTTCCTACATACATCTGTATTCAGGAGTATACATTTGTAATTAATAGGAAAATCACAAGCCAGAGACTGAATTTCCATCGTTATATATCTTTTTCATGTTCAATGATTTGAGGGGTAATTGTTTGCTTTGTTGATATTGGTGGAATTATTGATCATCTCTCATTAATATTTCTTTCGGTGAGATATGATTGGTTGTTTTGTTGATATTGGTGGAAATGTTGAGATCACCACTGCTTAAACTTTCGTTCCATTATACCACAGGCAAATAGAAGTCGAGATTGTGCTACATGCGAAGTTTTATACTTTATATCTGTTCGGGTTATACTTCTTCCTACATTTGAAGATTACATTGGCGGATAAGTGTATAGTTATCCATGATACTGATAGATTCATGTGGTTAGTATTAATCAAAAATGCTAGAATATATTTAAATTTGCACTCGCCATGAAAAAAGATGTGTTTGATGCGTTATAAATCAATAGTTATATTTAAATCCAAGCTGCATAATAACAAAAAAGGGAGAACATATAGTTAAAAACAAATTCTTAAATCATAGTAAATGAAAGGACAATGTAAATCATACGTGTATATTTTACCTTCATCATTAACCGATATGTAATTTTACTTTTGACAATTTTGGTTATTTTATGTCCTTTAATTATGTGGAAGAACAGTTTGGTCAATGAAATATTTAAATTTAATCAACTGTTCTTCTTTTGATACTAACCTTTTGCATCTTTATTTGGTTAAACGGGATGTGTATCTCCAACGAGCCAACAAAAAATAGAATAATAACCAACATCAAAACTTTATATAGAAGTTATGCCACTAGTTGTAAACCTTCAGACGAACGAAAAAGTGCAAGAAACAACTACTACTTCACATTGATGTTGTCCCGAGTCTCAGATATCTCACTCCCTCCCCTCTACTACTATTTCATGTCGTAAGAGATATTAGGAAACACATGTACGGGTCAGCTGAGAGTGACTTTATGTCATGGATATATAATGATATCATAAATAAGGTCATGACCATTTCAGACAATCGAATTGCTCGTAGCGTACCAAGCGGATTAGTAAAACGTTCATATTTTTGCAATTATCTTTTTCATTGGATGGTGTGCATGGTATTGGGACCTGTATAGTGGAATTTCCTCAGATTTCCCTTGCCGCGACATTTCAGTAATGGGAGGCAATCGGAGCGATCGAAATTAGTTTCTGGTATATATCAAATCATATATACCTAACATTTACGACTTATTGTTCAGTAAGCTTCCATAGTGTATTAAATTATATTCACAAATGATTTGTTATGCAGACAAGTACATCCTGTTTAACTTTCCAATGGCGCCTCTTCGAGACTTTCCAATGGCGCCTCTTCGAGATGTAGCAATTTAGTTTAGTCGTACGTTTCCGATTAAATTCCCGGATAAAAAAACACTATTATAGCATACTATATAACAAAATAACAGTATCAAATCAGGCTGGTAATATTCAGCATGTCTTTAAATCAGGTATGGTTTATCACCATTATTTTATTATTATTTCTTTTTGGTATTAGGTTTGGTGTATGGTGTTTTACGCCACTTTAAGCAATATTTCAGATATATCGTGGTGGTCAGTTTTATTGGTGGAGGGAACCGGAGGACCCGGAGATAACCCCCGACTTGTCGCAAGTCATTGATAAACATTATAACATAATGTTGTATACGAACCTCAAATTAAGAAATAGTTGACGACAACAAGATGGAAATCAGAAGCTATTAATAGAAGGAAAAACAATTAACACTATTACCAACAACAACAAAAAGAAAGAAAGAAAAGAAAAAGGAGCAAACATGACACACACTAGTCGAAAAAAAAAATGCATATAAAAATTATGATGAAACAGCACGAACACAAATACAAACTGGATATGAAGTCATCTGCTTCGGATGGGGTAGCAGTTACTTTAACATCTGTAAGTATGTCATATTAATTTAAATAATGTTATTGATACATGTGCTCACAAACATAAAATTATACAACAATGGTCGTCAATATACAATGTAAGCCAAACAAATTGAATCTCTAATCATGTAAGCCTCACATTTCAAAAGAAAAAACTCAGTAGTAAACTACATACAAAAATGTATGGTGCTCTTTGGGACATGCACAAAAGTTTGTATGACCCCATACCTCAAATATAGCAAAATAGTTAGCAAGTCACACATATTTCCATATACTCAACATAACACATACAGTAATTGTAACAACATAAACATAGAGTTTATAATAGTAGTATAACAGGATAATCAGATAGATGTTAAATTTCAATTATATTCGTAACCTTCAGCAAACCTTCCATAAATGATTGCAATTTAAATGGAATGGGACTCTAAAGGACATGATGGGTTTCGAAAAATTTTCGTGAATCTGAAAATATTGTTTAACCAAACAAAGAAAATCTAAGAAAGAAAGAAATAAAAAGTACAAAAAGACAAACAATGATGGACTGTTAAGAAATCACAAAATTGTGCAACTCGAACCACACAAAACCAGCGGGTGGAATCGTGTTCCCCGGAAGAGAGTGGAGTTCTTGCTCCATATGATATTAGTTATTAATAACAATCTTTAATGTATACATTCACTAAAACTACTATCCAAGGTATGGCTGGTTATACATTCCGCTAATATCGGAAAAACAAATGTCGTAATATTTTATTGCATTGACCGGTCACACAATGTCATACATTCAGGACATTAAACCTTTACTCTAAATGACTTTATTGATAGGATATATTTTTAGTAAGGGGTTCCTCTTATACAAGGATTGGGCTTTTGGTGTTTAACGCCACGTTTTTGAAACTGGAATACACCACGAAAGCCACCGACCTGGAACATGTACTGACAAACTTTATCACATAATATTGTATTGAGTACACCTCGCCTGAGCTGGATTCGAGCTCACAACGTTAGTGGCTCTATACACTTATTGCATATGTGGTTGTAAATTCACCTACCATATGATCTTCACCACGACGACCCCTCTCTTATATATGTAAATTTTACTACATAATTAGAAAATGTGTACGAAAGCATATACTAATATTCCTACATGTACATGTACATATATACATGTATCTATAACACTGATTATGGATATTCAAAGGCATTTTGTAAAATATGACTTGGTTAATTTGCTTCAAAACATCCACAATTCCGTTTTTCATAAAATAATGATGAAAAGTAGAGCTTTTATATTTTCAGATTAACCATATGGGTTTGATGATTTTGCTTTGTTTGGTAGAGCTGTTTTATGGTTTGTATTATGTTATTCACATGACAGATTTATCCAAATCATGTACTTCAGAAATAGTTTGAAGATATCAAAGGGGTAATCACAAGTGGTAATTCGAAGGACAGACAACACAATGACCAAAAGAAAACAAGAACAAACACACACTTCACAGAGAACTAAAGATTGAGCCAGATGAACCTCACTAATAATCGCGATGATCAACAGTTTCTGCTGCATATGTGTATAACATTAACATACAGGATGGTAAAGAACCACATAAAATATATATTAAATAAATGAAGTGTATCGCGAAATGGTAGCTGTCAAGTGTATATCTGAAAGGGAAATGTAAGATGCACAGAAGGTAATCAGACGCTGTAAAGCGAAAGCTGTCAGATGCACTGAGCTTTTAGTTAGAATTTTTCCAATAAAATAAGATTTGTCACTTCCTAAAAACAAGATATTTGCACCTACATTAGCCATTAGTTTATGAAATGAGATTTGACTAATTCTTTTATTCTCTCTTTCAATTCAGAGTACGGACTTCTTTTGTACAGAAGAAATCAAATGTTTCAATATTATTGCATGTGGAGATGACCATTGATTTTTTCTTTTCAAAATACACATATGAGCATGGTTGTATTTTTGAAGACTTTATTGTAGGCTTATTAGCGGATTCAGTCATGTTGCATGATACCGTATATGCAAATATTGGTGAAACAGTTATGCTACGCTGTCCATACACATCACATGATCTTCATTCTCAGTGGCGTGGTCCACCAAACCTAACAGTGCTATCTTTTGGAAAGGAAATCAAGACTTCCTTGGGAAATTATGATCGATTAGAATTATACGACAACCAAAACAACGGGGAATTAAATCTTAAAGTTAAGAATTTTACTAGAACTGATGAGGGTTATTATCGCTGTATATCAAATGTGAATGGTATTGCAGTAGAATCAGACCTCCAGGTTTACATCAGAAGTAAGTTGGCATAGAACATATTCTTGAATATTTCATTTATTTTTGCTTTACCATGAGGTTCAAAAACATTTTCACTCGTGCTAAGTCGCATATACATCATAGCTATGTGTGTTCCGATGAAACTAGTTTCCTCCTACCATTTTCATTGAGGTACCTGCTTTGTTCTGATGAAACTAGTCTAACGCCGACAATATCTTTCATTTAAGTACCTGCACCAAGCCAGGATAATTAGTGATAATGCACTATGCGTGTTAGGGTTGTCAATATTTCTTCTGTTTCCATGATGTTCAGAATGGACTTTAGAACCGTTCTAACTGTATGGTATTTCTGCTTTTTCAATTTATTTTGCCACGCAATGTACATTTGCATGGCTCTTTTTTTATGACATTATGATATTGAATTAACCTTTCGTGTTGTGTAGGGTGACCTTAATGGAGCAATCTATCACTCAAATGCTATTTTTGTAAATTTATGATTGACCAGCTCGGAAACATATAAGATGCAAGCAATGAAAGACACCAATTGAGCAGTTCCATATCATATGTTTATCGTTAAGAAAAAACAGGGGGATCATAAATATGTTGTTTACCTTCTGTGACTCTTCATACGAGGACTCTAAAATAATAAGGGGCAGTCGTGGCCGTGATAGCATGGTAGTTGGATTTACAACTGCATGTGCAATCATTACCTATCACCCCTAAAGTTGTGAGTTCGAACATTGTTCATGGCGAAGTGTACTCAATACAACGTTATGTGAAATAGTGTGTCAGTGACTTGCTGCAGTGCGGTGGTTTTCTTTGAGTACTTCGGTTTCCTCCACCAATAAATATTACCGCCACGATATAACTGAACTATTGATGAAAGTGGCGTTAATCACCATAAATCAACCAAACCGACCAACCATCAAAGGTCATAGTAATTTGATTTTCGTATTTAATGCAGAAAGTCCAACGAACATAGCAGTCCAAAATGAAACAGAGGAAGGCATAATACAGGCTACTGCTGGGTATTCTATTACTATAAATTGCTCCGTTAGTAGTGGGATTCCTAATGGAGGTATGACAACACTGTTGTGGGTGTTGGAGGACCGGCTTTTATATTGTATACTTTCATCCCTACAAGAAAAGATCATTTAAAAAACTTGACGTGCAGCGCCAACAACAGTAATTTCAGCCAAGTAATTACCAAAACAATTCAACTTAATGTTAAATGTAAGTGCATGCTTTAATTTCGTTTTGTTCCAGGAAAAACATATTTGATGCAAGGAGTTCTTAGTATTAAAATATGACAATCCTTTGTTTTGTAACTAGAAAGAAATGTTTGAGGATACCAAAGGGTCAATCAGAAGCCGTAAATCGAAGACAGACAGACAAAACAGTGATTAAAGAAAGGATGAAAATATGGCAAACAAGGATTTACAACACACTTTACAGAAAACTAATGATTGAGCAAAACAAGCCCCCTAATAATCGGAGGTGACCTCGGGTGCTCCGAGAAGGTTAGCCGTTACTATTCAACTAGAAACATTCGTCGTGTTACTGTCAAACGAAAAACAACCCTTTAAATTTAAGAACGCATTGTTCATATCACTAATCACACATTTTTTTGCTTGTTCAACATAGACCGACAGTACCACTATGAACATATATAATGCATGAACAGATATCTATACATTTTGATTTTATATGAACATATTAAATATCAAAGCAAACGACATTGGCATTGAACAAATGGTCCATTAGTGTGATATTCGAGTCCAGTGAAAAGAACACACATAGTGCAAGATGAAAATTAATAGATGACACCGGATATTGATTTGTTTGAAGTCCGGGTAATTTGTTCGAATGGACGAAATGTCTACCCGTGGACTGTTATTAAGTTAGTGAGCACTGCAATAATCCCGGTCAGAGTGATTGTCTTATTTTATAAGAAAGCTTCACAATAGTGTCATCAATAACGGGCTATTATTAAGTTAACAAACACTGCAATGATCATGGTTAAGGTGATTGTCTTCTATAAAGGAAGACTCATCATCGTTTCATCAAGAACTTGCTTGTTCTTGTCATGGTACAGTTGCGAAACTTCCCACTTTGCGCTAGACATCGATCGATGTACTGTATGTTACAACTGTATGCTATCCTAAATAAATAGATCGTCTAACGGTGAACACTAATCATATGCTGGTGTAATGAAAATGGGTCTCATAAAATCAGCTTAGCCTCGCCACTGTTTATGTATGTCCCCTTTTTAATCCAGAAAAGTGAGTGGTCATGTATTTGTTAGTTATGGGGTATCGATTTTGCCTCTTCCTATTGGATTTTGAAACTGTTTCCCAAATGTGATATTTTTTGTTATCACTTTATTATTCATTTTCCAGATGAGCCTGATGTAAGAATTGAATCGGCTGATACGATAGTCATTTCCGAAGGACAAACCTTGACATTAAAATGTAGCTTTGATTTTGGAACTTGCTTGTTGAATGTAAAATGGATACATAACTATAAAATAGAGATCAAAGGATTTCATACAATTGATTCCAACAGCAGTTACATAACAATTCAAAACATTAATCACACCTTCTCTGGCCCTTGGGAGTGCAAAGTTCAAAATGAAGTTGGATTTGAATCTGATTTTGTCCATATAAATGTGAAGTGTGAGTATGATTAAATGGTAAAATCACAACATAGTCAGTAATTGAGTAATTGTAGTTTAGCACCCAATGATCAATTTTCAGTTTAATTATGCCGACAATAACGTGCATTTAATAATACAAAATAGGATCATGTCTGCTCTGTACTAGACCAACACTATTAATTGGATCATTATAGTGCTACCTTACCGAAACAACAGCCCATGGCTAAATATGTTACTCAACCAGGACACATTATCCTTTTGTCCGATTTTGATGAAATTTACACCAATAATCTCGGAATTTGGTGCAAATTTTTCTGATAATTTTGAAATAATTTTATAATTAATACTTTTGAAGAAATCACAATTTAAAGACACATTTAAATTTTTGTGCTAAAAAATAACATAGGTATATAGAGAATAATGACGTTAAAAATTAATATTTGTTTTTGAATCATAATTTCTAGAAAACTATGAATCATACAAATATTGAAAAATTGCCAGAACAAACTGCATATCTGAGTTTAATAGTAACAATTTCATAAAAATCGGACAAGAAATAAATTCAGGACATTTTTTTGAAAAAAAATGTGTGTTTATATGAAATACATAGTAAACATTTTGAGTGGGAACATATATATGGCGTATAACTATATATATACAGTTGTATATATATTGTGTCACATCTATACAATCTATGTTATGTCATTATAATTGCGATTTAAATATATTCAATATGCTCACTTTTACATGATATAGCACTCTCTGTATTATACTTGAAATTAACTCAGTCACTGAGCAAAAGTTATCCAGGAGTGTGTTTGCGTACTAGGTTCTTGTTAGTCGCGAAATTGCAGATTTGACGCCTTCTACAGTTTTGTTGCTCACGGCACTTTCTGTTAGCGTGTTCCAATCTTTCACAGTTCTTGTGAAGAAAGAATGTTTAAATATGATGGCTGAAAGTACACTACAATTAGCAAATATGATATTAAATTAGAATGAAGACAGAAAATACATATTGCATTGGGAATCAATTTATTCGGTGGAATAAAACTAAAATAATGCTTGTATGATCTATGTTCACGTATTATTATGTTCAATTAACATATTTTAATAAAAAATCGCTTAATATGACATTGATGTATCGTGCTTAATATCTAGGGCATATCTTCATGCAAAACATAGATTGGAATGTCCAACAGTGCTATTTTCCTTTTTTGTTAGTACTTAAAACATTATTTATAGATAGGTCCAATTGATGATCATTGAAGGTGATTTAAATACCAAGTACATGAATTGTGTAACTGTCATTGTTCTATATAATATATTTTCAAATAACTTCCTGCTGACCTATTTTATATTTGTAAATTTAGATTTATTAATGAATTTATTTTTCTACATAATATTTCCTTGATAGTGGGTTGCTGCAAACAAGGAAGCTGCTGTACTTAGCTTTCCCAGTTGTTAAGTTGAAGTCTTCACTCCGAAAGGTTTACGGTCTCCCTGATTTGGTCAAGCAATACAGAATATATGTATCACAAATGATAAGAGATGTTTTCCTATTCTCGTAAGCACTGCCTGATCATTTACTCATTCATGACTTATCACTGGGTTTCTGACTAGAGTAGCACGACGGGTGCCAGTAATGGAGCAGGAACTGCTCACATTTCCGGAGCACATGGGTTCATCCCCAGTTTTTAGTTGGTTTTGTGTTGTTCGATCTTTAGTTTTCTGCGTAGTGATTTGTAGATAGTTGTTTGTTCTTTTGTGTTTTTTCTTTTGGGCATTGTGTTTTCAGTCCTACAAACTATTCTTATAATTATTCGTTGTGATATTCAATGTATATACATTATTCACTATTTGTATTTTAGACAAGCCAGTTTTAGTCCCAAACAAAACATTGTTGCAGTTGAAAACAGAGATCTTAAAACCAGTTTCCGTATCATTGACAGTTAAATCTTTTGAAAAGCCAGTTGTCCTCTGGATGAAATCATCTGGCGGAAAGCTTAGTACATGGTTTGTAAGAGAGACACACAACGAAGGGAAGAGATTATACAACACATATTTACTGACTTCAACTGTAATACCTCTAAAACACACAGATTTTGGTAGTTATTCTGTTCGCATTCGTAATAGCGAAGGAAGCACAGATGTCTCCCTGTATCTAATGTATGAAGGTATGTTATGGTATTTTCTAAGTAACCCATAAACAGTTGAATCTTTTAGAACCTATCTATGTCATTCTTGCATAACTCGAAGCTAAAATTAGATCCGTTGGTGGCACAATGAAACCTGCAAAAATCGAATCCTGAATAAATATAGCCCAATGTAAGAAAACAATTTTTAACTTATTCTCCATAAACCGAACATCTATCTATTTCGAACACAAACGTAGGTCTCAAGGAGGTTGGGTTCAGACAGTTTTAACTGTATATACATGTTAATCTAATTTATTTCGGAAATTCAATGGTGGACATTTTTGTAGTGAACTCATTCTCTCCCCTTGACTTTGACTTGTGAACGATCAAATGTAGTTTTCAAATCCATTTTATTTTGTCTCATATCAAATCAATCTTCATCATTACACATAAAAATAGTGATAAAATTACAACATAATTCTAAATCAGTAGATATGTTAAAATATAAATTTCATTTCAAGCATTTGGAATCCAGACCTGAATTGCACTTCTCAGATTTAACCATCATTTGGCAATATAAAACATGAGCTCATTTTGACATTAACACTTTTAATTGAAAATCAAATAATAATTTAATTGCGGTCTAAATATGCATGAGTAATATTCACATTTATCCTATTGCTTTGTTCAAAATGGGTAAAGTATAATTTAAAAGTTGAGTTTATTTGGTGTTATTTGTTCGCACGGGAAGATACAAACACAAAATGTGTTATTTGTTTTGAATAATAACAAATTATTAAATGGTATACAAGGCCATCGTATGATATAATAGTGAAACAATAGTCAACTTTAAACAATTAATACAGTTTTTTTTCCTTTCTTTTCAGACTTGCACATTGATATTTTCCCGAAAACAGTTACATGCAGTACATACGAAACAATTCAAATCAACTGCACGTTAAATCCAAAACAACATAGAAATTGGACATTTAATTGGAAACACTATTGGAATGGCGTATTTATTCGTACTTTGGAATACACTATTACAGATAATATAGCCGTATTGGATTTACCTTTTTGTGACTATACTGATAATGGAGAATACACATGCACTCTTCATGTCGAAGGTGGAGACTTTGCTGCAACCAGCTTTGTACACGCACAAGGTCTTGTATTCTGTTTTCTAGCATGCAATGTCTTAACTGACTGAACATATAATTAATTTGCATAATACTCGCCCTGTTATATGTAAGTGTTGATATTTGACTCATACATATAGAAAACACTTACATGACCCCATCATTTCACCAAGAGGGATGATAAGGGCATAAGTAACTAGCTTTAACCCGCCACCTTTTATTGAAGTGTCTGTGCAAAGCCAGGAAAGTGATGTCTGTTCAATTTGCAAACTGCTTCTAGCATTGTTCTATTAGATTTTAAAACAGATTTGACGGTGTGGTTAATTTTTACTTTTCAAATTTGTTTGGTTATATTTTATCATTCGTATATATCGTGATAGACATCTTAAAATGCAACGAATCAGTGCCTATCACCTCTGAAGTTGTGAGTTCGAATTTCAACCATTTAGATATAATGTAAAATATAGACTTTCTTAATTATATTTGTTTTGAAGACAGCAGCAATGAGCTGTTTCGTCTTTGGATATATGAATACAGGTGTAATATATTATGCAGTCAAACATGACCTGATACCTTTATTATTTTGCTTCCAAATTGTTGCTCTTTATCTTAGAGTTACAGCAATATCTGCAATAACAAAAATTAGTCGCATCAATTTGTTCATATGCAACAGACATGGTCTGCTGCTATTACATTTTTTTTTTGTTATTCAGGGAAGTAAATATCACTGTACCCTCAGAAGGGATGTTTGCACAAATACAACTAATATAATCTCTCCATTTTATTGAAAAGTCTCTACCAAGTCAGGAAGGTGCAATGTTTCAACTTTGTCCATGGTACTACGATTTGTCTATTAGATTTTGGAACTGTTTCGCCAATTTCGTATTTAATATGTCTTCCATATTTTATATAGGTCCACCGATCATAGCACACAGAAATATGTCCTTATTCAATGGAAGAGTTGCTTTGTCCATTTATGTGTTTTCTGATCCGAGGATCACAGACATAGTCTGGATGAGAGAGATTTTTGGTAAAACAACATATAATGGTTCAGAAAGAAGCTCTATGGAAAGTATAAGAAATACGACTGTTACCATATTAAGCTATGGAGTACGGGTTTCAGTACAAGGTCAATTGATAGAGTTCAACATAGTGGAATTAAATGTGACAAAGGGAAGATATGTTTGTCAACTGCAGAATGAACGTGGACTTAAAGAAGCGTCATTTAACATTGTCGAAATAGGGTTATTACTTGATTCATACAAGAGACCAGCAAAGCGAAATATTACAGGTTAGTCCAAATCATATCGTCCATTAGTTAAATACATCTTTGTTAAACCCATAATATACAAGTTTGAAGATATCAAATGGGTAATCAGAAGCTGTAAGTCGATGAAGGATAGGTAATACAATGACCAAGAGAAAAAGATAGAAAAGAACAATGAACTACAGAAGACTAAAGATTGAGTATCACGAATCCCACTTAAAACCGGGGGGAAACGCATGTGCTCTGGAAGTTAACATATGTATTTTTATATGAAAAATACGGTTATGTTCTATATAAATTAAAAATATAAACAAAATAGTTTCATATCCACCTGGTTTTAGGCACCCACACACATAGTGGAAGCCGCACTGGGACCAGATGCATTACTTGTAGCAACATATAGCTGTTTCTGTTGAATTTTGCATGAAATGTGACCCTTTGTCCCAATTAAAGGGACATATCTGGTATCAAAACTTGTAAAACCGTTTTGGTTTAGAATTAAGACATATGTACTACGTGTTCTGACGTCTAGTTAATCTTGTATGGTAGTTGAATTTACAACTACCTATGTAATCGGTGCATATCACCATTGATTTTATGGATTCCACTCCAGCTTAGGGCGAGGTGTACAACATTATGTGAGAAAGTTTGTCAGTGACGTGGTGGTTTTCTCCAGGTCCTCCGGTTTCCTTGACCAATAAAACTGACAGCCACGATATAACTGGAATATTGTTAAAAGTGACGCTAAACACCACAATGCAAACCACCCAAACCATCTAGTTAATCTTCATCTTTTATTTATTTGCGCCTTAGTTCTATCCACAAGTGAACAGCTCTATATCTTTGGCAGTATTGGTGGATTCGCTGTTATAACTGTTGGATTGATAATATCAATTTGTTGTGGTTGGAGACATCACAGACAACAAACAAATAATTTATACATGATATACTAGTCACGAAAAGTTCGAAGATACCAATGGGGTAGTCAGAATCCGTAAATCACAGAACAGACAACATAATGGCCAAAGGACAAAATACCAGAGGACAAACAATGATGTACAAAACACTACTCAGAAAACTAAAGATCGAGCAACACCTAATATTCTTTTTGTGTAATAAATGTACATTAAAAGTTCATTCTGAAACATTCCCTGTTTTGAAAACAAAGGAAAGTATTATAATTCGTTCATATTTTTATAAGGTATTCTAGAAACGCGTCGTGCACACTAAATTATATATCTACGTTTGTATTCCATCTTTTTTTTACACTTGTTAAAAGTACAATAACAGAATCGGTAATCAACATTTAATATTTGATTGTGATGTTTAATACAACTGTTATCATCACACAAGTACAGATGAATGTACTAATCTATAAACGTGTGGTTTCAGATCGTTTGTTATGCTCTTTATTCCATGATAAATTCGTCTAATGATTGGTGCTTTCACATAACATGAAAAAAGAGAATAAGAATTCTAATATTTCTAAATCCAAATTATATTGATATGTCTAATATTGCCTGCTTGGAGCTAGTGACGTGGACATGTTGGATGCTATACAGATTACAATATGTTAAACCTTGATTATATTCATGCATGAGGCAACAACAGAATGAGCAAAGCACAAAGCACCACATCATCAGAACTGTTCCAAACTCTAATGAGAAAATAGTAAAAACAGAGGCAAAGCCACAACAAATATTAAAACGAAGATGCTGATTCAAATCAATTACATTGTTTACATAGTTATTGCACGTCTTTTAATATTTCAAGGTTATATAACAGCTATCCATACGGTGCCACATGAGCCAGTAATGTAAGTATGATATTAATTCAAAATGAAAGGATGGTGACTAATACATTTATGTTGGCGTCGGTGTTGTATGGGTGTTGCTCATTCGCTTTTGCTTTGCTTTTTTTTAAAAGTTAGATATCAACATTTTTTTCTAGCAGGCATATCTACAGGTGTTATAAACCAGCTTAGACTTTATGATAGAACAAAAGCAAATATGATAATGCTTAATAGACAAATCGCGCTATCTCATTTGAATGATCTTAAGTTATTTATAGGAAAACTAAATATTAATATCTTTCTCCTTTTTCTTAAATATTGATTTTATCATAACAATTGTTAGTATTGCACTAAATGCATTGTGTGCACTATTAAAATATGTAAGATTAAATGGGTATGATGCGGATACGTTCTCAAACGATTAGATACTGGTGAATGTGTTAAATGTTGTGATCTTTTTTAATACACGATCGCGATCGAAATCTTACGTGAGTTGAGTTAAAACAAACATTTTCGTCTGGATCTGTTTGCACTGTCTTGTTCTTCCTTTTTTCCCATTCATAGTGTAGATGACATTACGAGTGGGATTTAGGTGAGGTGTACTCGATGCAACATTATGTGATAAAATTGCTCAGTGACTTGTGGCAGATCGGTGGTTTTCTGCAAGTACACCGATTTCTTTCACCAATAAAACTTACTTCCACGATATAGCTGAAATATTGTTGAAAGTGGCGTTAAGTACAATAGTCCATATCCCTTTCTATGCGAACATCGTGAATCTAAAACCATTAAAATTATCAGACAGGTAACGTCATTTACACTATGAATGGGAAAAATACTCAACTCACGATCGCGTGTAGATAAATAATGATGACACTCAATAAGTAACATTAAGAAAAAAGACTGTTTTAGTATTTTCTTGTTATTGTATACTTACAGACAAGCCCAACCAACGACTGTTGAATTAAATGTTATAGAAAATACAGGTGACACGATTTATGAAGAAATTAACAGTAACGGACACTTACCGGAAACTGAGGAAACAGACTCCCGGTCTGAAGCATCATTCACAGACGACATTGGATCTGACTTGAACGATGAATCGAGATATGGAGATATTGATGATTTACGGACAGATAAACACGAGTATTTAGAATGTGCTACGGATTCTATTTCCGTTGTACGATCAGAGAAAAGTATTACTTCATCTGAAGTGTATGTTGTTCCTACCGCGGATTATCTAGATCTAGAAGAAAGGTCGTCCGACATGCCAATCGAGACTCTATGCCCAAATGAATAACTATCTTTCAGGCAATATAATTTCCACATCCCAATATGGCACACCATTTGTTCCGTATTGTATCAAGATGATGGTTAATTCCTAATAACTTTGTACATATATAATGACTGCTACATATTGGACTTAATAAATTCGTCTTAGTACAACAATGTATAGTTATTGACATAATTAAATTGATGCAACGTATGAAGATATCAAATGTAGTAATGGGAATCTGTAAGTCGAAGAACATACACTACAATGGTCCAAACAAAAAGAACAAAAGGACAATCAATGATCTACAAAATACTACACATAAAACTAAATATTGAGCGACACGAATCCATAGACAAAATCAGGATGCAAACTAAAATACCAATCTCCAAAAAAAACGCAGGCTAACATTCAACACGAACCCCACTTAAACTGAGGGTAAACTCGGGTATTCCGGAAGGGTATATGTTTTTATAAAAGGACTTCATATAAAACAGAAATAAATAGCGACACTGGGCACATCATAAAACAAACAATGTTAGGTAAACTGGTTTGGTATATCGTTATTGTCAAGTCGAATCCTATCATGAGTATTTAGTAATAACTTATACCACACAAAGCATTTTATCTTTATCAAGTTAGTGTATTGGTTTTAGCGATTTCATGCCAAATGTTCAATGTTTCATGTGACTAGAGCCATTATTGATAATAACATGCATGAGTGGTAATGACTGTTAAGTTGTCCAGGCATATGAAAAAGTGATGCAAACGGTTGTATGCAGTGGGAATTTATAGAAAGAAATGTTGCTTATCGAAAACTCCATTAAATTCGTAGGAAAAGATACATAGAATATAATACCAGAGAGGTGTAACATCGTAATATATGTGACACCCGAGGGTAAGATCTATATCGTTTGTCTTAAATTTAATGATCGTGTTCTTACCCCTTTTTTTCGTGTCAATGAGTGTTTACCTTGAATGAATAATAGAGTGTTCTCCCTTGTTAGTAACTAACGTAAATGAATTAATTACAATACTTTGGTGAAAGTCAAACTAAATTTTACAGGTATTTATCTTTGTTGCAGTAGCATTTATAATGTATTTATAAAATACATTGTATTATGTTATGAAATACTGTTTAAATACTGCCAATTCAGGGGTGTATATCGACAAATCGACCATTTACCACAACAATGGAAAATATTTTGCGTGAAAACTTGCAAGTTGTCTATCTTACCCATGGGTTTAGTTCAGATATAATTTGGTGTTCACCTAAATTACTGGATTCTCTTATCCAAAGGGTAAGAAAATATTATCCAAGCCATATGGATTAAGTATTAAATTTGATAAAAAATATACATTGAATGTTCCAAGACCTCATCAACTTGCACGAAACATTTGCTAAAATATAAGACATGAAGCAGAAACTTCATGCTGTGGTACTTGAGTTCATAACTTCGCTTGGCAAGAACATTGATGATTCATTTTCAAAGTATTGTATACTGTAGCCATTATATAGTTCAAATACTTCAAATTATATTTATCTTGACGACATTATCAAACAGACTATGTTTTCTAATGGCTCGTGTGCTTGTCATCAACTGCATAAGGTCATTGTTCGATCCATGGTCTGATAAAACAAAACAAACTACTCAATTGGTTTTCCTGCTTTTCCACTACACACAGCATTAATGAGTCAGATCCAAAACTGATGGACTCACAGTCAGAATAGTGCGTCCGAATTGTCGAACCTATTTACCTATGGACTGTTGTTTCATTGCAATTAGGCGAGTTGGTGAAGCAGACATTATCATTATCGCATATAAAGTAAGAACAGTTTGAAAATAATAAGGGGATTATCACAAACGGGAAATCGAAAAAGTACAGACATTGCAATGATAGAAATAGAAGACAAAGCGATAACTTGTTCTCGTCATAACGTAGTTGAATGAAAAATGCCCACTTGGCATTGAAAACCAATCGCTTACTTACTTATTCATTCTTGCCAAATTTAATTTCCATACGTGGGCTTCAGAATTATAGAATTAAGACAAATCACAATGTGGCGAACTATGAATGCAATGCAACCAAGGAAAAAAAACAGAAACATTAAAATAGAGTGAACAATTCATTCAAACTCGGTTTGGGTATCATGGCTCCGTATTCATTCGATTAAACCAATCACAATGCAATTTGTGTCTGCTGGTTTGCATGACTTAGAACACATAAGTAACCTATAAGAACATAATATTGATTGTCGTGAGATCAGAATAATATATCCATGTGGGTTGCTATTTCCACATCCGGGTTATTGCTTCTGAAAGTTAGAGAACAATATAAACCAAGTTCAATGTTTCGATTGAGTACAAAGCAGCTCTCATCATGTACATCCCCCTATATGGATTATATGGAGGAAGTAATACCTTTGCAATTCAACTTTCAGTCTTTTTTATATGAAGTTATTGATTGTTATCTATTTCACTTTCTTTATTAACCTCGTAACATATTCAATAAACATTTGTACATTCCTATTTGTTTCTAGCATTCTACGTTTGTACAAAAGTTACTCCATTACGACGGGCAACATGGTATCCATTGCAAAAAGAGCAACGGAAATGTCAAACAATTTCAGTATATTATTTTTGATTACTTGTAGAACATATTTGAATCTTGTTAAATAAACCAGTTGTTGCATCATTAAACTTTTGAGCAGAATATTGGACAAACTATGTTATTTTCCTTGAACTAGGAACAGTTTGCCCGCATTGAAGAAAAATATACCTCTAATATTATTATAATATAATTTTGGAAGCTAGTCGCAAAGAACAAATGGAAGTATATGCTAAAAAGATTAATACATTACTTTTTCAATATCCGTCCGTCGATCATCCCTCGACATATATCACCTCTTGACTACATCTCGGACTGATATGGAGGTCTCGGGATGACTGATATGGAAAAGGTCATGTATTGATGTGTATGCATCAATTACTGATATATAGTAGTATATGGTCTACAACTAATTAAATAAATACCACATAATAATAACAATTTAAAAAGTCTTTTTCGAAGACAAAGTTCGTCCAAAGTTGAGTTACCATGTATTAAGCAAATACCAACCTTTGTATTTTGTGCATCCAGTACGTTTTCTTTTATTGTGTTCTGTGTTTTGTTTTTGTTTTTGTTTGTTTGCTTGCTTTGTGTTTTGGTTTTTCCCCTTTTTTTCTTCCTTTTGCAACATTCATGCTATTAATTATGCTCTTCTGAACGATTAAATACCATGTCTATTATGCATCCATTAATGCCTATTTTCGATTCACAATCGTGCGATATGATATATGTGTTCCCCTGAATCCGATAATATATGGCTGCAACGGACTTTTTTCATCCTATTTCAAAAGAACCATCACTTTCAGTCAGCACCATATAACATTTGATAGTCTTTGGTACTTTGATTCCAAATTTTGCAAGGACAAATGAAGGTTTTCTCCTCTGAAAACTTCTGTGTCACGAATATGTGATATATTTCTTGTATATACAATGTTAGATTGCAGCATTCTTCATAATAACGATTGTGGAAAACACTTGCACGACCGCATCATTTGAATAGGAGAGGAGGTTTGTTAATATTATATGACTTCTTTCCTCAATTACATATTGTTTATACTAATTTCTACTAACATGAATTGTTATTATTAGTCCATGGGATAAAAATAAACACGACTAACACGAACATTGTACTATCATATACCTGATATATGTAACAGAACAATGATTGTGGTGTTGGGTTACTGCTTGTTTTTTTTATACATTGTATGATATTTAGGTATATTCATAAGCAATGATGATTATTCACACTTAAATATATTTCAATTTTTGGCTTTGGTTTCTTTATTGACACAATGTTTTAGAATATGCATGACGAAATATTGTTTTTGCTTAATGATGTTTAAATAAGAAGGGATTAATTTCCGGTAAGGTATTAATTGGCTTAAGCTTTTATATTCATTCAAAAATATCTTTATATATATTCAAGTAATATCGGATTAGGGTTGTTGTTTTTAACGCCACTTTCAACAATAAGTCAGTTATATCGCGGATGTCAGCTTTGTTGTTGGAGGAAACCGAGTACCCAGAGAAAACCACAGACCTGCCACGAGTCACTGACAACTTTATTACAAAACGTTACATTGAATAGACCTTGCTTGAGCGGGATTCGAATTCCCAACGATAGTGATGAAATCCATTGCTTGCATAGGTAGTTATAAATCCAACTACTATACGACCACAACCTCGACGTCCCCCTAACAAATACGTGTTAACTTCATGACGTTTATATGAAAACGGCATTATAGCTAATAATACACAGGTATGCATTTACTTGTCATTGCTTTGTCATACACTGGACGTCGTCATTCGTCTCTGGGATTCATTGTAATAATACAGAAGTTTTTCTCCCTCAGCCATTAAGCAAGCGATATAGCTTATTCAGTTTAGCCGACTTGGCTTTCGTGCTTGAAAAATGTTTGAAATTGAGAGTATCGGATGAAGTTTATCTCAGCACGAAACGTTTATAAAATACCAAAGGAATAATCAGAAACTGGATACCACATACCGTAGAACAATATAATGACTACAAGAAAAAAGACAAAAGGGCAAACAACGATCAACAAAACATAACACAGAAAACTAGACATTATGAGATACTAAGCCTACAAAAAAACAAAGGTAAACTATGTGCTTCGGAAGAGTGAGCAGTTCCAGCTCCACTAGTGGCACCCGTCGTATTACTATTTCAAGACATGAACATCATCTGAGATGGCAATTGTGTTGGACACTAGTACACATGTAATAAGTAGATACAAATAGCAAATAACATCAATTAAATATGAACCCCTAAAACAAAGTGGAGTAATGACGAACCACACCGGGTGTACTAAATTATATACCTACGTTTTTATTGATATACTGTGATAAAATATTGTAAGCAATATGGCGTTTAGCATTGATAGTCATGTGTTAATATGTAACATTGTTTACCTCTAGCGAACACAGCTCAGGAACCTGATCTGGATATGACGAATTTACAACTTTTAGTTCCAGCAGTATTGTTGTTTGTTGTACAATCAACCGCATGTGGTATGCATGACTAAATGAACTCAAAAGTACCCAATCAGAGTATATATATATATATATATATATCTTCACCTTTTATCTTTTGATCTTATCTATGAATTATACAGCTTGAAGTATGTTTGTCTAAAACCATGGTAACAGTGGTTTATTATCTGTAATTGATATAGTACCATCATATTCAGTTAGCCGGTCATTTAATCTTTGTTGAATCCGTAAAATGCAAATTTGAGGAGCTTATGCCATGGTACAAAATACAGGTATGAATGTTGTTCTATAGCTTAAGCTCCGTGTCAAATGGTCAATCATTTAATTCATGCAATGAAACGTATATAACATGTGTCCTACTCATAAACTTATGCTAAGAAACTCGTCATTCGAATTCTTTTGTTTATATATATATAAGTTAATTCGTAAGAACCGTAGTATATATAATACTTATAAACACTAGTATTCGGCCAAAAACAAACACAAACACAACACGGAAATTATATAAACGGAACGGTCTGCTTACAGTGCAATACCTATATTGTAGATTAAATGCTTTATAGGTCAGCAATGAAAGATCTACACAAATATGTCACTATCGTTTTTTAAATGTCTTGTGTAAATGTATTGCACTCTGTTTTACTGTATTGTATTTGTAGTGTAAAATTAAAAAAAATCCAATACTAGTGGTGACAGGACAACATAATTCCCTACTAATCAATGTGAAGTAATTTGATATCTACGTTTTTATTACTATCACTGAGTCGATTTCGTAGCTAGTGGACCGGAAGCCTAAGGTATCATCCACTCAGCAGTCTGTGTTTTAGCATTAAGATGAATTATTAGATATGTGTATGTTTGAATCGTTCGGTTAATACATTGCGTAATTTATTGCAACTACAGTTAATCTCCCTCATGCATAGACAACATTGCTTTGGCAATTCTGGCTATCATGTGTAGACCCGTTGGTTTACCTACTCCCAACAAATTATTATGTTTTGTTTTCAATTTTTTTAATTTGAGCGTACAGTATTTCGAGCCATCAGTAACTGTCCAATTATGCGGATGGAAGTTTCCATTGTCTATCTGGTTACAAACTGTTTATAAAAATGTACCGACATTGCAGATATATTTTACTAATAATAATTGAAAATAGATCATACAACCGACAAATAACCCTCTTGTCTAGAGAGCCATGTCATTTAAACTACAATGGAATCTCGGAGGGTCTTTAAATACTCAATGAAACCTTTAGTACGTACGTATTAGAAACCATGTTGTTAATATTGTGTCTTCCAATTGAAACGGTTTATTGGATCCCGCTGTTTTTTGTTTAGAGAGTTGCTTTGGATTACAGAGTTAGGCACTGCAATGCCTTACGGTTGCAATGATAACATCAAAGGAGTGGAAAATTTGTCAAGTCCTGGATGCAACGAAATCAACGTGATGAGCCTTTTTAATAACATTCGAAGAACTAAGCGTAGCCATGGTCATAAAAGAATTCAACATCCTAATGTTAAAAAATCCTCTAAACCAAGAACATTACAAGATACATTTAATGAATTACTTTCTAATATACAGAAAGCTCTTGGAAATCATCACATTCGTACAATCTTATTTTCACTACCTGTAGACTACCTCAAAGATCTTAGGGATTTTGGACTTGACAAAGGAGGCGTATATTGTCTAATATTATATGTGACGTGGCGTCCTTTCGTCTTTTTAAACCAGTTCGATCTGAACCTCTTCATGCTAACAACAGAAAATTCCTCCATATTCCGTTTGCTAACAAAGGAATCGATGATATTAACATCAGCAACATTCTTAATAGAAAAGAGGTCGTAATAGAAATTCCACCATATTTCAAAAATCAATCTGTTCCCCTTGTCTCCTATAGCTACACTAACAGCATTGGCCGTAAAATTTTCAACTGCAAAGAAGCATTGCAAGATATTAACATAGAAGAGTACCTTAAGAACCCTCTGAGTTGTGACTGCTCCCACTCTCCTTTTCAATACAACCCATCTGGACATGTAATCACTGGTGATCTGAATATCATTCAACATGAGAGTCTCCGAAAGGTGATTTCTCATGGTCCTAAATTCAGAGAACCTCAACACATCAATTGGAAACATAATTTCAAGATAATTATGGATGCTGTTGAAGATTATGCCAGAAAGTGGATAAAGAGAGAAGTAGACCAAGATCCTGAGTTAGAGTCCTTGTCAGACTGGGTTAGAACAATTAGGTCTCTAGTACAAGGTCGGATTCACAAACTCAAAAATTGTGTTAATAGTCGACCTAAGTCTGTATTTAAAAACCAAGAAGCTGTTAAGTGTCTTTCCTCTCTTCATGACAAATATGTTATCGTTCCTGCGGACAAGGCTTCCAACAATATCGTGTTTGTATGTAAATCATATTACTTCGAATGCCTAATCAAGGAATTAGGCATAAATAGCAACACCTCTAGTAATACCACATACAAACCAACTTCGTTCGACAAAGATGAAATCCTAGCTAACCACATATCATTCATGACCTCTTTAAACATTCCCTCTGGTAAAGAGTCTGAGGATTTACCCTATCTATATTGGATACCTAAACTCCATAAGACACCATGCAAAGAAAGGTACATAGCGGGATCAGAAACTTGTTCGACGAAAGAATTGTCTATTCACCTGACAAAGATTTTTTCTGCAGTAAAAGAGGGACAACAGAAATATTATGAAACTGTTTACTCGCGTAGTGGCATAAATCACATGTGGATTTTGAACAACTCTAAAGATAACCTGAAATCAAGATCTTTTTCTCAGGTATCCTCCATCAAAACTTGATTTTTCAACTCTATATACCACCCTACCGCATGACAAATCAAAAACCCACTTAAAAGAAACAATTCATAAGGCTTTCAGTCATAGAAACTATGGCTCAACATGTGTTGTGTTAGGCTACAATTCCACATATCTTTGAAACAAAATTCAGAAAGGTAAAACATGCTACTCCGAGGAACAAGTGATCAATATGCTGGAGTTCCTCATTGATATCATATTTGTCTGCTTTGGAGGGACACTGTTTCAGCAGGTCGTCGGCATACCAATGGGTACGAATTGTGCCCCTCTTCTATCCGATTTATTTTTATACTCATATGAGTCGGAGTTTCTTCAAAAGCTTGTAAAAGATAAGAAGATTCATGAGGCTAGAGCCTTTAATTTCACATACAGATATATTGATGACGTTTTATCTATCAATAATTCTAGATTTGCAGAATTTCTTCCATTGATATATCCTCCAGACGATGGAAGTTAAAGAGACCACAGAAACAGCTTCGTCCGCATCATTATTGGACTTCTACCTCGAATTTGACGACAGTGGTCAACTCAGTACTAAAATTTATGATAAACGGGACGACTTCAATTTTAAAATCATAAATTTTCCAAACATGTGCAGCAATATACCAGCTTCTCCTCCATATGGTTTTTACATCTCGCAATTGATTCGCTATGCAAGGGCCAGTAGCAATTATTCTGATTTCCTGAAACGTGATCTTCATCTGAGCAACAGGCTACTGGACCAGGGCTATAAAAATAATCGCCTTATTCGATCTCTTAAGCATTTTATATTCCGATACCAAGATCTTGTCGAAATATATTCCGTCTCTGCAGAAACGATTATAAGCGATGCATTTTCAAATAGTGAAAATGTATAAAGATAAAAAAGTCAAGAAAAATGTCAAAAATATTTTTTAATCAATGTGTGACGTAAAAATATTTTTGACATTTACGACACCGAATATGGTACTGCTTTGACAACTATTTTACCTATTTTGTTCCTGTATTTAAATACTGTTATAGCGACAACCGGAACCTTTGAACCGTAATGAGAGCGGGAGGTTTGGCGCTTTAAAATCTGATTCAACCCACCATTTCTTTAGAAATGCCTGTACCAAGTCAGGGTCAATACGGTTTTCACAGTTTTCCGGTTGTTGACTGATTTTGTCTGTTTATATACTTATGAGTTTTGACTTTCCCTTTGTAAGATTGTTCGGAGTTCGGTAATTTTGTTATTACCCTCATTTTATTTGGTTCGCCAATTATACATGTTATGCAATGAGGTAGTAATATGAAAAACAAACAATATAATGCACTGTTCTCAAATCTAATCAACAAATTGTAGAGAGAGAGGCAAAATCGAAACACAAATACATGACCGCTCAGTTTCCAAGCTTAGTGCAATTAAAAGTGGCTGGGTTTAGCTATTGCTATGAGCCCAAACATAACAGCTTAGTGTTTTCCCATCTGGGGGAAATACCAATCCTTTATTCGATTTGCATGTGTAGAATCGACACATTTTCGTGACTAACCCAAGCCAGGATCTGGATTTCCAACGCCACATTTCGATGTCTTTCTTGTGTTCAGTGAGTGTAGGTGAGAGGCTTGTTGATATTGGTGGAATTGTTCACCGTCATTGATCAAACTTTCTGTTCATGACCTCACATATAACTGGGCGAGCAGCGTTGTTGTAATGCATTAATCAAATTTGCGTGTTATATATATATCAAAACTCATCTGAAAATTGAAATATATTTCTTTGCAACAGCTGATCATAATAAAATGCACTTTAAAAGAACAAACGGAGCAAACGATTGTTTTTTTTTTAATATTACAACCATTATGTAATATTAATGTCTCAATTTCAATTAGTAATTTAGCACACATCATCATACAAATAACATTAACATATTTTGGAGATGCTACATTTAGCATATTTCAAAAATAAATTGAAGTGAAATATACAGTAAATATTTATTTCATGTGTAAGTATCCGAAATATGATACAAATATGCCTAAGAGAACGAATTCATTCAATATCTTAGTGATAATAAATGAAGCAAAATAAAATCCAGAAAATAAAACATTTAACATCAAACGAACAATTAGAAAAATGCAAAAGGTAACAACATAATTATTAAACATTTAACCGTTGTACCCCGCCAATATGTTTTGCCTGTCCAAAACTAGGACATATATCATGATGAGGTTTTTGCTACTGTGTTATCATTGTTGTCTGTAGCCTGAGTAGCTCCTGGAGTAGATAGTGTTGATGTGGTTGGTTAGATCTGTACATATTATCCAGATCATTGCAGTTGAAGTAGTAGCTAAAGTGGATGGGATGCTAGCGCTAGCGAACACCTTGTCCCATTTTACCTCGTCCTTTCCTCATTATTCAAGAAATATGGTTATTTGCATAGAGAAATAGTAAAGCTCAAGATCAAATGTCTGCATTCCAAATAGCAAAAATACAGTTTGATATTTCCTCTGATATCAATTTGTCGCATGATTTACGAATGATCGAAAATATTCCATATTAAAATATAGGTACCAATCGCATGCGCTTCCATCATATCTAGCACCCAACTAACAACGTGCCAATACGACACATATAATTATGGAAAACTACTCACCATATGATAACCCCGTGGACCAATAGTCCACTATCAGAAGTAATCGACCCAGCGGTGGTAATGAAAACGTAGATATCAAATGATATGGACACGACGCGCTTCTGGACTAACCGAAAAGGTATCTCTCTTCACATTGTCGAAATATAACCTATTGTTCACCTGAGTTATGGTATTTTAGTTCGCAAGTCTAAACAACGTTGGGAATTATACTCGAACAAAACGGGCACCAGCAATGACATGTGTACCTGTATGTACATGTCGATAATTTGCGGATATAAATTCTATGTTTTGGATCTTAGTCTAGATAATAGTTCTTCATCTTCAACATATAATGAAATAAAAAGAAATGATAGGACCACTATATCAGGTTGTTAAAAATTACAATTGAATTCCTCTCCATTGATTGCAATTCCACTGTGCACTATGTGGGCATTTCCCACTACGTCTAGTGTTATGTCATACGACAAACCTTCCTCTACATTTGGTGGGACTGCCAAAGCTGTATTTTACCACATAATTCGTCTAGCATTATTTTAATTGTTTCTGTTTCAATGACAGTTACTTCCGGAATAGTCGATCTCACTGAAAGTGTCTGTAAAACGAGTGATTCCAATAACATACAAATACATGATGTGTGCAAAATTGCATTATTGGATGTATTTCGAAATTCGATGTGTACTGATAAAGAAAGGCTACTGTGGTGGGATTCGAATAGGCTTAATCCAGCTTATGAAAGTCTGGTCTTACCAATCATATTAAACATTTGCTTACATGAGGATGTATTGCGCGGGATTGTATTCCAGTGCATGCCAAAGACCTATTTTGAGTCTTAAACAAATAATCTGAAATCCTTTTCAAACACCATATGTGCAATGTTTACATAAGCTTACTTGATAAAAATGTCAGTTGTTGATTTGCTTTGTAGCATTACGACCCATGAACCCGCCTTGTAATTACGGAAAGAATCTAGGCAGATCCTTTAATTTCACATTCCGCTATATAGATGATATTGTTTCACTAAATAATTCTATGAATGGTGATTTAGCTGATCGCATCTATCCCATTTAGTTTGAAATAAAGAATAGCACATATCCAGCTAGGTGTGTTTCATACCTTGACCTACACATCGAAATTGACAGTGAGGGACAATAAAGAAGGACAATCTCAGGACAAAAGAGATGATTTAAATTTTCCTAATACGAAACTTACATTTAGATGTAGTAGCATTCCAGCAGCACCTGAACATGTGCATATATCTCAACTAAGCCAGAGCTTGTGGTTCATATCATGATTTACTTGATAGAGGTATTTTGCTAAAAAGGGATATAATAAACCAGGGGTTCCTAGTGGTTACTTTGTAATTATCACTTCGAATATTTTGCGATCGCCACCATGACCTGGTTGACTACTATGAAATGTCTGAAGTGTTCCGTCTGTCGTAGTCACAATCTGGTTATTTCCTCATTCTTGACCTAACGATGGATTTTTAGCAGGAATAACACGAAGGGTGCCACATGTAGAGCATGGACCGCTTACGTAACACCTGAGCTTGTCCCCAGTTTTAGTAGAGTCGGTGTTGCTCGATCATTAGTTTTCTGTGTAGATGTAAATCAGGGGTCATGAAATAAAAGTTGATATGCAAAAAAGATATACACTGTCAATTAACAAAGGAATAGTCGAACAAATATTTTCAAAAATAGTTTAATATTGTTCAATAAGCACGATACATGTTCCGCGGCATTTTAATTTATTTTTGTAATTTTTATACCATTTCTTAAGCCCATATATAAATATATTTGCTTTGCATTAGACAATAAATAAATTATTGTATTTGAAGAGTTGTCGACGTCAATTTGTGCTTTGACGGTCTCAATTTTCGATGTAATAGCTCCACGTTACCAAGTGAAACTGTATTTTGACGCCAGCAACTATTCAGTACAATACAATTAGTCCTTAAATAATAATAATAGAAATAAATAAAACAAATATCACATTCTCAGAACAAAAGAGATGAATATAATATGCACAGCATAAGAAAGAGAGTTAAATTTACAAACCGAGAGGACAGCTATCGTGAATTATAACTTTAGTAGCATGGCAAAATACAGCACGTGTTCATAGAAATGTAGATGTCATTTGTTTTTGTTTTTTTTTTTAAATTCATAATATTTTGTTATTAAAATCTGTACCTTAAAAAACATCGAATCCCGGTACCTTATCTCGGCCTCGTTAATGTTAGTAAAAGCTATGTAATATACAGTTATTAGTATTTGTTAGCAAGTACATATACTATAATACTATTTTTAAGTATGATACATATGACAAGAAAGTACCTTTGAATCTGTGCGATCAGATAATAATGATCATACTATATTTACCAATGTAGTTTCTAACAAAAATACAGATTTTCAATTATACATTTTAGGGGGGATTAAATTTAATAATAATATTATGTTTTAAGGAGATGAGAAATATTTTAGGATATGAGAAAAAAAAAAATTTTGGTTAACTACTAGTTAGAACCAAGTAAAGAAAGAATAAAAATAAGAAAGATAAATAAATAAACGAAAAAAAAATACAGTAATTGGAAAAACAAAAAAGAAGAAAAAGAAGAAAAGAAAAAACTAAGAAAACTGATCAAAATAAAGAAGAAGAATATTTTACATATCTTATAGAGAGTTCTAATTGTGCAAGTTAACAATACTTTTTGAAATGCTACATGTTTTTTTCAATAATAAAAAGAAGAAAAACATGAATCACTATGCATGGTCCCTATTTTGTAATAAAGTAGTTCAACAGTTCCATGAGTTGTTGAAAACTTCTAGGTTTTCTTGTTTAATGGCCATTATTCGCTCTGTACTATAAAGCTATTGGAAAATAGATATAAGGGCTGTTAAAGCAAGGTTTTTTGAAAGACATCTACATGTGTATATAGATTATTTAATTGCTAGTAAAATGTAGTTGTTTATCAGTGAGTTTTTTCTCTTGTGGTAACCCAAAGTGAATTTCTTTTTGTTATAGTTTAAAAGAAAATTACCATTTTTAAGTGTCCAATTATCTAATGTTTCCAGTAAAATCTGGACATTTTCACATTCTCACAACAAATGTATCATATTTTCTTTTTCTTTTTTACAAAAACTACACAGTGGATATTGTTTTATTTTGATCTTATATAGAAAGGTGTTTGTAGTCAATATAAATGGTTAATTCTGTATTGTAACCACTGAAATTTACAATTCTTTGTGGTCTTGAAAGGAAATTTATCAATTTGTTTAATATCATTCTCTGTAAATTCAAACATTGTCATTAATTTTTGTTTACTAGTAGGTTGAACATAGTTATTACTCAATATTGCATACATATCTCTGGTGCCCTTTTTGTCTTTCAATTTGTTTTCTATATTCCTAGGTATATATGAGTACTCAATTTTTGACGCCGGCAACTATTCAGTACAATACAATTAATCTTTTAATAATAACAATACAAATAAATCAAATAAATATCACATTCTCAGAACAAAAGAGATGAATACAATATGTACAATATAAGAAAGAGAGCTAAATCTACAAACCGAGAGTACAGCTATCGTTATTTATAACTTTAATAGCATGGCAAAGTACGGCATGTGTTCATAAACATGTAGATATCATATTTAGTATGAACGATGCTTTCCTGGAATAACCTTCAATATGTACGCTTAAAATCGAAAGATTAGAAAGACAAATAATTGAAAATGATCTGAGCGATAAAACCAAAGGGCCTAAACAGGATAGCCAAAGTCGGCTAAGTTCTCCCATGCCTGAGGGAGGAAAACCTTAGTTTGATTCAATTGTCAACATATAAAATATTTATAGCGTTGTGATTTGCTATATCGTATATTTATTTCTTCCTTAATAACGAATCTTTGTCACTGTTTCGAGGTTCACTTGTAGCACCCTCCTGGCCTGGTTGATTCAATTGTTTGACAGGTTTCTCCAATGTGGGTGCATCTCTCCTCCAAAATATGATTTTGTTTAATTTTCCGTGTTTACCAAGGTAAATCATTCCTATAACAAGAATTGCAAAGAGCAGTACTCCCTCACTGATAGAAATGATAAAGCTGACGCTATGCTCTGGTGATTCTTCCCTTGTTTCTGCAAGACAGTAAATCATAGCATAATTTTATAGATAATGTTAAGTACTGCGTTGGATTTTGCATTTCAAAGATACCAGAGGGGTAATCAGAATCCGTAAATCGAAGAAGAACAGACAACACAAATGCCAAAAGAAAAAGGACAAAAGGACAAACAACGATCTGCAAAACATACACATAAAACGAAAGATGGAGAAACATGAACCCCACAAAAAACTGGGGGTGAACTCAGGTGCTCCGGAAGGGTAATTCGAGACAGACATTCATGGTTCGATGCATAAACTCGGAATACATTTTATTTCATCATATTTTGAAAACTATGAAAATTGAAATATGATACTAACATGGTTACTACTGTGCGTGTGTTCAATGTACAATCATCATTACTACTTTGTGTGTTAAATGTACAATCATGATTACTACTTTGTGTGTTAAATGTACAATCATGATTACTACTTTGTGCGTAAAATGTACAATCATGATTATTACTTTGTGTGTTAAGCATACATTCATGCTTACTACTTTGTGTGTTCAATGTACAATCTACACTTGGTCCAGTCCAAGGGTTCCTCTCTTGTAACACGGTATGCAATGTATATTTAATTTAATTCACCTTAGTTATAAGTAAGCGCTATGATGCGCGTGTATCTAACCATACAATATTTGTTTATGCATATTTTAGATTTTTCTTGCTTAAAGATTGTATTTGATAGGCCAAAAAATTTAAATATTTCTGTAAGAAAGTTTCAATAGTGATGGTCAATAGTTCCACAATTATCAAGGAAAAATCACCTCCCACCTCAAATCATTGAAAAATAGAGATGATTTAAATTTTCCCATTGTGAGTTTCCCATTTGTATGTATCAACTTTCTCTCAGCACGTGCATGCATGAAATACTAAGGTGACACGGTATTCCGAAGCCTGTTTTCTTCCAAGATTTCTGTTTTAGAAGGTATATACAGAGTCAACGGTTCACTGTGATCACTTCAAAATTGTTACTATCTTCATTATGGCTTTGTTATATCTACAGAGCCAACGGTTCCCTGTGATCACTTCGAAATTTGTACGATCGCCATTATGACCTTGTTAACTGTCACGAATGAGCTCGTATATTTTCTGCTTCTCGTAGTCAAATCATGTCCTTCCCAGTTCATCATATATTACCGTATATGAATCACCGGATTTTTGCCATGAGTAACATGACGGACGGGTGCAACTAGTTGAGCAGTTGCTGCTTACCTTATTCTCTAATTTTGTTTTAAAGGGTCCAGTGTTGCTCAATTTGTTTTATTTTTTCTGTGCTTTGTTTCCCATGACCATAGTTTGTGTTTTCGTCTTTTCTCTTTTCACCATTATATTTGCTGTCTTTCTTCGAATTAAGATTTTTAATTAAATGTACTCGATACAACATTATGTGATAAAGTTTGTTAGTGACTTGTGGCAGGTCGGTGATTTTCTCCAAGTACTCCGGTTTCCTCCACAAATAAAATTGACCGCCACGATATAACTGATATATTGTTGAAAGTGGCGTTAAACACCATACTCATAAACCCTTTCGTCTTTTCAAGCGTATAGTATAAGGCGGTATAAAGAAATGTTATTGTAACTTGATGACTATAAATGTACCACTTACTTGTGCATCTATAGAATGATTCACGGTGAATTGGTATTTCTGTCTTTCCTACAACACACGAAACAATTAGTTGCCCGCTGCATATATCAAAAGAGTGTTCTACCCTCTCTACAACCATGTAGAATATCCCATTAGCACTTGTCGTTGTCGCTATCCGTCGAGAAATTATATTTTCCTGGAAAATAACAATAATCTTTTTTTGCAATAATACAATGTCTCTAAATACAAACACAAGAATTAATGATTAATGATTATTATCGAGCAATACAGTAATTGCCGAAGGAAAGATAGTTCGGGATTGAATGTTAATCGTTCATCGGTCACGTGCGAATGTTTTGATATTCAGAATGCAAGATTAGCTATACATTTTATCACATAGATTTTCCACTTTTGATTGTGCTAAAGAAACGTTTTACAAAGGAACTTTTTTTTCGTTGTCGGACTCAAATTGAATTATGCGACGTTCGTTTTGTGACGTGCATATTTTATTTTGCTGAGTGAAATTCCGGATTTATATGACTTGAATATCTGAGTATATTAAGGGCATCCATGTAGTAAATTACAAATAGTCATACCTGTGCTACGTGTACATATCTTTTAATTGGGTATATGTGTCAGCCAAGTTGTCCACTAGCAATGTCAGTAAACTTTATTCAGGTGAAGATTACATGCAGTCTCAGTTCTTGTGTAATTGTGATACTATATAGTTTTCGCCATTGTCAATTATCATGTGTTACCTCTGACATGATCTACAACTTGTTGAAGGCGTCAGTATTTGGTAAAATAGAAGGATACACGAAGATTTTTCTTTTTTAATTTTTGCACAGTTGAAACAATTCCAAGTTAACATCGGAACGTAAACATAATTCAGGTCATTTTCAATTTTTTTGATTTTTTCATAGTCGTTCGATCTCTTCTTGATAACATATATTGATGCAAGTTGTATTGCTGATAAATAGCATGAAAACAAAAATGTGGTACACAATCTATTTTATTAAGAAAACTAAAATAATATTAATTGTAAATGGAATTATATTGTATGCTACTTTATAATATTGTAACCCAGTATCTTGAATCCTTATGTAATATAATTTATCAGGCAGATTAAGACAATTATGAAAATAAAAAACAAAAAACAAAAAAACATGTGTTGATGAAAATTATGAAATACTTCCCAATATCAAACTGGATTACGATATAGAAAATTTAATTTGTAATAGTTTAATTGAAGAATATATGATGCAAGCGAGTAGGAATACATTTCAGGGAAGAATTTATTAAGTTCCTCGGTTTAATCATCCATCATTATATAGATAACTGTGAATCACAGGATTTTCTTAATTTAATAAAAATGATAATTTCACAGTATCGTTTTTATTTTCACTCTCGTTACATTTCCCGACATTTCGTTGTCGCAGTTGCTTTTCTGTATGCTTTACAGTTATGTCCCTTTGACGGTTTCGTATGGTTTTGTTCTTTTTGAAACGATGCACATGATAGTACATTACTACACTAAATACGTAATATAGTGCAGATAAGCTAACTTGATATTACATTCGAATCGAAACATTTGTTATCCAGATATGAGATTTTATTAAGAAAACTTTTGCACTCGTGAGTGCAACATTAACAAATTTTGTTTTTTACATATTTTTTGATAATGACACTCGTCAATTAGTTATAATGTAAATAATAAATACGGTTTTATTTTTATGGTTTTTAACGCCACTTTCAACAATATTTCGGATATTTCGTGGCGGTCAGTCTTATTGGTGGAGGAAACCGGAATACCCGGAGAAAAAAACCACCAACCTGCGCAAGTCGCTGACAAACTTTATCACATAATGTTGATATCGAGTACACCTCGACTGAGCGGGATTCGAACTCACAACGTTAGTGGTGATAGGCACTGATTGCATATGCAGTTATAAATCCAATTACGATACGATCACGACCACGACGTTCCCTTCAATTAGTCATAGTATATATCATAAATAAGGAAATAATGAATAAATTAAAGACCACTAATACATACATTAAACATTATCGTACACTTCGGAATCGGATACACTTTCAAAATCTTCACAATGACATCTAGATAACCATTTCTAAAACTTGCCAGTACCGTTGTAGAATCTTTATCTGGGTGATCTGAAGAAAAAAAACATCATGAAGCTGACTATATTTTATTGCAGTTTTATGATACTATTATGATAGATTCGGTTATGCACGGAAGACAAGTTTGAATATAACAAAGGGGTAATTAGAATCTGTATATCGAAAGGCAAGACCATATAATGGTCAACAGAAAACGGAGAAAAAAACAAACAATGATATAGAAAACATTGCACAGAAAAAACACGTATTAAAAAAAATACAACAACAGGAGCAGCTGAAACTCTTTTGTTAATAGACTGGATAAGCGGAACTAAATTATTGACTACATAGAAGGAACAGACGACATCTAAAATTAAAAGAAGTCCTTAGATTAAATAGTTTGAAAGCATGACAAAAATCTAATGAAAAATATAAGAAATTATATATCATTGTACAACGTTGGAAATATTAGATCCATGCATGTACAATTTGATTTTGCAGAAGTCTTTGATATTTGAAAAATGAGACTATATTTCACTACAATGGATATTGTAGCCTAACTTGGTATAATTTTGAAATTTTAGTGTCTGCATAAAACTCTGTTCGGTTCGTCTTTACCCCCAGTTGTAGGATCTTATTCATTTATGTTATTAACTTTATTTCGTATACTGATGTCCTACACGACTTGACTTTATCTGTAGCATGACGGGTGTCTCATTAGATGGAGAAACTGATTACCCTTCGTGAGCACGTGGGTTCAACCTAATCGGTTGTTGATAGTGTCAGTGATGCTTAACTTTTTAGTTTTCTGTTTGTGTTGTGTATTTTCGCTTTGTTTGTCTGCGTACGTTTTGATTTATGCCCAATGGATTACCATTCTTGATTCCTTTGGGTTTTGTTACTTTCAGTGTTGCTCATCTGTTCAGTTTTTTGTGTTGTGTTGTGTATGTGTGATTGTCTTCGTACTGTGTGTTGTGTATGTTTGTTTGTCTTCGTATTGTGTATTGTGTATGTTTGTTTGTCTTCGTACTGTGTATTGTGCATGTTTGTTTGTCTTCGTATTGTGTATTTTGTATGTTTGTTTGTCTTCGTACTGTGTATTGTGTATGTTTGTTTGTCTTCGTACTGAATATTGTGTATGTTTGTTTGTCTTCGTACAATGTATTGTGTATGTTTGTTTGTCTTCGTACTGTGTATTGTGTATGTTTGTTTGTCTTCGTACAATGTATTGTGTATGTTTGTTTGTCTTCGTACTGTGTATTGTGTATGTTTGTTTGTCTTCATACTGTGTATTGTGTATGTTTGTTTGTCTTCATACTGTGTATTGTGTATGTTTGTTTGTCTTCGTACTGTGTATTTTGTATGTTTGTTTGTCTTCGTACTATGTATTGTGTATGTTTGTTTGTCTTCGCACTGTGTATTGTGTATGTTTGTTTGTCTTCATACTGTGTAATGTGTATGTCTGTTTGCCGTCGTACTGTGTATTGTGTATGTTTGTTTTTCTTCGTACTATGTATTGTGTGCTCAATGTGCCCATACATGATTCCCCCTGTTTTGATGGGACCATAAAATTATGTTATACTAACATTCAAACATCTCTGATGCTAATGACAACCTTTTTCTGTTCTCATCGCCGCCGATTGAACACGAATAGTCCACATTCACATCCTGTTCATCAAATTTGTATATCTGAAGAATGGATTCATATTTGCTTCTGTGCCATTTCCGAATTTCTGCATATTTTTTTGGATCAGCAGTACCACCAGTGAATGTCAGTGTGGAATAGTCTTTGCCACCTAACCATGAAGTTACATTGTGTGTGATGGAACTAATGTGTGGTATGACACACGACAATTGTGCTGTCTTTCCAAATATAATGGGAGGATTTGCAATCATCCATTCCACTGTAAAAAAAAATGAAAGCAAAACATTTTCTAGATTAAAAAAGGTAGATATTTACTTTATTTTGTCATTCACGACTGCATGCAAAGGCCATTATATGGAGTCGTGGGTGATAAAATATCATAGTATTCTGAATTTGATATGCAGTTGATTTCTTTACACATTTGTATTTCTTATTTTAAAATAAGATATACTATTGTTAATCTTTTTATGCTATTAGTATTGACCAAACGACGTAATTAATGACATTGTAATTTGATCTGATTTATCGTCGCTATCTCATAATTATGGAGTGCATTAGGTGACAAATATGTTATCAATAGTTCTTTTTCATCAATCCTCTATCTTGGTTTATTAGTTCGTGTCCTCGGATTAGTATTATCAAGTCTACGGTTTGAATTATGTATGAATGCTTAAACAGTGATGCCAACAATTCCACTCAAATCAACAACACGAACAATCACCTCTCACTTTCACCCACTGAACACAGCAAAGAACACGACATTGTGTATCACGTTAAAAATCCAAATCCTGTCTTAGGACAGGCACAACACTGTGACGGGATACAACCGGTTAATGGGATCCCACGCATCCCTTAATGATAACTGGATTTCAGGCAGCAACACATATATAAACAAGAAATACAACACCTGCCCATATTCGGTTCTATTAAAAAGGTCATAATCGCATCGTAAAAACATGGACATAACAACAACATGGCCAATGTAAACTAGCAGTTATCTGATTACCAGCTATGAATGGACAATACATGTACCTCTAACATTAACCACCATTTATTAGCTATTTCAATCTAGAAAAGCTTGAAGATACCAACCACAGGGGTAATCAGAAGCTGTAAATCGAATAAGGACAGACAATTCAATGTCTAAAAGAAAAAGTACAAACAATTATTTACAAAAATGATTAATCAGAAAACTAAATATTGAGCAACACGAACGCCGATAAATATCGGTGGTGAACTCGGGTGCGCCGGAATGGTAAGTAGTCCGTAGGCCACATGTGACGCCAATTGTTTTATTTTTTGTTACAAACCCGGTGATAAGTCATAAAATAGGTTTTCTTCAGGAACCGTTTCACATAGTTAGACGAAATAAAGTCTGAGTAAGAATAGAATGGTCATCTACCAATTTAGATTTTTCGTTGCCGATTGATAAATCATCTAATCAACAATGTAGGCATTGTATTGTAGCAAACCGTTCCCTGTATATAATTCGTGTTGCGTGTGATTTTTTATGTTAAAGGTCTTGGTGTTCTCGGTTTCCATGGTAAAGGTATTGGTGTTGTGTTATCTAGATAATAGTGTTGATAAGTATTTTATATACTACGGGTCTTATGAATTAACTTATATGAACAAAAGAGTTCATGAGTATAAAGGACACATGATATTATATGTTTCATAGCATACAATAAATGATTGACATTTGAAACGGAACTTAAGTTATAGTTCACTATTCAGACCTACATGTTTTACCATGGTATAAACCCTGCAAATTTGCATTTTTCGGATTCAACAAAGATTTAATGGCTGGGTAGCCGAGCATAGTACCATACCAATTGCAGATAATTAAGGAATATTTGAAATTACTAAACAGGTTATACGATATAACCTGGTATGAGGCAGTATACGCTTATAAAGCGAAAACTGTTCCAAATCAGGTTATACAATCATAACCTGTCAAACAAATTCGAATATTCCTTATAACTTAATCTTTACAACAACATTTAATGATTCCTCGATATTAATTACGATTATTTCATGTAGCTGTTTGAATATGTCGCTGGCGAATGAATATGTTGTTGACGTCAAAATACCAACCCAGGTTATCAAGTATAACCACAATTTTCTCCAGGCGGATCAGCCAATCAGATTGCATTATTCAAATAAAATTAAATTATTTATTAAACCATAGTTTTATATAAAGACATTTTTAAGCTGAATAATTCATAAATAAGATCAAAGAAAACAAGGTCATTTATGTTACAAGAATATATACACTATCATTCGGGTACATTTGAGTTCATTTAGTTATGCATACCACATGCGGTTGATTGTCCAACAAACATCAATACTGCCTGAACTAAAACATGTAAATTCGCCATATCCAGATTATGTTCCTGAGCAGTGTTTTACATAGTTCCCTAAAGGTAAAAAAAAAGACACATATTAACACATGGCTATCAATGTCTAACTCAACTTCGTCGTGATCATTGTCGTATGGTAGATGAATTTACAACTATCAGTGCCATTCACCACAAAAGTCGTGAGTTCGAACCAAGTTGATGGCGAGGTGTACTCGATACAACATTATGTGATAAAGTTTGTCAGTGGTTTTCCCTGGGTACTGCGCTTTCCTCCACCAATAAATCTGGCCTTCACGATATTTAAGGATTGATCGCCATTTGTGTTCGGTTCATGAAGAAATAACCTCAATCAGGTTGTACACACCGTGTATCCGGCGTTAAGCAAGGGTGTGTACAACCTAATTGAGATTATTTCGAATGAACCGAAGAAATAATTTCGATCAAACCATATAAATTAATTAAAACTTTTTTTTGCTATGATATTGAAAAAACATATTTATTTTTTTCAGAATAAGACAAATAATCGAAAATAAATTAAAATAACCACAAAGGTGCTTCATTTAATGAAAATCACCTGATGACAACGGCACGCGACGCCTTGAGAACGATTTCTATTTTTCGATTCCGTACATTGACAAATAACCTCAACTTTTTAAATCAATCAAGACACGTATAAAATGACATGTGACTCTAAAATAAATTTATAACTGAAATAATGTTGAAAGTGGCATTAAATACCATAAGCCAAACCAAGCCATTTAACTCTATATTGTTTACAATATTTTATCACAGTATATCAATAAAAACGTAAGTATATAATTTAATACACACGATGTGGTTCGTCATCACTGACATTTGTTTTGTAGGGTTTCATGTTTAATTAATGTTTATTTGTACCTTTGTATTTATTCGCGTCTACTGGTGTCCAACACGATTTCCATGTCAGATGACGTTGGTGTCGTTAAACAGTAAGACGACGTGTGTCACTAGTGGAACAGGAACTGTTGACCCTTCCGGAGAATCGGAGCTCACCCCAGTTGTAATGGGGGTCGTATTGTTCAATGTCTCGTTTTTTGCATATTACATTGCTAATCGTTGTTTTTCCTTTTTCATTTGGCCATTAAATTGACCTGTCCTGCGATTTGCAACTTCTAATTATCCCTTTGGTATATTCAAACTTGTCTTGCATGTATTCCCTTTAGGTCATTATTTTGACTGTCAATCTTCGGGTTGTGGCTTCTGATTACTCCTTTGGTATCTTTCTAGAATAATCTCCATCCAGTACTCTCAAATTCAAACGTTTTTTTTAAGCACTGAAACCAACAGGGGCGGGGGTAAAGTGAATAATCGATATCAATTGCTTAATGTTACATATTCCTGAGGGAAAACAACCTTCTGTATTATCACAATGAACATCAGATACTCACGCGGATATACACCGTATAACAAACGTAAATAGGTACTTACACTTACTCTGTGGATATACTGTTTACTAGGGATGTTGCACAAAATGACATTACTCTACATTACTCGACATAACCGACATTACTTTACTTTAAGCCCACTGCGCATGACACACGGTATCACCTATTGTTAATCATTAGGTTAATATAATTGACCATATGTCAATATAAACTAAAGGACATTCCAAGTTTTGAGTTGTACTATATTTTCTGCGAATATCATGCAAACTGAAAAAATAATAAAAATCGCGCAGATAAAAGCTCGAACAATCACCTGTATTTTTTATATCGTATCGAGTACACCTTTTACCTATCATTAATAAATAAAGTGTGTGAATATTCACCATCTCATCAGCATTTTCTTATTATTGGTCATAAGTCAAATAACAAAGGAATCCTTCGTGTATTTCTATTGCGAAATACAACCATTTGTTTTCATATAAAAAATATATCCTAATCTAAGTAGCAAGAGGTTCAATTATTTTGTAATCGTATATGTTTATTGCGCATTATGCATATGCAGTGACGTAGCAAAAGGTTACAGAGTCGAGGATCAAGCTTTAGAAATGGATCGGAAAGTGGGGGACAGCTTTTGGAGTACACAGGAAGGGGGAGAAAAACAAACAAACAAAAAAGGCTTCAAACCTCTTTGTAACTTAACATTGTTTACCTTAATGCTGAAAATTCAGCTACTAATAAAAAAAAATTAAATAAATTGCCATAAAAAGTTAAATATGTTTTCCCCAACACGCTACCACTTTCATAAGCGTTGGGGGCAAGTGCCCTACTACGCCCCTGGTGTAGCGAGGTACCCAGTGGATTTCGGAGGCATCAATTGGGTCTTGGATGGCATTGCTTGTGGAAACGGGGTTGGTGTGTAGTCCGAGGGTTGAAGCTGACGATAATTGGAACATGAAAATGTATAATAAAAAGCAATACATGTATTTTATTTGCGCGTTTGAACTGTGCCCGCATTTTGTCAATTACAAAAGAGCCAAACAAATCCATAATTCACGAACTTTGTGTATAAATTGATGACTCTTTAGTCTTGTCTCTCTTGAAAAAATATCTTGACCCTGAAAGATGCAAACATTAAATTATATGACCCTCCAATTTTAAAAATAAATTTTAATAATATGTGAATAATATTAACCAATTATTCATATAAACAAATATTTTTGTTTCGTGTCATAAACATTTTGGGGTCAGACCTATAATCCGACAGCCCGATAGTCCGGCGGTCCAGTAGTCCGACAGTCCGGTAGTCTGATTGTCCGACAGACTAAGTACTTTGAGAGCTATTCTATGAAAATAAAATATATGTTCTTTATGAGAAATGTTCGCTTAGTCAAGTTGTGTGTGTGAAAGCAAGTTCCGTCGTCAAACTGGCGTTGCAAGATTCTTATTGTGGTTTACTGATGCATATATTAAAAACAGCTGTTGAAATATTCTTATAAGGTTTATTGAAGCATATATCAAAAATATTTAATCAAATTAATTTTCAAGACATTTACTTTAGAGAATTAAAGAAAACAGGTCCGAATATATTGTGTAGATCCGGAATACATAGCCTTTACCTTTTGTCCCGGTTGGTTCATCTAGCCAGGACAGTCTTTTCAGTCCGGAACAAATCGCATCGGTGGAGTAATGGTTAGCGTGCCGTCTCGAGTGCGGTAGATCGTGTGTTCGAACCCCGGTCGGGTCAAACCAAAGACTATAAAATTGGTATTTTTTGTTTCTCCGCTAAGCACGCAGCATTATGAATCAAAATAATTTGCTCGAGTGGAGCGACATGTCTATCCACGGACTGTTGTTTCAGTGAGCTAGCACTATGCAAATCCAACTCAGCGTGTTGGTCTAGTACAAAACGGACCTCATCATCATCTCATTGAAAATTTACTTGTTCTGCCCATGATATAGGTGAACGATTGCTAAATTGGCGTTAAACAACAATCACTCACTCCCTCGCTCAGTTCGGAGCAAATTACCTGCTACATTCGCTCTGTCGGAAAAAGACGACACGATTTGATCCAAAATATCCCCTGGAAAATCGTATGTAGTCACTTTGAGATTATCATTGGATTAAAGAGGCTTTCTATTTCTTCATATAAGTGAATGAAAAAATTCCGTCATACAAATTCAAACAAATATTCAAGAAAATTGACTAAACTAAAGCTTTAGATCTTTAGATGTACTCCCGCGAATTCTTACTTTGTTGCTGTTCTTACTTGAAAGGTGAAGCTGAAAAACAAACACATCTCTGTCTGACTATCGGACTGTTGGACCAGCGGGCTGTCGGAATAACGGGCTGTCGGATTATAGCTATGCTTCCAAAATGTTTGTTTCGGGTAAAAACATAGACACCCCTAAAGGTTAAATGGTCGTCCTCTAAACTTCATTACATGTATAAACAAATGTTCACAGACTAAAGATTTAAACTTTGATTTAAAGCAAAACAAACTTATAACAGAAAGACAACATTCGTTTTTTTCAACAGGAAAGGGTAAATACATGAACAAAAACAGATTTCTCTTGCTGACCGTGTATGTTTTTTTTTTAAATATTGTCATTATTATGCCGACCTCAACGGATTTTTTCTCATCCAGTTACAGTGCTTAACTTGTGTGGGTTTTTTTTCAAATCGGATGTGTTCACACGTGTATTTTAATTTTTGGTATTTTAATTGTTGCGTTAATTTACCTGCGCCCTGATATATTCTTGTAAAGTAGACATATATTTTGGAAGCGATGATGCATCGATTTCCTTCCATTTGACAAAATGTCTCTTCTAATTGTTTAACATATTCTTTAATTTACTAGCAGAGACACATAAATGTGATTTAACCCACATGCGCTCGTGCCACGGTATTACCACCCCCTCTTTTTAAACTTTTTGTTTACATAACTATTTTCAATACAATTTCTTAATTATTTCATCTTTTTTTATCAATTTTAACAGCAAATTACAGGTATCGACAACATAAATGCTATCTACGGAATATGGACACGAATAAAGTTAAGTTCAGGAAGAAAAGGGGGTATAATTCCGAGCATCACCTTCTTAGTTTTGAAAATTAAATTACAATCCCTGCAAACTATATCAATAAATTGAATATCACAATTCGTTGCGCGTTTTGTATCTGTATCAAATAACTGATTTTGGTGTTTTAAAATCAATGAATAAACCTAATTGTTTTGGTCAAGGTCACAAACTTAGTCGAGATAAGTAAACGAATTGGCGGGAAATCTTGACATAGCCGAGCTTCATCTTACCCAAGCGAGTGCACCTCAGTTATTTCTATCGATAAATCACGCTTTGTTAAACATGGGTAACAGAAATTGTATTTCATCAATATTATGTTCTAGTATATACTTCAGAATTGTATATTACAACAATAAAACGACGCATCTCGCCTTTATCAAAACTATCAATAAACGATCCCCATACGTACGTACGTCGAGTAATGTTGGTATGTCAATTTGTGCAACATCCCTAGAATGTACATATCCATGTAGCATACATTATACATATTCGCACTTATTTAAAAAAAGTGAAAAAGACGTTGAAGTATCCTCTCTAACACTGAGTAATAATTGATATGATTACTACGATACATAGTATATCAGGAGCGGGACCGGGGGGGGGGGGGGGAGGGGGGGTCGCACCCGGCGCACACGCCCTTAGATTGTACAACATATGTTGTTTTTGCGTAAAATCGTCATTTTTTCACACGAATTACCCCAACAATTTTCGCGCCTGCATCGGCAATTGGAAAAAAATATGATTTTTGGGCGTAAAATCGTGATTTTTCACACGAAATACCCCAACTATTTTAGCACCTCCCCCGCTCGGCGCAATTTTTTTAAGTGCACCCCCGCCTAACTTGAAATCCTTGATCCGACCCTGTATATTTATTATATATATATATATTTATATAAACATATATATATACGAAGGTGTTAGGAGTTATGGTTATAGTGTTTAACGCCACTTTCAACAATATTTCAGTTATATCGTGGAGGTCAGTTGTAGTGAAGGAGGAAACAGGAGTGCCCAGAGAAAACCACCGACCTGCACCGAGTCACTGACAAACGTTATCACATAATGTTATATCGAGTACACTTCGCTATTAACGGGGTTCGAACTCACAACGTTAGTGGTGATAATCACCGATTGCATGAGTAGCTAAGAATCCAACTACAATACGAGCATGCCCACGACTGCCCTAATTTTGAACGAATATACATGCTTAATCAAATATATGACGTAGCCATAATGTTCATAACTATCCCCTTCTTACTGATTCCATCTCCTCACATTGAGTATTAAATACCATTTGGACTAACAACATATATTCTCAACATATTAAAAAAAATATTTGAATGAATAAAAAGCCAAATCCAATTCATACTTTACCAGAAATGATCAAAATTAATCCCTTCTTATTTAAACAACATTTTTACAAATATGAAATATAATTCGTCATGGACATTTTTAGACTTACTTACAATGACATTTAAATCTACGCTAATTAATGTTAAAATCAGATTTAAAAACTTTACAGTAACCCTACACCACATTGATTGTTCTGTAACATTGAAACGAACATATGTCATGTATCATTAACAATAGAAACGCACAGGTCCTATTCATATGTAAGATAAAGTTGACAACCAATACATGACTATTAAGTTATTAAATATTTAAGCGATCGGCTACTAACGTGTACTAGCAATTTGGCAATTCGCCAAGTGCACTTTTCAAACCCTCAAAAATGAAGGTTGTCGTTACGGTTCATAACAAAAAAACTGTTAATTTATTCCACGGGAAACTTGTGGTTAATTCACCGGTAAACTTTGGTGTTACGCAAGCGATTGTAATTGCTACTGTGAAATGCTGCTATGCCAAGATTAGGACCCTGCTACACGTAACAACGTCATAGGTAGTCTTCAGGCTGGACAAACTCAAGCTGAAGTCGCTCAGCAATTCAATGTTCACCAGAGCACAATTGCTCACCCTTTGCAGAGATAAAATCAAACTGGATCAACTCAAGATCGCCCTAGAAGTGGTAGGTTACGTATTACTATTCAAGCCAAGATCGGTATGCCCGTCTGTTTCATCTACGTAGGCCAGGAGTCACTGCTCCAATCAATACTGCTGGAGAAAATCCGCCAAGACCGTGCGTAACAGGTTTCGCCAATGCATAATTCGGCCAAAAAGACCTTATGTTGGACCAGTTTTGACTAACGTACAGAGACGTGTACGTGTTCGTTGATGTCATATATTGAAGGTCTTGACATTGAGAAACTGGTGCCGAAATTGGTTCAGCGGCGAATCACGTTTTCTTCTGCAAAGATGTGATGGACGAACCCGGGAACAGGTGTCGAAATGAGTGTTTCGCTCCTGCCTGCGTACTAGAAATTGACAATGGACAGCAATTTCCTACAACCGCAGAACAAATCAAATGATTGTCCAAGGAAATTTAACTGCTCAACTTCATAAAAACGATATTTTGCCGACACATAATTATGATCTCAATGTTATCAAGGCAATATTGAACATCGGAAATGTTGAAGAATTTTGTGATTCCTTTTGTCGTTTTATATTTACTGTGAATCGTGACGAGAACATTCCCCATAAATAGATTTCATTCAAAATTATTTTACTTCGTTCTTAATAACCGTCTATTAATGGTATATCAGACATAACCATCTCTCGAAGGTCAATATTGGCATATTATACCTATGTAATGACAATGGTTTAAGAGAATTCAGATATATATATATAAAGTTTATATATATATATATTAAACATGCATATATACAATGTAGGACAAATCATTTAAATTTTGATTACAATTGTACATTTAATTACAATATCATGTAAATAGTAAATTCAATACACAATGTACTCAACTGCATAAATAAGAAAAAATAGAAACCATTCAAATATCTCGTTTCATTTTGAGTGACTGGGATTATTGTGTTTAACGCAACTGTCAATAGTATGTCAGTTATATCGTCGTGGTCAGTTTTATTGGCGGAGACAATGGGGTACCTGGAGAAAACCACTAACCTGCCGCAAGTCGTTGACAAACTTTATCATATAATGTTGTATCGAGCATACCTCGCCTTAGCAGGATTCGAACTCACAACGTCAGTGATGATAGGTAGTTATAAATCCAGCCACCATACGATCATGATCACGACAGCCTTTTGTTTGTTCATTTTGACTACCTATAAACCATTTGTTTACTTGAAAGAATGTAAAAGTTTAATCGAAGGCTTACCTTTCCAGAAAGGTTTCTAAAAAACACGTCGCTTCTGGCTTATAAAACATTGAAAAGCATAGCTTATAATGTGTTGTAACTAAGAAATTAAAAATAAGAAAAAAACAATTTGAAACTAATAACAATAGTCATTTCCGACTAATGATACATGATTAGCTTGTATAAGTATTGTTGTTTTATCTATCATTTGACCTCAAAATAACAAAATCACTGACCCGTAACGTTGTCAAACTTGTTGTCCTATGTTAGTTAAATCTATTTATTACATAATTAGTTCAAATAAAGGCATTTCTGTATGACCAATATGACCGGAAGTAAACTGTCCATATTTTCACACCCCGGTAAAATAACCGCTTATTGGATTACTACACGATCATTTGCATATCGAGGCCAATATTGGCCCATGCCAATATGGGCCTCGACTTCGTCTCAGGCCAATATGGGTGTCTTTTTTCTAGATGTCGGAAGTATGTAATAAATAGTTTAATACATGGGCATTTCCATATTGGCCTGGTTATCATCCCTCGACCCATATTGGCCATCGACTCCGTCTCGGACCAATAAGGGGTTCTCGGAATGATAACCAGGCCAATATGGAAATGCCCATGTATTAATCTGTATATGTAATGGGTGTTTTCTATATATCTAGAGCGGTGTGATGCTATCCACAAATACTAAAAACTATAAACGAAGCAAGACTGACAAAGTTCAAAATTAGATAACCGTAGGGTGATACCTTTGGTATCGCACTACACTTTGTCAAAATGTGTTCAAATTTCACCTGAGTTATGATATTTCATTCCACTTGTATATAAAACGTTATGATTACGTTACAAAAACAACTTGAAAACCTAAAAAAATTGTTTAAGATAGGGATACAATCGATGTTTGTGTGTCTATCCGTGGGCATTGATATTGTACCACCCTTTTGCTCTTCTGTACAGCCTTCGGCTTTACCTCAGATTATAGATGAGTGTTTCGCATTGGTACAATATAAATACCAATAGGTAGACTCATACATAACTAATAATGTTCCGATGTTATCCCCCATCACAATATACGCCAAGTAATGTATATTATTCTAAATAACGAGAAAATACATAATATGGGCAAAATTGTATTATGCGATATATTTCAAATTTGGATGAATTACGTAGAAAAAGAAAAAAAAAGGGTACTTCGGTGGGATTCGAACCCACGTCCGGGGCTTATGAGTGTCGGGTCTTTTGCATGGCTGTTAAGTCTGGTGAGTCTTTAGCAATTAACCTGATATCGTTTTCAAACACCATATGTGCAATTTTTACATACCTCCCACCCCCCCCCCCCCCATTTGGTAAGAATGTTGGCTGTTGATTTGTTATGTACCCGTAACAATAAAACCCATTAACCCGCCTTGTAGTTACGTTACGTCACGCGGGTCTTTAACATGTACGTGTAAGCATGGTGAATCTCAAAGGGCTTTGCATTTTAAAATCATTTCGCATGAATTCGTCCTTTGTTTACACTACCATTATCCATGCAATTTTTCAATAAGCAGCAAGTTTAACATTTTAGGAATTGTACCACACAACGGATAAAGTGTGGGTCGTACTAATATCATGTACCTAACTCTCGATTTGCAATTGATAAAGATAGTGTGTACTTGAGGGGCAAAATATAGCGATATATTTATTTAATTTGTACTTTTCAAGTGCTTTAGTTCGTGTATATTTAATAATTTGCACGTTAGTTTTCTAATGGGCGGGACCAAGTATCTAAATATGAATAAATCATAGACAATTTACTGAAATAAAAGGGAACAAAGCGTCTTATGTTGAGTTCTTTCAAACCATAGAATAATTATATTGTCATGAATTAAATTGAGACATAAACAATATTTGCTTTCTTTCTTTATTTTTCTGCAATTTCGCTAAAGTATATTTTAATGACATTTTGTGGTTTCTTTCAAATAAAGGATTAAGTGTTCCATTTTTGCACAAGTTCTATTTTTTACGTAATATTTCAAAGCGTTGTACGTTATCTGTAAACGACTCAAAGTAATTTCTTGGTTATTTATGGCGCATTAATTACAATTTATAGGAATATTGATTTAATATCATCTAATATATAATACATTGTAGATGTACTTAGTAACATGTATAATGTCGCTGTATATTCCAATTTACTCTTCCCCGAAAAAAAAGATAAACATTCAACCTGTATATAAAGGGCACTCAAGAGAATCTGAAGATGTACCCCTTATGAGCAGTTGCCCTTTATATACAGGTTAAAAGTATATGCACTATTCATCAATGACAGTGTTTGTAAAAAGGATTTCCCCCCACTTATTGGTGAACTATTGTGCGAAGGTAAAAATTAAAAAGATCAAAATCATTTTTAAGAGAGAATTGATTTGAAATGAGTGATTTATTTTCATCTTTATTGATATTTACAATAATTAAAACAATTTTAAGTACATTGTTTTACTGTTTCTAAATTTTACAAAAATCTATTAAAATGAGCGTTGACTGTGGTGTGTGGAGCGTAGAGGGAACGACAACTCTGGATAGAGAATGCATTTATCCATGATACTGATAGATTCATGTGGTTAGTATTAATCAAAATTGTTAGAATATATTTAATTTTGCACTCGCCAAGAAAAAAAGATTGTTTTGATGCGTTAAAATACAATATTTAAATTCAAACCCAGTCTGCATAATAATAAAAAATGGAGACCATATAGTTAAAAATATATTCCCAAATCAGTGTCAATGAAAGGACAATATGTAAATCGTACGTTTATATTTTACTTTCATCATTTTGTTTATTTGATGTCCTTTAATAATGTGGAAGAACAGTTTGATCAATAAAATATTTAAATTTAATCAACTGTTCTTCTTCTGATACTACCCCTTTTGCATCTTCATTTGGTTAAACGGGATGCATATATATCCAATGAGCCGACACAAAACAAATAATAGAATAATATCCAACATTAAAACTCTATATAGAAGTTGTACTAGTTGTAAACCTACAGACGAACGAAAAAGTGCAAGAAACAATAACTACTTCACATTGATGTTGTCCCGAGTTTCAGATCTCTCACTGCCTCCACTCTACTGATATGTCACGTCATGGGAGATCTTAGGTAACACATGCACGGGTCAGCTGAGAGTGACTTTACGTCATGAACATAGAATGATATCCTAAATAAGGTCATGACCATTTCAGACAATCGAATTGCTCGTAGCGTGCCAAGCAGATTAGTAAAACGTTCATATTCTCGCAATAATCTTTTTCATTGGATGGTGTGCATGGTCTTGTGACCTGTATAGTGCAATTTCCTCAGATTTCCCTTGCCGCGATATTTTAGTAAAGGGAGGCAATCGGAGCGATCAAAATTAGTTTCTGGTATATATCAAATCATATATAATTAACAGTTACGACATATTGTACAGTAAGTTTCCATAATGTATTAAATTATATCCACAAACGATTTTTTATGCAGACAATTACATCCTGTTTAAGTTTCCAATGGCGCCTCTTCGAGATGTAGCAATTTAGTTTAGTCGTACGTTTCCGATTAAATTCCCGGATAAAAAAACACTATTATAACATACTATATAACAAAATAACAGTATCAAATCAGGCGGGTAATATTCAACATGTCTTTAAATCAGGAATGGTTTATCACCATTATTTTATTATTATTATTATTTTGGTATTAGGTTTGGTTTATGTTGTGTTACACCACTTTAAGCAATATTTCAGATATATCGTGGTGGTCAGTTTTATTGGTGGAGGGAACCGGAGGACCCGGAGATAATCCCCGACTTGTCGTAAGTCACTGATAAACATTATAACATAATAATGTAGACGAACTTCAAATTAAGAAATAGTTGACGATAACAAGATGGAAATCAGAAACTATTAATCAAAGGAAAAACAATTAACACAATTACTAACAGCAACAACAAGAAAGAAAGAAAAGAAAAAGGAGCAAACATGACGTACACTAGTCGAAAAAAACCAATGTATATAAAAATTATGATGAAACAGCACGAACACAAATAAAAACTGGATATGAAGTCATCTGATTCGGATGGGGCAGCCGTTACTTTAACATGTGTAAGTATGTCATATTAATTTTAAAAATTGTATTGATACATGTGCTCACAAACATAAAATTATACAACAATGGTCGTCAATATACAATGTAAGCCAAAAACATTTAATCTCTAATCATGTAAGCCTCAAATTTCAAAAGAAAAAACTCAGTAGTAAACTACATACAAAAATGTATGGTGCTCTTTGGGACATGCACAAAAGTTTGTATGACCCCATACCTCAAATATAGCAAAATAGTTAGCAAGTTACACATATTTGCACATACTCAACATAACACATGCTGTAATTGTAACAGCATAAACATAGAGTTTATAATAGCAGTATAACTGGATAATCAGATAGATGTTAAATTTCAATTATATTCGTAACCTTCAACAAGCCTTCCATAACTGATTGCAATTTAAATGGAATGGGACTCTAAAGGACATGATGGGTTTCGAAAGATTTCCGTGAATCTGAAAATATTGTTTATCCAAACAAAGAAAATCTAAGAAGGAAAGAAATAAAAAGTACAAAAAGACAAACAATGATGGACTGATAAGAAATCACAAAATTGTGCAACTCGAACCACACAAAACCAGCGGGTGGAATCGTGTCCCCCGGAAGAGAGTGAAGTTCTTGCTCCATATGATATTAGTTATTAATAACAATCTTTAATGCATACATTCACTAAAACTACTATCCAAGGTATGGCTGGTTATACATTCCGCTAATATCGGAAAAACAAATGGCGTAATATTATATTGCATTGACAGGTCACACAATGTCATACATTCAGGACATTAAACCTTTACTATAAATGACTTTATTGATAGGATATCTTTTTTGTAAGGGGTTCCTCTTATATAAGGCTTAGGCCTATGGTGTTTAACGCCACGTTTTAGAAACTGGAATACCCTACGAAAGACACCGACCTGGAACATGTCACTGACAAACTTTATCACATAATGTTGTATTGAGTACACCTCGCCTGAGCTGGATTCGAGCTCACAACGTTAGTGGCTATAGGCACTTATTGCATATGTGGTTGTAAATTCACCTACCATATGATCTCTACCACGACGACCCCTCTCTTATATATGTAAATTTTACTACATAATTAGAAAATGTGTACGAAAGCATATGCTAATATTCCTACATATGCATGTACATATATACATGTATCTATAACACTAATTATGGATATTCAAAGGCATTTTGTAAAATATGACTCGGTTAATCTGCTTCAAAACATCCACAATTCCGCTTTTCATAAAATAATGATGAAAAGTAGAGCTTTTATATTTTCAGATTAACCATATGGGTTTTATGGTTTGTATTATGTTATTCACATGACAGATTTATCCAACTCATGTACTTCAGAAATAGTTTGAAGATATCAAAGGGGTAATCACAAGTGGTAATTCGAAGGACAGACAACACAATGACCAAAATAAAAAAGAACAAACAAACACTACACAGAGAACTAAAGATTGAGCCAGATGAATCCGTCTAATAATCGGGATGATAAACAGTTTCTGCTGCATATGTGTATAGCATTAATTTACAGGATGGTAAAGAACCACATAAAATATATATTAAAATAAATGAAGTGTATAGCGAAATGGTAGCTGTCAAGTGCACATCTGAAAGGAGAATGTAAGATGCACAGAAGGTAATCAGACGCTGTAAAGCGAAAGCTGTCAGATGCACAGAGCTTTTTGTTAGAATTTTCCCCATAAAATAAGATTTGTCACTTCCTAAAAACAAGATATTTGCACCTACATTAGCCATCAGTTTATGAAACGATATTTGACTAATTCTGTTATTCTGTCTTTCAATTCAGAGTACGGACTTCTTTTGTACAGAAGAAATAAAATGTTTCAATAGTATTGCATGTGGAGATGACTATTGATTTTTTTTTTCAAAATACACATATGAGCATGGTTGTATGTTTGAAGACTTTATTGTAGGCTTGTTAGCGGATTCAGTCATGTTGCATGATACCGTATATGCAAATATTGGTGAAACAGTTGTGCTACGTTGTCCATACACATCACATGATCTTCATTCTCAGTGGCGTGGTCCACCAAACTTAACAGTACTATCTTTTGGAAAGGAAATCAAGACTTCCTTGGGAAATTATGATCGATTAGAATTATACGATAACCATGACAACGGGGAATTAAATCTTAAAGTTAAGAATTTTACTAGAACTGATGAGGGTTATTATCGCTGTATATCAAATGTGAATGGTATTGCAGTAGAATCAGACCTCCAGGTTTACATCAGAAGTAAGTTGGCATAGAACATGTTCTTGAATATTTCATTTATTTTTGCTTTACCATGAGGTTCAAAAACATTTTTACTCATGCTAAGTCGCATATACATCATAGGTTTGTGTGTTCCGATGAAACTAGTTTCCTCCTACGATTTTCATTGAAGTATCTGCTTTGTTCTGATGAAACTAGTCTAACGCCGACAATATCTTTCATTTAAGTACCTACACCAAGCCAGGATAATTAGTGGTAATGCACTATGCGTGTTAGGGTTGTCAATATTTCTTCTGTTTCCATGATTTTCAGAATGGACTATGGAACCGTTCTGACTGTATGATATTTCTGCTTTTTCAATTTATTTTGCCACGCAATGTACATTTGCATGGCTCTTTTTTATGACATTATGATATTGAATTAACATTTCATGTTGTGTAGAGTGACCTTAATGGAGCAATCTATCTCTCAAATGCTATTTTTGTAAATTTATGATTGACCAACTCGGAAACATATAAGATGCAAACAACGAAAGACACCGATTGAGCAGTTCCATATCATATGTTTATCGTTAAGAAAAAACAAGGGGATCATAAATATGTCGTTTACCTTGTTTGACTCTTCATACGAGGACTCAAAAGTAATAAAGGGCAGTCGTGGCCGTGATAGCTTGGTAGTTGGATTTACAACTACATGTGCAATCATTGCCTATCACCCCTAAAGTTGTGAGTTCGAACATCGTTCATGGCGAAGTGTACTCAATACAACGTGATGTGAAATAGTTTGTCAATGACTTGCTGCAGTGCGGTGGTTTTCTTTGAGTACTTCGGTTTCCTCCACCAATAAATATGACCGCCACGATATAACTGAACTATTGATGAAAGTGGCGTTAATCACCATAAATCAACCAAACCGACCAACCATCAAAGGTCATAGTAATTTGATTTTCGTATTTAATGCAGAAAGTCCAACGAACATAGCAGTCCAACATGAAACAGAGGAAGGCATAATACAGACTACTGCTGGGTATTCTATTACTATGAATTGCTCCGTTAATAGTGGGATACCTAATGAAACCATGATCTGGAAATACAACAACACTGTTGTGGTTGTTGGAGGACCGGCTTTTATATCGTATACGTTCATCCCTACAAGAAAAGATAATTTAAAAAACTTGACGTGCAGCGCCAGCAATAGTAATTTCAGCCTAGCAATTACCAAAACAATTCAACTTAATGTTAAATGTAAGTGCATGTTTTAATTTCGTTTTGTTCCAGGAAGAACATGTTTGATGCAAGGAGTTCTTAATATTAAAATATGAAAATCCTTTGTTTTGATCGATTAAATGTTGTAACTTAAAAGAAAAGTTAGAGGATACTAAAGGGTCAATCAGAATCCGTAAATCGAAGAGAGACAGGCAAAACCATGACTAAAAGAAAAAATGAAAATATGGCAAACAAGTATTTACAACACACTTCACAGAAAACTAATGATTGAGCAACATAAATCCCCTAACAATCGGAGGTGATCTCAGGTGCTCCGGGAAGGTTGGCCGTTCCTTTTCTACTAGAGACATCCGTCGTGTTACCGTCAAACGGAAAGAACAACATTTAAATTTAAGACCGCATTGTTCATATAACTAATCACATACATTTTTGTTTGTTCAACATAGACCGACAGTACCACTATTAGCATATATTGCATGAGCAGATGCTATTTATATACAGTTTGATTTTATATGAACATATTAATTATCTGACAAGCGAAATTGGCATTGAACACATTGTCCGTTTGTATTATTTTCGAGTCCAGTGAAAAGGAACACACATAGTTCAAATTTGAAATTATTAGATGGAACCGGGGATTGATTTCCATGAAATCCGGGTAATTTGTTCGAATGGACACACAATGTCTACCCGCTGACAGTGATTAAGTTGTTAACACAGCAATAATGAGTGTGATTGTCTTCGTCATCATTTCATCAACAACTTACTTGTTCCTGTCATAATATAGCTGCGAAATCGATCACTTTATGTACCGTTATGCATCGACCACTGACTGACAAAAACTACAGATATATGTTGTTCCAAATTAATATATCATAGAACCGTGTACAATAATCATGTGCTGGTGCAAAAAGAAAACATTTTGGACTGATAATTCCAGCTTAGCCCCACCATTTCTTTGTCTATTTAAGTGCCCTTACCAAGGCAGAACAATAAGAGGTCATGTATCTGTGTGTTAGGTTATCGATTATGGCTCTTTCTACGATTGTTCTATTGGATTTAGGAACTGTTCCCATAATGTGATATTTTATTTTGTTTTTAATTTATCATTAATTTTCCAGATGAGCCTGAGGTAAAAATTTAATCTGGGGATAGGATAACCTTTTCCGAAGGACAAACATTGGCATTAAAATGTAGTTTTGATTTTGGATCTAGCTTGTTGAATGTACAATGGATACATACCAACAAAATATATATCAAAGGATTTGATACCATTGATTCCAACAGCAATTATTTAACAATTCCAAACATTAACCACACATTCTCTGGCCTTTGGGAGTGCAAAGTTCAAAATGAAGTTGGATTTGGATCCGAATTTGTCCACATCAATGTAAAGTGTGAGTATGGTTAAATACAACATAGTCAGTGATTGAGTGGTTGTAGTTTAGCAACTAATGACTAATTTTCAGCTTAATTATGACGACAACATACATTATCATGTTGTCCGCTTTGTACTAGACCAACACGCTTAGTTTGATATTTATAGTGCTAGCTCACAGAATTAACACTCCGTGGGTGATTATGTCGCTCAACTAGGACACACTATCCTAATTCCTAACTCTTTAAATATGTGTCCATCGCGTAGAAGCAACAGATACCCGATCGAGGCTCGAATCCACGATTTACCTTACTCAAAGTGAACACAATAATCATTGCGGATAAACAAAACATAAAATATGTAATGTATTTCTACCAAATTTCATAAACAATTATATGTTTTGTCAATAAATTATGAATCGTTTTTTTTTTAATATCTTATTTCTCCTATTATTTTCTTTAACTGAATAACTATTGAGTAAACATTTAATACAATGAATCGACACAACCTTTCCATGGAAATAAATATACAAAGCATCAAGGTCATCACAATAGTTGCCTTACCACATCAGTTATTGATGCGAGATTTTATTATATTTTCATCACACAAAATAATGTAGGTTTTGCTAAATGTACTTTTGTGTAACATCGTACTGTTCATGCTTATGTTTTCATTCCTATTTTGTGATAGAATGTGTTTTGTTAGTGGAAGCGAATCTGTAGACGTTTTTCATCGTTTGTATATATACTTATTGTCGTTGAATATCCATTTATGAAAAGGGGAGTGGGAATGCCATTCACAGTTTAATCCCGTCGACTTCTTGTACAGGAACCAAGCCAGGACATTGATTTCCAACGTCATATGTCGTGATTCCCATTTTTATATCAGTTGAGGTGAGAGGTCATTATTCGTGTTGCTGATATTTGTGGAATTTTTTACCCAAAATTGTTTAAGCTTTCTTTTCGTAATACATCAATGATGCTTTATGGTGAAGGGGGAAGCATTTTTCTCATCATTTCCATATTAACGTCCGGAAAAATTATGCCTAAGCTGGTTCAAGCAGGAGATTACAACAGCGTATCTTGCTCTGTATCATTGACTATATAAGAGCAAGATATATGTGTCTCTTTTCTACCCACCGAATGTTACTAGCTTCATTGTGACGTCATTATAATTGCGATTTAAATATTATGTTTTGCTTAAAGTTCCGATTTTGCATGAAATAGTGCTACATTCAGCAATTATGATATCAAATTAGAATGAAGACAGAATGCACATATTGCAATGGGAATCAATTTATTCGGTGGAATAAAACTCAAATAAAAAATGAAACCCCCTGATATTGCTTGTATGATCTATAATCACGTATTAGTCTGTTCATTTAACACCTTTTAATACACATTGCACTTAGTATGACATTGGTGTATTGTGCAGGATATCTAGGACATAAAAAGTGTTATTTTCCTTTTTGATAGTATTTAAAGCGCATTAATTTATTTAAATACAATCAATGGTCCTTGAATTTAATTGAAATATTTTAATTGTTTAACTGTTATTGTTCTATATATAATTTTTAATTAATTTTGTTTTCAAATATCTTCCTGCTAATCTATTTCATATTTGTAAATTTAGATTTGTTAATTAATTTATTTTCCTACATTATATTTCCTTGATAGTGGGTGTTTGCTAACAGGGAAGCTGCTGGAGCTAGGTTTCCTAGTGAATAAGTTTTAGTCATCACTCCGAAAGTGTTTCGGTCTCCACCATGACTTGGTTAACCGTTCCAAGACTACCTGTGTCACAAATGGATATGCTCCACATTTCGTAAGCATTTCCAGGTTCTTTCCTCATTCATTACTTATCACTGGGTATGTAGCTAGAGTAACATGACGGGTGCCACTAGTGGAGCAGTTCACACCCGCTTTTTGAGATATTCGTGCTTCTCGATCTCTAGTTTTCCGTATAGTAATTTGTAGAATTGTCCCTTTTCTTTTCTTTTTGTGTTGTATGTCCTTAGATTTACGGATTTTGATTACCCCGTTGGTATCTTTATTATAATTCTTTGTTATTGTATGCAAAGTATATACATATTCTGTATTTGTATTTTAGACAAGCCAGTTTTCGTCCAAAACAAAACATTGTTGCAGTTGAAAACAGAGATCTTACAGCCAGTTTCCGTATCATTGACAGTCAAATCTTTTGAAAAGCCAATGGTCCTCTGGATGAAATCATGTGGTGGAAAGCTTAGTACTTGGTTTGTAAGAGAGATACACAATCATGGGAAGAGATTACCCAATACCTATGTACTGTCTTCAACAATAATACCACTAAAACACAAAGATTTTGGTAGTTATTCTGTTCGCATTCGTAATAGCGAAGGACGCACGGATGTAGCTCTGTACATCATGTATGAAGGTAGCTATTTATATATATAGTGATATATAACTTGTTGTCTTTTTTATAACGAACGTTAGACCAGATACTTTAAGAAAAGATTGAATTTAAAAAATGTTAATTGATGACGCGAACAAAACAAAAACGACTCGTATAACTATATTTAATACGGTCAAACACGTATTAAAGGGTCACCTTTGGGACAAATAAAAAATGTTTTCTTAAACAGATGACCTCTTAAAATAGATTCAATTCATATGATATTTTCTATGACGAGACAAGAAAAGGGTGATCTTTAACTACATGTTGCTGCTTAATAGAGGTGACCGCTTGGGCAGGTCATACTGTAGTTACATAATATGTTTGAATGAACGTATATTAAAAGTTAAAGCTCTACTAACCGAGAGGAAGAGAAGTTTCATTGCTAATGAAGTGAAAAACAACAAATACCACTTTGTCGGAACAGTTTTAAAATCAAATATGAAAATCGTAATAAGAGGCAAAATCGATACATTAACACACAAAGATGTGACATTAACTTTCCTGGCTTGCTATATACACCTCAATAAAAATGGCGGGGTTAAACCCGTTTTATGTGCGCAAACCTCCCATCTTAGAGCAATGATGCGGTCATGCAGTGCTTTTCGTGAAACAGAAGTTGTCATATGAATACTAACAGTTATATTACAGAGAGCCGACAGTATCAACCATTATCTAAATAGTAGACAGTGTACAAGGCCATCGTATGACATAATAGTGAAACAGTCAACTTGAAACAATCAATACAGTTTTTTTCCTTTTCTTTTCAGATTTGCACATTGATATTTTCCCGAAAACAGTTACATACAGTACATACGAAGCAATTCAAATCAACTGCACGTTAAATCCGAAACAGTATAGAAATTGGACATTTAGTTGGAAACACTATTGGAATGGCGTATTTATTCGTACTTTGGAATACTCCATTACAGATAATATAGCCGTACTAGACTTACCATTCTGTGACTATGCTGATAATGGAGAGTACACATGTACTCTTCAAGTGGACGGTGGAGTCTTTGCTGCAACCAGCTTTGTTCACGTACAAGGTGTTGTATTTACTTTCTTGTATGTAATGTCCTGCCTGACTAACCATAAAACTAATTTGCATAATGTTTAGGATTAGTACTCGGCGTTCGTTACAAACACACTGCTCGCCCAGTTATATGTAACAGTTGGTATTTGCCTCACACGTTAAAAATACTTGCACGACCCCAGCATTTCACCAAGAGGTGTTGTTATTGTCAGGACAACTAATTTAACCCCGCCACATGTTATTGAAGTCTATGTACCAAGACAGGAAAGTGACCGGTAATATGCATGTGTGCTTAGCGATTAAATTGTTCATCTACTTCTTAGAATTTTCCATTAGATTTTGGAACTGTTCTGATGGTGTGGTTATTTTTCGTTTTTCATTTTTTTCGGTTACATTTTATCATTCATAGTATACGGTGATATACATTTTGAAATGCAACGGATCAGTGACTATCACGACTAAAGTTGTGAGTTCTAATCCCGCTCGTGGCGAGTTATACTCGATACAATATTATGTGATTATGTTTGTCCGGTTTCCTCCAACAATAAAACTGACCGGCAAGATATTACTGAAATATTGTTGAAAGTGACGTGAAATTCCTGCTTATAATTGAATACCCTTATACGTATATTATGCATACAAAATGTAGCTAAATAGAAAGGGCGATGTTTTACATTATATATATCTATATAATACATATTTTTCTTAATTTCTGATGTAGTAATGCTATTTACATATAATGCATAATATATGCATTTCTTTCTGAATGACATTTGTTTTGAAGAGAACAACAATCAGCTGTTTCTCCTTTGAATATATCAATGCATGTGTAATGTTTCATGCGGTCAAAAATGACCCGATACCTTTTTCTGTTTTGTCGCCTTTTATCTTAGAGTTAGGGCTAGATCTGCAATAACAACCATTAGTCACATCAATCTATCCATTAAAACAGCAATAGTCTGCAGCTATGGTCAGATAAATTGGCAATACAAGACGAACAAAGACAAAACAAGTAAAAAACACAATATGTGTTGGACACCACTATGAGCAATCAAGCACAATACAATGTAATAAGAGATGAGACCTCATACAAACAACTGGAGGTAAAGACGAACCGAATATGGTTTTTATGTGGACATCGTAACAGATATCACAATGCGGAACTCAGACCTTAAAGACACATAATAGAGCAACACAAAGCAAAGCTAACAAGATGAACAACACAAAACCCACCAAGAACCTCAGGTGTTGCCGAAGGATAATTCAAGGAAGTTAATATCATGCCGAATCATTGTACTCGGAGAGTGGGTGTTTGCAGCCATGACTTCAATATTTATTATCTGTCTGTACCAAGTCAGAAAAGTGCAAGAGTGTCAATTGTACCTATGGTACTACGACTTTACTATTAGATTTTGGAACTGCTTCCCCAATGTTGTATTCTTTACTTTTCATTTCATTTCATAGGTCCACCAATAATAGCACACAGAAATATGTCCTTGATCAATGGGAAAGTTGTTTTGTCCATTTATGTGTTTTCTGATCCGAGGATCACAGACATAGTCTGGATGAGAGAGATTTCTGGTAGAACAACATATAATGGTTCTGCTAGAAGCTCTATGGAAAGTATAAGAAATGCGACTGTTACCATATTAAGCTATGGGGTACGGGTTACAGTACAGGGTCAACGCATAGAGTTCAACATAGTGGAATTAAATGTGACAAAGGGAAGATATGTTTGTCAAATTCGGAATGAACATGGACTCAAAGAAGCATCATTTAACATTGTCGAAATAGCGTCATTACTTGACTCGTATGAGAGACCAACTAAGCGAAATACTACAGGTTAGTCCAAAAAATTTCATTCAATATTTTCAATATATCCTTGTTATAGTAGAAATTTATTAGGACACAAAAGGGTAATCAGAAGCTGTAAATCGAAGCAGGACGGGGAATACAATGACCAAGAGAAAAAGAGAGAAGAGATCAATAAACTACAGAAAACTAAAAATTGAGTATCACGAATCCCACTAAAAATCGGGGGGAAAGTCATGTTCTCCGTAAGTTAACATATGTATTTTTATATGAAAAATACGGCTATGTTTTATATAAATTCATATATAAACAAAATAGTTTCATATCCACCTGTATTCAACTCGTATTCAATTTCGTCCATTACTACGAACGAGGTAGGCTTTATATCACCCAGCGGTAGCCCCATTTGGACCAGATATATTACTTGATACAACGGAAAAATTAGGGTTGATTTGTATATTTAGCGGTTCCCTTCAGTAATCCATTGATTAATAATGGTTTACTCATTAATAAAGCTTTTGCACATTCCCAATTTGATTCTACAATTATAGTTTTTTTACACCTTTTTTACATAGGAGTTGAACACCGGAAATGACAAAGAATTTGAGAATAATTTTCTTATATTTTTAGATATTTCTAGATATTAAAAATCAGAGGATAATGTTTGTATCAAATAGAAAAGTCACGAGTTTAACATCATTAAAATATTGTACAGATTATGAGAAAAACATGTGTTATTTCTGTTGAATTTTCCATGAAATGGGAACCTCTGCCTGCAATAAAGGGAAATAACTGCTATCGAAACGTGTAAAAACGCTTAATTTTAGAATTAAGCAGGCAATGTGCAATTGCTCTATTTATTAAATACATATGTATTACGTGTTCTGACGTATAGTTAATATTGTATGGTAGTCGGATTAACGAATGCGTCTATGCCCTCAGTACATATCGCCACTGATGTTGTGATGTTCGACTCCCGCTTAGGGCGAGGTGTACAACATTATGTGATAACGTTTGTCAGTGGCTTGGTGATTTTTTCCATGGTCCTCTGGTTTCCTTCGCCAATAAAACTGATCGCCACGTTATAGATGAAATATTGTTGAAAGTGCCGCTAAACATCATAAAACCAACCAACCAAACCATCTAGTTAATATTCATCTTTTATTTATTTGTGTCTTAGGTCTATCCACAAGTGAGCAGCTCTATATCTTTGGCAGTATTGGTGGATTCGCTGTTATAACTGTTGGATTGATGGTATCAATTGGCTGTGGATGGAGACATCACCGACAAGACACAAGTAATTTATACATGATATACTATTTAAGAAAAGTTTGAAGATACCAATGGGGTAATCAGAAGCCGTAAATCGAAGAACAGACAATACAATGGCCAAATGAAAAAGGACGACAGGACAAGCAATAAAATACAAAACACTTCTCAGAAAACTAAACATCGAGCAACACGGAATATTCTTTTTGTGTAATAAATGTACAGTGAAAGGTCATTTCCGAAACATTTACTGTATTTGAAAATAAAGGAAAGTAGTATAATTCGTTCCATCTTTGTAAGAAGAATTTGAAGATACCATTTATTGAAGTGCCTTCTCCAAGTCAAGAAAGTGTGCGGTCATATATTTATTTGAGGTATCAAGTTTGCCCTTTTCTACGATTTTTCGATTGTATGTTGGAACTGTTCCGACAGTGCGAAGCTTTTTTGCTTTTCATTTTATGAGGCATTAACAAATTTAAAATGAATTGTCAAATTTAAAAGTAATTCCCAAATTTAAACGACAACGAACATGTACATTAAATATAGCGAACATTTACCAGAGTTAGTTATAATGAAAATATGACAATTAGAAGAGTTTGAAGATATTAAAGGGGCAATCAGAATCCGTTTATAAAAAAAGAACAGACAACACAATGGCCAAAAGAAAAAGCAGAAAAGGACAAACAATGATCTACAAAACATACATATAAAACTAAAAATCGAGTAACACGAACCCCACTAAAACCGGGGGTGAAATCAGGTGCTCTTGAAGGGTAAACAGTTTCTGCTCCACTAGTGGCACTCGTCGTGTTAATCTAGTTACAAACCCAGTAATAAGTCGTGAATGAGGTAAGGTTATTATAGAAAGGCGTCGTGCGCACTAAGTTAGACATCATCGTTTTTATTCCATCTTTTATAAAAGTACAATAGCAGAATCGGTAAACAAATTTGATATTTGTTTCTGATGTTCAATATACTTGTTGACATCACAAAAGTACATCTGAATGTACTGGTCTATAAACATGTGTTTCTAGACAAAGCGTAATACCGTTTATATGATCGGTTTTCTATGATAAACTTGTATAATGCTTGGTGCTTTCACTTAACATGAAAAAAGAACGAAAAGGAAATCCATTTTCCAAACCCAAATAACATACCTGCTAGACCGGTATGTCTACTATTGTCTGGTGTTATATTAACCTAGTGACATGGACATGTTAGGATGATATTCAGAATGCAATATTTATTCCTTAATTTTATTTATCCATGAGGTAATAATAGGACGAACAAAACGCCACATCATCAGAACAGTTTAGAAACCTAATCGGAAAATCGTAGAAACAGAGACAAAGACACAACAAATATTAAAATGAAGATGTTGATTCAAATTAATTACAGTGACAATGCATACATTATGCCATTGGAAAGAAGATATGCTTAACATTCCTTTGCCTGTTTACATAGTTAATTGTGTATTTCTTTTAATATTTTAAGGTTATATAACAGCTATCGATACGGTGCGACCTGAGCCAGCAATGTAAGTCCGATATTAATTGAGCATGAAATGAGAGCGACCAACACATTTGTTTGGAAGTTCGTGTTGTATGGGTGTTGCTCTTTCGCTTTTGCTTTTCTTTTTTTGTTTGCTTGTTTGCTGTATTTATTTGTTATTTGCTTGTTTTTGTTGTTTGTGTTGTGGTTTTTTTTTGCTCTGTTGTTTTGTTTTTGTTTTGCTATGTTTGTTGTATTGCGTTAGTAGATGTGCTGCTTTTGTGCTTGTTTTGTTTCTGTGTCGTTCATATGACAGAAACGTAGTCGATCATACGTAATTCTGTGTTTGCTATAGAAACAATTGTTCTTACATTATATTTTTTCTTGCTTGCTTCAGTATTGTTGTTTTACTTATTGTTCATTTTATAATATAGGAGTTCAATTTACTGAATGATATTATCATTAAAACTAAAGTTCACCTTCATCAGACATAGTAAACCTCAGTCCGCTTTTCTGTTTAGCCCGTTTGGTTTTTTTCCTTCCATGGTCAAAAAGACATTTATATTATGTTTCCGTTCAGTCTGATGAGCAGATGAATATTATTCTAAGAAAACGTGTCAGACACCCCAACGTAGCTATCATTTTTTTTAATCTAGCATGCATATCTACAGGTGTTCTAAATCAGCTTAGACTTTATGATAGGAAACATGAGAATATTTAATATACAAATTTGTCGCTATCCAACTGGAATGATATGAAATCATTCATAGGTAAACTAAATTTATTTGTGTACAACATTAATATTTTCGCTTTTTTTCAAATACTGTTTTATCATAGAAATATTTTAGTATTACAATAAGTCCCTTGTGTGCAACAATTAAAATAGGTAAGATGTTTAACGCCACTTTTAACAATATTTCAGATATATCGTGGCGGTCGGTTTTATTGGTGGAGGAAACCAGAGAACCCGGAGAAACCCACCGACATGTTGCATGTCACTGGAAAACTTTATTACATAATATTGTACACCTCGCCTTTATCGAGATTTGAACTCACAACATCAATGATGATAAGCACTGATTGCATAGATAGCTGTAAAGCCAACTACCATGCGATCATGACCACGACGGCCCCTCGTATAGATGATTTGATTTGTTTTTGGTGTTTAACGCCACTTTCAAACATATTTCAGCTATATCATAGCGACCAGTTTTAGTAGTGGAAGAAGCCGGAGTACCCGGAGAGAACCACCGACCATGTGCAGCAACTGGTAATCTTGATCACTTTCGGTTGCGAGTCGAGTGCACCCTTTTTGTAATTTTCAAAGCCGTATTGGTTATAGGCTTGCATGAGTTGTTACGTAGCCCAACTACCTTACTCATTGAGCCACCCGGGCCCTCCCCTCGTATAAATAAATAATGATGATACTTAATAACTAACATTAAAAACAAATTTTATAGTATTTTCTTGTTATTGTATACTTACAGACAAGCCCAACCAACGACTGTTGAATTAAATGTTAGAGAGAATATAGGTGACACGATCTATGAAGAAATTAACAGCAACGGACACTTACCGGAAACTGAGGAAACAGACTTTCGGTCTGAATCATCATTCTCAGACGCCATTGAATTGGACTTGAATGATGAATGATGAATCGAAATATGAAGATATTGATGATTTACGAACAGATAAACACGATTATTTAGAATGTGCTACGGATTCAATTTCCCTTGTGCAATCAGGGAAATGTCTTCCCTCATCTGATGGGTATATCGTTCCTACTCCGGAATATCTAGACCTAGAAGAAAAGTCTTCCGACATACCAACCGAGACACTATGCCAAAATGAATAACTCTCTTTCAGGCAATGTTTTTTTACACATCCTAATATTGCACGCAATGTGTTCCATATTGTATCAAACTAATTTTGCACAGCTATATCGATTGCTACAAATTACTTTTAATAAATCAACTTTAGTACAACAATATATAAATTTATTATATTAACATATTCAAGTTGAAGAAAAGTTTGAACATGCAAGGTACCTTGAATAATTGTACTACGTTTTAATTATAATTGCAGCTTTCACCCAAATGAATTTACTCTAAATATGGCGACAAACGTTTCTTCGTTCTATTATAATTCTTTCGTGTTGTTGCTTAAGAAAAGAAGCCAAAGAGGTAATCAAAATACGTAAATCGAAGGACAGACAGCATTATGGTATATGCATGTATGCAGATGTTTCATATATAGCAAACTATGACGACAATGGGCACATCATTTTTAATAATGTTTTAGTAAGCTGGTATGGTATATCGTTGTCAAATCGAATCCATTCAGGAGTATTTAGTAATGACATGTGTCAGACAATGCATTTTTATCTTTGTCAACTTAATGTATTGTTTGTCAGCGATTTCATGATAATTTTATGCCAAATGTTCAATAGATCTTTCATGTGACAAACACTTCCATGTTGTACTCTAGCCATTATTGATACAACTTGAGAGGGAACGAATGGTAAATTGTCCAAGCATAGACTAAAGTGGTACAAACCATTTTATGTAGTAGGAATTTATAGAAAAGAAATTGCTGCTTATTGAAAAATCTTTTAAGTTTCGTAAGAAAAGCTATAATTATCGAAACCACATTATATTTGATATCATAATATCCCTTAAATGTTGCAAGACGTCATCAACTTGCACGATACAACTGTCAAAATGTATGAAATGTAACATAATCGTCATATTGTCGTACTTGAGGTCTTTAGCCTCGCTTTAATAATTAATTTTCAAAGTATTGACTTTTGTAATCATTATATAGTGCGAATACTTCAAACTATATTTATCTTGATGAATTGTGATCGCCTCGAGAATAGAAGATCGTGGACTCGATCCCTGGTCTGATAAAACCAAAGACTACACAATCGGTATTCGCTTCTTTATCGCTGCTAATAACATTAATGAGACAGCAAAAACTGATTGACATGGAGTCAGTATAGTGTGTCCGAATTGTGCGATACATCTACCTGCGGACTGCTGTTCCAATGAGCTAATACAGTAATACAATAAGAATCCAATTAGACAAATTGGTGAAACAGTAGACCGAATAATCTGTCTCTTGTGTGTCTATGTTTGTCATTATATACGAAAAACGATATACGAAATACGAAATACTTTATTAAAGAAAGCTGAATCATTGAACATTAAGGTTGACAAAGATTATGAGATAGTACATGAAAGAAAAATGACATAATGAAATAACAAATACAATCATAGGTTATAGTTTGCGCTATAGGTTGCAATGGGAGGCAATAAAAGAGAGATAACTGTATTTGGAAAAGATAAAATATAAAACATGCATGCAGAGAACTATGGTGCCATTTGAAAACACGAGTGAATAAAGTTTGCGAGTTCTCTGACGCAAGATGGATCTTCGTTGCTCAATATCCAAACACATGTATTCTCTGCACTTAATATAGCAGCATTATAATTAAGGACATTCTGTGGTTTTCAAACCTAGGACAATACATTAGAAAATGAAGTTCATCTTCTACGCTTTTAGAGTTACAATTGGAACATATACGGTTCTAAACAGGAGTAATTGGACGGGTATATCAACCGGTTTCAATATGGAACTTGTGGTTACTAGTACGAAAGCGTGTAAGAATGTTTCTATGGCTAATATTTTTAATATCAGATATATAAGTTTCGTATCTAAATATAAGCTTAAATTTTCTATATGTCCAAAGTTTCTCACATTTGTTTAAGTTAATTTTCCAAAATGTCTCATAATTATTCTGTAATTTGTCTTTATACTATATATGTGTCTAGATTTGAAATTTTCAGGATGAGTCAACATATGATCCATATTTAGATGTTTCAATAAAATATGTATACATCTTAACCAACAAGGTTCATTGTTACCGTACATTAACAGATTATCTTCATATGCCTCCCGCAGCAAGGGGTCATGATGAGTGTCTTTGCACAGCCGTACCCAGTATTTGATCATGGAAATAATAATGTCAATGTATAGAGGGTATCTTCCCAGTTCACCATAAATGGCAAAGTTAGTTGTTCTTTTATTAACTCCAAGAACATATTTACCCATGGCAATATTTAGCTTTTCTAAATAAGGGAAATAACAAAATTACCGAACTCCGAACAATCTTACAAAGGGAAAGTCAAAACTCATAATTATATAAACAGACAAAATCAGTCAACAACCGGAAAACTGTGAAAACCGTAATGACCCTGACTTCGTACAGGCATTTCTAAAGAAATGGTGGGTTGAATCAGATTTTAAAGCGCCAAACCTCCCGCTCTCATTACGGTTCAAAGGTTCGGGCTGTCACTATAGCAGTGTTTAGGATTCCGGCTGTACAAATTACTAATAAAATGTGAATCATTGTTACTATTAACGCCAACATTGTTGTTATTGTTAAACAAACCAACAATTTCAGGAGCATATAAGAGTACAGGTTTAACTGTGTGGTCAAATACATGCATAAAATTTGTAGCTGAACAAGGTATATTATTAAATATATTTTTCAATTTGAAAAGGTTTTTTGACCTCTCCTTGTAAGGTCAAGTAGAGCTTGAGTAAAGCTTCCGTTTAAGCTTAGCATTATTCCAAGATATTTGTAGTGACGAACTATCTCAAGCTCAGTCTTATCAATATAAAATTTAACATTACTTAGTCATGAGCCTTTATTGAATATCATAACTTTAGACTTTGTGTAGTTAATTTCAAGACCCCAACTTTTACAATATTCCCAAGTTTTATTTAAACAGTTCTGTAGACCCTCTTGACTTTCAGATATTAAAACTAAATCATCGGCATAGAGGAGACAACTTGTATGCTTCTGTCCTAATAATACAGGTGAACATGAATGATCAACATCATCAATTAACCCATTGATATAAAGTTTAAATAAATTTGGGCTAAGGTTATCACCATGAAAAACACCAACATTATAAGGGACCGACCATTTAACTTGAAGGTTTATTTGGTTGTTCATAACAATTTTTTTCGGACAACACAAGGATAAAATATTTTTGTTTGTCGCGCACAGCGCGAATTTTTTTTCCAGACTTTAACATTAGATTATATGACAAAAACTCTGAATCAGATTATTTTTTTTTTTTCAACCAAAATCAGAATATTTTTTTCAGCAACATTGGGAATCAGAATATTTTTTTAGAATAAAACCATACCCCCCCCCCCCCCTTCAAGTTAAATGGTCGTTCCCTAAGGAAAGGCATTGCTAAGGCTATGAGAGTTGAATAAAGGGATTTCAATAAAGCCAAAAATTTACCCCCGATTTTAGCACGAAGGAGATTTATACTTTCCTTTTTATTATTTGGTCATTTTTAATTTTTTTTTGACACACGGAGACAGAAAGCACTACTATATAAAAGTAGTAGAAAGCATGCAATTTGCATGCGCTGGATATTCTGAGATTTCTCAAGTTTTGTGTAATGCAAACACCTACCGGTCTATTCACGAAGGATTATTCTTCAACTCTAGCCCTGCACTGGACTTTAAAATATCCATTGAGACTCCCCTATATCCATTTTTATTTCTCTTCAATGAATAGACCGGTAGGTGTTTGCATTGCACAAAACTTGAGAAATTCCCAAATTTACAGCGCATACAAATTGTATGCTCTGTACTACTTTTATATAGTAGTGCTTTCTGTCTCTGTGTGTCAAAAAAAACCAAACAAATGTCCAAATAATAAAAAAAGAAATATATAATGACAAATATAGACACAAAAGAGACATATTATTCGGTCTAGTGAAACAGATATCTTCATCATCTCATCAAAAGTCAGAAAAGTTTGAAGATAACAATGGGATTGCCAGAAACAGTAGTTTGAAAAAGGACAGACAATGCAATGGCAAAGAGAAAAAAAAAGAGAAAACGATAACTTATTCTCGCCATAAGATAGCTGGAACAAAATGCTGACGTGGCGTTAAGCAACAATCTCTTACTCACTCATTCACAGGTCACAAATTAGAATTAAAACAAATAGTAATGTGGTAAGCTACAATTACAATGCAACGAAGGAAATAAGACAGAAAAATTAAAATAGAGTGAAGAATGCATTCAGGAATGAAGTTCCGTGCTACAGTCTCGATTTAGTATAATTTTGAGTGGTCATATCGAGTGTAGGGATTCTTGACTCCATCTTCATTTGGATAAACTAAATGCAATACAATTTGTATATGTTGGCTCTCCATCACATAATTAAGCAGATGTTGATTATCTTGAGATCAGGATGTGGTGTCCGCGTTTGTCGCTATGTCTACATCTGGATTGTTGCTTCAGCAAGTCAGGACAATCAGTGTTTTGATTGAGTACAATTAAAGCAGCTCTCATCATTTTCGTCTCCACAAATGGATCATTTGTGTTCTGTATTTTAGTCACATGCCATTATAAAGCAATGAATCATTTATTCATTAATTCATTAATTCACAAATCTTGGATTTAAATGTTTTGGTAAAGGTTATCTAATATAATCAAAGTAAAATTAATTCGAAATGTCACAAATAACGAGCGTACAGGCCGAAAATGTAGATGTTATCCTCGATGCCATATGTCTTAATAAAAACACATTTAGCATGTATTAGCACTTTCGTCAAGATTTAAATCTATTCTGCAATAATTACATCTCATTGCTAATAAAGGGATACGTATAAACCTTATGTGTAACCGTACTCTAGATTACAATTCTACTGGTACTTTATTCAGATTTTGCAAACGGCCAGAAGCATTAATATTATAACGCGGTTAGGACAGAGTACACACATGACAATGCTTGAACCGACGCTTTGTTCCGCTGTTTACAGTACAGATTCATTCCACATATTCCCACTTTGTAAAATTCATTAAAAAAATATAAAATTTCAAGTGGGAATACTTTTAATTACAGTATTAATATTGTACAAACATTGAGGGCAGGGTGTCTAAACATCAACACATTAACTTCAAGTAAACTTTGCTTGTGTCTTGAAATGCAAATGAAAGAGAATAGAGAACCAAAATATAGTAATCTATATTTCTTATTCTACTACAAAATAACAGACATGGATAAATAATATCTCTATCAATCCAGCAATACAGCCACATTTCAGAGATGTATAGAAGTTATTATTTAATTTTCAAATTAAATGAAATAATAAGCATACATGGAAACACTAAAAAAACTATTTAATAGTAGGCTGTACATGTATAAGCATCAATGCAAAACGAAATGAAGGAAAACAACTGTCTTGTCTTATATTTATTATATATTATTTGGGGTTTTTATGAAATACTTATGAATTGTATTTTTAAGGTTCAAATATCTAATAGATAAATATTTTCTTTTTCTTTTATGTATTTATTTTATAATTTATTCATATCTATATGAAAAAACAATATTTCATTTTAATATCTGATTTATTTTATTATTATATATATATATATATATATTCCCATAAACAACTGTAATTACAACGGTATAGAGATATTAATAATTCTTATTTCACTCAAATAATGTTTCGCCTTCTTCTGTAATATTTTGACATAAAATGCAGGTAAATTACAGGTAATAATTAATTAGACACTGCTTGCAAAACCATAAATTAACTGTAACAATATCTATTGCTATTTGTATGTGGGAATACCTGTAATAGGTATTTAAAAAAGTGGGAATAGATATAAAACATTGATTATATAGCTCTATCCAACACAGAACAAATGTTTGGCAACGTTACGGGTCAGTGTGGGGTCAAATGATAGATAAAGCAACAATACTTATACAAATTAAGCCTATATCATTATTGGGAAATTAATACTAATACTTTGTAATGTTTTATAAGTCAGAAGGGACATTATAAAAAATCTTTCTGTAAAGGGAAACATTCGATTAAACTTTTACATTCTTTCAATGAATAATTTAATTGTTGATATTTTTTAATGTTTTTTTTTTATTTAATGTTTTGAGGTGTATTGTCTTAAGTTTACAAATGGTATATAGGTACTCAAAATGGAACAAGAGATCGTCGTCGTCGTGATCGCACGGCAGTTGGATTTATATCTACCTATGTAATCGGTACCTATCACCACTAACGTTCTGAGTTCGTATTCAGCTCAGGTAAGGTGTACTCGATACAACATTATGTGATAAAGATTGTCAGTGACGTTCCGTAGGTCGACGGTTTTCTCCAGGTACTCCGGTTTCCTCCACCAATAAATCTGACTGCCACGATATAATTGAAATATTGTTGAAAGTGATCTTAAACACTATAACCCAAACCCATCAAAATTAAATTTGATATTTTTTTTTCTCATTTAGTACAAACTTGTTCTACATTGTATTTATGCATGTTTAGTATATATAAGAATTTAATCTTGTTTATTACTTCTACGGACCACTGTCGTGGGCAGCAGTTTATCATAGCACAATGAAACTGTCCAAGATCAGAACCGGATTTGATTTACTCTTTCTCTGGAATTATGGAGCCTCTGTGGCTTGAACTACCGATAACTCGAATACATTTTGACAGTCTCTTCGAGTTCGAGATACAGATGTTTTACTGTATATTGATATTGCCTTTTCTTCTTTCAGAAGAGACAGCGATCTACTGTCTCTAAAAATTGTGAGATAATTGATGAGTATTCAAAATAAAGGGATTACATTTATTAGAAATGATCTATCTAGACAAGACAGGAAAGGTCATTTTGGTGCAAAAGGTTTTAAAGATAATGAATTACTTGATCATAAAAGACGTCTTCTTCATTATGAAAATTATACAAATGTATTTAGGTTGAAAGAGCCACATAAAGCTATTACATCACAAACAATTTCACATTGAAATTACATTTAGATTGTACAGACCATTTAAATTAGCGTATGTCAATGAATATTTGTAATTAAAAGCACACTTAATTAGAGAAGTTTGACCTTCATGTGCTATTCTTCAGGGAGCATCAATTAAATCAGTTCCATAGACTGCAAATTGAACTTTTGAGCTTACTTTCTGTAAATTTTATCTTGGAGATATTGATGTAAAAGTATTACAGGGTTAATTATCTTTCAGACGAGTTGCGTTTGGAGAGTATTTATGGTTGAAATATTTTATCAAGTTATTGGTGGAAGGATTTTAATTTAACTATGTTTATGAATACAGTTATTAAGAGGAGGGGATGCATGGTGTTGAACGCCACTTTCAACAATATTTCAGTTATATCGTGGTGGTCAGTTTTATCCGTGGAGGAAATCGGAGTACCCGGAGAAAACCACCTACCTGTCACAAAACACTGACCAACTTTACCACATAATATTGTATCGAGTACACCTCACCTGAGAGGGGTTCGAACTCACAACGTTAGTGGTAATAGGCATTGATTGCATAAGTAGTAATAAATCCAACTATCATGCGACCACGACCACGACCACGACGGTACCTTTGTAATTAAGGAGAAGATATCAGAAATTGCATTACACCACCTCATTTGGAATTGCTTTAGAATCTGAATCCTAATGTATATTTCTGTCTGGTTAGTATTAAGTAATGAAATAAAATTGACAAATTTGTAAACAAGTTACAATTTTGTGAATAAGTCCAATCCAATTTCCCCCATCCTCTCCGTGTAATTTGCTGAAGGGATATACGCTATGTATTATCAAATGTTCTGCCATAATAAAGTGGGATGCACGCACAGATGTTCTGGATTCTTGGGATGTTTTGTTTAGATCATCTGAACGTTTGCAAGTTGGATGAACCTAAGTTAGAGAGATTATCTTCCGTCAAACTCAGAAATAACATTTTTTGCACCCTTTGTTTGAAATATTTCTGTAATTTTCAAAATAATGAAGTAACCATATTTCATGTGTTTCAGCAGAAAGAAATTCACTGTGAAATTTATAATGATTGATGGAACTGTATGTGGTCGTTTTAATATTGTGTTGGCTTAAGGCAGCCAGCAAAGGTACGCTAACAGATAAGACATGTCAACAAACGCTGGTTATTGATTTAAGCTGTAATACTGCAAAGTAGTCATTAACGACGAAAATTAGAACCTTTGGAAGCATTGGTAATAGGAGAAACATATTCTCCTTCTGCTACCAGTGGATTACAATCGATAGTTCAATTTTCAAACTGTAAAGCTCTCGCAAAAGCCCGAGCTTTACAATTTGAATGGAGAAATATCGTAATCCACTAGTAGCAGTATGACAATCTACTTATATGGGTATCAAAATCCAATTCAACAATATTTCAGCTATAGTGTAGCGGTTAGATTTATTAATGGAGGAAAATGTAGTACGTATAGAATTCCAATATTTATCAATATATCTAGAATATCGGGCAAAATAAGGGAAATACAATGAAGAGTAAAAACACAAAGATATTTAATTTTGTGCCCACGACTCGTTTCTGTCAACTTTTATCAGGTACCCTGAAGGACAAAAGATTAGACAGACAAATAATCATGAAAACCAAAGAACATAAACAGGATCAGACATGGCTGAAGTCTTGCGAATGTAGTGAACAATGAACAGGATCAGATATGGCTGACATCTTACGAGTGTAGTGAACAATGAATGCAACGCGATTTTGGAATGGTACTTTCGCCGATTTTGGGAGGCTGTCAACTGGTGTTATTTCTTTACCAGCAATATTTTTGAACAATTCTGTGTACTTTTCATATTATTTTTAATCTTTTATGCATCTATTACAGTATTATTTTTTCGATAGCTCTTTACTCACAATTCCCGGACGTCCTCAACTAACTACGGAACTTTTACAAAGCTTTCTTTATGAAATTCAAAATCACTTTGTATAACTTTTGTTAAATCAATTTCATTAACCTATTAATGGAATGGTATATTGATGTGTAGGAAAATAAAATTATAGTCAATTTATCATTATAACAGAATTATGATCGTAAATTCACAGCTTTTATATTTTTGTATTTTCTTTAGTTTCCTGGATAGTGTCAAACAAACCTGTAATGTATGGAGACAATATTACATTAACATGCAAAACAGGGCATGTGTTGACAGACAGAGTTGAATGCCCTGTTCGTCAATGGTACGGTGGTCACAAGGATAAGCTATTGCTTTACAATAAAGTTTCTCGAGATGTCACAAAATATGAGGATAAAACGAACTTGTCATCCACTGAGTTTTCTCTAGTTATTAAAAACTATACTGAATCAGATCTCAACATTAACTATACATGTTCATGTGGTTTCAAGCCCTACACAAAACGTCTTGGTATAAATGATAACAACTTCATAGGTAAGTATATTGATTAGTACATTTGATAAAATACTGGGTTTTCTTTATATTGTTTCTCCTATAACTGATCGTCAACAAAGGCCATTGCTGTTGTCATGTCAATAATGAGAAACCAAGTGTGAGTAGCTACAGTAGTTGTATGGGTGGAATAAAACCACCGACCGGTCGCCAGTTACTGACAAACTTTATCATATAATATTGTATCGAGTACACCTCGTCATGATCGGGATTCGAACTCACAACGTTGGTGATATACACTGATTGCACTGGTATTTGTAAATTTAACTATCATACGATCTCGACCAGCACATCCCTTTTCAAGTTAATTCAGCCATCATTCACATATTATTCACAAATCCATCATATATTAACATTGATAGGTTGTTTTTGCTCAACGTCAAAAATTGTAAATGACATTGTATCGCTCGCTTACATCATTGGTATTCATTAATTCCTAAAATTAACCGAGACTTACCTTGGTTAAAGTCGACGTTTGATTGGAGTTTAATGAGTCACAAGATTTACTGAGGTATAAGATGAGATAGTGCTGCGCAGCTGTGACCTTCAGTTTTGAAATTAAGGATGTTTTGTTGAAATTTAAGCATGAAAACCTACATGTGATAATAATGAAAAATACAGTTTAACATTAGCATTCTACCAGATCATAGTATACATGTTTGTATACATATATACTGCATGACGAAATAAAACACAATATTAAATATTCCTCCTCTCATGGGAGGGATGGTGGGCATTTTATAACTCAGTGAGTCTCATGACTCATAAAACTCCAATCAAACTTCGATTTTAATCAAGGTAAGTCTCGTTCAATCTTAGGAATTTTATTTCGTCATGCTCACTTACGGTATAAAATGAGACTTTAAAGAGAATTTTACAAAAAAATCCACTTAAGCTAGAAGAGACAAGTAATAATTAAGCTTACTATTATTACTGCTTCAGTACCCCGTCTGCAAAGCCATCTTTCACAATCTTCTTATCATATAATTTAGCGAATGTCTTGACATTAGACCATCCTGCTTTCTTTAAGATTTCGTCAATTGGGACTGCATTAGATTTTGCTTTGGAAGTGGAAGCCGGAACGGAATAAAATCACCTTTATCCATCTAGAAATTGTGTCCTTAGTAACATTCTTGTGCGGTTTCACATAGCTTAATAAAAGTCTAGAAATTGACGAATCACGCATCTTCTTAGTCCGAATTAAATATTCTTTTAATACTGTATATATACACAACCTCCTATCTTGAGGGTAAGCTTTAAAACTAATAACTGGCTCCTTATACCCGACGACTTTGTTTCACTAAATCGTCAATTTTAAAAACAAATTCTGACTTAAATTTATGTACATTGTTCAAACAAATCAAATGGACTGACTGCATTCGAGTTGCATTTGACAAAACAAGTAGCATCGTTAACTTCAGAGTTAGATCTTTTAAGCTTATAAACTTTACTGGCGATAAAGTCCTTAATAAATTCAATGCTAACTGAACATCCCATATGCAAGTATATGTTGGTCTGCAAGGACGGAGATTGAACACGCCTCTTCAATATCTTATGATTAACGGATGCTGGCCAACTAATATAGAGTCAAATTTAAGCCCTAGGGCTGATAATGCACTCCTGACTGTATTAATACTGCTGTAGCCTAAACCTTTTTCGAACAAACTGCTTAAAAATTCGATAACATTTTCTAAAGACGATTCAAATTGATTAATTTTGCTTTTACGACAGTAGACAAAGCATTTTTTGATGAATGTTTCATACTAATTTTTCGTGGAATGTTTCCATGATGACATGATAATATTTGTTGATGTTTCAGAAAGTCCTCTACTTTCGAAATTTTCCCTGACACTCGACATGCAATCAGAGTAAGCTTTTAGCCCAGCGGATGCGGTAATGTTAGTATTGTTTTTCTTTCTGTTGATGACTATAGGACTGTCTGTCACAATTTCCATTAATGCCGGAAACCAAATTTGTGTTGGCCAGTAAGGAACAATTATCATTCTCGATGCTTTGTCTGTGTCAAACTGTATAACATAATGTTGCATACGAACTTCAAATTAAGGGAAACGAATTAATATAAGTTTTTCTAAACTTGTTTTCGAATCCTTTTAATTATTTGTATTGTATCATATTGAAATTTATCATATTGTACTATATTTATTAATTAACAAAATATGTTTAAAATTGAATTAGAAATAGTTGACGACAGCAAGATGAAAATCAGATGCTATTAATCGAAGGACAAACAATTAACACAATTACCAAAACAAAAACCAAACATGAAAAGAAAAAGGAACAAACATGACACACAATAGTCGAAAAAACAATGCACATAACAATTGTGATGAAACAGCACGAACACAAATAAAAACCGGATATGAAGTCATGTGCTTCGGATGAGTAGCCGTGGTTTTATCATGTGTATGTATATTATGCTAATTTAAATAAATTTATTTATACATGTACTCACAAACAGAACATTATACAGCAATGGTCGTCAATATGCAATGTAAATATATGAGTTTCTTTACATGTAAGAATCAAACTTCAAAACTCGACAAAGAGAATATCGAATGGCCAATCAAAAAAGAACAATCCAGAGAAACTGGCAACATATAAGACGAAGAAAAACAAAGCAAAAACACAAGATATGCTGGACACCACTATGCGCACACAAACACAATTAACGTAGATGAGACACGACCCCTCCTACAAACAATTTAAGGTGACAACGAACCGAACATCGTTGCTATACGGAAATCGTAACGGACATCACAACACGGAACTCAGAGCGTAAAGACACATGATAAGACAACACAAAAAATTAAAAAGATGAGCAACAGAAATCCCACCAAAGCCCCCGGGGATAAACTCGGGTGCTCACGAAGGGTAAGCAGTTCCTGCATCTTAGAAGACACCGTTGTGCTACTCATATATACAGTCAAGTCCGGTAAAAGTCTTGACAGTAATAGAGGAAAGAAAACATCTACGTTAAAAGGAAAAGATACATTGTCATTTGACCTATGTATATTTTGTAACATAAAGTTTATAATAACAGTATAACTGGATGATCATATAGATATTAAATTTCAATTATATTCAACAAGCCTTCCATAAATGATTGCAATCTAAAAGGAATGGGACTCTACAGGACATGGTGTGATTCGAAAGATGTCCGGGAATCTGAAAATATTGCTTGATCCAAATGAAGAGAATCGAAGAAAGGAAGAAATAAAAAGTACAAAAAGACAAACAATGATGGGCTGTTAAGAAATCAAAAATATGTGTAGCTCAAAACCAGCGGGTTGAATCGTGTCCTCCGGAAGAGTGTGGAGTTCTTGCTCTATTTGATATTAGTTATTTATAACAATACTAGATGCATACATTCACTAAGATTATAATCCAAGGTATGGCTGGTTTTATTTTCGGTTATTACCGGAAAAACATGTGTCGTAATATTCTATTGCATTGACCGGTCACACAATGTCATATATTAAGGACATTAAATGTTTACTCTAAATGACTTTATTGATAGGGGATAGGGATATGTTTTTAGTTTTATCTCAGCAAGGGGTTTCCCTTATAGGTTTAGGCTTATGGTGTTTCACGCCAAGTTTTAGAAACTGGAATAACCCACGGAAGCCACCTACCTGGCACAAGTGACTGACAAACTTTATCAGATAATATTGTATTGAGTACACCTCGCCTGAGCTGAACTCGAGCTCACAACGTTAGTGTTTATAGGCACTTATTGCATATGTGGTTGTAAATTCAACTACCATATGATCTCCACCACGATGACCCCTCTCTTATATATGTAAATTTTACTACATAATAATAAAATTTACACGAAAACATATACTAATATTCTTATTTATACATGTACATATATACATGTAATTATAACACTGATTATGGATATTCAAAGGCATTTTGTAAAATATGACTTGGTTAATCTGCTTCAAAGCATCCACAATTCCGCTTTTTTTTCAAATAATGATGAAATAAGGGTAATACAAAAATTACCGAAGCAGAGTTTTTATATTTTCAGATTAACCATATGGGTTTTACGATTTTGCTGTGTTTGGTAGAGCTGTTTTATGGTTTGTATTATGTTATTCAGATTTATCAAAATCCATGTACTTCAGAAATATTTTGAACATATCAAAGTGGTAATCACAAGTGGTAATTCGAAGAAGGACAGACAACACAATGACCAAAAGAAAAAAGAACAAACAAACACTACACAGAGAACTAAAGATTGCGCCAGATGAACCCCACTAATAATCGGGATGATAAACAGTTTCTGCTCGATATGTGCATAACATTAATATACAGGAAGGTAAAGAACCACATACAATATATATTAAATGAATGAAGTGTATTCAAAGAAATGTACTTTAATTTCTAAATGTCTTCATTTGATTACTTAACATCTTTATATGTTTTTTTCGGAAATGACAGCTGTCAAGTGTATATCTGAAAGTGAAATGTAAGATGTACAGGAGGTAATCAGAAGCTGTAAAACGAAAGCTGTCGGATGCACAGAGCTATTTGTGAGAATGTGTTCGCACAAAATAATATTTGTCACTTTCTAAATACAAGATATTTGCTGGCCATTATTTTATGAAACTATTCTTTTTTAAATCTGTCTTTTAATTCAGAATACGGAGTGCATTTGTGTACAGAATGCAATTGTCTTAATGTTATTGCATGTGGATATGGACCTTTATTTTTTTCTTTTCACAATACACATATGAGCATTGTTGTATTTTTGAAGACTGTATTGTAGGCTTGCTAGCGGATTCAGTCATGTTGCGTGATACATTAACAATAACGAAATGGTAGCTGTCAAGTGTACATCTGAAAGGGAAATGTAAAATGTACAGGAGGTAATCAGAAGCTGTTAAGCGAAAGCTGTCAGACGCACAGACCCTTTTGCTAGAATTTTCCTACAAAATAAGATTTGTCACTTCCTAAGAACAAAATATTTGCACCTACATTAGCCATCAGTTTATGAAATGAGATTTAGCTAATTCTTTTATTCTGTCTTTCAATTCAGAGTACGGACTTCTTTTGTACAGAAGAAGTCGAATGTTTCAATATTATTGCATGTGGAGATGGACATTGATTTTTTCTTTTCAAAATACACATATGAGCATTGTTGTATTTTTGATGACTTTATTGTAGGCTTGCTAGCGGATTCAGTCATGTTGGGTGATACCTTATATGCAAATATTGGTGAAACAGTGCGTGATCCACCAAACTTAACAATGCTATCTGTTGGAACGGAAATCAATACTACCTTGTGAAATTATGATCGATTATAATTATACGGTAACCATGACAACGGGGAATCATATCTAAAAATTAAGAATTTTACTAGAACTGATGATGGTTATTATCGCTGTATATCAATTGTGAATGATATTGTACCGGCAATGCTATCAGACCTCCAGGTTAACATCAGAAGTAAGTTGGCATAGACCATATTCTTGAATATTACATTTATTTTTGCTTTGCCATGAGGTTCGGAAACATTTGCATTCATCCTAAGTCGCATATACATCCTACCTATGTGTGTTCCGATGAAACTAGTTTACCCCGGCCATTTTTCTTGAAGTACATGCTTTGTTCTGTTGAAACTATTCTAACGCCGACAATATCTTTAATTTAAGTACCTGCACCAAGCCAGGATAATTAGTGGTAATGCATATGTGTGTTAGGGTTGTCAATATTTCCTCTGTTTCCACGATTTTCCATTAGTGTGATATTCAAGTCCAGTGAAAAGAACACACATAGTGCAAGAAGAAAATTATTAGATGACACCGGATATTAATTTGCTTGAAGTCAAGGTAATTTGTTCGAATGGACGAAATGTCTATCCGTGGACTGTTATTAAGTTAGTGAGCACTGCAATAGTTTCATCAATAACTGGCTTGTTAATGTCTACTATTGGACTATGATTAAGTTAACAAACACTGCTATAGTCATGATTAGGGTGATTGTCTTCTATAAAAGAAGACTCATCATCGTTTCATCAAGAGCTTGCTTGTTCTTGTCATGGTACAGTTGCGAAATTTCCCACTTTGCGTTAGATATCGATCGCTGTGCTGTATGCTACAGCTGTATGTTATCCAATATAAATAGATCGTATAACGGTGAACACTTATCATATGCTGGTGTAATAAAAATTGGTCTCATAAAATCAGCTTAACCTCGCCACTTTTTATCTATGTCCCCTTACCAATCCAGAAAAGTGAGCAGTCATATAGCTGTGTGTTAGGGGTATTGATGTTGCCTCTTCCTACGATTTGTTTATTGGATTGTGGAAATATTTTTCGCTATCACTTTATTATTCATTTTCCTGATCAGCCTGATGTAAGAATTGAATCGGCTGATACGACAGCCATTTCAGCGGGACAAACCTTGACATTAAAATGTAGCTTTGATTTTGGAACTGGCTTGGTGAATGTAAAATGGATACATACCAATAATATAGAGATCAAAGGATTTCATACAATTGATTCCAAAGGCAGTTAATTAACAATTCCAAACATTAATCACACCTTCTCTGACCCTTGGGAGTGCAAAGTTCAAAATGAAGTTTGATTTGGATCTGATTTTGTCCATATAAATGCAAAGTGTGAGTATGATTAAATTATAAAATCACAACATAGTGAATAATTGAGTGATTGTAGTTTAGCACCCAATGACCAATTTTCAGTTTATTTATGCCGACAACGTGCATTCACTAATAAAAATTATGATCATGTATGCTCTGTACTAGACCAACACTATTAATTGGATCATTATAGTGCTATCTCACCGAAACAACAGTCCGTGGCTAAATATGTCACTCAACCAGGACACATTATCCTGATTCCTAGCCAGCCAGTCTTCGCTCTTACTCCTTAAAACTGTGTGCATTCTGGAGAAGCAACATATACCAGATTAATAATCTTTGGTTTCAACCGATCGCCGCTCGAACCAAGGATTTACCATGCTCAAAGCAAACACGTTCACCAGTTGGGCAAAACATAGAAGACGTAGTAAATTTCATACGCAATTATAGTTTTTGTTAATACAATGTGAATCAGGTTTTTAGTGGGGTTCGTGTTACTCGATCTTTTGTTTTATATGTATGCTTTGTAGATCGTTGTTTTGTACTTTGTCATTTTGTACTTTTTCTTTTTGCCATTGTGTTGTTTGTTCTTCTTCGACATACGGATTATGATTACCCCTTCGGTATCTTCATATTCTTCTTATTTCTCCTATCATTTTCTTTAACTTAATAACTATTGAGTAAATATTTAATACAATAAGTCGGTACAACCTTTCCTTGGGAATAAATATTAAGAATAACATCAAGGTTATCACAATATGTCTATACGATCTTTAGATTATTTCCAACATGATACTACTACAGCGTGTATTGCGCTACATCATTGACTGCATACGGTCTATGTATATACAGTTGTACATTGTGTCTCTTCTATGCATACCGAATGATTAGTATCTTTGCTATGTCATTATAATTGCGATTTAAATATATTCAATATGCCCACTTTTACATGATACAACACTACATTTAGCAAATATAATATTAGATTAGAATGAAGACAGAAAATGCATATCACTTGGGGAATCTATTTATTTTGTGGAATAGAACTCTAATAATGCTTGTATGATCTATGTTCACGTATTATTATGTTCATTTAACACTTTTTAATAAAAATACGCTTAATATGACATTGATGTAGCGTGTTTAATATCTAGGGCATATGATCTCCATATTGTTTCATATAATACATAGATCGCTGTTTTGTACTTTGTCCTTTTGTACTTTTTCTTTTTGCCATTGTGTTGTTTGTTCTTCTTCGACATACGGATTCTGATTACCCCTTCGGTATCTTCAAATTCTTCTTATTTCTCCTATTATTTCCTTTAACTTAATAATTATTGAGTAAACATTTGATTAAATAAGTCGGTACAACCTTTCCGTGGGAATAAATATTAAGAATAGCATCAAGGTTATCACAATATCTGCCTACGATGTTTACATTAATTCCAACGTGAGATTACTACAGCGTATATTGCGCTGCATCATTGACTGCGTAAGGTCTATATATATATATACAGTTGTTTATTGTGTCACTTCTATGGATACCGAATGATTAGTATCTTTGCTATGTCATTATATTTGCGATTTAAATATATTCAATATGCCCACATTTACATGATATAGCACTACATTTAGCAAATATGATATTAAATTAGAATGAAGACAGAAACTACATATTGCATGGGGAATCAATTTATTCGGTGGAATAAAACTCTAATAATGCTTGTATGATCTATGTTCACGTATTATTATGTTCATTTAACACTTTTTAATAAGAATACGCTTAATATGACATTGATGCAATGTGCTTAATATCTAGGGCATAGTTTCATACAATACATAGATTAGAATGTCCAAAAGTGTGATTTTCCTTTTTGCTAGTACTTTTAAAACATTATTTATAGATAAGTACAATTGATGATCCTTGAAGGTGACTTAAATACTAAGTACATGAATTGTGTAACTGTCATTGTTCTATAGTATATACATAATATATTTTCAAATAACTTCCTGCTAACCTAATTTATATTTGTAAATTTAGATTTATAAATAAACTTATTTTTCTAAATAATATTTGTTTGATATTGGGTTGCTGCAAACAAGGAAGCTGCTGAACCTAGTTTTCCTAGTGGTTAAGTTCATGTCATCACTCTGAATGTTTTACGGACTCCCTGATTTCGTCAAACAATACAGAATATCTGTATTACAAATGTTAACATATATTTTCCTATTCTCGTAAGCACTGCCTGATCCTTTCCTCATTGATGACTTGTCACCGGATTTGTGACTAGAGTAGTACGACGGGTGCCACTAGTGGAGCAGGAACCGCTTACCTTTCCGGAGCACATGGGTTCATCCCCGGTTTTTAGTGGCATTCCTGTTGCTCGATCTTTAGTTTTCTGCGTAATTATTTGTAGATCATTGTTTGTCCTTTTGTCCTTTTACTTTTGGGCATTGCGTTTTCTGTCCTTAGATTTACGGATTCTGATTACCCCGTTGTTTTCTTCAAACTATTCTGATAATTATTCGTGGTGGTATTCAATGCATATGTATATTCTCTATTTGTATTTTAGACTAGCCAGTCTTAGTCCAGCACAATGCATCCTGCCAAAACCGAACCCTGAATAAATAAAGCCCCATGTAAGAACAGAATTGTTAAGTTAATTTGCATAAGCCAAACACATACAAAAATGTATCTATTTCGAACACAAAATTAAGTCGCAAGGAGGTTGAATTTAGACAGGTTTCACTGTGTAAGTCTAATCTATCTCGGTTAATTCATCGTTTCCCGTTGTTTAATTAATTTTTTTAAATGTCATATCAAATCTGTCTTCATTATTGTTTGCAGCAAATATAGTGATAAAATTAATAAAAAAATTCTAAATGTGTAGAGGTATTAAAATATCAATTCAATTTCAAGCATTTAAATTCCATACCTGAATTGTACTTCTCAGATATGAGCCTCATTTGACAATCTAAAACACGGATTAATATTGATCTTAGCCCTTCTTAATTGAAAACCAAATGCTTTTTTTAATTGTGGTCAAAATATGTTTGAGTCATATTTTAAAATAAGCCTATTGTTTCGTTCAAAATTGTTAAAGTATAATTTAAAAGTTTACTTCATTTGTTTGTTGTTATTTGTTGACACGGGAAGATACAAATATAAGACTTGATATTTGTTTTGAATAATAACATTTTTAACTAATACATGATTACATTGAAAATCTGCATTTTATAGAAATATTCGTGTCATCAGCCTTCTTCTGTATTTCATAAAGTACCACACTAAGCTTCATTTTGTTTGCTAATTTCAGATAAATTGCTTTAGGTTTCAAATATGAAATGCTTGCTTAGCCCAACTACGAATACTTCCCCTATTCAAATCTGAGCAGAGAATCTGTGAATTATAAAAAGTAACACGATGACGATTTCGAACATATTGGACAGGAACTGCTAACCCTCTATTCCAAAGCACATGAGTTCACTCTGGTGTTATATGGCTTTTGTGCTGCTCGATCTTTAGTTTTGTGGGTAGTATTTTGTATATCTTTGTTTTTCCTTGTGTCCTTGTTTTTTTGGAGCATCATGTTGTGTGTCGTTCTTCGATTTAAGGCTTTTGATTTGTATTTTCAAGCCTTTCGTGCTGGTATGTATTTCTTTTTCATAAACCGTCGATGAGCTAAAGGATCGAGTGCTCACCCTATTTCCATTCTAAAAAAAAGAGGAGTAGACCAGAATGTTAATTGATGACAAGAACAAGGGAAAACACGATTCGCATGACCATATTTGATATGTGCAAAGAGCATGTTATAGTACTTAATATTTTTGGTGGAACGACTATTAATACTTAAAGCTCTGATAAACGCGAAAAGGGAACTTTGAAGTTTGCTTGCCAATGAAGTGAAAAACAAAAAATACCACACTGTCGGAACAGTTCCAAATTCAATTATCAAAGTTGCAAAAAGAGACAAATTCGGTACCCCTAACACACAAATATGCGACATTCACTTTCCTGGGTTGGCACAGATACTTCAATAACAAATGGCACGATAACGCTAGTTTAATGGGCTCAAACATCCACTCTTTGTGAAATGTGAGCATAATGCCAACCTTCAAATATAATTGGAAGAACAGCGTTATTATAAAGAATGATATAATTTTGAACATTATACACAATAGGATTAATCTTCGGAGTTAGCGGTTAGGGTTATGGTGTTTATCGCCACTCAACAATATTTCAGTTATATCTTGAGGATCAGTCTTATAGGTGGCGGAAACCGGTGAAAACCACCGACTTGTCGCAAGTCACTGACAAACTTTATCACATATTGTTGTATCGAGTACACCTCGCCATGAACGGGGTTCGAACTTACAACTTTAGTGGTGAAAGGCACTGATAGCACAGGTAGTTGTACATCCAACTACCATACGATCACGACCACAACGGCCCCTCACATATTGTTCTTCGTGAAACAGAAGTTATCATATGAATAATATTATTTCTATTAAATTCAGCCGAAGGTCTGAACCATTATCTAAACATTAGACAGTATACAAGGCCATCGTATGACATAATAGTGACACAATTGTCAGTTTTAAACAATTAATATAGTTTTTTCTTCTTTCTATTCAAACTGGTACATTGATATTTTCCAAAAAACAGTTACATACAGTACATACGAAACAATTCAAATCAACTGCACGTTAAATCCAAAACAGTATGGAAATTGGACATTCAGTTGGAAACACTATTGGAATGGCGTAGTTATTCGTACTTTGAAATACACCATTACAGATAATATAGCCGTTCTGGATTTACCATTTTGTGACTATACTGAAAATGGAGAGTACATATGTACTCTACATGTCAACGGTGGAGATTTTGCTGCAACCAGCTGTGTGCACGTACAAGGTGTTGTATTTACTTTCTTGCATGTAATGTATTACCTGATTTACAAGAAATCTAATTTTTATAATGTTTAAAATGGGTACTCGGCATTCATTGCAAAAACACTTATCGCGCTTTTATGTGACAGTTGGCATTTGCCTCGTATGTGGAAGCGACTTGAATGATCCAATCATTTCACCAAGAGGGCGAAGACAACTAGCTAAACCCCGCCACATGTTATTGGAATATATTTACCAAGCCAGGAAAGTGAGCGGTAATCTACATTTGTTTCAATTGTGCCTCTACTTCTAACAGTGTATACCCGAACATTTTTCAAAATCGGAAGTTGCTGTACTGTCCGACCAGGCAAGGTTAGTTGCTTGCAGAATGTTTGACATTTTTAGATGAGTATCCGTGATTTATTCTTTGAAAGCGGATCAACCGAAACAACAAAAATAAAAATTACTGCAAAGGTATGTCATTTATATTTCTCATCAAAATAACAGTGTCCTATTTGAACACTGAAACTAGAAATCATCGGTTGATGGTATCTTTTCGCTCGAAGAAAGGGGGTAAAAATCTATTCTTCCTCCACTTATTCTTTAAATTATGTCAAATATGTTCTCACTATCTGATGAAATAGACATCGACGTTATCAATGCAAGGAAAATATGACTGTAAACGCACTCATTTTTCTTACGACGGGTGCATTTAACATCGTTCTTCATTCTACGTCATCGTACGCCTAATTGCTAACGAATTTGTATGTCCTGTCCTCACAATTGTGTATTCCTTCAAGTTTCGAAGTTGTTATCTGTTGTTCTAAAATTTCATATTGTTTTACAGTTTACTCATCTTTAATGTAAAACGTGTAGTAAGGTTACGACCTTTTGCTGGCAAAAACATTTTGGACAGTTTTTGAAATAAAATCAATACCAGATCTTGCCAAAAAACAATTCGGAAAGTGCATTTCATTGAAAAATTATGTCCTTATTTTTTACCATTTTTTTGTGCCCCGACCACGAATGTGGGAGGGGTATATATATTTACCCTTGTCCGTCTGTACGCCCGTATGTGTGATCCTTTTGGTTTAGTTGTTTAGCTGCATTACTCAGGAACCACTTATGATAGACCAAAGGTATTTCATATGACTGTATAATCATCATATATAGTGAAATACATCCCAACATTAATTGGGTCACCCTTACCTACATTGTACGCTTGAGTGACTTTGATTAAATTAAGTGTTTAGGTCCATTTCTCAGACTTCGTATACATCGTATATACGGAAGAGGCATCCGTGTCTTACAGACACATAATCTGGTTGTTTTTAGTTTTCTGCTATAAATAAATAAATAAATTATCTTTATTTCAAGATCATAACCCTATTAGCAAGAGCCAATCTCCCTGAGGTTCCTCAAAATAGCATTAATATGTACACAAATTTCAAATAGCAAATACACAAGAATTTGGAGAAAACATATACCGGTATTTCAGAGAAAACTAAACAAACTGATATTTACATATAATACACAACTTTATAGTAATAGAAAATGTTCTTAACATTTACTCTTAAATAAAGAAAGTGTTTTACAGCTTTTCACTTCCATAGGTAAATCATTCCATCTTTGCGAACCAGAATACAAAAATCTAATCTAATTTAATCCAAATCCTTGTTTAATCTAATAAAATTTAATCTAATTTCATAGATAACACTACCATGTCTATCTTGTCTTGATTTCAGATAATGGACTGGTCTTTTGTGGTTGTACGAGGAATAAATTGAGGAAGTTGTTACCACCTTCTCCTGTGACAAGTGCCCATTTATCACCAAGTATAAAACTAGTTTGAAAAGGCACCAGTACCGGCATGTTAAAAATACGTATGTGATGTCAATATAAACCAGATAAGTCATATCTGTGACCAGTGTGGAAAATCTTTCAGCAGCCGCTATGGTATGCAAGTTCATACAAAAATTAAACACCAGCAAAAGTTTAGATTCACCTTCGCCGTGTGCAATAAGGGGTTGGACTGTAGAAAAGTGCTCGATCAACTTTAATAAAAAAACAATTACGCGGACAGATGAATTTTAAGATTCAGCAATTAATGATAACGTACAGTAGCAATTGGGCGTACAGTGACGTAAAATGAAGAACGATGTTAAATGCACCCGTCATAAGGAAAATGAGTCATATTTTCCTTGCATTGAAAACGTCGATGTCTATTTCATCAGATAGTGAGAAAATATTTGACATTATTTAAAGAATTGGAACAAAAACATACCATCCACCGATGTTTAAACGGCGATTTCTAGTTTCAATGTTCAAATAGGGCACTGTTATTTGATCAGAAATATAAATGACATACCTTTGCAGTATTTTCTTTAATTTTTGTTGCTTCGGTTGATCCACTTTCAAAGAAAACATCACGGATAATCATCCAAAAATGTTGAAATTTCTGCAAGCAACTAACGTACCTGGTCGGACAGTACAGCTATTTCCGTTTTTGAATACTGTCCGTTTATACACTGTGTTTCTACGAATTTTCGATTAGATTTTGGAACATTTATGTTATTATTTTGTTAATCATTTTATTCGGTTACATTTTACCATTCATATATACCGTGATGGACATTTTGATATGCAACTAATCAGTGCATATAACTACTAAAGTTGTGAGCTCATGGGGGAGGTGTATTCGATACAACATTATGTGATAAAGTTTGTCAGTGACTTGCGATAGGTCGGTGGTTTTCTCCGGGTACTCCAGTTTCATCCACCAATAAAACTTACCGGCAAGATATAGCATAAATATTGTTGAAAGTGGCCTAAAGCACCATGACCATAACCCTAAAATGCAACGTCTTCTACTTAAAATAGAATACACTTAAAAGTATATTATGCATACAAAATGTAGCTAAATAGAAAGGGAGACGTTTTACGTTATTTAGATATTGTACATAAAATAAAATTCATTTTGGCTAAACTGTTTAGGCCCTTTCGTTTTCTGGCTCACAAAGACTTATAGCTTATTTGGTTTTCAAATGTTTTGGCCAAAATATGAGAAAAACCAAATAATCTTAAAATCTTTGGGAGCTAGAAAACCAAAGGGCCTAAATGGAGTAGCCAACATCGGCTAAGGTCAACTATGCCTGAGGGAGGAGTACCTTAGTTTTATCTTTAAAAAGTACATGACTTAGGAACTATAAATTTCAATAAAAATATATATGATAAACCATGTCAGTGTTGAAACACTGACGTCTCGCCGGATAATACCCTAGGACTAGTAGTCCACCAGCGGAGGTATCGACCAAGTGATAACATAGTCAGTTTGTTGTTGGACCGTACCTCTTGTCAAAAACCATTGCATAATGACTTAGGTGTAATTCAGGAAGGTTTATATAATGCCAAATTATTGCACCCTGAGAGGAGTGTTTTGCGTCCATAAAACTAACATGGACCCTACAATGTTATTCAAATGTCTCTACCAAGTCAGGAAAGGGCAATGTGTCAATTTTGTACCTGGAACTACGATTGTTCTGTTGGATTTTGGAACTGTTTCGTCAATGTCGTATTTATTTTGTTTTCCATATCTTTTTATAGGTCCACCGATCATAGCACACAGAAATATGTCATTAATCAATGGAAAAGGTGTTTTGTCCATTTATGTGTTTTCTGATCTTAGGATCACAGACATAGTCTGGATGAGAGAGATTTTTGGTTAAACAACAGATAATGGTTCTGCAAGAAGCTCTATGGAAAGTATAAGGAACGGGACTGTAACCATATTAAGCTATGGAACGCGGGTTACAGTACAGGGTCAACGCATAGAATTTACCACATTGGAATTAAATGTAACAAAGGGAAGATATGTTTGTCAACTGCGGAATGAACATGGACTTAAAGAAGCATCAATTAACATTGCTGAAATAGGGTTATTACTTGACTCGCATGAGAGACCAACTAAGCGAAATACTACAGGTTAGTCCAAAAAAGATGGTTCAATAGTTCAATACATACTTGTTAAACCATTATAATAGACATGTTGGAAGACACAAAAGGGGTAATCAGAAGCTGTAAATCGAAGAAGGATAGGGAATACAATGACCAAAAGAAAAAGAGAGAAGAGAGCAATGAACTACAGAACACTAAAGCTTGAGTAACACGAATCCCTCTAAAAACCGGGGGAGAACTCATGTGCTTCGAAGTTTACAGATGTACTTGTATATAAACAATACGGCTAGGTTTTATATAAATTTAACATATCAACAACATAGTGTCATATGCAACTGTATTCATTTGTGTCACATTTTCATCGATTACAACATGCGAGTTGTATATTAATACCACCCTGCACACCTAGCGGAAGCCACATTCGGACCAGATGTATTACTTGTAGCAACGGGCATTTAGGTCTGATTTCTATATTTTGTGGTCTCTTTCAGGAATTCATTGATTGGTGATGTTAACTCATAGATAAAACATTTGCACATTCCTTATTTCATTTTACAATTACAGTTTTTGTTTCACGTTTTCCTCAAAGAAGGCATGTCCCTTACAACAGGCAAGAGCAACGGAAAGGACAAAGCATTTGAGAATAATTTTCTTATCAGTTTTAGACATTTGGACCTTGTTTGAAATCAGACGATAATGTTTGCAACAAATCAAAAAGTCACGAGTAGAACAACATTAAATTATTGCACAGATTATGAGAAAAACACGTGTTATTTCTATTGAATTTTGCATGAAATGGGACCCTTTGCAAGCATTAAAGGGAAATAACTGCTATCAAAACTTGTGAAACCGCTTAGGTTTAAAGTTAAGCCGGCAATGTACAAATGTATTTATCAAATACATATGTACTACGTGTTCTGTCGTCTAGTTAATCTTATATAGTAGTTGGATTTACAGCTACCTATGCAATCGGTGCATATCGCCACTGATGTTGTGTGTTCGACTCCGCTAAGGGCGATAATGTTTATCAGTGAATTGGTGATTTTCTCCGGGTCCTCCGGTTTCCTTCACCAATAAAACTGACCGCCACGATATAAAGGAAATATTGTTGAAAGTGACGCTGAACACCATAAAGCCAACCAACTAAACCATTTAGTTAATCTTTATCTTGTATTTATTTGTGTCTTAGTTCTATCCACAAGTGAGCAGCTCTATATCTTTGGCAGTATTGGTGGATTCACTGTTAAAACTGTTGGATTGATGTTATCAATTTGTTGTGGTTGGAGGCATCGCCGACAACACACAAGTAAGTTATACATGTTATGCAATTTAAGAAGAGTTTGAAGATACCAATGGGGTAATCAGAAGCCGTAATTAGCAGAACAGACAATGCAAAACGAAAAAGTGCAAAAGGACAAACAATGATCTACAAAACACTACTCAGAACACTACAGATCGATATCAATACTAAGTATTCCTTTTGTGTAGTAAATGTACAGTGTAAGGCCATTTCAAAACGTTAGCTGTATTTACAAATAAAGGAAAGTAGTATAATTCGTTCTATCGTTTTAAAGTTATTCTAGAAACGCCTCGTGCACACTAAATTATATATCTACATTTTTATTCCATTCTTTGTTTACACTTGCTAAAAGTACAATAACAAAATTGGTCATCAACATTTAATATTTATTTGTGATATTTAATACAGTTGTTGACATCACAAAAGTACATCTGAATGTACTGGTCTATAAACATGTGTTTTTAGATAAGGCGTAATATCGTTTGTTATGCTCGTTATTATATGATAAACTTGTATAATGCTTGATGTTTTCACTTTTTAATATGCCTGTTAGGCTGATATATATACTATTGCCTTGTGGAATATTAAGCTAGTGACGTGGACAAGTTAGGGTGATATTCAGAATTTAATATATTAAACTTAGATTATATCCACGCATGGGGGTAATAAAAGGAAGAACAAAACACAGAATACCAGAACAGTTCCAAACCCTAATGAGAAAATCGTATAGACAAGGGGCAAAGTCACAACACATATTAAAATGTAGCAGCTGATTCAAATTAATTACAATCACAATACATAAATTATTTCATTGGAAAGACATGTATAACATTCCTTTGTTTGGTTACATAGTTATTTAACTCTTTAACTATTTTATGGTTATATAACAGATATCAATTCGGTACCATCTGCGCCAGTAATGTAAGTATGATATTAATTGAAGATGAAATGATGGTCACCAATACATTTATGTGGGCGTTGGGGTTGTATGGGTGTTGCTCTTTCGCTTTTGTTGTGTTTTTGTGTTTGTTTTTGTTTTATTGCATTAATAGTTGTTCTGCTTCTTTGTTTGTTTTGTTTCTGTATCGTTAGTATAGCACACACTTAGTTGACCATGAGCAAATGTGTGTTTGTTATAGAAACAATTGTTTTCACATTATGCTTTGACCTGTTTGCTTCAGTATTATTGTTTTACTTAGTGTTCATTTTATAATATAGGAGGCACGCCAACTTATATATCAAATTGTATATCTATCATGCAGATCTACCAGTGTTATAAACATGCGAAGATTTCTTGATAGGACACACGGAAATATGGGAATATTTAATATACAAATCTATCGTTATCCAACTGGAATGATATGAAATCATTAATATGTAAACTAAATTTATTTTTGTACAGCAATAATATTTTTCTCCTTTTTTTTTAAATACTATTTGTATCATAGAAATAGTTTAGTATTACACTAAATACCTTGTGTGCAACAATTAAACGATATAAAATAAAACGGGTATGATGAGGATACTTTCAAAAACGATTAAACACTAAGTGAAAGTGTTAAATTATGTGAATTTTGTGCACGAGGCTCTTCAATATTGCACCATCGCGATCGAAATCTTACGTGAGTAGAATGTTGGTCTGGATCTGCTTGTACTATACCCTCCCTCCCCCAATGGTGTAGATAACGTTACCTGTCTGATAGTTTTGACGGCTTAGATATCACGATTTTCGTTTTGATAAATAGTATTTGTTGTTTGCTTGGTGGTATTTAACTACATCAATGGTGATAGGCACTGATTGCACAGGTAGTTGAAACTCCAACTATCATATGTAGATGAAACCAGAGGATACCACCGACCTGCCGCAAGACACTGAAAAACTTTATCACATAATGTTGTACACCTCGCCCTGATCAGATTCGAACTCACAACATCAATGGTGATAGGCACTGCTTGCATAGGTAGTTGAAACTCCAACTATCATATGATCACGGCCATGACGGCCCCAATAGATAAATAATGATGACACTTAATAAGTAACATTAAAAAAACAATGTTTTTGTACTTTATTGTTATTGTATATTTACAGACCAGTCCAACCGATCGCTGTTGAATTAAATGTTATAGAGAATATAGGTGACACGATTTATGAAGAAATTAACAGCAACGGACACTTACCGGAAGTTGAGGAAACGGACTTCCCGTCTGAAGCATCATTCCCAGACGATATTGAATCGAAATATGAAGATATTGATGATTTACGGACAGATAAACACGAGTATTTAGAATGCGCAACTGATTCTATTTCCGTTGTACAATCAGAGGAAATTCTTCCCCCATCTGATGTGCATAACATTCCTACCCCAGAATATCTCGATCTGGAAGAACAGTCTTCCGACATGCCAACCAAGACCCTTTACCAAAATGAATAACTAATTCGTTTCTCACACATCCTTATAGGGCACACCATACGTTCCATATTATGATTGTGTACAGATATAGTGAATACTACAAATTACTTTTAATAAATCAACCTTAGTATAACAATATATGCATTTATTATATTATGATATTTAAGTTGCAGCAAAGTTTGAACATGCAAGGTACATTGAATAATTTTACTACCTTTTAATTATAATTTTCACCTCAGGGAAATAACTCTAAATATGGCGACAAAGGCTTCTTTGTTCTTCAATTATTCATTCGTATTGATTTTTAAGAAAAGTTTGGAAAACCAAAGGGTAATCAGAAGTCGTAAGTCGAAGGACAGACAGCATTATGGTAAATGTGTGTATGGAGATGCTTCATATATAGCATAAATAACGACATTGGGCACATCATAAAACAAAAGGAGAATATAAGATCGTGGATTCAATCCCGGGTCTGGTAAACCGAAAGACTATACAATTGGTATTTGCTGCTTTACCGCTGCTAATATCATTAATGAGAGGGCAAACACTGATTGACACGGAGTCAGCATATTGTGTCCAAATTTTGCGATATATCTACCTGCGTACTGCTGTTCCAGTGAGCTAATACAATAAAACTCCGGCTAAGCGAGTGAAACAGATATCATCATCATTTCATCAAGCATAAGGAAAGTTTAAAAATAACAAGGAAATTGTCAGAAACGGTAATTCGACATAGGACAGACAATTTAATGGCCAAAAGTAAAAGGACAAAATGATAAATACTTAATACTAGTCGAAATGTGCAAATGAAAGAATATGATAAAAAGATTAATACATGACCTTTTCTATATCCGTCCGGCAATCATCCCTCGACTGCATGTCGGAATGGTAAGGAGGTATGGGGATACAAGATATAATTTAATTATTAGTTTTTGTATTTTACGCTATATGTTGCATAGATTACCATACCCTGTCCACACTGCCATGTATTATGTGCTGGATGTTGTATATATATATACCAGATTTAAATTTCAGTTTCAAAATTGTAATGATTATACATGTTCAAGGGGAGATAACTCAAATTTTATTTTCCAAACGTATCAAAATTGTAACAACAATACGGTGTCTATTTTGATTCTTTATTATTCTTTTCTACACAACATGTCTTATAGTATTACAATTGCATTAGAACTGTCTTGTATTTGAAGAGTTGCCGACGTCAATTAGTGAGTTTACTGTCTCAAATACTCGCTGTACTAGCTCCACATTACCAAGTAAAACTGTATTCTGACATCGTCAACTAGTTAGTACAATACAATTAGTCCTTAAATAATAACAATAAAATTAATAAAACAAATATCACATTCTCAAAACAAAAGTGATGAATACAATATGTACAACATAAGAAAGAGAATTTTATTTTCAAGCCGCGTGTAGAGCCATTGTTCTTTATAACTTTAATAACATGGCAAAATACAGTATGTGTTCATACAAATGTAGATGTCACATTTAGTGCGAACGATGCTTTTCTGGAATAACCTTCCTTATTAACGCAGAAAATCGAAAGCTTGGAAAGCCAAATATTTAAAGATGATCGGAGCGATAAAACCAAAGGTCCTAAACAGGATAGCCAAAGTCGACTAAGTTCTCCTATGCCTGAGGAAGGAAAACCTTATTTTGATTCAATTTTCAACATATAAAATATTTATCGCATCATCTATGCATATTTCTCGGCATTTTAATTTATGCCATTTTAGACCTTTTATTAAGTCCAAATAGAAATATGTTTGTTTTGCATTAGAACTGTCTTGTTTTTGAAGAGTTGCCGACGTCAATTAGTGATTTTACTGTCTCAAGTACTCGCTGTACTAGCTCCACATTACCAAGTAAAACTGTATTCTGACACCGTCAACTAGTTAGTACAATACAATTAGTCCTTAAATAATAACAATAAAAATAAATAAAACAAATATCACATTCTCAAAACAAAAGTGATGAATACAATATGTACAACATAAGAAAGAGAATTCTATTTTCAAGCCGCGTGTACCGCCATCGTTCTTTATAACTTTAATAACATGGCAAAATACAGCGTGTGTTCATAAAAATGTAGATGTCAAATTTAGTGCGAACGATGCTTTTCTGGAATAACCTTCATTGTGTACGCTCAAAATCGAAAGATTAGAAAGCCAAATAATTTAAGATAATCGGAGCGATAAAACCAACGGGTCTAAACAGGATAGCCAAAGTCGTATACATTCTCCTATGCCTGAGGGAGGAAGACCTTAGTTTGATTCAATTGTCAACATATAAAATATTTATAGCGTTGTGATTTGCTATATCATATATTTCTTTCGTCCTTAATAACGAATCGTTGTCACTGTTTCGAATGAGATATCATTGCATGGCTTTCCTCCTTTCCTGTGTCATTTGTAGCACCCCCTTGGCCTTGTTGTATCAATAGATTGCCGATTTCTGCATCATGTCTCTCCAATGTCCTTTTCTCTCTCCCCCAACTTACACTGCAACATGGGACTTTTCTTAATTTTCGTATTTAACACAGCAAATCATTCCTATAACAATAATTACAAAGAGTGGTACTCCCTCACTGATAGTAATGATCAAGGTGACGCTATACTCTGGTGATTCTTCCTTTGTTTCTGTAAGACAGTAAATAATAACATATTTTTTTAAATAATGTTAAGTACTGCGTTGGAATTTGCATATCAAAGATGCCAAAGGGGTAATCAGAATCCGTAAATCGAAGAAGAACAGACAACACAAATGCCAAAAGAAAAAGGACAAAGGGACAACCAACGATCTACAAAACATACACATAAAACGAAAGATCGAGTTACATGAACCCCACAAAAAAACCGGGATGAACTCAGGTGCTCCAGAAGGGTATTTCGATTTTGTAAACTATGAAAATTGAAATACGATACTAACATGGTTACTACTTTGTGTGTGTTAAATGTACAATCATGATTACTACTTTGTGTCTTAAATATACAATTATGATTACTACTTTGTGTGTTAAATGTACAATCATGATTACTACTTTATGTGTTAAATGTACAATCATGATTATTACTTTGTGTGTTAAATGTACAATCATGATAACTACTTTGTGTGTTAAATGTACAATCATGATAACTACTTTGTGTGTTAAATGTACAATCATGATTACTACTTTGTGTGTTAAATGTACAATCATGATTATTACTTTGTGTGTTAAATGTACAATCATGATAACTACTTTGTGTGTTAAATGTACAATCATGATAACTACTTTGTGTGTTAAATGTACAATCATGATTACTACTTTGTGTGTTAAATGTACAATCGCGATTACTACTTTGTGTGTTAAATGTACAATCATGATTATTACTTTGTGTGTTCAATGTACAATCTACACTTGGTCCAGTCCAAGGGCTCCTCTCTTGTAACACGGTATGCAATGTATGTTTAATTTAATTCACCTTAGTTATAAGCAAGCGCTATGATACGCGTGTATCTAACCATACAATATTTGTTTATACATATTTTAGATTTTTCTTGCTTAAAGATTGTATTTGATAGGCAAACAAAATTAAATATTTCTGTAAGAAAGTTTCAATAGTGATGGTCAATAATTCCACCATTATCAACACAAGGACTAATCACCTCCCACCTCAAATCATTGAAAAATAGATATGATTTAAATTTTCCCATAGTGAACTTTCCATTTGTATGCATCAACTTTCTCTCAGCACGTGCATGTATGAAATACTAAGGTGACACGATATTCCGAAGCCTGTTTTCTTCCAAGATTTCTTTTTTAGAGGGTATCTACTGAGCCAACGGTTCCTTGTGATCACTTCAATTTTTTTACTATCGTCATTATGACTTTGTTATAGCTACATAGACAATGGTTCCTTGTGATCACTTCGAAATGTTTACTATCGCCATTATGATCTTGTTAACTGTCACGGGTGAGCACGTATACGTAGTCAAATCATGTCCTTCCTGGTTCATCATATATTATCGGATATGAATCACCGGATTGGTGGCATGAGTAACACGACGGACGGGTGCAACTAGTTGAGCAGTTGCTGCTTAACTTATTCTCTAATTTTGTTTTAAAGGATCTAGTGTTGCTCATTTTGTTTTATTTTTTCTATGCTTTGTTGTCCATGACCATATTTTGTGTTTTCGTATTTTCTCTTTTCACCATTATATTTGCTGTCTTTCTTCGAATTCAGATTTTTAATTAAAAGTACTCGATACAACATTATGTGATAAAGTTTGTTAGTGACTTGTGGCAGGTCGGTGGTTTTCTCCGGGTACTCCGTTTCCTCCACAAATAAAATTGACCGCCACGATATAACTGAAATACTGTTGAAAGTGGCGTTCAACACCATAATCATGACTATGCATATACCACTTACTTGTGCATCTATTGACTGATTCCTGGTGAATTGGTATTTCTGTCTTTCCTACAACACACGTGACAATTAGTTGCCCGCTGCATACATCAAAATAGTGTTCTACCCTCTCTACAACCATGTAGAATATCCCATTAACACTCGTATTTGTCGTTATTAGTCGAGAAATTATATTTTCCTGGAAAATAACAATAATATTTGTTTGCAATAATGCAATGTCTCTATATACAAACACAAGAATTAATGATTAATGATTATTATCGAGCAATACAGTAATTGCCGAAGGTAAGATAGCTGGGGATTTAATTTACATCGTTCATCGGTACGTGCGATTTTTTTTATATGCAGAAAGCAAGATTAGATATACATTTTAACACATAGATTTTCCACTTTTTTTTGTGCTAATGAAACGTCTTCATAAAGGAAATTTCTTTTTATTGTCGGACTCTTAATGATTGACATGATGTTGGTATTGTGATGTACATGTTTTATTTCCTGTATTCTTTCAATTGGATAGCTGAGTACATTAAGGGCATCCGTGTAGTAAATTAAAAATAGCTATGCCTGTGCTACGTGTTTATTTCTTTTAATCGGGTATATTTGTCAGCCAAGTTGTCCACTAGCAATGACAGCAAACTTTATTCAGGTGAATACTACATGCAGTCTCAGTTCTTGTGTATTTGTGATACTATATAGTTTTCGCCATTGTCAATTATCATGTGTTACCTCTGACATGATCTACAACTTGTTGAAGGCGGTCAGTATTTGGTAAAAGTAGAAGGACACGCGAAGATTTATTTATTTTTTTATTTTTGCATAGTTGAAACAATTCCAAGTTAACATCGGAACGTAAACATAATTCAGGTCACTTTCAAATTTTCGGAAAAGACATGAAACCTATAGCTACTTAATTGTTTTTTGCAGAGCATAAAATAATGGACGATTATTTCATGGTCGTTCGATCTCTTCTTGATAACATATATTGAGCAAGTTGTATTGCTGATATATAGCATGAAGACAAAAATGTTGTACAAAATCTATTTTATTAAGAAAACTAAAATAATATTAATTGTAAATGGAATTATATGGTATGTTACTCTATAATATTGCAACTCAATAACTTGAAACCTTATGTAATAATATGAGACAGGCACAACCTGTTTGAAGGACGAACTCCTATAATTTTAAAAGGGAGGCGTGATAAGGGAATGTATTATTTTTTTTCAAGTACTTTTAATTTTTTTTTATTATTTGGCTGGAGTTATCTCTCTTTGACTGTTTAACTGAAGACTGAAGGTATGTTTGTTTGTCAACAAAAAATAGTATAAAATATTTAGATTTTTTAAAAGATCTTATATAGATCGAAACATACTTTACTATAATAAAATTAAGATTCAAATTCAGATGTTTGTTCTCTTTCCAAATATATTCGAAACTAAGCAATATCTTACGTATCTTAGCAACAGATTATGGTGCCATTTTTTTTTATTACAGCCACACTAAAGCAACACGAAAATGCAGGAAATAACGATCAACTGGACAAATGCAAATCCTTCAATGAAATTTCAATAATACGATGATCCGTACACTTTATCTTTTATTTTGAATGAATTTTGTAGCAGATAATTTTTTGCTATGGCTGTTCGGTTCAATTTACCTACGCCGCTCTTCCGCGGAGAATCTCGTAGAAAGAGATTTTTTAATTAGAATTGTATTTCAAGTTTATTTCGATTTTGCATAGGGTACATAATTAAAGAAATGGGAATTTTTCATTAAAATATATATTTTCTGCGTTTCTAAATATCAATTGATCTATTTTTAAAACCTCCGGTGAAAAGATGTTTGGCTATGAACAAATACTAGTACGTAGGAGTCGAAATCGTACAGCCTACAGTTAAAAGGACCTTGTCCTTTATCAAAACTTCCGGTGAAAAGATGTTTGGCTATGAATAGATAAATAAAGTCGAAAATCGTACAGCCTACAGTTAAAAGAACTTCGTCCTTTATAATTTATCAGGCAGAATAAGACAATAAAGAAATTAAAAAAAAACTAACAAAAAAAACATATGTTTATGAACATTCTGAAATACTTTCCAATATAAAACTAGATTACCATATAGAAAATCTAATTTGTAATAATTTAATTGAAGATTTCAATTATAATATGCCAAATATGATGAAAGCGAGTAGGAATACATTTCAGGGAAGAATTTATTAAGTTCCTCGGTTTGATAATCATCATTATATAGATAACTGTGAATCACATGATTTTCTTAATTTAATAAAAATGATAATTTCATAGTATCGTTTTTATTTTCACTCCCGATACATTTCCCGACATTTCGTTGTCGCAGCTGCTTTTCTGTATGTTTTACAGTTATGTCCCTTTGACCGTTTCGTATGGTTTCGTTCTTTTTGAAGGGATACACATGATAGTATATTGCTACACTACATACGCAATATAGCGCACCTAACCTAATTTTGCATTACATTCGAATCGAAATATTTGTTATCCAGATATGAGATTTAATTAAGAAAACTTATGCACTCGTGAGTGCAACATTAGCAAATTTTCCTTTTACATGTTTTTTGATAATGACACTCGTCAATTAGTTATAGTGTAAATAATAAATATTTTAGGTTTTAGATTTATGGTGTTTAACGCCACTTTCAACAATATTTCAGATATTTCGTGGCGATCAGTTGTATTGGTGGAGGAAACGGAATATCCGGAGAAAACCACCGACCTGCCGCAAGTCACTGACAATTTTTTTTCACATAATGTTGATATCGAGTACGCCTCGACTGAGCGGGATTCGAACTCACAACGATAGTTGTGATAGGCACTGATTGCATATGCAGTTATAAATCCAACTGCCATACGATCACGACCACGACGTTCCCTTCAATTAGTCATAGTATATATGAAAAATAAGGAAAGAATGAATAAATTAAAGACCACTAATACATGCATTAAACATTATCGTACACTTCGGAATCGGATACACTTTAAAAATCTTCACAATGACATCTAGATAACCATTTCTAAAACTTGCCAGTACCGTTGTAGTATCTTTATCTGGGTGATCTGAAGAAAAAACCCATCATGAAGCTGAATATGTTTTATTGCTGTTTTATGGTACTATTATGTTAGTTTCGGTTATACACTATAACAAAGGGGTTTTTAAAATCTGTATATCGAAATGCAAGACCATATGTTTTTGCAGAAGCCTTTGATATTTGAAAAATGAGACTATTTCACTACAATGGAAATTGTAGTCTAATTTGGTTTAATTGTGAAATTTTAGTGTTCTTAGCGTCTTTACCCCCAGTTGCAGGATCTTATTCATTTATGTTGGTAGTTTTATTTTGCATACTGATGTCCTACGCGACTTGACTATATATGTTACATGACGGGCGTCTCATTAGAGGGGGAAACTGCTTACCCTTCGCGAGCACGTGAGTTCACCCTAATCGGTTTTTGATAGTGTCAGTGATGCTTAACTTTTTAGTTTTCTGTTTTGTGTTGTGTATTTACGCTTTGTCTGCGTACATTTTGATTTGTTCCCAATGGATTACCATTCTTGATTCCCCTGGGTTTTATTTCTTTCAGCGTTGCTCATATGTTCAGTTTTCTGTGTTGTGTTTTGTATGTTTGTTTGTGTATGTTTGTTTGTCTTCGAACTGTCTATTGTGTATGTTTGTTTGTCTTCGTACTGTGTATTGTGTATGTTTGTTTGTCTTCGTACTGTGTATTGTGTATGTTTGTTTGTCTTCGTACTGTGTGTTGTGTATGTTTGTTTGTCTTCGTACTGTGTGTTGTGTATGTTTGTTTGTCTTCGTACAGTGTATTGTTTATGTTTGTTTGTCTTCGTACTGTGTATTGTGTATATGTTTGATTGTCTTCGTACTGTGTATTTTGTATGTTTGTTTGACTTCGTACTGTGTGTTGTGTATGTTTGTTTGTCTTCGTACAGTGTATTGTTTATGTTTGTTTGTCTTCGTACTGTGTATTGTGTATATGTTTGATTGTCTTCGTACTGTGTATTTTGTATGTTTGTTTGTCTTCGTACTGTGTATTGTGTATGTTTGTTTGTCTTCGCACTGTGTATTGTTTATGTTTGTTTGTCTTCGTACTGTGTATTGTGTATGTTTGTTTGTCTGTGTACGGTGTATTGTGTATGTTTCTTTGTCTTCGTACTGTGTATTATGTATGTTTCTTTGTCTTGGTACTGTGTATTGTGTATGTCTGTTTGTCTTGGTACTGTGCATTGTGTACGTTTGTTTGTCTTCGTACTGTGTATTATATATCTTTTTTTGTTTTCGTACTGTGTATTGTGTATGTTTGTTTGTCTTCGTACTCTGTATTGTGTATGTCTGTTTGTCTTGGTACTGTGCATTGTGTACGTTTGTTTGTCTTCGTACTGTGTATTATATATGTTTTTTTGTTTTCGTACTGTGTATTGTGTATGTTTGTTTGTCTTCGTACTGTGTATTGTGTATGTCTGTTTGTCTTGGTACTGTGTATTGTGTATGTTTATTTGTTTTCGTACTGTGTATTGTGTATGTTTGATTGTCTTCGTACTGTGTATTGTGTATGTTTGTTTGTCTTCGTACTGTGCACTGTGTATGTTTGTTTTTTCTTCGTACTGTGTATTGTGTATGTTTGTTTGTCTTCGTACTGTGTATTGTGTATGTTTGTTTGTTTTCGTACTGTATATTGTGTATGTTTGTTTTTTCTTCGTACTGTGTATTGTGTATGTTTGTTTGTCTTCGTAATGTGTATTGTGTATGTTTGTTTGTCTTCGTACTGTGCATTGTGTATGTTTGTTTTTTCTTCGTACTGTGTATTATATATGTTTTTTTGTTTTCGTACTGTGTATTGTGTATGTCTGTTTGTCTTCGTACTGTGTATTGTGTATGTTTGTTTGTCTTCGTGCTGTGTATAGTGTATGTTTGTTTGTCTTCGTACTGTGTATTGTGTATGTTTGTTTGTCTTCGTATTGTGTATTGTGTATGTTTGTTTGTCTTCGTACTGTGTATTGCGTATGTTTGTTTGTTTTCGTACTGTGTATTGTGTATGTTTGTTTGTTTGTGTACTGTGTATTGTGTATGTTTCTTTGTCTTCGTACTGTGTATTATGTATGTTTCTTTGTCATGGTACTGTGTATTGTGTATGTCTGCTTGTCTTGGTACTGTGCATTGTGTACGTTTGTTTGTCTTCGTACTGTGTATTATATATGTTTGTTTGTTTTCGTACTGTGTATTGTGTATGTCTGTTTGTCTTGGTACTGTGCATTGTGTATGTTTGTTGTTTCTTCGTATTGTGTATTATATATGTTTGTTTGTTTTCGTACTGTGTATTGTGTATGAGTGTTTGTCTTCGTACTGTGTATTGTGTATGTTTGTTTGTCTTCGTACTGTGTATTGTGTATGTTTGTTTGTTTTCGTACTGTGTATTGTGTATGTTTGTTTGTTTTCGTACTGTGTATTGTGTATGTCTGTTTGTCTTCGTACTGTGTATTGTGTATGTTTGTTTGTCTTCGTGCTGTGTATTGTGTATGTTTGTATGTCTTCGTACTGTGTATTGTGTATGTTTGTTTGTCTTCGTATTGTGTATTGTGTATGTTTGTTTGTCTTCGTACTGTGTATTGCGTATGTTTGTTTGTTTTCGTACTCTGTATTGTGTATGTTTGTTTGTTTGTGTATTGTGTATTGTGTATGTTTCTTTGTCTTCGTACTGTGTATTATGTATGTTTGTTTGTCTTGGTACTGTGTATTGTGTATGTCTGTTTGTCTTGGTACTGTGCATTGTGTACGTTTGTTTGTCTTCGTACTGTGTATTATATATGTTTGTTTGTTTTCGTACTGTGTATTGTGTATGTCTGTTTGTCTTGGTACTGTGCATTGTGTATGTTTGTTTTTTCTTCGTACTGTGTATTATATATGTTTGTTTGTTTTCGTACTGTGTATTGTGTATGAGTGTTTGTCTTCGTACTGTGTATTGTGTATGTTTGTTTGTCTTCGTGCTGTGTATTGTGTATGTTTGTTTGTCTTCGTACTGTGTATTGTGTATGTTTGTTTGTCTTCGTATTGTGTATTGTGTATGTTTGTTTGTCTTCGTACTGTGTATTGTGTATGTTTGTTTGTTTTCGTACTGTGTATTGTGTATGTCTGTTTGTCTTCGTAGTGTGTATTGTGTATATTTGTTTGTCTTCCTATTGTGTATTGTGTATGTTTGTTTGTCTTCGTACTGTATATTGTGTATGTGTGGTTGTCTTCGTACAGTGTAGTGTGTGCTCGATGTGCCCATTCCTGATTCCCCGATTTTTGATTGGGTCCATGCTGCACATCATTTTAGTTTTCTGTATCTTGTATTTTTTATTTTGTTTTGCTTGTCTTCGTATTGTGTATTGTGTTCGCAATGGATTACCCATACCTGATTCCCCCTGTTTTTTATGTGACCATAAAATTATGCTATACTAACATTCAAACTCGTCTGGTACTAATGACAACCTTTTTCTGTGTTCAACGATGCCGATTGAACACGAATAGTCCACATTCACATCCATTTCATCAAATTTGTATATCTGAAGAATGGATTCAAATTTGCTTCTCTGCCATCTCTGAATTTCTTCATATTTTGTTCGATCAGCATTGCCACCATTGTATATCAGGATGGAATAGTCTTTGCCACCTAACCATGCAGTTACATTGGATGTGTTGGAACTGATGTTTGGTGTTACAGGAGCACACAGCAATTGTGCTCTCTTTCCAAATATAATGGGAGGATTTGCAATCATCCATTCCACTGTAAATAACAAACCATTTTCTAGATTAAAAAAAAGATAGACATTTTGTCATCCGCCACTCCATGTAAAGACCTTCATATGGAGTCCTGCATGATAAAATATCATAGTATTCTGAATTCAATATGCAGCAAATTTCTTTACACATTTGTATTTCTTATTTCAAAATTAAGAACACAATTAAGAACAAACAACATAATTAATGGCCAAACGACATAATTAATAACATATTGTAATTTGATCTGATTTATCGTTGCAATTTAATAATAATGGAGCGCAGTAAGTGACAAGTATGTTACTAATAGTTGCTATCAATCCTCTATCGCAGTTTATTGGTTCGCTTCATCGGATTAGTATCATTAACTCTACCGGTTTAATTATGAAATGAAAGTTTAATCAGTGATGGCCAACAATTCCACCAATATCGACAACACGAATCATCACCTCTCACTTTTACTCACTGAAGACAACAAATAACACAACATACATGTATCACGTTGGAAATCCAAATCCTGTCTTAAGACAGTCACAACACTGTGGCGGGATACAACCGGTTAATGGGATCCCGAACCTCCCTTAATGATAACTAGATTTCCGGCAGCAACACATATATAAACCAACATTACAACACTTCCACATATTCGCTTCTATTAAAAACCAGAGGCTCCCAGGAGCCTGTATTCGCTCACCTCGATCAAAGCTGCTTTCAATAACAACGCAACTGCACTGGAGCGGCCATCTTGGTGGGAGAACGCGACTGCCGGACAAAATTTTGGAAGAGGATCATCCAATGATTATTCCATCAAAGTTTGGTTCTAATTGAGCCACTGGTTCCAGACAAGATGTTTTTTATGTGAATTTCCCATAGGTTCCTATGTTAATCTAAGTTCAGCTGTGTAGCCATCTTGGTCAGAGGGCGGGACCACCAGACACAAGTTTGGAAGAGGACCATCCAATGTTATCAAAGTTTGGTTCCAATTTTGCAACTGGTTACAGACAAGAAGATGTTTATGCGAATTTCAATAGGGTCCAATATTAAGTTAAGTTCAGCTGTGGGGGACATCTTGGTCGAAGGGCCGAATCGCCGGACACATTATGGAAGAGAACCATCAAATGACTATTTATCAAAATTTAGTCCTTATTGAGCAAATGGTTTCAGACAAGAATATTTTTCTGGGAATTTCCCATAGGGTCCAATGTTAAATTAAGTTCGGCTGTGGCGGCCATCTTGGTCGGAGGTCTGAAATACCAGACACAATTTTGGAAGGGGACCACCCAAGGATCATTCCAGCAAAGTTTCGTTGAGATTGGCTAAGTAGTTTCAGAAGAAATTGTTTTTCTTAATTTCATCCCCCCTTTTTTATTTTTAACTTGGCGGCTATCTTAGTTGGAAGTTGGAATCACCGGACACAATTTTGGAAGGGGGCCATCCAAGGACCATTCCACCATCGTTTGGTTGCAATTGGCCCAGTGGTTTCTGAGGAGAAGATTTTTATGTGAATTTTCCATAGGGTCCTATGTTAAGCAAAGTTCGGTTGTGACGGCCATCTTGGTGGAATGGCAAAACCGCTGAACACATTTTTGGAAGAGAACCTTCCAATGAATATTTCATCAAAATTTAGTTTTTATTGAGCAAATGGTTTCAGACAAGAAGATGTGAATGGGAATTTCCCATAGGGTCCAATGTTAAATTAAGTTCGGCTGCGGCGGCCATCTTGGTCAGAGGTCTGAAATGCAGGACACCATTTTAGAAGGGGGCCACCCAAAATTATATCAGTAGTTTCAGAGGAGATTTTCTTTTATTTCATCCCCCCTTTTTTCTACTTTTAGCTTGGCGGCTATCATGGATGGAAGTCGGGATCATCGGACACAATTTTAAAAGGGGGCCATCTACGGACCATTCCGCCAACGTTTGGTAGCAATATGCCCAGTGGTTTCTGAGGAGAAGATTTTTATGTGAATTTCCCATAGGGTCCTATGTTAAGCTAAGTTCGGCTGTGGGGGCCACCTTGGTCGAAGGGTCAAACCGCTGGATGCATCTTTGGAAGAGAACCATCCAATGACTATTTCATCAAAATGTAGTTCTTATTGAGCAAATGATTTCAGACAGAAGATTTGTATGGGAATTTCCCATAGGGTCCTATATTGAATTACGTTCGGATGTGGCGGCCATCTTGGTCGGTGGTCTGAAATGCTGGACACAATTTTTGAAGGGGACCACCCAAGGATCATTTCCGCAAAGTTTGGTTGATATTGGCTCAGTAGTTTCAGAGGAGAAAATGTCTTGGTATTGTCTTATCTGGATGATAGTGTTAATAAGCATTGTATATACTACGGTACTTACAAATTAAAAATGTTCGAATGATTAGTTACTTTATGTATGTTCATGAGTAGGACACGTTGTATATAAGTTTCGTAGCATGCATTAAATGAGTGACATTTGAAACGGAACTAAAAGCTATAGTGCAACATTCAGACCATCTTATACCATCATATATGCCCCGGCCAATTTTCATTTTTTTCGGATTTAACAGAGATTTAGTGGCGGATAACTAAGCATGGTACAATACCAATTACAGATAATAAACTCTAGTTTGATACAAGCACATTGTTAAACTGAATTATTCATAAATAAGATCAAAGGAAAAAAGTTCATTGATGTTACAAGAATATATATATATATATATATAATTAAAGTCTCTCATATCGATGTATAAATTTTTAGAAAATTTATATATATATATATATAACTTTGAGATCCAGTGGGACAGATATATTGTATGGTTGTCACTTGCTTAGATGTTTGTATAATATACTTTATTTCCTGTGACTGTATAATGCATTCTTCATTATCCTATGCAATATATTAAAAATTGTTGAGTTAGATTGCTGTCAAATTATAATATTAAGTTTATATGTACCATGTGCACACGCTTAGACACATGTCTTATGTCTATTTCTAGATTTTCCTTGCGAGACAAGGTAACACTTCGACTATTGAAGCTCCATTTGTATGGAGCAGATGTGGTCGAGTGGTCTAGGGCGCTGAACATAAGGCTAAGCGATTGCATAACGTCTGAAAATTAAACCAAACAGTGTTAGAATTAGATTTTGAGCTGTCAGATTTTTGTTCTTCCCTCGACGGGATTTGTACTCACATCATTGATGCACTGCAGGACCATTCGCTTAACCTTACTTCAGCTCCGTAGACCACTCGACCACATCCGCTCCTTAAAAAAGAGCTTCAATAATCGTAGTGTTACCTTGTCTCGTATGGCAAATCTAGAGATAGACATGTGTATAAGCGTGTGTAGATGGTACATATATACTTAATATTATAATTTGACAGTAATCTAAGCAAGTGAGAACCATACAATATATCTGTCCCATAAAGTCTAAGATAATCTACCAACCAGAGAACTTAATGGGTAGCGGATCGTCGAGACATAGCGATGCAGCACAAAGAAAATAATTTATAACAGTCTAGAGGATTGTGCAACGATACCGATAATTAGTCTAATTTTGAAAGACATTGAAGAAGGTCATTTGTTGATCGAAAATATTGTCAATATATTTATTGTAACGTCTTTATTGGTATCGTTGCACAATTTTCTAGACTTCTATATACTCTGATTGGGGGTACATTTGAATTCATTTAGTTATGCATACCACTTTCGGTTGATTGTCCGACAAATACCAATACTGCTGGAACTAAGACATGTAAAATGGCCATATCCAGAGAAGATTCCTGAGCAGTGTTTTAGACAGTTCCCTAGAGGTAAAACAATGCTACATATTAACACTTGACTATCAATGCCTAACTCTATATTGTTTACAATATGTTATCACAGTACATCAATAAACATTGTAGGTATATAATTTAGTGCACACGATGTGGTTCGTCATTACTCAACTTTGCTTTGTATGGGGTTCGTTTAAATATGTTTATTGGTACATTTGTATTTATTTTATTCCACTGGTGTCCAGAACGATTTCCATGTCAGATGACGTTGGGTTCGTTAAGCATTAACACGACGTGTGACAGTAATGGAGCAGGGACTACTTAACCTTCCGAGCACCTGAGTTATTAATGGGGTTTGTATTGGTCAATGTCTATTTGTATGTGGTGTATTGCTATTCGTTGTTTGTCCTTTTTCGTTTGGACATTGTATTGTTTTGCCCTTCTTCGATTTGTGGCTTACTTCTTTGGTATCTTCTGACGTTTCTTTCTGGAATTACATTGATCCCGTACTCTCCAATTCAAAACGCTGTCACCGTACAATTGACTTCCCTACTTTTTAAATGTATATGTTTCCCATTTTAAGGCTGATAATAATTATATAAAATCATATGTCATGTATACGCATAGGTCCGATTCATATGTAAGATCATCAATACATGAATATTAAATTATTAAATATTTAAAGAATGAGCTATTACAGGTGTACTAGTAATTTGGCAACTCTGCAAGTCTATTTTTCAAAACCTCAAAAATGAAGATTGTCGTCATCGTTAATAACAAAAAAACTGTTAATTTATTCCACGGGAAACTTGTGGTTAATACACCCGTGAAACTATCATGTAAAAAACTTGGGTGTTAAGCAGGCGATTGTCGAAAGAGGTGATCATACGGCTTGAAAACGACAGATGCTGAAATGATTGATAAAGAAATTATTATATCATGGTACTTACATTGGATGTTCCTTTCCTTTATTTAAAAATCAATAAAGGGGACAACTTATGATTTGTTAGTCTTTGAACTTGGTGGTGGGGGTGCAAATATTATTCATGTTCTTAATGTGTGGGCACCAATTTTTTGCTTTACATTTTAAGCTGATTGCTAAAAACAAATCATGTTGGAGTCAATATACCAAAATTTGCAACATGCTTGTACATTTTCTTTAATCATCTACCTGATTTGTGAAAAGAATCTCCTGATATATATATATATATATATATATGCATTGAACATGCAAATATACAATGTAGGACAAATTATTTAGACTTTAATTACATTTAATTACAATCTCATTTAAATAATAAATTCAATACAAGTTTGTATTCAACTGAATAAATGAGAAAAAAAAATAGAAACCATTACAATATCCCGTTTCACTTTGAGGGGTTATGGTTATGGTGTTTAACGCCACTTTCAACAGTATATCATTGATATAGTGACGGTAAGTTTTATTTTGGGGGAAACCGGAGTACCCGGAGTACCGGGAGAAAACCACCGACCTCTCGCATATCACTGACTAACTTTATCATAATGTTGTATCGAGCATACCTCGCTTTAGCGGGATTCAAACTCACAACATCAGTGATGATAGGTAGTTATTAATCCAACTACCATACGATCACGACCACGACAGCCCCCTATTTTATTTTGAGTACCTATAAACCATTTGTTTACTTAAAACAATACAGCTCATATTAAATAACATTTTAAAAAAAATATCAAAAATTTAATTATTCCTTGAAAGAATGTAATAGTTTAATCTTACCTTTTAAAAACACGTCGCTTCTGACAAAAAATATTGGTTACAATGTGTTGTAATTATTAAAAAAACAATATAAGAAGGAAAAATGTAATCGTAGAAACAACCCTTTCCTATTAATGAGATATGTATTATTTACCATCCAGTAATTTAATCATTTACTGATCATGATCCGTCTTATTTAAGTGGTCCTTTGTTAAATACCAGGTATCTTCTATATATCTATTACGACCCTTTTCATAATACATATTACATAAACACCTTACGTATTACCCTGACAACAATACAATGATGTTGTGACAAGTAAAATGAAGATATATAGATAGGTGAAATGAATCATATAAACACCATTTTCTAATATATGCAAGATAGAAGATTTTCTTGAATATTAAAATTTAAAACAAAGTAGAACGGACAAGGTACAAATATATCGAAAACATTTTTTTGTAGTTTTATTTAGGGGGTTAGGGTTAGGGTTATGCTGATTAACGCCACATTCAGCAATAGTTCAGTTATATCGTGGAGGTCAGTTTTACTGGTGGAGGAAACCGGAGAATCCAGAGAAAATCACTGACCTGTCACAAGTCACTTTACCACATAATGTTCTATTGAGTACACTTCGCCATGAGCGGGATTCGAACTCGTATCTTCAGTGGTGATAGGCCCTGACTTATATTTATTTATTTTGTTTACATATTTTTTATCCATATGTCTTCACTGGCGTCAAAGAGCTCCGGTCGGAAATGTTCCGTCCGCTTCCGGTGCAAGTCACTTAGGCATGATTGACATACAGGCGACGAGCAAAAGTAATTATTATGATCATATAGCATTATTATATCTTGATTCCAGAAGATGTCGTTATCGGTCGATTATTTTTGTTTATTTTTACCTATATGTTTCTGTGGTTAACTTCATCGATTACTCAGATATGGATAAAATGATGGACATAAAGAATGATAAATGCTAATAATGAGCTTGAAAGCATCAAATACGTTTTTATTAATAAATTATATTCACAAATTATGTTTTATGCTTACAATTACATTCTGTTCAAGTTTCCAATGGCGCCTCTTCGAGATGTATCAATTTAGTTTAGTTCTACGTTTCCGATTAAATTCCCGGATAGACAAACACTATTAGAACATACTATATTAAAAAAATAACAGTATTAAATCAGACGGGATTTTTAATGATAGAAACTTCAAATTAAGAAAAAGTTGAAGAAAACAAGATGGGAATCAGAAACTGTCAGTAGACGAACAAAATACATGACAAGCAGTGGTCGACAAAACAATACATATCAAAATTATGATAAAACAACACTAACACAAACAAAAACGGATATGAAGTCATACGCTTCGGATGAGTAGGCCGTTATTTTAACAGACGAATCGAACATCGTTATAGGCGGAAATCGTAACGGACATTACAACACGGAACTCAGAACGTAAAGACACATAACAGGACAACACAAAAAATCAAAGATATAAGCAACAGAAACTCCACCAAAATCCCGGGGATGAACTCGAAGGGTGAGCAGTTCCTGCTGCTTAGAAGACACCCGCCGTGCAACTCATATATACAGTCAAGTCCGGTAAAAGTCTTGGCAGTGATAGAGGAAAGAAAGAATCTACATAAAAAGTAAAAGATCCATTGTCATTTGAGATATGGATATTTTGTAACATAGAGTTTGTGATAGCAGTATAACTGGATGATCTTATAGATATTAAATTTCAATTGTATTCAACAAGCCTTCCAAAAATGATTGGAATTTAAAATGAATGGGGCACTAAAGGACATGGTGGGATTCGAAAAATTTCCGGGAATCTGAAAATATTTGATGATCCAAACAAAGAAAATCTAAGAAGGAAAGAAGTAAAAAGTACAAAAAGACAAACAATGATGGACTGTTAAGAAATGACAAATATGTGCAACTCGAACCACACAGAACCAGCGCGTGTCGCACGGAAGAGTGTGGAGTTCTTGCTCTATTTGATATTAGTTATTTATAACAATACTAGATGCATACATTCACTAAGATTACTATCCAAGGTATGGCTGGTTTTATATTCGGCTAATACCGGAAAAACTTAAGTCGTAATATTCTATTGCATTGACCGGTCACACAATATCATATATTCAGGACATTAAACGTTTACTCTAAATTAATTTATTGATAGGGATATGTTTTTAGCTTTATCTCCGTTAGGGGTTCCTCTTATATAAGGCTTAGGCTAATGGTTTTTAGCACCACGTTTTAGAAACTGGAATAACCCACGAAAGCCATCGACCTGGCACAAGTCACTGACAAACTTTATCACATACTGTTATATTGAGAACACCTCTCCTGAGGTGGATTCGAGCTCACAACGTTAGTGTTTATAGGCACTTATTTTATATGTGGTTGCAAATTCAACTACCATATGATCACCACCACATCGACCCCTCTCTTATATAAGTAAATTCTACTACATAATTAGAAAATTTGTACGAAAGCATATGCTAATATATATACATGTATTAATAGCACTGATTATGGATATTCGAAGGCATTTTGTAAAATATGACTTGGCTAATCTGCTTCAAAACATCCATAATTCCGCTTTTTATAAAATAATGAAGAAAAGTAGAGCTTTTATATTTTCAGATTAACCATATTACGATTTTGCTGTGATTGGTAGAGCTGTTTCATGGTTTGTATTATGTTTTTCACATGACAGATTTATCAAAATCCATGTACTTCAGAAATGGTTTGAGCATATCAAAGGGGTAATCACAAGTGGTAATTCGAAGAAGGACAGACAACACAATGACCAAATGAAAAAAGAACAAACAAACACTACACAGAGAACTAAAGATTGAGCCAGATAAACCCCACTAAAAATCGGGATGATCAACAGTTTCTGCTCCATATGTGCATAGCATTAATATACAGGATGGTAAAGAACCACATAGATATATATTTGATAAATGAAGTGTATTTAAAGAAATGTACTTTAATTTCTAAATGTCTTCATTTGATTACTTAACATCATTATATGTTTTTTTTGGAAATGACAGCTGTCAAGTGTACATCTGAAAGTGAAATGTAAGATGCACAGTAGGTAATCAGAAGCTCTAAAACGAAAAGCTGTCAGATGCACACAGCTATTTGTGAGAATTTGTTCGCACAAAATAAGATTTGTCAATTTCTAAAATCAAGATATTTGCTGGCCATCATTTTATGAAACAATGCTGAACTATTTTGTTTTAAATCTGTCTTTTAATTCAGAGTAAGGAGTGCATTTGTGTACAGGAGGCAATTGTCTTAATGTTATTGCATGTGGATATGGACCTTTATTTTTTTCTTTTCACAATTTTTGAAGGCTTTATTGTAGCCTTGCTAGCGGATTCAGTCATGTTGCGTGATACATTAACAATAACGAAATGGTAGCTGTCAAGTGTACATCTGAAAGGGAAATGTAAGATGTACAGAAGGTAATCAGAAGCTGTTAAACGAAAGCTGTCAGACGCACAGACCCTTTTGCTAGAATTTTCCTACAAAATAAGATTTGTCACTTCCTAAAAACAAATTATTTGCACCTAAATTAGCCATCAGTTTATGAAATGAGATTTAGCTAATTCTTTTATTCTGTCTTTCAATTCAGAGTACGGACTTCTTTTGTACAGTAGAAGTCAAATGTTTTAATATTATTGCATGTGGTGATGGACATTGATTTTTCTTTTCAAAATACACATATGAGCATTGTTGTATTTTTGGAGACTTTATTGTAGGCTTGCTAGTGGATTCAGTCATGTTGGATGATACCTTATATGCAAATATTGGTGAAACAGTAGTGCTACGTTGTCCAATACACATCACATGATCTTCAATCACAGTGGCGTGGTCCACCAAACTTCACAATACTATCTGTTGGAACAGAAATCAATACTTCCTTGGGAAATTATCATCGATTATAATTATACGGTAACCATGACAACGGGGAATTAAATCTAAAAATTAAGAATTTTACTAGAACTGATGAAGGTTATTATCGCTGTATATCAATTGTGAATGGAATTGTACCGGTAATGCTATCATACCTCCAGGTTTACATCAGAAGTAAGTTGGCATAGACCATATTCTTGAATATTACATTTATTTTTGCTTTGCCATGAGGTTCGGAAACATTTTCATTCATCCTAAGTCGCATATACATCCTACCTATGTGTGTTCCGATGAAACTAGTTTACCCCGGCCATTTTTCCTGAAGTACATGCTTTGTTCTGATGAAACTATTCTTACGCCGACAATATCTTTAATTTAAGTACCTGCACCAAGCCAGGATAATTAGTGGTAATGCATATGTGTGTTAGGTAGGTCATATTTCCTCTGTTTCCACGATTTTCCATTAGTGTGATATTCGAATCCAGTGAAAAGAACACACATAGTGCAAGAAGAAAATTATTAGATGACACCGGATATTAATTTGCTTGAAGTCAAGGTAATTTGTTCGAATGGACGAAATGTCTATCGTGGACTGTTAATAAGTTAGTGAGCACTGCAATAGTTTCATCAATAACTGGCTTGTAAATGACTATGATTAAGCTAAGAAGCACTGCTATTATCATGGTTAAGGTGATTGTCTTCTTTAAAGGAAGACTCATCATCGATTGATCAAGAACTTGTTTGTTCTTGTCATGGTGCAGTTGCGAAATTTCCCACTTTGCGTTAGACATCGATCGCTGTGCTGTATGTTACAGCTATATGTTATCCAATATAAATAGATCGTATAACGGTGAACACTAATCGTATGCTGGTGTGATAAAAATGGGTCTCCTTACCAATCCAGAAAAGTGAGAAGTCATATATTGGTGTGTTTGGGGTATTGATTTTGCCTCTTCCTACGATTTTTTTATTGGATTTTGGAAATGTTCCCACAATGTGATATTTTTTATTATCACTTTATTATTCATTTTCCAGATCAGACTGATGTAAGAATTGAATCGGCTGATACGATAGCCATTTCAGAAGGACAAACCTTGACATTAAAATGTAACTTTGATTCTGGCTTGATGAATGTAAAATGGATACATAACAATAATATAGAGATCACAGGATTTCATACAATTGATTCCAAAGGCAGTTAATTAACAATTCCAAACATTAATCACGCCTTCTCTGGCCATTGGGATTGCAAAGTTCAAAATGAAGTTGGATTTGGATCTGATTTTGTCCATATAAATGCAAAGTGTGAGTATGATTAAATGATAAAATCACAACATAGTGAGTAATTAAGTAATTGTAGCTTAGCACCCTATTGACCAATTTTCAGTTTAATTATGCCGAAAACTACGTGCATTCAATAAAATAAAATATGATCATGTCTGCTCTGTACTAGACCAACACTATTTTTTAGGATCATTATAATGCTACCTTACCGAAACAACAGTCCATGGCAAAATGTGTCACTCAACCAGGACACATTATCCTGATTCCTAGCCAACCAGTCTTTGCTCTTACTCCTTAAATGTGTGCATTGTGGAGAAGCAACATATACCAGATTAATAATCTTTGGTTTCAACCGATCGCGGCTCGAACCAATGGTTTATAATGCTGAGAGCAAACACGTTCATCATTCCAGTTAGGCAAAACATAAAACTCGTAGCAAATTTCATACGCAATTATAGTTTTTGTTAATAAAATGTGAATCCGGTTTTTAGTGGGGTTCGTGTTACTCGATCTTTTGTTTTATATGTATGCTTTGTAGATCGTTGTGTTGTACCTTTTCTTTTTGCCTTTGTGTTGTTTGTTCTTCTCCGACATACGGATTATGATTACCCCTTCGGTATCTTCATATTCTTCTTATTTCTCCTATCATTTTCTTTAACTTAATAACTATTGAGTAAATATTTAATACAATAAGTCGGTACAACCTTTCCTTGGGAATAAATATTAAGAATAACATCAAGGTTATAACAATATTTCCCTACGATGCTTAGATTAATTCCAACGTGATACTACTACATCGTATATTGCGCTGCATCATTGACTGCGTAAGGTCTTGTATATACAGTTGTATATTGTATCACTTCTATGCATACCGAATGATTAGTATCTTTGCTATGTCATTATAATTGCGATTTAAATATATTCAATATGCCCACTTTTACATGATACAGCACTACATTTAGCAAATATGATATTAGATTAGAATGAAGATAGAAAATGCATATCGCATGGGGAATCTATTTATTCGGTGGAATAAAACTCGAATAATGCTTGTATGATCTATGTTCACGTATTATTATGTTCATTTAACACTTTTTGATAAAAATACGCTTAATATGACATTGATGTAGCGTGTTTAATATCTAGGGCATATGATCTCCATATTGTTTCATACAATACATAAGGTTAGAATGTCCAAAAGTGTTATTTAACTATTTGCAAGTACTTTTAATACATTATTTATAGATAAGTACATTTGATGATCATTAAAGGGGATTTAAATACCAGGTACATGAATTGTGCAACTGTCATTGTTCTATAGTATAAATATATAATGTATTTTCAAATAACTTCCTGTTAACCTAATTTATATTTGTAAATTTAGATTTATAAATGAATGTATTTGTTTGCATAATATTTCCTTGATAGTGAGTTGCTGCAAACAAGGAATCTGCTTAGTTCAAGTCATCACTCTGAAAATGTTACTTTCTCCCTGATTTCGTCAAACAATACAGAATATCTGTATCACAAATGATAGCAGATATTTTCCTATTCTCGTAAGCATTACCTGGTCCTTTCTTCATTCATGACTTATCACCGGGTTTGTGACTAGAGTAGCACGACGGGTGCCTCTAGTGGTGCATGAACTGCTAACTTTTCCGGAGAATATGGGTTCATCCCCGGTATGTAGTTGGATTCGTGTTGCTCGATCTTTAGTTTTCTGCGTAGTGAATTGGTGATCATCGTTTGTCCTTTTGTCCTTTTACCTTTGGGCATTGCGTTTTCGGTCCTTAGATTTACGGATTCTGATTACCCCGTTGTTTTCTTCAAACTATGCTTATAATTATTCGTGGTGGTATTCGATGTATATACATATTCTCGATTTGTATTTTAGACAAGCCAGTCTTAGTCCAAAACAAAATTTTGGTACAATTGAAAATAGAGATCTTAAAACCAGTTTGCGTAATCATTGACAGTAAAATCTTTTGAAAAAAACCAGTCGTCCTCTGGATGAAATCTTGTAGTGGAAAGATTAGTACTTGGCTTGTAACAGAGATAAACAACAAAGGGAAGAGATTATCCAGCACCTATTTACTGTCTTCAACAATGATACCACTATAACACAAAAATGTTGGTAGTTATTCTGTTCGCATTCGTAATAGCGAAGGCAGCATAGATGTCGCTCTGTACATCATGTATGAATGTATTGATAGATAGCTTGTTGTGTTTTTATATAAAGTAACACATATAGAGTTGAATCTTATTTTGAAGAACCTTGATAAGTCGTTTCCATCCATAACTCGAAGTTAAAATTAGATCCGTTGATAGCACAATGAAACCTGCCAAAACCGAACCCTGAATAAATAAAGCCCCATGTAAGAAAAGAATTGTTAAGTTAATTTGCATAAGCCGAACACATGCAACAATGTATCTATTTCGAACACAAAAGTAAGTCGCAAGGAGGTTGGATTTAGACAGGTTTCACTGTGTATACATGTACGTCTAATGTATCTCAGTTAATTCAAATGACAGGTTTTTTTGTCATCGTTTCCCGTTGTTAAATCCATTTTTTTAAATGTCATATCAAATCTGTCTTCGTTATTGTTTGCAGCAAATATAGTGATACAATTAATAAAAGAAATTATAAATGAGTAGAGGTATTAAAATATCAATTCAATATCAAGCATTTGAAATCCATACCTGAATTGTACTTCTCAGATATGAGCCTCATTTGACAATCTAAAACACGGGTTAATATTGAGCTTAGCCCTTAATTGAAAACCAAATGCTTTTTGTAATTGTGGTCAAAATGTGTTTGAGTCATATTCTAAAATAAGCCTATTGTTTTGTTTAAAATTGTTAAAGTATAATTTAAAAGTTTACTTCATTTGTTTGTTGTTATTTGTTGACACGGGAAGATACAAATATAAGACTTGATATTTGTTTTGAATAATAACATTTTTAACTAATACATGATTACATTGAAAATCTACATTTTATAGAAATATTCGTGTCATCAGCCTTGTTCTGTATTAAATAAAGTACCACACTAAGCTTCATTTTGCTTGCTAATTTCAGATAAATTGCTTTAGGTTTCAAATATGAAATGCTTGCTTAGCCCAACTACGAATACTTCCCCTATTCAAATCTGAGCAGAGAATCTGTGAATTATAAAAAGTAACACGATGACGATTTCGAACATATTGGACAGGAACTGCTAACCCTCTATTCCAAAGCACATGAGTTCACTCTGGTGTTATATGGCGTTTGTGCTGCTCGATCTTTAGTTTTGTGGGTAGTATTTTGTAGGTCTTTGTTTTTCCTTGTGTCCTTGTTTTTTTGGGGCATCATGTTGTGTGTCGTTCTTCGATTTACGGCTTTTGATTTGTATTTTCAAGCCTTTCGTGCTGGTATGTATTTCTTTTTAACAAACCGTCGATGAGCTAAAGGATCGAGTGCTCAACCTATTCCCATTCTAAAAAAAAGGGGGGTAGACCAGAATATTAATTGATGACAAGAACAAGGGAAAACACGATTCGCATTACCATATTTGATATGTGCAAAGAGCATATTATAGTACTTAACATTTTTGGTGGAACGACTATTAATTCTTAAAGCTGTGATAAACGGGAAAAGCGAACTTTGAAGTTTGCTTGCCAATGAAGTGAAAAACAAAAAATACCACACTGTCGGAACAGTTCCAAATTCAATTATCAAAGTTGTAAAAAGAGGCAAAATCGGTACCCCTAACACACAAATATGCGACATTCACTTTCCTGGGTTGATACACTCTTAGTGAAATGTGAGCATAATGCCAACCTTCAAATATAATTGGAAGAACAGCGTTATTATAAAGAATGATATAATTTTTAACATTATGCACAATAGGATTAATCTTCGGATTGATCGGTTAGGGTTATGGTGTTTATCGCCACTCAACAATATTTCAGTTATATCTTGAGGGAGGATCAGTCTTATAGGTGGCGGAAACCGGTGAAAACCACCGACTTGTCGCAAGTCACTGACAAACTTAAATCACATAGTGTTGTTTCGAGTACACCTCGCCATGAACGGGGTTCGAACTTACAACGTTAGTGGTGATAGGCACTGATAGCAGAGGTAGTTGTACATCCAACTACCATACGATCACGACCACGACGGCCCCTCACATATGGTTCTTCGCGAAACAAAAGTTATCATATGAATAATATTATTTCTATTAAATTGAGCCGATGGTCTGAACAATTATCAAAACATTAAACGGTATACAAGGCCATCGTATGACATAATAGTGACACAATTGTCAGTTTTAAAAAATTAATGCAGTTTTTTTCTTCTTTCTTTTCAGATTTGTACATTGATATTTTCCCCAAAACAGTTACATACAGTACATACCAAAACATTCAAATCAACTGCACGTTAAATCCAAAACAGTATGGAAATTGGACATTCAGTTGAAAACACTATTGGAATGGCGTAGTTATTCGTACTTTGAAATACACCATTACAGATAATATAGCCGTTCTGGATTTACCATTCTGTGACTAGGCTGATAATGGAGAGTACACATGTACTCTACATGTCAACGGTGGAGATTTTGCTGCAACCAGCTTTGTGCACGTACAATGTGTTGTATTTACTTTCTTGCATGTAATGTATTGCCTGATTTACAAGAAATCTAATTTTTATAATGTTTAAGATGGGTACTCGGTATTCGTTGCAAAAACACTTATCGCGCTTTTATGTGACAGTTGGCATTTGCTTCGCATGTGGAAGCGACTTGAATGATCCAATCATTTCACCAAGAGGGCGAAGACAACTAGCTTAACCCCGCCACATGTTATTGGAATATATTTACCAAGCCAGGAAAGTGAGCGGTAATCTACATTTGTTTTAATTGTGCCTCTACTTCTAGCAGTGTATACCCGACATTTTTCAAAAACGGAAGCTGCTGTACTGTCCGACCAGATAAGGTTAGTTGCTTGCAGAATTTTTGACATTTTTTTATGATTATCCGTAATTTATTCTTTGAAAGTGGATCAACCGAAGCAACAAAAATAAAAATCACTGCAAAGGTATGTCATTTATATTGCTGATCAAACTAACAGTGTCCTATTTGAACACTGAAACTAGAAATCGTCGTTTAAACATCGGTGGATGGTATCTTTTCGCTCGAAGAAAGGTGGTAAAAATCTATTTTTCCTCCACTTATTCTTTAAATTATGTCAAATATGTTCTCACTATCTGATGAAATAGTCATCGACGTTTTCAATGCAAGGAAAATATGACTGTAAACACACTCATTTTCCTTACGACGGGTGCATTTAACATCGTTCTTCATTCTACGTCATTGTACGCCTAATTGCTAACGATTTTGTTCTGTCCTGTTCGCACACTTGTGTATTCCTTCAAGTTTCGAAGTTGTTATCTGTTGTTCTTCAATTTCATACTGTTTTACGGTTTACTCATCTTATATGTAAAACGTGTAGTAAGGATACGACCTTTTGCTGGCAAGCAAATTATGGACAGTTTTTGAAATAAAATCAATACCAGATCTTGCCAAAAAACAAATCGGAAAGTGCATTTCATTGAAAAATGATGCCCTTATTTTTTACCATTTGGTTATGTTATTTCAGGCAAGTGACATTGGCATTGAACAACTGGTCCATTAGTGTGATATTCGAGTCCAGTGAAAAGAACACACATAGTGCAGGATGAAAATTATTAGATGACACCGGATATTGATTTGCTTGAAGTCCGAGTAATTTGTTCGAATGGACGAAATGTCTACCCGTGGACAGTTATTAAGTTAGTGAGCACTGCAATAATCCTGGTCAGAGTGATTGTCTTATTTTAAAGAAAACTTCACAATAGTGTCATCAATAACTGGCTTGTTAGTACCTACTCTTGGACTATAATTAAGTTACAAAACACTGCTATAATCATTTGTTAGGGTGATTGTCTTCTATAAAGGACGAATCATCATCGTTTCATCAAGAACTTGCTTGTTCTTGTTATGACACAGTTGCGAAATTTCCCACGTTGTGTTAGACATCGATCGCTGTACTGTATGTTACAGCTGTATGTTATCCAATATAAATAGATCGTATAACTGTGAACACTTATCATATGCTGGTGTAATAAAAATGGGTCTAAAAAAATCAGCTTAACCTTGCCACTTTTTATTTATGTCCCCTTACCAATCCAGAAAAGTGAGTGGTCATGTATTTGTTACCTGGTGGGTATCTATTTTTCCTCTTCCTACGATTTTTCTATTGGATTTTGGAACTGCTCCCATAATGTGACATTTTTTGTTATCACTTTATTATTCATTTTCCAGATCAGCCTGATGTCAGAATTGAATCGGCTGATGCGATAGCCATTTCAGAAGTACAAACCTTGACATTAAAATGTAGCTTTGTTTTTGGAATTGGCTTGTTGAATGTAAAATGGATACATAACAATAATATAGAGATCAAAGGATTTGATACAATTGATTCCAACAACAGTTACTTGACAATTATAAACATTAATCACATCTTTTCTGGCCCTTGGGAGGCAAAGTTCGAAATGAAGTTGGATTTGGATCTGATTTTGTACATATAAATGTAAAATGTGAGTATGATTAAATGATAAAATCATAGCATAGTGAGTAATTAAGTAATTGTAGCTTAGCACCCAATGACCAATGGTCAACTTAATTATGCCGACAACAACGTGCATTCAATAATAAAAAAATATGCTGATGTCTACTTTGTACTAGACCAACACTATTAATTGGATCATTATAGTGCAACTTACCGAAACAACAGTCTATGGCAAAATATGTCACTCAATCAGGACACATTATCCTGATTCCCAGCCAACCAGTCGTTGCTCTTACTCCTTAAAAATGTGTGCATTGTGGAGAGGCAACATGTATACCAGATTAATAATGTTTGGTTTCAACCGATCGAGACTCGAACCAAGGGTTTACCATGCTCAAAGCAAACACGATCATCATTGCGGTTAAGCAAACCATAACACACGTAGCATATTTCATACGCAATTATAGTTTTTGTTAATAAAATGTGAATCCGGTTTTTAGTGGGGTTCGTGTTACTCGATCATTAGTTTTATGTGTATGTTTTGTAGATCGTTGCTATGTACTTTGTCCTCTTCGACATGCGGATTCTGATTACCCCTTTGGTATCTTCAAATTCTCACTATTTCTCCTATTATTTTCTTTAACTTAATAACTTTTGAGTAAATAATTAATACAATAAGTCGGTACAGCCTTTCCTTGGGAACAAATATTAAGAATAACATCAAGGTTATTATCACAATATTTCCATACCATGCTTAGATTAATTCTAACGTGAGACTACTACAGCGTATATTGCGCTGCATCATTGACTGCGTAAGGTCTATATATATATATATATATACAGTTGTTTATTGTGTCACTTCTATGGATACCGAATGACTAGTATCTTTGCTATGTCATTATAATTGCGATTTAAATATATTCAATATGCCCACTTTTACATGATATAACACTACATTTAGCAAATATGATATTAAATTAGAATGAAGACAGAAAATACATATTGCATGGGGAATCAATTTATTCGGTGGAATAAAACTCTAATAATGCTTGTATGATCTATGTTCACGTATTATTATGTTCATTTAACACTTGTTAATAAGAATACGCTTAATATGACATTGATGCAATGTGCTTAATATCTAGGGCATAGTTTCATACAATACATAGATTAGAATGTCCAAAAGTGTTATTTTCCTTTTTGCTAGTACTTTTAAAACATTATTTATAGATAAGTACAATTGATGATCCTTGAAGGTGACTTAAATACTAAGTACATGAATTGTGTAACTGTCATTGTTCTATAGTATTTACATAATTAATATATTTTCAAATAACTTTCTGCTAACCTAATTTATATTTGTAAATTTAGATTTATAAATAAACTTATTTTTCTAAATAATATTTGTTTGATAATGGGTCGTTGCAAACAAGGAAGCTGCTGAACCTATGTTTTCTAGTAGTTAAGTTGAAGTCATCACTTTGAATGTTTTACGGTCTCCCTGATTTCGTTAAGCAATACAGAATATCTGTATTACAAATATTAACATATATTTTCCTATCCTCGTAAGCATTGAGTGATCCTTTCCTCATTGATGACTTGTCACCGGATTTGTGACTAGAGTAGTACGACGGGTGCCACTAGTGGAGTAGGAACTGCTTACCTTTCCGGAGCACATGGGTTCATCCCCGGTTTTTAGTGGCATTCCTGTTGCTCGATCTTTAGTTTTCTGCGTAATTATTTGTAGATCATTGTTTGTCCTTTTGTCCTTTTACTTTTGGGCATTGCGTTTTCTGTCCTTAGATTTACGGATTCTGATTACCCCGTTGTTTTCTTCAAACTATTCTGATAATTATTCGTGGTGGTATTCAATGCATATGTATATTCTCTATTTGTATTTTAGTCTAGTCAGTCTTAGTCCAGCACAATGCATCCTGCCAAAACCGAACCCTGAATAAATAAAGCCCCATGTAAGAACAGAATTGTTAAGTTAATTTGCATAAGCCAAACACATACAAAAATGTATATATTTCGAACACAAAAGTAAGTCGCAAGGAGATTTAATTTAGACAGGTTTCACCGTGTAAGTCTAATTTATCTCGATTAATTCATCGTTTCCCGTTGTTAAATTCATTTTTTTAAATGTCATATCAAATCTGTCTTCGTTATTGTTTGCAGCAAATATAGTGATAAAATTAATACAAAAATTCTATATGTGTAGAGGTATTAAAATATCAATTCAATTTCAAGCATTTAAAATCCATACCTGAATTGTACTTCTCAGATATGAGCCTCATTTGACAATCTAAAACACGGATTAATATTGATCTTAGCCCTTTTTAATTGAAAACAAAATGCTTTTTTTAATTGTGGTCAAAATATGTTTGAGTCATATTTTAAAATAAGCCTATTGTTTCGTTCAAATTGTTAAAGTATAATTTAAAAGTTTACTTCATTTGTTTGTTGTTATTTGTTGACACGGGAAGATACAAATATAAGACTTGATATTTGTTTTGAATAATAACATTTTTAACTAATACATGATTACATTCAATACCTACATTTTATAGAAATATTCGTGTCATCAGCCTTGTTCTATATTTTATTAAGTACCACACTAAGCTTCATTTTGTTTGCTAATTTCAGATAAATTGCTTTAGGTTTCAAATATGAAATGCTTGCTTAGCCCAACTACGAATACTTCCCCTATTCAAATCTGAGCAGAGAATCTGTGAATTATAAAAAGTAACACGATGACGATTTCGAACATATTGGACAGGAACTGCTAACCCTCCATTCCAAAGCACATGAGTTCACTCGGGTGTTAGATGGCTTTTGTTCTGCTCGATCTTTAGTTGTGTGGGTAGTATTTTGTAGATCTTTGTTTTTCCTTGTGTCCTTGTTCTTTTGGGGCATCATGGTGTGTGTCGTTCTTCGATTCAAGGCTTTTGATTGGTATATTTAAGCCTTTCGTGCTGGTTTGTATTTCTTTTTCACAAACCGTCGATGAGCTAAAGGATTGAGTGGTCACCCTATTTCCATTCTAAAAATAAAAGGAGTAGACCAGAATGCTAATTGATGACAAGAACAAGGGAAAACACGATTCCCATGACCATATTTGATATGTGCAAAGAGCATATTATAGTACTTAATATTTTTGGTGGAACGACTATTAATACTTAAAGCTCTGATAGACGGGAAAAGCGCACTTTGAAGTTTGCTTGCCAATGAAGTGAAAAACAAAAAATACCACACTGTCGGAACAGTTCCAAATTCAATTATCAAAGTTGTAAAAAGAGGCAAAATTGGTACCCCTAACACACAAATATGCGACATTCACTTTCCTGGGTTGGCACATATACTTCAATAACAAATGGCGCGATAACGCTAGTTTAATAGACTCAAACATCCACTCTTAGTGAAATGTGAGCATAATGCCAACCTTCAAATATAATTGGAAGAACAGCGTTATTATAAAGAATGGTATAATTTTGAACATTATGCACAATAGGATTAATCTTCGGAGTTAGCGGTTAGGGTTATGGTGTTTATCGCCACTCAACAATATTTCAGTTATAACTTGAGGATCAGTCTTATAGGTGGCGGAAACCGGTGAAAACCACCGACCTGTCGCAAGTCACTGACAAACTTTATCACATAGTGTTGTATCGAGTACACCTCGCCATGAACGGGGTTCTAACTTACAACTTTAGTGGTGATAGGCACTGATAGCACAGGTATTTGTACATCCAACTACCATACGATCACGACCACGACGGCCCCTCACATATTGTTCTTCGTGAAACAGAAATTATCATATGAATAATATTATTTCTATTAAATTGAGCCGAAGGTCTGAACCATTATCTAAACATTAGACAGTATACAAGGCCATCGTATGACATAATAGTGACACAATTGTCAGTTTTAAACAACTAATACAGTTTTTTCTTCTTTCTTTTCAGATTTGTACATTGATATTTTCCCCAAAACAGTTACATACAGTACATAGCAAAACATTCAAATCAACTGCCCGTTAAATCTAAAACAGTATGGAAATTGGACTTTCAGTTTAAAACACTATTGGAATGGCCTAGTTATTCGTACTTTGAAATACACCATTACAGATAATATAGCCGTTCTGGATTTACCATTCTGTGACTATGCTGATAATGGAGAGTACACGTGTACTCTACATGTCAACGGTGGAGAGTTTGCTGCAACTAGATGTGTGCACATACAAGGTGTTGTATTATCTATAGATAAGTACAATTGATGATCCTTGAACGTGATTTAAATACCAGGTACATGAATTGTGTAACTGTCATTGTTCTATAGTATAAATATATAATATATTTTCAAATAACTTCCTGCTAACCTAATTTATATTTGTAAATTTAGATTTATAAATGAATTTGTTTGTTTGCATAATATTTCCTTAATAGTGGGTTGCTGCAAACAAGGAATCTGCTTAGTTCAAATCATCACTCTGAAAGTTTTACGGTCTCCCTGATTTCGTCAAAAAATACAGAATATCTGTATCACAAATGATAACAGATATTTTCCTATTCTCGTAATCATTACCTGGTCCTTTCCTCATTCATGACTTATCACCGGGTTTGTGACTAGAGTAGCACGACGGGTGCCACTAGTGGTGCATGAACTGCTTAATTTTCCGCAGAACATGGGTTCATCCCCGGCTTTTAGTTGGATTCGTGTTGCTCGATCTTTAGTTTTCTGCGTAGTGATTTGGTGATCATTGTTTGACCTTTTGTCCTTTTACCTTTGGGCATTGTGTTTCCGGTCCTTAGATTTACGGATTCTGATTACCCCGTTGTTTTCTTCAAACTATGCTTATGATTATTAGTGGTGGTATTCGATGTATATACATATTCTCGATTTGTATTTTAGACAAGCCAGTCTTAGTCCAAAACAAAACTTTGGTGCAATTGAAAACAGAGATCTTAAAACCAGTTTGCGTATCATTGACAGTAAAATCTTTTGAATAACCAGTGGTCCTCTGGATGAAATTTTGTAGTGGAAAGATTAGTACTTGGCTTGTAACAGAGATAAACAACAAAGGGAAGAGATTATCCAGCACCTATTTCCTGTCTTCAACAATAATACCACTATAACACAAAGATTTTGGTAGTTATTCTGTTCGCATTCGTAATAGCGAAGGCAGCATAGATGTCGCTCTTTACATCACGTATGAATGTATTGATAGATAGCTTGCTGTCTTTTTTTTTATATAAAGTAACACATATAGAGTTGAATCTTATTTTCAAGAACCTTGATAAGTCGTTTTAATCCATAACTCGAAGTTAAAATTAGATCCGTTTGGAGCACAATGAATCCTGCCAAAACCGAACCCTGAATAAATAAAGCCCCATGCAAGAAAAGAATTGTTAAGTTAATTTGCATAAGCCGAACGCATACAAAAATGTATCGCAAAGAGGTTGGAATTAGACAGGTTTCACTGTGTATACATGCAAGTCTAATTTATCTCGGTTAATTCAAATGACTGGTTTTTTTTTCATCGTTTCCGTTGTTAAATCCATTTTTTTTAAATGTCATATCAAATCTGTCTTCGTTATTGTTTGCAGCAAATAAAGTGATAAAATTAATACAAAAATTATAAATGTGTAGAGGTATTAAAATATCAATTCAATGTCAAGCATTTGAAATCCATACCTGAATTGTACTTCTCAGATATGAGCCTCATTTGACAATCTAAAACACGGGTTAATATTGAGCTTAGCCCTTAATTGAAAACCAAATGCTTTTTGTAATTGTGGTCAAAATGTGTTTGAGTCATATTTTAAAATAAGCCTATTGTTTTGTTTAAAATTGTTAAAGTATAATTTAAAAGTTTACTTCATTTGTTTGTTGTTATTTGTTACATAAAGTACATACGAAACAATTCAAATCAACTGCACGTTAAATCCAAAACAGTATGGAAATTGGACATTCAGTTGGAAACACTATTGGAATGGCGTAGTTATTCGTACTTTGGAATACACCATTACAGATAATATAGCCGTTCTGGATTTACTATTCTGTGACTATGCAGATAATGGAGAGTACACATGTACTCTACATGTCAACGGTGGAGATTTTGCTGCAACCAACTTTGTGCACGTACAAGATGTTGTATTTACTTTCTTGCATGTAATGTATTGCCTGATTTACACGAAATCTAATTTTTATAATGTTTAAGATGGGTACTCGGCATTCGTTGCAAAAACACTTATCGCGCTTTTATGTGACAGTTGGCATTTGCTTCGCATGTGGAAGCGACTTGTATGATCCAATCATTTCACCAAGAGGGCGCAGACAACTAGTTTAACCCCGCCACATGTTATTGGGATATATTTACCAAGCCAGGAAAGTGAGCGGTAATCTACATTTGTTTCAATTGTGCCTCTACTTCTATCAGTGTATACTCAGACATTTTTCAAATTGTTCTCACTATCTGATGAATTAGACATCGCCGTTTTCAATGCAAAGAAAATATGACTGTAAACGCACTCATTTTCCTTACGACGGGTGCATTTAACATCGTTCTTCATTCTACGTCATTGTACGCCTAATTGCTAACGATTTTTTCTGTCCTGTCCGCACAATTCTGTATTCCTTAACGTTTCGAAGTTGCTATCTGTTGTTCTAAAATTTCATACTGTTTTACAGTTTACTCATCTTTAATGCAAAACGTGTGGTAAGGTTATGACCTTTTGCTGGTAAAAAGATTATGGACAGTTTTTTAAATAAAATCAATACCAGATCTTGCCAAAAAACAAATCGGAAAGTGCATTTCATTGAAAAATTATGTCCTTAATTTTTACCACTTTGCTATGCCCCGACCACGAATGTGGCAGGGGTATATATATTTACCCTTGTCCGTCTGTACGTCCGTATGTGTGATCCTGTTGGTTAAGTTGTTTCGCTGCATTTCTCAGGAACCACTTATGATAGACCAAAGGTATTTCATATGACTGTATAATCATCATATATAGTGAAGCACATCCCAACATCAATTGGGTCACCCTGACCTACATTGTACGCTTGAGTGACTTTGGTTAAATTAAGTGTTTAGGTCCATTTCTCAGACTTCGTATATATCGTATATACGGAAGGGGCATCCGTGTCTTACAGACACATAATCTGGTTGTTTTTAATTTTCTGTTATAAATAAATAAATAAATTACCTTTATTTAAAGAGTATAACCCCATTAGCGAGAGCCAATCTCCCTGAGGGTTCTCAAAGTAGCATTAATATGTACAACGATTTTACATAGCAAATATAAAAGAATTTGGAGAAAACATATACCGGTATTTCAGAGAAAATAAGACAAACTGATATTTACATTAAAGCATAACAACTTTATAGTGACAGAAAATGTTCTTAACATTTACTCTTAAATGAAGAAAGTGTTTTACAGCTTTTCACTTCCAGAGGTAAATCATTCCATATTTGCGAACCAGAATACAAAAATATAATCTAATTTAATCCAAATCCTTGTTTAATCTAATAAAATTTAATATAATTTCATAGATAACACTACCATGTCTATCTTGTCTTGATTTCAGATAATGGACTGGTCTTTTGTGGTTGTACGAGGAATCAATTGAGGAAGTTGCTACCACCTTCTCCTGTTACAAGTGCCCATTTACCACCAAGTATAAAACTAGTTTGAAAAGGCACCAGTACCGAAAAATACGGTATGTGATGTCAATATAAACCAGATAAGCCATATTTGGTGACCAGTGTGGAAAATCTTTCCGCAGCCGTTATTGTATGCAAGTTCATACAAAAATTAAACACCAGCAAAAGCTTAGATTCACCTTCGCCGTGTGCAATAAGGGGTTAGACTGTAGAAAAGTGCTCGATCAACTTTAACAAAAAACATTTACGCGAACAGATGAGTTTTAAAATTCAGCAATTAATGATAATGTACAGTAGCAATTAGGCGCACAGTGACGTACAATGCAGAATGATGTTAAACGCACCCGTCAAAAGGAAAATGAGTCATATTTTCCTTGCATTGAAAACGTCGATGTCTATTTCATCAGATAGTGAGAAAATATTTGACATTATTTATAGAATTGGTGGGGAAAAAGTAGATTTTTACCCCCTTTCTTCGAGCGAAAACATACCATCCACCAATGTTTAAACGGTGATTTCTAGTTTCAATGTTCAAATAGGGCACTGTTAATTGATAAGAATTTTCCATATTTTTTTTTTATTTTTGTTGCTTCTGTTGATCCACTTTCAAAAAAAACCTCACGGATAATCAACCAAAAATGTGGAAATTTCTGCAAGCAACTAACCTTACCTGGTCGGACAGTACAGCTATTTCCGTTTTTGAAAACTGTCCGTTTATGCACTGTTCTTCTACGAATTTTCAATTAGATTTTTGAACTTTTCTGTTATTATTTTGTTAATCATTTTATTCGGTTACATTTTACCATTCATATATACCGTGATGGACATTTTGATATGCAACTAAGCAGTGCATATAACTACTAAAGTTGTGAGCTCATGGGGAGGTGTATTCGATACAACATTATGTGATAAAGTTTATCAGTGACTTGCGGTAGGTCGGTGGTTTTCTCCGGGTACTCCAGTTTTCTCCACCAATAAAACTGATAGGGAAGATATAACATAAATATTGTTGAAAGTGGCCTTAAACACCATGACCATAACCCTGAAATGCAACGTCTCCTACTTAAAATAGAATACACTTAAACGTATAGTATGCATACAAAATGTAACTAAATAGAAAGGGAGACGTTTCACATTATATAAATATTGTACATAAAATAAAATTCAATTTGGCTACGCTGTTTAGGCCCTTTGGTTTTCTGGCTCACAACGACTTATAACTTATTTGGTTTTCAAATGTTTTGGCTTTGAGCGTACCTGATGAAGGCTATTCCAGAAACGCATCGTGCGCGATATATAGATTTTTTTTTTATTTCTGATGTAGTAATGCTATTTAGTTAATCTTTATCTTTTATTTATTTGTGTCTTAGTTCTATCCACAAGTGAGCAGCTCTATATCTTTGGCAGTATTGGTGGATTCGCTGTTAAAACTGTTGGATTGATGATATCAATTTGTTGTGGTTGGAGGCATCGCCGACAACACACAAGTAAGTTATACATGTAGTATAATTCGTTCTATCGTGTTAATGTTATTCTAGAAACGCCTCGTGCACACTAAATTATATATCTACATTTTTATTCCATTTTTTTTTACACTTGTTAAAAGTACAATAACAAAATTGGTAATCAAAATGTAATATTTATTTGTGATATTTAATACAGTTGTTGACATCACAAAAGTACATCTGAATGTACTGCTCTATAAACATGTGTTTTTAGATAAGGCGTAATATCGTGTGTTATGCTCGTTATTATATGATAAACTTGTATAATGCTTGATGTTTTCACTTTTTAATATGCCTGTTAGGCTGATATATATACTATTGCCTTGTGGGATATTAAGCTAGTGATGTGGACAAGTTAGGGTGATATTCAGAATTTAATATATTAAACCTAGATTATATCCACGCATGGGGTAATAAAAGGAAGAACAAATCACAAAATACCAGAACAGTTCCAAACCCTAATGAGAAAATCGCATAGACAAGGGGAAAAGTCACAACACATATTAAAATGTAACAGCTGAGTCAAATTAATTACAATTACAATACATATAAATTATTTCATCGGAAAGACATGTATAACATTCTTTTGTTTCGTTACATAGTTATTTAACTCTTTAACTATTTTATGGTTATATAACAGATATCAATTCGGTACCATCTGAGCCAGTAATGTAAGTATGATATTAATTGAAGATGAAATGATGGTCACCAATACATGTATGTGGGCGTTGGTGTTGTATGGGTGTTGCTCTTTCGCTTTTGTTGTGTTTTTGTTTTTGTGTTTGTTTTTGTTTTATTGCATTAGTAGTTGTTCTGCTTCTTTGTTTGTTTAGTTTCTGTATCGTTAGCATAGCACAAACTTAGTTGACCATGCGAAAATGTGTGTTTGTTATAGAAACAAATGTTTTCACATTATGCTTTGACCTGTTTGCTTCAGTATTATTGTTTTACTTGGTGTTCATTTTATAATATAAGAGGCACCCCAACTTATATATCAAATTGTATATCTAGCATGCAGATATACCAGTGTTATAAACATGCTAAGACTTCTTGATAGGACACAGGGAAATATGGGAATATTTAATATACAAATCTACCGTTATCCAACTGAAATGATATGAAATCATTAATAGGTAAACTAAATTTATTTTTGTACAGCAATACTATTTTTCTCCTTTTTTTTTAAATACTATTTGTATCATAGAAATATTTTAGTATTACACTAAATACCTTGTGTGCAACAATTAAACGATGCAAAATAAAACGGGTATGATGAGGATACTTTCAAAAACGATTACACACTAAGTGAAAGTGTTAAATTATGTGATTTTTGTGCACGAGGCTCTTCAATATGGCAGCATCGCGATCGAAATCTTACGTGAGTAGAATGTTGGTCTGGATCTGCTTGTACTGTACCCTCCCTCCCCCAATGGCGTAGATGACGTTACCTGTCTGATAATTTTGACGACTTAGATATCACGATTTTCGTTTTGATAAATAGTATTTGTTGTTTGCTTGGTGGTGTTTAACAACATCAATGGTGATAGGCACTGCTTGCACAGGTAGTTGAAACTCCAACTATCATATGATCACGGCCATGACGGCCCCAATAGATAAATAAAGATGACACTTAATAAGTAACATTAAAAAAACAATGTTTTTGTACTTTATTGTTATTGTATACTTACAGACCAGTCCAACCAATCGCTGTTGAATTAAATGTTATAGAGAATATAGGTGACACGATTTATGAAGAAATTAACAGCAACGGACACTTACCGGAAGTTGAGGAAACGGACTTCCCGTCTGAAGCATCATTCCCAGACGATATTGAATCGAAATATGAAGATATTGATGACTTACGGACAGATAAACACGAGTATTTAGAATGCGCAACTGATTCTATTTCCGTTGTACAATAAGAGGAAATGTTTCCCTCATCTGATGTGCATAACATTCCTACCCCAGAATATCTCGATCTGGAAGAAAAGTCTTCCGACATACCAACCAAGACCCTATATCAAAATGAATAACTAATGTTCAGGCAATTCGTTTCTCACACATCCTTATATGGCACACCATACGTTCCATATTATATCAAGATGATTATTAATTCCTAATGATTGTGTACATATATAGTGAATACTTTTAATAAATCAACCTTAGTATAACAATATATGCATTTATTATATTATGATATTTAAGTTGCAGCAAAGTTTGAACATGCAAGGTACATTGAATAATTTTACTACCTTTTCATTGTAATTTTCACCTCAGGGAAATAACTCTAATTATGGCGACAAAGGCTTCTTTGTTCTTCAATTATTCATTCGTATTGATTTTTAAGAAAAGTTTGGAAAACCAAAGGGTAATCAGAAGTTTTAAGTCGAAGGACAGACAGCATTATGGTATATGTGTGTATGGAGATGCTTCATATATAGCATAAATAACGACATTGGGCACATCATAAAACAAAAGGAGAATATAAGATCGTGAATTCAATCCCGGGTCTGGTAAAACCAAAGACTATACAATTGGTATTTGCTGTTTTACCGCTGCTAATATCATTAATGAGAGGGCAAACACTGATTGACACGGAGTCAGCATATTGTGTCGAAATTGTGCGATATATCTACCTGCGTACTGCTGTTCCAGTGAACTAATACAATAACAATCCGGCTAAGCGAGTTGGTGAAACAGACATCTTCATCATCTCATCAAGTATAAGGAAAGTTTAAGAATAACAAGGAAATTGTTAGAAACGGTAATTCGACATAGGACAGACAATTTAATGGCCAAAAGTAAAAGGACAAAATGATAAATACTTAATACTAGTCAAAATGTGCAAATGAAAGAATATGATAAAAAGATTAATACATGACCTTTTCTATATCCGTCCGGCAATCATCCCTCGACTGGAATGGTAAGGAGGTATGGGGATACAAGATATAGTTTTGTTATTAGTTTTTGTATTTTACGCTATATGTTGCATAGATTACCATACCCTGTCCACACTGCCATGTATTATGTGCTGTATGTTGTATATATATATACCAGATTTAAATTTCAGTTTCAAAATTGTAATGAGTATACATGTTCAAGGGGAGATAACTCAAATTTCATTTTCCAAACGTATCAAAATTGTAACAACAATACGGTGTCTATTTTAATTCTTTATTATTCTTTTCTACACAACATGTCTTACAGTATTACAATTGCATTGGAACTGTCTTGTATTTGAAGAATTGCCGACGTCAATTAGTGAATTTACTCTCTCAAATACAAGCTGTACTAGCTCCACATTACCAAGTAAAGCTGTATTCTGAAACCATCAACTAGTTAGTACAATACAATTAGTCCTTAAATAATAACAATAAAAATAAATAAAACAAATATCACATTCTCAAAACAAAAGTGATGAATACAATATGTACAACATCAGAAAGAGAATTCTATTTTCAAGCCGCATGTACAGCTATCGTTCTTTTTAACTTTAATAACATGGCAAAATACAGCATGTGTTCATAAAAATGTAGATGTAAAATTTAGTGCGAACGATGCTTTTCTGGAATAACCTTCATTATGTACGCTGAAAATCGAAAGATTAGAAAGTCAAATAATTCAAAATAATCGGAGCGATAAAACCAAAGGGTCTTAACAGGATAGCCAAAGTCGGCTAAGTTCTCCTATGCCTGAGGAAGGAAAACCTTAGTTTGATTCAATTTTCAACATATAAAATATTTATCGCATCATCTATGCATATTTCTCGGCATTTTAATTTATGCCATTTTAGACCTTTTATTAAGTCCAAATAGAAATATGTTTTTTTGCATTAGAACTGTCTTGTATTTGAAGAGTTTCCGACATCAATTAGTGATTTTACTGTCTCAAATACAAGCTGTACTAACCACACATTACCAAGTAAAGCTGTATTCTGACACCGTCAACTAGTTAGTACAATACAATTAGTCCTTAAATAATAACAATAAAAATAAATCAAACAAATATCACATTCTCAAAACAAAAGTGATGAATACAATATGTACAACATAAGAAAGAGAATTCTATTTTCAAGCCGCGTGTACAGCTATCGTTATTTATAACTTTAATAGCATGGCAAAATGCAGCATGTGTTCATAAAAATGAAGATGTCAAATTTAGTGTGAAGGATGCTTTTCTGGAATAACCTTCATTATGTACGCTGAAAATCGAAAGATTAGAAAGACAAATAATTTAAGATGATCGGAGCGATAAAACGAAAGGGCTAAACAGGATAGCCAAAGTCGGCTAAGTTCTATTATGCCTGAGGGAGGATAACCTTAGTTTGATTCAATTGTCAACATATAAAATATTAATCGCATCATCTATGCATATTTCTCTGCATTTTAATTTATGCCATTTTAGACCTTTTATTAAGTCCAAATAGAAATATGTTTTTTTGCATTAGAACTGTCTTGTATTTGAAGAGTTTCCGACATCAATTAGTGATTTTACTGTCTCAAATACAAGCTGTACTAACCACACATTACCAAGTAAAGCTGTATTCTGACACCGTCAACTAGTTAGTACAATACAATTAGTCCTTAAATAATAACAATAAAAATAAATCAAACAAATATCACATTCTCAAAACAAAAGTGATGAATACAATATGTACAACATAAGAAAGAGAATTCTATTTTCAAGCCGCATGTACAGCTATCGTTCTTTTTAACTTTAATAACATGGCAAAATACAGCATGTGTTCATACAAATGTAGATGTCAAATTTAGTATGAACGATGCTTTTCTGGAATAACCTTCATTATGTACGCTCAAAATCGAAAGATTAGAAAGCCAAATAATTTAAAATGATCGGAGTGATACAACCACAAGGCCTAAACAGGATAGCCAAAGTCGGCTAAGTTCTCATATGCCTGAGGGAGGAAAACCTTAGTTTGATTCAATTGTCAACATATAAAATATTTATAGCGTTGTGATTTTCTATATCATATATGTCTTTCGTCCTTAATAACAAATCATTGTAAATGTTTCTGGGGATTTATCATTTCATGGTTTTCCTCATGTCTTATGTCATCTGTAGCACGCCCTTGGCCTTGTTGTATCAATTGATTGACGAAATTTGTAAGATGTCTCACCAATGGCCTTTCCTCTCCCTTCCACCTTACACTGCATGATAGGACTTTTTTTTTATTTTCCGTATTTAGCAAGGCAACTCATTGCTATAACAAGAATTGCAAAGAGCAGTACTCCCTCACTGATAGAAATGATCAAGCTGTCGCTATACTCTGATGATTCATCCTTTGTTTCTGTAAGGCAGTAAATAATAGCATAATTGTTTAAATAATGTTATGTACTGCGTTTGATTTTGCATATCAGAGATACCAAAGGGGTAATCAGAATCCGTAAATCGAAGAAGAACAGACAACACAAATGGCAAAAGAAAAAGGACAAAAGGACAAACAACGATCTACAAAACATACACATACAACGATTGATCGAGTAACATGAACCCCACAAAAACCGGGGTGAACTCAGGTGCTCCGGAAGGGTAATTCGAGGCAAATATTCATGGTTCGATGCATTGACTCAGAATACATTTTAGTTCATCATTTTTTTAAAACTATGAAAATTGAAATACGATACTAGCATGGTTACTACTGTGCGTGTGTTAAATGTACAATCACGATTACTACTTTGTGTGTTAAATTTACAATCACGATTACTACTTTGTGTGTTAAATGTACAATCATAATTACTACTTTGTGTGTTAAATGTACACTCATGATTACTACTTTGTGTGTTAAATGTACAATCACGATTACTACTTTGTGTGTTAAATGTACAATCACGATTACTACTTTGTGTGTTAAATGTACAATCATGATTACTACTTTGTGTGTTAAATGTACAATCATGATTACTACTTTGTGTGTTAAGTGTACAATCATGATTACTACTTGGTGTGTTAAGTGTACACTCATGATTACTGCTTTATGTGCTAAATGTACAATCTACACTTGGTCCAGTCCAAGGGTTCCTGTCTTGGAACACGGTATGCAATGTATATTTAATTTAATTCACCTTATTTATAAGTAAGCGCTATGATGCGCGTGTAACTAACCATACAATATTTTGTTATGCGTATTTTAGATTTTTTCTTGCTTAAAGATTGTATTTGATAGGCAAAAAAAAAAATATTTCTGTAAGAAAGTTTCAATAGTGATGGTCAATAATTCCACCGTTATCAACAAAAGGACTATTCACCTCCCACCTCAAATCACTGAAAAATAGAGATGATTTAAATTTTCCCATCGTAAACTTTCCATTTGTATGCATCAACTTTCTCTCAGCACGTGGATGTATGAAATACTAAGGTGACACGATATTCCGGAACCTGCTTTCTTCCAAGATTTCTTTTTTAGAGGGCATATACAGAGCCAACGGTTCCTTGTCATAACTTCAATTTTTTTAATATGGTCACTATGACTTTGTTAAAGCTACAGAGCCAACGGTACCTTGTGATCACTTCAATTTGTTTACAATCGCCATTATGACCTTATTAACTGTCACGGATGAGCACGTATATTTTCTGTTGCTCGTAGTCATAGTTTGTGCTTTCGTCTTTTCTCTTTTCACCATTATATTTGCTGTCTTTCTTCGAATTAAGATTTTCAATTAAAGGTACCCGATACAACATTATGTGATAAAGTTTGTTAGTGACTTGTGGCAGGTCGGTGGTTTTCTCCGAGTACCCCGGTTTCCTCCACAAATAAAATTGACCGCCACGATATAACTGAAATATTGTTGAAAGTGGTGTTAAACACCATAATCATAAACCCTTTCGTCTTTTCAAGCGTATAGTATAAGGCTGGTATAAAGAAATGTTATTGTAGCTTGATGACTATAAATATACCACTTACTTGTGCATCTATTGAATGATTCCCGGTGAATTGGTATTACTGTCTTTCCTACAACACACGAAACAATTAGTTGCCCGCTGCATACATCATCATAGTGCTCTACCCTCTCCACAACCATGTAGAATATCTCATTAGCACTTGTCTTTGTCGCTATCCGTCGAGAAATTATATTTTCCTGGAAAATAACAATAATCTTTTTTGCAATAATACAATGTCTCTAAATACAAACCCAATAATTAATGATTAATGATTATTATCGAGCAATACAGTAATTGCCGAAGGAAAGACAGCTCGGGATTGAATGTTCATCGTTCATCGGTCACGTGCGAATTTTTTGATCTTCAGAATACATTTTATCACATAGATTTTCCACTTTTGATTGTGCTAAAGAAACGTTTTATAATGAAACTTTTTCTTCGTTGTCGGACTCTAACTGAATTATGCAACGTTCGCTTTGTGACGTGCATATTTTATTTTGCTGAGTGAAATTCCGGATTTATATCACTTGGATATCTGAGTATATTAAGAGCATCCTCGTAGTAAATTACAAATAGCTACACCTGTGCTACGTGTACATATCTTTTAATCGGGTAAGTTGTCCACTAGCAATGACAGTAAACTGTATTCAGCTGAAGATTACATGCAGTCTCAGTTCTTGTGTAATTGTGATACTATATAGTTTTCGCCATTGTCAATTATCATGTGTTACCTCTGACATGATCTACAACTTGTTGAAGGAGGTCAGTATTTGTTAAGATAGAAGGACATGCGAAGATTTATTTTTTTTATTTTTGCACAGTTGAAACAATTCCAAGTTAACATCGGAACGTAAACATAATTCAGGTCCTTTCCAATATTTTTGATTTTTTCATAGTCGTTCAATCTCTTCTTGATAACATATATTGATGCAAGTTGTATTGCTGATAAATAGCATGAAGACAAAAATGTGGTGCACAATCTATTTTATTAAGAAAACTAAAATAATATTTATTGTAAATGGAATTATATTGTATGCTACTTTATAATATTGTAACCCAGTAACTTGAATCCTTATGTAATATAATTTATCAGGCAGAATAAGACAATTATGAAATAAAAAACAAAAAACAAAAAACAAAAAAACATGCGTCGATGAAAATTGAGAAATATTTTCCAATATAAAACTGGATAACGATATAGAAAATTTAATTTGTAATAGTTTAATTGAAGAATATATGATGCAAGCGAGTAGGAATACATTTCCGTGAAGAATTTATTAAGTTCCTCGGTTTGATAATCATGATTATATAGATAACTGTGAATCACAGGATTTTCTTAATTTAATAAAAATGATAATTTCACAGTATCGTTTTTATTTTCACTCCCGTTACATTTCCCGACATTTCGTTGTCGCAGTTGCTTTTCTGTATGTTTTACAGTTATGTCCCTTTGACGGTTTCGTATGGTTTGGTTCTTTTTGAAACGATAAACATGATAGTACATTACTACACTAAATACGTAATATAGTGCAGATAAACTAACTTGATATTACATTCGAATCGAAACATTTGTTATCCAGATATGAGATTTCATTAAGAAAACTTTTGCACTCGTGAGTGCAACATTAGCAAATTTTGTTTTTTACATGTTTTTTGATAATGACACTCGTCAATTAGTTATAGTGTAAATAATAAATACGGTTTTAGGTTTATGGTGTTTAACGCCACCTTCAACAATATTTCGGATATTTCGTGGCGGTCAGTCTTATTGGTGGAGGAAACCGGAATACCCGGAGAAAACCACCAACCTGCCACAAGTCACTGACAAACTTTATCACATAATGTTGATATCGAGTACACCTCGACTGAGCGGGATTCGAACTCACAACTTTAGTGGTGATAGGCACTGATTGCATATGCAGTTATAAATCCAACCACCATACGATGACGACCACGACGTTGCCTTCAATTAGTCATAGTATATATGATACATAAGGAAATAACGAATAAATTAAAGACCACTAATACATACATTAAACATTATCGTACACTTCGGAATCGGATACACTTTCAAATTCTTCACAATGACATCTAGATAACTATTTCTAAAACTTGCCAGTACCATTGCAGTATCTTTATCGGGGTGATCTGACGAAAAAATCATCATGAAGCTGACTATATTGTATTGCTGTTTTATGGTATTATTATGATAGATTAGGTTATGCACGGAAGACAAGTTTGAATATAACAAAGGGGTAATTAAATTCTGTATATCGAAAGGCAAGACCATATAATGGTCAAAAGAAAACGGAGAAAAAGACAAGCAATGATATACAAAACATTGCACAGAAAAAACACGTATTGAAAAAAATACAAAGACAGGAGCAGCTGAAACTCCTTGTTTATAGACTGGGATAAGCGGAACTAACGTATTGACTACATAGAAGGAAATGACGACATATAAAATTAAAATAAGTCCTTAGATTAAATAGTTTGAAAGCATGACCAAAACGTAATGAAACAAATAAGAAATTATTTATCATTTACAACGTTGGAAATATTAGATCCATGCATGTACAATTTGATTTTGCAGAAAACTTTGATATTTGAAAAATGAGACTATATTTCACTACAATGGAAATTGTAGTCTAACTTGGTATAATTTTGAAATTTTAGTTTCCGCATAAAACTCTGTTCGGTTCGTCTTTACCCCCAGTTGTAGGATCTTATTCATTTATGTTATTAGCTTTATTTCGTATACTGATGTCCTACACGACTTGACTTTATCTGTAGTATGACGGGTGTCTCATTAGATGGAGAAATTAATTACCCTTCGTGAGCACGTGGGTTCAACCTAATCGGTTGCTGATAGTGTCAGTGATGCTTAACTTTTTAGTTTTCTGTTTTGTGTTGTGTATTTTCGCTTTGTTTGTCTGCGTACGCTTTGATTTATGCCCATTCTTGATTCCTCTGGGTTTTGTTATGTTCAGTGTTGCTCATCTGTTCAGTTTTTTGTGTTGTGTTGTGTATGTGTGTTTGACTTCGTACTGTGTATTGTGTATGTTTGTTTGTTTTCGTACTGTGTGTTGTGTGTGTTTGTTTGTCTTCGTACTGTGTGTTGTGTATGTTTGTTTGTCTTCGTACTGTGTGTTGTGTATGTTTGTTTGCCTTCGTCCAGTGTAGTGTGTATGTTTGTTTGTCTTCGTGCTATGTATTGTGTATGTTTGTTTGTCTTCGTACTGTATTGTGTATGTTTGTTTGTCTTCGTACTGTGTATTGTGTATGTTTGTTTGTCTTCGTACTGTGTATTGTGCATGTTTGTTTGTCTTCGTATTGTGTATTTTGTATGTTTGTTGTCTTCGTGCTGTGTATTGTGTATGTCTGTTTGTCTTCGTACTGTGTATTGTGTATGTTTGTTTGTCTTCGTACTGTGTATTGTGTATGTTTGTTTGTCTTCGCATTGTGTATTGTGTATGTTTGTTTGTCTTCGTACTGTGTATTGTGTATGTCTGTTTGCCGTCGTACTGTGTATTGTGTATGTTTGTTTTTCTTCGTACTATGTATTGTGTGCTCAATGTGCCCATACCTGATTCCCCTTATGGTGTATGATTGCTTGTCTTCGTACTATGTATTGTGTATGTTTGTTTGTCTTCGTACTGTGTACTGTATATTGTGTATGTTTGTTTATCTTCGTACTGTGTATTGGGTATGTTTGTTTGTCTTCGTACTGTATATTGTGTATGTTTGTTTGTCTTCGTACAATGTATTGTGTATGTGTGTTTGTCTTCGTACTGTGTATTGTGTATGTTTGTTTGTCTTCGTACTGTATATTGTGTATGTTTGTTTGTCTTCGTACAATGTATTGTGTATGTTTGTTTGTCTTCGTACTGTGTATTGTGTATGCTTGTTTGTCTTCGTACTGTGTATTGTGTATGTTTGTTGTCTTCGTACAATGTATTGTGTATGTTTGTTTGTCTTCGTACTATGTATTGTGTATTCTTGTTTGTCTTCGTACTGTGTATTTTGTATGTTTGTTTGTCTTCGTACTGTGTATTGTGTATGTCTGTTTGCCGTCGTACTGTGTATTGTGTATGTTTGTTTTTCTTCGTACTATGTATTGTGTGCTCAATGTGCCCATACCTGATTCCCCCTGTTTTTGATCGGACCATAAAATTATGTTATACTAACATTCAAACATCTCTGATGCTAATGACAACCTTTTTTTGTTCTCATCGCCTCCGACTGAACACGAATAGTCCACATTCACATCATTTTCATCAAATTTGCATATCTCAAGAATGGATTCAAATTTGCTTCAGTGCCATTTCCGAATTTCTGCATATTTTTTGGGATCAGCAGTGACACCAGTGAATGTCAGTGTGGAATAGTGTTTGCCACCTAACCATGAAGTTGCATTGTGTGTGTTGGAACTAATGTGTGGTGTGACACACTACAATTGTGCTGTCTTCACAAATATAATGGGAGGATTTGCAATCATCCATTCCACTGTAAAAAATTAATGAAAGTAAAACATTTTCTAGATTAAAAAAAGGTAGATATTTACTTTACTTTGTCAATCACGACTACATGCAAAGGCCAGTATATGGAGTCGTGGGTGATAAACTATCATAGTATTCTGAATTTAATATGCATTTGATTTCTTTAAACATTTGTATTTCTTATTTTAAAATAAGATATACTATTGTTAATCTTGTTATAAGTATTGACCAAGCGACGTAATTAATGACATATTGTAATTTGATCTGATTTATCGTCGCTATCTCATAATTATGGAGTGCAGTAGGTGACAAATATGTTATCAATAGTTTGTTTTCATCAATCCTCTGTCTTGGTTTATTAGTTCGTTTCCTCGGATTAGTATTATCAAGTCTACCGGTTGAATTATGTATGAAAGCTTAAACAGTGATGTCAACAATTCCACTAACATCAACAACACGAACAATCACCTCTCACTTTCACCCACTGAACACAACAAAGAACACGACATTGTATATCACGTTTAAAATCCAAATCCTGTCTTAGGACAGGCACAAAACTGTGACGGGATACAACCGGTTAATGGGATCGCACGCATCCCTTAATAATAACTGGATTTCAGGCAGCAACACATATATAAACAAGTGATACAACGCCTGCCCATATTCGGTTCTATTAAAAAGGTCATAATCGCATCGCAAAGACATGGACATAATAACAACAGGGTCAAGTAAGCTAGCAGTTATCTGATTACTAGCTATGAATGGACAATACATGTACCTCTAACATTAACCACCATTTATTAGCTATTTCAATCTAGAAAAGTTTGAAGATACCAAACAAAGGGGTAATCAGAAGCTGTAAATCGAATAAGGACAGACAATTCAATGGCTAAAAGAAAAAGTGAAAACAATTATTTACAAACATGATTAATCAGAAAACTAAATATTGAGCAACACGAACGTCGATAAATATCGGTGGTGAACTCGGATGCGCCGGAATGGTAAGTAGTCCGTACGCCACATGTGATGCCGGTTGTTTTATTTTTTGCTACAAGCCCGGTGACAAGTCATAAAATAGGTTTTTTTCAGAAACCGTTTCACATAGTTAGACGAAATAAAGTCTGAGTAAGAATAGAATTGTCATCTACCAATTTAGAATTTTCGTTGCCGATTGATAAATCATCTAATCAACAATGTAGGCATTGTATTGTAGCAAACCGTTCCCTGTATATAATTCCGTGTTGCGTGTGATTTTCTATGTTAAAGGTCTTGGTGTTCTCGGTTTCCATGGTAAAGGTATTGGTGTTGTGTTATCTAGATAATAGTGTTGATAAGTATTTTATATACTACGGGTCTTACGAATTAACTTATATGAACAAAAGAGTTCATGAATATAAAGGACACATGCTATTATATGTTTCGTAGCGTACAATAAATGATTGACATTTGAAACGAACTTAAGTTATAGTTCACTATTCAGACCTACATGTTGTGCCATGGTATAAACCCTGCAAATTTGCATTTTTCGGATTCAACAAAGATTTAATGGCTAGGTAGCCAAGCATAGTACCATACACATTGCAGATAATTAAGGAATATTTGAAATTACTGAACAGGTTATACGATATAACCTGGTTTTGGGCAGTATACGCTTATAAAGCGAAAACTTTCCCAAATCAGGTTATACAATCATAACCTGTCAAGAAAATTCGAATATTCCTTATAATTTAATCTTTACAACAAAATTTAATGATTCCTCGATTTTAATTACGATTATTTCATGTAACTGTTTGAATATGTCGTTGGCCAATGAATATGTTGTTGACGTGAAAATACCAACCCAGGTTATCAAGTATAACCATAATTTTCTCAATGCGTATCAGCCAATCAGATTGCATTATTCAAATAAAATTCAATTATTAAACCATAGTTTTATATAAAGACATTCTTAAGCTGAATAATTCATAAATAAGATAAAAGAAAACAAGGTCATTGATGTTACAAGAATATATATACTATCATTCGGGTACTTTTGAGTTCATTTAGTTATGCATACCACATGCGTTGATTGTCCTACACACATCAATACTGCCTGAACTAAAACATGTAAATTCGCCATATCCAGATTATGTTCCTGAGCAGTGTTTTACAGAGTTCCCTAAAGGTAAAAAAAATGACACATATTAACACATGGCTATCAATGTCTAACTCAACTTCGTCGTGATCATTGTCGTATGGTAGATGAATTTACAACTATCAGTGCCGATCACCACAAAAGTCGTGAGTTCGAACCACGTTGATGGCGAGATGTACTCGATACAACATTATGTGATAAAGTTTGTCAGTGACTTGCGACAGGTCCGTGGTTTTCCTTGGGTACTCCGCTTTCCTCCATCAATAAATCTGGCCTTCGCGATATTTAAGGATTGATCACAATTTGTATTCGGTTCATGAAGAAATAACCTCAATCAAATTGCACACATCGTGTATTCCACGTTACGCAAGGGTGTGTACACCCTGATTGAGGTTATTTGGAATGAACCGAACACATAATTTCGATCAAACCTTATAAATTAATTCAATTTTTTTTTTGTTGTTATGATATTGAAAAACATATAAATTTTTTTCAAAGTAAGGCAAATAATCGAAAATAAATTAAAATAACCCCAAAGGTGCCTCATTAAAAGAAAATCACCTGATGACAACGGGACGCGACGCCTTGAGAACGACGTCTAGTTTTCGATTCCGTACATTGACAAATAACCTCAACTTTTTAAATCAATCAAGACACGTATAAAATGACATGTGACTCTAAAATAAATGTATAACTGAAATAATGTTGAAGGCGGCATTAAGCATCATAAGCCAAACCAAGCCATTTAACTCTATATTGCTTACAATATTTTATCACAGTATATCAATAAAAACGTAAGTATATAATTTAGTACACACGATGTGGTTCGTCATTACTGAACTTGTTTTGTAGGGTTTCATGTTTAATTGATGTTTATTTGTACATTTGTATTTATTCGCGTCTGCTGGTGTCCAACACGATTTCCATGTCAGATGACGTTGGTGTCATTAAACAGTAACACGACGTGTGTCAGTAGTGGAGCAGGAACTGCTGACCCTTCCGGTGAATCGGAGCTCACCCCGGTTTTATTGGGGGTCGCATTGTTCAATGTCTAGTTTTTTGCATATCACATTGCTAATCGTTGTTTGTCCTTTTTCATTTGGCCATTAAATTGACCTGTCCTTCGATTTGCAACTCCTAATTATCCCTTTGGTATATTCAAATTTGTCTTGCATGTATTCTCTTTTGGTCATTATTTTGACTGTCAAACTTCGGGTTGTGGCTTCTGATGACTCCTTTGGTATCTGTCTAGAATAATCTCTATCCATGACTTTCAAATTCAAACGTTTTTGGTAAGCAGTGAAACCAACAGGGGGCGGAGGTAAAGTGAATAATCAATATCACTTGCTTAATGTTACATATTCCTGAGAGAGAAAACCTTCTGTATTGTCACAATAAACCTCAGATACTCATGCGGATATACACCGTAAAACATACGTAAATAGGCACTTACACTTACTCTGTGCATATACTGTTTACTAGGGATGTTGCACAAAATGACATTACTCTACATTACTCGACATAACCTACATTACTCTACTTAAGTCCACTGCGCATGGCACACGGTATCACCTATTGTTAATCATTAGGTTAATATAATTGATCATATGTCAACATAAACAAAAGGACATTCCACGTTTTGAGATATACTATATTTTCTGCGAATATCATGCAAACTGAAACAATTAATAACAATCGCGCAGATAAAAACTCGAACAATCACCTGTATTTTTTATATCGTATCGAGTACACCTTTTACCTATCATTAATAAATAAAGTGTGTGAATATTCACCATCTCAACAGCATTTTCTTATTATTGGTCATAAGTCAAATAACAAAGGAATCCTTCGTGTATGTCTATTGCGAAATACAACAATTTGCTTTCATATACAAAATAAATCCTATTCTAAGTAGCAAGAGGTTCAATGATTTTGCAATCGTATATGTTTATTGTGTATTATGCATATGCAGTGACGTAGCAAAAGGTTGCAGAGTCGAGGATCAAGCTTTAGAAATGGATCGGAAAGAAGGGGACAGCTTTTGGAGTGCACAGGAAGGGGGAGAAAAACAAACAAGCAAAAAAGGCTTCAAACCTCTTGGTATCTTAACATGTTTTGCCTTAATGCTGAAAATTCAGCTACTAATAAAAAAAAATAAAAAAAATTGCCATAAAAAGTTAAATATGTTTTCCCCAACCCGCTACCATTTTCATAAGCGTTGGGGGTAAGTGCCCTACTACGCCCCTGGTTTCAATGCATCGGATTTCGAAGGTCTCAACTGGGTCTTGGATGGCATTGGTTGTAGAAACGGGGTTGGTGTGTAGTCCGAAGGTTGAAGCTGACGATAATTGGAACATGAACATTTATAATAAAAAGCAATACATGTATTGTATTTGCAAGTTTGAACTGTGCCCGCATTTTGTCAATTACAAAAGGGCCAAACAAATCCATAGTTCACGAATTTTGTGTATAAATGGATGACTCTTTAGTCTTGTCTCTCTTGAAAAAATATCTTGACCTGAAAGATGCAAAAATTAAATTATATGACCCTCCAGTTTTAAAAATAAATTTTAATAATATTTGAATAATATTAACCAATTGTTCATATAAACAAATATTTGTGTTTCGTGTCATACACATTTTGGGGTCAGACCTATAATCCGACCTCCCGATATTCCGGCGATCCAGTAGTCCGACAGTCCGGTAGTCCGATAGTCCGAGAGACTAAGTACATTTGATGGGTATTCTATGGAAATAAAATATATGTTCTTTATGAGAAATGTTCGCATAGTCAAGTTTTGTGTGTGAAAGCAAGTTCCGTCGTCAAACTGGCGTTGTAAGATTCTTATTGTGGCTTACTAAAGCATATATCAAAAATAGATTATCAAATTAATTTTCAAGACATTTACTTTAGAGAATTAATGAAAACAGGTCCGAATATATTGTGTAAATCCGGAATACATAGCCTTTGCCTTTTGTCCCGGTTGGCTCATCTAGCCAAGACAGTCTTTTCAGTCCGGAACAAATCGCATCGGTGAAGAAATGGTTAGCGTGCTCGTTTCGAATGCGGTAGATCGTGTGTTCGAACCCCGATCGGGTCAAACCAAAGACTATAAAATTGGTATTTTTTGTTTCTCCGCTAAGCACGCAGCATTAGGAATCAGAATACTGTGCTCGAGTGGAGCGACATGTCTATCCATGGACTGTTGTTTCATTGAGCAAGCACTATGCAAATCCAACTCAGCGTATTGGTCCAGTATAAAACGGACCTCATCATCGTCTTATTGAAAATTTACTTGTTCTGCCCATTATATAGCTGAACAATTGCTAAATTGGCGTTAAACAACAATCACTCACTCAGTTCGGAACACATTATCTGCTACATTGGCCCTGTCGGAAAAATAATAATTTAACGGCGAAGAAGACGAAAAGATTTGATCCAAAATACCCCCTGAAAATCGTATGTAGTCACTTTGAGATTATCATTGGATTAAAGAAGTTTTCTATTTCTTCATAAAAGTGAATGAAAAAATTCCGTCATTCAAATTCAAACAAATATTCAAGAAAATTGGTTAAACTAATGCTTTAGATCTTTAGATGTATTCCCGCGAATTTTTACTTTGTTGCTGTTAGTAGTGTATCGGGCCCGTATAGCGCTATTGACCCCTATGTTAAATCATTTTTCCCTCCTGAATTCAGTCAGCCGTGATGCGCTCTCACATCTGTCTCAATCGATAATGAAGAATTCCATGTCATCTGTTTTCCAAGTTGACCATAGGATATTATTGGGGTATTCTTATCCCTTGGTACTGCTTTTGTTTGTACAGCAGGGTATCAATACGTCATGTTCCATAATTATGCATGTATATCTGTGGTGTCATGATATTTCAGTTATATCGTGGTTGTCAGTTTTATTGGTGGAGGAAACAGGAATACCCAGAGAAAACCACCGACCTGCCGCAAGTCACTGACAAACTTTATCACATACTGTTGTATCGCGTACACTTCGCTATTAACGGGGTTCGAACTCACAACCTTAGAGTTGATAAGCACCGATTGCATGAGTAGCTAAAAATCCAACTACAATACGAGCATGCCCACGACTGCCCTAATTTTCAACGAATATAACTGCTTAATCAAATATATGATTTAACCGTTATGATTATAGTTATCCCCTTCTTACTGATCCACTCTCCTCACATTGAGTATTAAATACCATTTGGATTAACAACATATATTCTCAACATATTAAAATAATTTTGAATGAATAAAAAGTCAAATCCAATTCATACCAGAAATGATCAAAATTAATCCCTTCTTATTTAAACAACATTTAGCAAATATTAAATATAATTCGTCATGGATAGTTTTAGCCTTACTTACATATCATTTAAATCTACATTAACTAATTTTAAAATCAGATTAAAAAACCTAACAGTAACCCTACACCAAATTCATTGTTCTCTAGCATTGACAAAAACATATTTCATGTATCATCAAACATAGAACCGATTCATATATCAGATAAAGTTGACAACAAAACATTAATATTACATTAATATATATTTACGCAATCAGCTAATAAAGGTGTACTAGCAATTTGGCAACTCGTCAAGTGTATTTTTCGAAACTTCAAAAATGAAGATTGTCGTTATCGTTCATAGCAAAAAAACTTAATTTATTCCACGGGAAACTTGTGGTTAATTCACCCGTAAACTTGGGTGTTGTTAAGCAGGCGATTGCAATTGCTACTGTGAAATGCTGCTATGCCCATGTTAGGTCCCTGGTACAGGTAACAACGTCATAGGCCGTCTTCAGCTGGACAATCTCAAGCTGAAGTCGCTCAGTAATTCAAGGTTCACCAGAGCACAATGTCACACCCTTGGCAGAGATGTAATCAAACTGGATCAGCTCAAGATCGCCCTAGAAGTGATAGATCACGTATCACTACTCAAGTCAAGATCGGTATGCCCGTCTGTTTCATCTACGCAATCCAACGGTCACTGCTACAATCACTACTGCTGGAGAAAGTCCGCCCAGACAGTGCGTCAAAAGCTTCGCCAATGCATAATTCGGCCAAAGAGACCTTATGTTGGACCAGTTTTGACGAACGTACAGAGACGTGTACGTGTTCGTTGGTGTCATATATTGAGGGTCTAGACATTGAGAAACCGATGCCGAATTTTGTTCAGCGGCGAATCACGTTTTCTTCTGCAAATGTGTGATGGACGAACCCGGGAACAGGTGTCGAAATGAGTGTTTCGCTCCTGCCTACGCACAATAAATTGACAGTGGGCAGCAATTTCCAACAACCGCATAACAAAGCAAATGATTGTCCAAGAAAATTTAACTGCTCAACGTCATAAAGACGATATTTTGCCACCACAAAATTATGCTCAATGTTATTGATAAACACAGTGTGAGATGTTTCAGCAGGACAATGTCCGGCCTCATATAGCAAGGGTAACCATGAATATCGTAACTCAAAACAACATGAATGTATTGTCATGGTCCTCAAATTCGCCATATTTGAACTCCATAGAACATATTTGGGACGAACTTTATAGAAGCGTCCGTTACCGCCAAACTCCACCTCAATCATTGGACCAATTTAAGCTAAGCGTTTCAACATGAATGGCAAAGGATACCACATGTCCGAATACAAAATTTAATTCGATCCATACCAGGGAGATGCAGAACAATGTTAGCCACGCATGCATATGGCAGTCACAATATAAACTGACTTTAACGTCACCGGAAATTGACCCAATGTATCGTTTGTTACTGTATGGCATTCCTGTGAAAACTTTGCTCAATATACCAAAGTATTGCTGTAAAAAATCGATTTGAATTACACAGAATACAATTTTGAAGAAAAAAGAACATTCTGCGTTTCTTTTTTCTTTTTTGCAGAGTATATTTGATAGAATAATATTCGTCTTAATAATTTGTATTTCTATCCAATAGATAAATAACATAACTATTTATGCTAACATTTCGAGTAGCATTAGAAGTTTCCCTATAATATAAAGACATCAAAAGCAATTTTTTTTTCAAATTATGTCTTTGTTTACATTATCATTATTATTTGGCTATTCTGTTTAGGCTGTGTTACTCGCCTTTCATATATTTTGGCTTTGAGCGTACCTGACGAAGATTGTACCAGATTAAAGTTGGTATTTCCAAGAATAAAGTTGGAATTACCAATATTAAAGTTGACATTACCAAGAATAAAGTTGGAATTACCAATATTAAAGTTGGTATTACCTAGAATAAAGTTGGAATTACCAATATTAAAGTTGCTATTACAAAAAATAGAGGTGAAATTACCAATATTAAAGTTGGAATTACCAAGAATAAAGTTGGAATTACCAATATTAAAGTTGGTATTACCAAGAATAATGTTGGAAATACCAATATTATAGTTTACATTTTGAAACCAAATAAAAGAGGGGAAATGGCGCTCAAAGACTTCCGTACTTGATGGAGCTCCTCCTACATAGCGCAAAAACAGTGTTATCAAAATAATTCCTCAATCGTTATAGGTTCAGCCAATTATGCGTTTCTTTTTTTCTTTTTTGCAGAGTATATTTGATAAAAAAATATTCGTCTTAATAATTTGTATTAACAAGAATAAAATTGGAATTACCAATATTAAAGCTGGTATTACCAAGAATAAAGTTGGAATTACCAATATTAAAGCTGGTATTACCAAGAATAAAGTTGGAAATACCAACATTACAATTGGTATTACCAAGAATAAAGTTGGAATTACCAATAGTAAAGTTGGTATTACCAAGAATAAAGTTGGAATTACCAATATTAAAGTTTGAATTACCAAGAAAAAGGTTGGAAATACCAACATTAAAGTTGGTTTTACCAAGAATAAAGTTGGAATTACCAATATTAAAGTTGGTATTACCAAGAATAAAATTGGAAATACCAATATTATAGTTTACATTTTGAAACCAAATAACAGAGGGGAAATGGCATCCAAACCCTTCCGTACTTGATGGAGCTCTCCCTACAAAGCGCAAAAACAGTGTTATCAAAATAATTCCTCAATCGTTATAGGTTCAGCCAATCCGATGGTCAGAGGATTTTTGAGATTCTGTTATCGCCAAAGCTCAGAGTTGGGATTTGTTGCCTCTCCGATAAGCACGCAGCATTAAGAAGAAGAAGCAAAGACTGGTTGAATCGGAATCGTGATAATGTGTCCTAGTGGTGCTACATGTCTATGCGCGGACTGTTGTTTCTGTGAGCTAAGCGTGTTGGTAGAGTACAAAGCTGACATCATCATAATCTCATTGAAATTTAACTTCTTGTCGCCATTATATAGCTGCATTAATGGCTGAGTTGGCGTTAAACAATAATAACTCACTCACTCACTCACTCACTTGAATTGTAAAGGCATCACTTTCCCCTTAAATAATAAAGGTAACATTTTCTGTGATGACAGTTTGAAACATTTACAGTTTGTGAACAGACGACACATGAAACACGGAAGTAACTAGCATGAGAGGCAGTGTTACATATGATACATGCATGTCATGTATTCATTTTTTTCCATATGCTTCCAACAATATGCTTTACGGGGATATGAATAAATGACATAGCTAAACATCATTGATTTTAATATGGTAGTTAAATTATAAATCCTACGGATAAAATGTCAGAACGTTATTGTCAAACAAGACGATCACTTCCCCCATAAATATTCATTGGAATATTTTTTTATCATGGCAATATTGAACATCGGAAATGTTGAAGAATTTTGTGATTCGTTTTGTCGTTTTATATTTACTGTGAATCGTGACGGGAACATGGCCCTTAAATAGATTGCATTCAAAATTATTTTACTTCGTTCTTGCTAACCGTCTATTAATGGTATATCAGACATAACCATCTCTCGAAGGTCGATATTGGTATGCTATGCCTATACTATGTAATCACAATGGTTTAAGAGAATTAAGAGAATGGTTTAAGTGAAACATGCAATATAGGACAAATCATTTAAATTTTAATTACAAATGTAAATTAATTACTATCTCATGTAAATAGTAAATTCAATAGACAATGTATTCAACTGCATAAATAGGAAAAAAATAGAAACCATTCAAATATTCCGTTTCATTTTGAGTGGCTGGGATTATTGTGTTTAACGCCACTGTCAATAGTATGTCAGTTATATCGTCGTGGTCAGTTTTATTGGCGGAGGAAACCGGGGTATCCGGAGAAAACCACTAACCTGCCGCAAGTCGTTGACAAACTTTATCATATAATGGTATGACGAGCATACCTCGCCTTAGCGTGATTCGAACTCACAACGTCAGTGATGATAGGTAGTTATAAATCAAACTACCATACGATCACGACCACGACAGTCTTTTTTGTTCATTTTGACTACCTATAAACCATCTGTTTACTTAAAACAATACAGCTCAGTATATTAAATAACATCTAAAAAAAATATCAAAAATCAATTTATACCTTGAAAGAACGTAAAAGTTTAATCGAAGGCTTACCTTCCCCGAAAGGTTTTTAAAAAACACGTCGCTTCTGACTTATAAAATAAAAAAAAATTATAGGTTATCATGTGTTGTAACTAAGAGAGCAACAAATAAGAAAGAAAAAAATAATACTAAGAATCATAGTCATTTCCTACTCATGATATATGATTAGTTTGTGTTATTTACCGTATGACCTCACAGTAACAAAACCACTGACTCGTAACGTTGTCAAACATTTGTCCTGTGTTAGATAGAGCTATATAATCGGTGTCTTCTATACATATCTATTCCCACGTTTTTTAAATACCTAGTACATGCATACCCACTTACAAACAACAACATAATTATGTTATTACAGTTCAAATGGATTTTTTTAAATGTTGGAATAAGTGGAATGATTCATTTATAATTAGCCTTTTGCTTTCTAATATATGCAAAGTTTCAGATTGTCTTTAATGTTGAAACTTAAAACAAGGTTAAGTACAAAGTTCAAAGTGCAAAGATGTCGAAAAATATTTTTCTTAATTTTATTTAGCGGGGGTGTCAGTTTTCCTGGATGAGAAAACTGGAGTATCCTGAGATAACCACTGACCTGCCCCAAGCCACACAATAACTGTATCACATATTGTTGTATCGAGCACACCTCGTAACGAACGAATGCGAACTCACAACATTAGTGGTGATAGGCACTAATTGCATAGGCAGTTGTAATTCCAACTATTATACGTTCACGACCACAACGGTCCCTCACTAATTGCATAGGTAGTTGTAAATCCACGGCGGTGGAATTAGTGTCTGGTGAAGATGACGGATTTTGATTGAACACGTGTGGTTAGAATCATGACCAGTTTGCTCACGCTATCAGAATCACACAAATCCATAACAGTTGACAATTGTCTGTTTTCTTTTCACTTTCTATTAGCGTCAATTTATATGATGGAATATGGATGAGTTGTGTCTCTAGATAACGCCATGTTTTCTCTTGAATAAACGGCCTCGTTGTAATTGTGTATTTATGTATTGGTCACCTATAGTTGTTTGGCATATTCGTCACAATATCAGAGGATGGAGCTGCTTAGAACTAGTGCTGTGCCACCAATTTCCTTAAAGGGGGATGTATGTGTGTGTGGTTTTTTTTTTTTTTTAATTATTTATTTTGTGGGGGAGGTATGTTCAACGAAACAATCCCGTAGTAAGAGATACCGATAGATGGAGTCAGAAAATTAAAAGGGTGTCCATTATCATTTTGCATATCAGAAATAAGTTCGCTACGAGAAAATAGCATGCAATTTTCAAAAGAGCGCGAAGCTTAAAATTTTAGAGGATTGTACCCCAAAACGGAGAAACTGTAGGTCGTATTAACATCCTGTATCTAACTCTCGGTTTGCAATTGATAAATATAGTATGTAAGTGAGGGGCAAAATATAGCAAGAATCATATAATTTGTACTTTTCAAGTGTTCTGGTTCTTGTATATTTAATATTTTGCACGTATAGTTTTCTTATTGGACGAGACCAAGTATCTATATATAAATAAATCATATAATAATTATGTTGTCATGAATTAAATTGAGACAGCAATTATTTGTTTGTTTCTTTATTTATCTGCAATTTCGCAAAAGTAGATTTTAATGACATTTTGTGGTTTCTTTAATATAAAGGATTAAGTGTTCCATTTTTGCACAAGTTCTATTTTCTGACGTAATATTTCAAAGCGTTGTACGTTATCTGTAAACGACTCAAAGTAATTTCTTGATGATTTATGGCGCATTAATTACAATTTATAGGAATATCGATTTAATATCATCTAATATATTATACACTTTAGATGTACTTAGTAACATGTAGAATGTCGCTGTATATTCCAATTTACCTTTCCCCGAAAAAAAAAAGAAGATAAACAGTCTACCTGTATATAAAGAGCACTCCAGAGAATCTGAAAATGTACCCCTTATGACCTGTTGCCCTTTATATACAGGTTAAAATTATATGCACTATTCATCAATAGGAAAAATGAGGTTGCCCTTTATAGACAGTGATTTGCTATGTAGATGTACTCTTCAATGCAGGTTTGAATGTAATTGAAATTGTGTTTCATATCCACCGATGTTACATAACATCATTGTGCACCATCTTGCTATGAAACAGGTTTATTGCTTAAAGAAATAAACCTGTTGCGTTATTAATAACATGTTGCATTCTGCACTTAATATTTTCACTTATAAAGATAGCATTCGACAGATTTAATTTTGTAAGCTATTAAGAATAATTTTTACGCAGAGTAAATAAATTACTGTGTAATTTGTTTACATGGTGTGTCATACTTCAAAGACGTGTGGTGTATTTGATATAGAGGAATCCATTGCAAGCTTAACTTCACTTTTATTCTTTTCTTACATAAAATGAACAACTAAAACAAACGAATAAAACATGCCTCACTGTCGATACAGTTATAAACTGCATTAATGGAGCGCAAACTGCGTGTCCTTCCGGATCACCCGAGCACACCCCGTGGGATTCGTGTTACTCAGTGTTTAGTTTTTAGTGTGGAGGTTTGAGGACCATTATTTGTCATTTTGCATTTTGTTTGTTTTCAATATGGCTAGGGTTTATTCAAAATCATGACCCATGTTTGCTAAGGTTTAGGATTTGGCCCCTTTACTCCTTGATATCTTCAAACTTTTCTTGCATAAGTTTATCAGTGCATGTAGTAATTTATGTAGGTGATGATCAAGTTCATCGGCTACATCTCAAGTAAACCTTACATGTTTTTTTGGTTATATTGCAGATCCATAATCATTTCTCCTCACAAAATATTGGTTTTCATGTAAAAGATTCATTAATTCAATCTTTGAAACATTTATATATATATATATATCGGCATTATAAGTAAGATGTGGTTTATTTAATTGTTTTAACAGAGGTCATTTCAAAAAAGACTTTTAAGATATATAAGCACACTGGAGTTTTCTCCTCCTGCGGGTAAGGTAAGTTTCCTACACAGATCGAGATGCAGGAGTATACATTTTAATTAATAGGATAATCACAAGCCATATTCTGGATTTCCAGCGTTATATGTCTTTTTCATGTTCAATGATTTGAGAGGTGATTGCTTGCTTTCTTGATATTGGTGGAATTGTTGATCATCTCTCTTTGATATTTCTTTAGGTGAGATGTGATTGGTTGTTTTGTTGATATTGGTGGACTTGTTGAGATCACCACTGCTTAAACGTTCGTTCCATTATACAACAGGCAAATAGAAGTCGAGATTGTGCTACATGCGAAGTTTTATACTTTATATCTGTTCGGGTTATCCTTCTTCCTACATTTGAAGGATACATTGACGAATCAGTGTACATTTATCCATGATACTGATAGATTCATGTGGTTAGTATTAATCAAAATTGTTAGAATATATTTAAATTTGCACTCGCCAAGAAAAAAAGATGTTTTTGATGCGTTATAAAACAATAGTTATATTTAAACCCAAGCTGCATAATAACAAAAAAGGGAGAACATATAGTTAAAAACAAATTCTTAAATGATAGTAAATGAAAGGACAATGTAAATCATGAGTGTATATTTTACCTTCATCATTAACCGATATGTAATTTTACTTTTGACAATGTTGGTTATTTGATATCCTTTAATTAAGAACAGTTTGGTCAATAAAATATCTAAATTTAATCAGCTGTTCTTCTTCTGATACTACCCCATTTGCATCTTCATTTGGTTAAACGGGATGTGTATCTCCAACGAGCCAACAAAAAATAGAATAATAACCAACATCAAAACTTGATATAGAAGTTATGCCACTAGTTGTAAACCTTCAGACGAACGAAAAAGTGCAAGAAACAACTACTACTTCACATTGATGTTGTCCCCAGTCTCAGATCTCTCACTTCCTCCCCTTTACTCATATGTCACGTCGTGGGAGATCTTAGGAAACACATGTACGGGTCGGCTGAGAATGACTTTACGTCATGGATATATAATGATATCCTAAATAAGGTCATGACCATTTCAGACAATCGAATTGCTCATAGCGCACCAAGCAGATTAGTAAAACGTTCATATTCTCGCAATAATCTGTTTCATTGGATGGTGTGCATGGTATTGGGACCTGCATAGTGAAATTTCCTCAGATCTCCCTTGCCGCGACATTTCAGTAATGGGAGGCAATCGAAGCGATCGAAATTAGATTATGGTATATATCAAATCATATATACTTAACATTTACGACTTATTGTTCAGTAAGCTTCCATAATGTATTAAATTATATTCACAAATGATTTTTTATGCAGACAAGTACATCCTGTTTAACTTTCCAATGGCGCCTCTTCGAGATGTAGCAATTTAGTTTAGTCGTACGTTTCCGATTAAATTCCCGGATAAAAAAACACTATTATATCTTATTATATAACAAAATAACAGTATCAAATCAGGCGGGTAATATTGAGCATGTCTTTAAATCAGATATGGTTTATTACAATTATTTTATTATTATTATTATTATTATTTTGGTATTAGGTTTGGTTTATGTTGTTTTACGCCACTTAAAGCAATATTTCAGAAAACCGTGGTGGTCAGTTTTATTGATGGAGGGAACCGGAGGACCCGGAGATAACCACCGACTTGTCGCAAGTCACTGATAAACATTATAACATAATGTTGCATACGAACTTCAAATTAAGAAATAGTTGACGACAACGAGCTGGAAATCAGAAGCTATTAATCGAAGGAGAAACAATTAACAAAATTACAAACAACAACAAAAAGAAAGAAAGAAAGAAAGAAAAGAAAAAGGAGGAAACATGACACACACTAGTCGAAAAAAAACAATGTATTTACAAATTATGATGAAACAGCACGAACACAAATAAAAACCGGATATGAAGTCATCTGCTTCGGATGGGTAGCCGTTACTTTAACATGTGTAAGTATGTCATTTTAATTTAAATAATTGTTTTGATACATGTGCTCACAAACATAAAATTATACAACACTGGTCGTCAATATACTATGTAGACAAACAAAAAATGAATCTCTAAATAGGTAAGCCTCAAACTTCAAAAGAAAAAAAAGCTCAGTAGTAAACTATATACAAAATGTATGTTGCTCTTTGGGACATGCACAAAAGTTTATACCTCAAATACAGCAAAATAGTTAGCAAGGTACACATATTTCCACATATGCAACATAACACATGTAGTAATTGTAACAGCATAAACATAGAGTTTATAATAGCAGTATAACAGGATAATCAGATGGATGTTAAATTTCAATTATATTCGTAACCTTCAAAAAGCCTTCCATAAAGGATTGCACTTAAAATTAAATGGAACTCTAAAGAACATGATGGGATTCGAAAGATTTCCGTGAATCTGAAAATATTGTTTATCCAAACAAAGAAAATCAAAGAAGGAAAGAAATAAAAAGTACAAAAAGACAAACAATAATGGACTGTTAAAAAATCACGCAATTGTGCAACTCGAACCACACAAAACCAGCGGGTGGAATCGTGTCCCCCATAAGAGAGTGGAGTTCTTGCTCCATTTGATATTAGTTCTTGAAAACAATCTTTAATGTATACATTCACTAAAACGACTATCCAAGGTATGGCTGGTTATATATTCCGCTACTACCGAAAAACATATGTCGTAACATTATATTGCATTGACCGGTCACACAATGTCATACATTCAGAACATTAAACGTTTATTATAAATGATTTTATTGATAGGGTTATGTTTTTAGTTTTATATCAGTAAGGGGTTCCTCTTATATAAGACTTAGGCTTATGGTGTTTAACGCTAAGTTTTAGAAACTGGAATAACCCACGAAAGCCACCGACCTGGCACAAGTCACTGACAAGCATTATCACATAATGTTGTATTGAGTACACCTCGTCTGAGCTGGATTCGAGCTCACAACGTTAGTGTTTATAGGTACTTATTGCATATGTAGTTGTAAATTCAATTACCATATGATTTCCACCACGACTACCACTCTCTTATATATGTAAATTGTACTACATAATTAGAAAATGTGTACGAAAGCATATACTAATATTCCTACATATACATTTACATATATGCATATATTCATAACACTTATTATGGATATTCAAAGGCATTTTGTAAAATATGACTTGCTTAATTTGTTTCAAAACATCCACAATTCAGCGTTTTATAAAATAATGATGAAAGGTAGAGCTTTTATATTTTCAGATTAACCATATGGGTTTTACGATTTTGCTGTGTTTGGTAGAGCTGTTTCATGGTTTGTATTATGTTATTCACATGACAAATTTATGCAAATCCATCTACTTCAGAAATAGTTTGAAGATATCAAAGGGGTAATCACAAGTGGTAATTCGAAGAAGGACAGACAACACAATGACCAAAAGAAAAAAGAACAAACACACACTACACAGAGAACTAAAGATTTCAGCCTAGCAATTACCAAAACAATTCAACTTAATGTTAAATGTAAGTGCATGTTTTAATTTCGTTTTGTTCCAGGAAGAACATATTTGATGCAAGGAGTTCTTAGTATTAGAATATGACAATCCTTTGTTTTGTAACTAGAATGAAATGCTTGAGGATACTAAAGGGTCAATCAGAAACCGTAAATCGAAGACAGACAGAAAAAACAGTGATTAAAGAAAAGATGAAAATATGGCAAAAAAGGATTTACAACACACGTCAGATAAAACTAAAGATTGAGCAAAACAAACCCCCTAATAATCGGATGTGACCTCGGGTGCTCCGGGAAGGTTAGCGTTCATATTCAACTAGAAACATTCGTCGTGTTACTGTCAAGCGAAAAAAAACTTTTAAATTTAAGACTGCATTGTTCATATAACTAATCACACAATTATTTTTGGTTCAACATAGACCGACAGTACCACTATGAACATATATAATGCATGAACAGATATCTATACATTTTGATTTTATATGAACATATTAAATATCAAGCAAGCGACATTTTCATCGTATTTCTCGTCTGTTCGAGTTTTTGTCGTATTGTTTGCGCGTGTGTCACGTTTTAATCACGTTTTCACGTTATGATTTCTGTTTTAATCACGTGTTTTTGTGTTCATTTAACTTTTTAATGTTTATTTGTTCGCTTTGTTAACGTTTTTGTTTACGTTTTTCGTGTTTTGGGTGGAATTTCAGTGCTATTGTAGGGGTGGTGGTGGCTGCTGCTGCTGCTGCTGCTCTGAGGTAAGTGTGTATGGCTGCTGTTGCTGCTGCGTGAGGGAGGAAATTGATGGTATTGTGACGTGAAGTAGAAATTAGAAACAGAAGGAAAACATAAACAAACGGAGAGATAAGCGAAAAGACAAAACACAAGAGACAAAGAGAATTAAACAGACCGTGTCGAATGTCACAGCACTTCGATGTCTCATCGATCTACTTTTAGTAACATGCCGTCACCTATAAAAGCCGACTCGACGTGAAACATTCTCATTCTGCGCCCAGACACCGAAGTGAACAGACGTGTTTAGGGCTCAGAGCAAACGCCAATTAGACAGAGCAGATGTAAGTCATACATGTAGTTTTAACAAATAAAATGTATCTGACATGTAGTTTGATTCATGTTGTAAATACCTATACATTTGTTTTTTACAGATGCATTCTTGTGGATATTGTCAACAAATTTTTGCCAAGAAGAGTCAATTAATGGAGCACCACCATCTAAACAAACACCATAATACCTTTACCTGTGGAGTATGCCAGAAGCGTTTTACTAGAAAGGACAATCTAGATAGACACGAGAGAAAACACAACAACGACAGCTTCTTTCCATATAACGAATGCAGATTGTTGTATAGACGAAAGAATAACCTATATCACCATCTGCAGGAGAAACATCAGAGCGGAGCCGGTTTACAAAATCAACCCGTGGATATCAACCACCCTGATCAGTATTACACTATTACTAAGGAGAAGGGAAAGAAGATGTCTCGATTTAACACCGAATCCAACGAGTACAGAGTTACGTTCAATGAATTAAATGTCCAGAGTGTACCAGACATATTGAAAACCCTACAGAACCTATTTGACTCCGTTTTAACAGATGTGACCAAAGGAATTCAGGAAGAAGATTTAGTCCAAGTTACCCTTGAATGTCCCGATTTGGATATTCCCATCAGATTCTAGCCGATTTATTTTTATACTCATATGAGTCGGAGTTTCTTCAAAAGCTTGTAAAAGATAAGAAGATTCATGAGGCTAGAGCCTTTAATTTCACATACAGGTATATTGATGACGTTTTATCTATCAATAATTCTAGATTTGCAGAATTTCTTCCATTGATATATCCTCCAGAGCTGGAAGTTAAAGAGACCACCGATACAGCTTCGTCCGCATCATTTTTGGACTTATACCTCGAATTTGACGACAGTGGTCAACTCAGTACTAAAATTTATGATAAGCGGGACGACTTCAATTTTAAAATCATAAATTTTCCAAATATGTGCAGCAATATACCAGCTTCTCCTGCATATGGTGTTTACATCTCGCAATTGATTCGTTATGCAAGGGGCAGTAGCAATTATTCTGATTTCCTGAAACGTCATCTTCATCTGAGAAACAGGCTACTGGACCAGGGCTATAAAAAGATTCGCCTTATTCGATCTCTTAAAAAGTTTATATTCCGATACCAATATCTTGACGAAATATATTCCGTCTCTGCAGAAAAAATTATAAGCGATGCATTTTCATATAGTGAAAATGTATAAAGATAAAGAGTCAAATATGTCAAGAATTGTTTTTGTCAATGTGTGACGTAAAAATATTTTTTACATTTACGTCACCGAATATGGTACTGCTTTGACAACTATTTTACCTATTTTGTTCCTGTATTTAAATACTGTTACAGTGACAGCCGGAACCTTTGAACCGTAATGAGAGCGGGAGGTTTGGCCCCTTAAAATCTGATTCAACCCACCATTTCTTTAGAAATGCCTGTACCAAGTCAGGGTCATTACGGTTTTCACAGTTTTCCGGCTGTTGACTGATTTTGTCTGTTTATATAATTATGAGTTTTGACTTTCCCTTTGTAAGATTGTTCGGAGTTCGGTAATTTTGTTATTACCTTTAATTACCTTTCATGCAGATGAGCAGATGAACCAACTGACCAGTGAGCTACTACTAGCGGAAATAGAAAGAGTGCTACAGTCCAACAACCGTTGTGTACAACTGAATATAACACACGTCAGCCTTCCTAAGGGTGGAACTGGAAAGAGAGGTGATTACGTGGACACGGAGAAGTTCCTGAAAGATAAACGTTACATCATCCAGATACAAAACAAAGATGACATGTGTTGTGCCAGGGTCATCGTAACGGCCAAAGCTAAGATCGACGGACACGAGCAATGGAATTCTATTCAAAGAGGTCGTCGTATCCAAGAAGAGTTGGCGTTGGAATTACACACCAAGGCGGGAGTACCCCTACATCAATGCAGAATCGAAGATGTAAAAACGTTTCAACGATTCCTGGTAGGATATCAGATACACGTGATATCGAGAGAGCATTTCAACGGAATTGTTTACCATGGACCCACAGCCGATAAGGAGATTTATTTGTACTACCATGACAATCACTACGATGTGATTACCAGCATGACTGCGTTCCTGAGTCGTAACTACTTCTGTACAAATTGCTACAAAGGTTATAATACGAAGGAAGAACACGCTTGCAACAACGTATGCCATTATTGTCGAAAGATTCACGATCAAACTGAAGATGATTGGATACATTGTCAAGATTGTGGACGATACTGCAAAGGACCAACATGCTTTAATCTCCACAACAAGACGACGCCATTGGGAAACTCAACGTGTACCTCCTATTACAAATGTAAGAACTGCGTACAAGCCGTGAACAAACGAATGGGGGATCATACCTATGGAAACGGCTATTGCAAGACTTGTAAAGATTATTATCCATCTGAATACCAGTGTTACATGCTACCTGTGGATTACAACGATAGACAGAAGAAACAGACTTACATCTTTTTCGATTTTGAATGTACCCAAGATGACATTATCCAGTGTCAACAAGGATACCAATCGGATGACAACGGAAAATGTATTCATTGCAAATCACCGAGGTGTGGAGCTTTCGAACATAAGCCTAATCTATGTGTAGTACATAGAGTGTGTTTAAAATGCATGGATCAAGGCATCGATAAAGACAGTATCTGCCAAACATGTGGAAAGAACGAATTGGTGTTAGCCGGACCGAACACAACTGAACACTTTTGTCAATGGTTGTTTTCCGGAGAAAACGAAGGGGTCACCGTCGTTGCACACAATTGTAAAGGCTATGATTCATTGCCCATACTAGGGTATCTGTACCAACACGGTGTGAAACCAACGAATTTTGCCAATGGTGCCAAGAACATGTATATCGAAGTACCCGGATGTCGTATTAGAATGATAGACTCCATCAACTTTTTATCTAGCGCATTATCGGAATTACCTAAGATGTTTGGATTGGAGGAGCTCAAGAAAGGATATTTCCCACATTTGTTCAATAGGAAAGAGAATCAATCAGTCGTACTCAATCATTTACCAGACGTACACTACTACAATCCAGATGCCATGAAACTGAAAGACTGAAAAGTCTTCTTCGTGTGGTATGAGACCAACTACAGACAACGATTCGATTTTCAAAGAGAACTATTAAGTTACTGTCGCTCCGACGTGGACATATTAAGAAGAGCCTGCCTATCGTTTAGACAACTGTTTTTGGAGATGACGTCTGCCGACGGACACAGAGGCATCGATCCTTTTCAGAAATGCATCACAATAGCCCCGGCTTGCAATTTGGTCTTTAGAACGAAATTTATACACCCCGATACCATCGGTATCATTCCAGCTCAAGGATACCGTCAAGAACAAAAACATTCCATCAAAGCCATGCAATGGATCAAATACTAATCGACAACGGAAGGAGTGTGCATACAACATGCTAGAAACGGTGGGGAAAAGGAAATTGGACCTTATAAAGTGGATGGATACTACGAAAACGAGAACGGACAACAATATGTCTTGGAATTTAACGGAAAGTTCTGGCACGGATGCTTACACTGTTACAATGACAGCACCGTCAACCCGGTCAATGGTATGACCATGGGTGATCTATACCAACGAACCATGTAGAAGAAACGATACCTGGAAGATCGAGGGTATATCTACGTTGGAAAGTGGGAATGCGAGTTCGACAGAGAAGCTCGAGAAAACGATACCTTACGAAACTTTGTCCAGCAATCCGAGATGATCAACCCTTTGGAACCCCGAGATGCTTTTTATGGAGGACGCACCGAAGCGTTTACATTGCTTCAAAAAGACCATGATATAACATACGTCGATGTAACCTCCCTGTATCCATATATCAATAAGACCGGAAAGATACCCATCGGACATCCTGAGATCATCACCGAGGGTTTTACAGATACACAGCAGTACGAAGGACTCATCAAATGCAAGATCCTTCCACCAAGAGGACTGTACATACCCGTATTACCAGTGAAAATGAACAACAAATTGTTGTTTACTCTGTGAACATGTAGTGAAAATCATCAACAGACACCGTGTCAACATAATGACGAAGAAAGATCATTGACGGGAACATGGGTCACGGACGAATTGAAGAAAGCATTGGAGAAAGGATATGTAGTTCAGCGCATCTACGAAGTGTGGCATTTCAATGAAAAGGAACAGTACGATCCGAAAACGAAAACTGGAGGACTCTTTACCGATTACGTGAATACCTTCCTCAAAATGAAGCAGGAAGCCAGCGGTTGGCCTGAGTGGTGTCAGATCGAAAACGATGGATGGAGGTATATCAGAGACTACCACGAAACGGAGGGAATACTACTGGCCTACAACGACATAAAGAAGAATCATGGATTGAGAGCATTAGCCAAACTGATGCTGAATAGCTTTTGGGGAAAATTCGGACAGAGATCCAACATGCTTCGGATAAAATACATATCCGAACCTGTCGAATATTTCGATATGTTGACCAGCGACCAGATTCTTGTGATGGGTATAAATTTTGTCAGCGATGTGATGGTGGAAATGAGATATCAATACAAAGGAGGGTTCGTCGAAGAATCCGGGAAAACCAACGTAGTCATAGCAGCTTATACCACAGTTCAGGCCCGTTTGAAGTTGTACAGTTATTTGGAACAATTAGGACCCCGTGCCTTATACGCCGATACAGACTCAGTCGTGTATACCTCTAGGCCAGGCGAGTGGAAACCAGAACTCGGTGACTACCTAGGAGATCTCACCGATGAAGTGCGCGACAACAGAATAATAGAGTTTGTCACCGGTGGACTGAAGAAATACGCCTACAAGATTGCCAAACCAGATAAGGATGGAAATACGACCATATGTAAAGTGAGAGGCATCACTCTCAACTACAAGAACTCATTGACCATCAACTTTGGTAAGATCAAGGACATGGTTATTAACAACAGAGATGACGTGAAGACCGTGAAGGACGACTTCAAGATTACGAGAGACCACAAGAGATTACTTACCGTACATCAAGACAAAGACTACAGGATAGTCTTCGACAAAGGAGTCATCATGCAGGACTACAGCACGCGACCGTACGGATTTTAATAGGGTCGTCTATCCTGTAATCAGGTTTTCCGGCAGTTTACGCCTCTGCACGAAAGATAGCATGCTGTTGGCCCTTTCGTGAGGTCGACGATACTGTCGGAAATAAAGGTAATAACAAAATTACCGAACTCCGAACAATCTTATAAAGGGAAAGTCAAAACTCATAATTATATAAAAAGACAAAATCAGTCAACAACCGGAAAACTGTGAAAACCGTAATGACCCTGACTTGGTATAGGCATTTCTAAAGAAATGGTGGGTTGAATCAGATTTTAAGGCGCCAAGGTAGACGATTCTCAATTGTACAGAATGTTGTGTTATTACTTGTTGAACATGTTGTATGAAAAAAAAAAAAAAATGAAGAAAAAAAAAGAAAAAATTAATAAAAGAAAAGAAAAAAAGAAAAAAAAAGGTTAATGCGGTCTTTATCTATAGAGCCAGTCACAAGCCTGGTTAAATGCAGAGTGACCTTCTATTGGGTAACTTTATATCCCTTTTGATAGATGTGTACAATAAACAGACTTAACAAATTATCCGAGAAACACATATCAATGCATACATCCCCCTAAATCAATTCAACTAATATTTATCATGACACCACAGATATACATGCCTAATTATGGAACATGACGTGTTGATACCCTGCTGTACAAACAAAAGCAATACCAAGGGATAAGAATACCCCAATAATATCCTGTGGTCAACTAGGAATACAGATGACATGGAATTCTTCATTATCGATTGAGACAGATGTGAGAGCCGCATCACGGCTGACTGAATTCAGGAGGGAAAAATTATTTAACATAGGGGTCAATAGCACTATACGGGCCCGATAACAGCAACAAAGTAAACATCAAAAGATCTAAAGCTTTAGTTTAACCAATGTTCTTGAATATTTGTTTGAATTTGTATGACGAATTCTTTCATTCACTTTTATGAAGAAATAGAAAACTTCTTTAATCCAATGATGATCTCAAAGTGACTACATACGATTTTCAAGGGTTATTTTGGATGAAATCTTTTCGTCTTCTTCGTCGTTAAATTATTATTTTTCCGACAGAGCCAATGTAGCAGATAATGTGCTCCGAACTGAGTGAGTGATTGTTGTTTAACGCCAATTTAGCAATTGTTCAGCTATATCATGGGCAGAACAAGTAAATTTTCAATGAGACGATGATGAGGTCCGTTTTATACTAGACCAACACGCTCAGTCGGATTTGTATAGTGCGTGCTGACTGAAACAACAGTCCATGGATAGACATGTCGCTCCACTCGGGCACATTATTCTGATTCCTAATGCTGCGTGCTTAGCGGAGAAACAACAACTACCAATTTTATAGTCTTTGGTTTGACTCGACCGGGGTTCGAACACACGATCTACCGCACTCGAGACGAGCAGGCTAACCATTTCTTCACCGATGCGATTTCTTCCGGACTGAAAAGACTGTCTTGGCTAGATGAGCCAACCGGGACAAAAGGCAAAGGCTATGTATTCCGGATCTACACAATATATTCGGACCTGTTTTCTTTAATTCTCTAAAGTAAATGTCTTGAAAATTAATTTGATAAACTATTTTTAATATATGCTTCAGTAAACCAGAATAAGAATCTTGCAGCGCCAGTTTGACGACGGAACTTGCTTTCACACACAAAACGTGACTAAGCGAACATTTCTCATAAAGAACATATATTTTATTTTCATAGAATACCCATCAAATGTACTTAGTCTCTCGGACTATCGGACTACCGGACTGTCGGACTACTGGATCGCCGGACTATCGGGAGGTCGGATTATAGGTCTGAACCCAAAATGAACATGTTGTATGAAAAAAAAGAAAAATTAATAAAAGAAAAGAAAAAAAGAAAAAAAAAGGTTAATGCGGCCTCTATCTATAGAGCCAGTCACAAGCCTGGTTAAATGCAGAGTGACCTTCTATTGGGTAACTTTATATCCCCTTTTATAGATGTGTACAATAAACAGACTTAAAAAATTATCCGAGAAACACATATCAATGCATACATCCCCCTAAATCAATTCAAATAATATTTATCATGACACCACAGATATACATGCCTAATTATGGAACATGACGTATTGATACACTGCTGTACAAACAAAAGCAATACCAAGGAATAAGAATACCCCAATAATAGCCTGTGGTCAACTAGGAATACAGATGACATGGAATTCGTCATTATCGATTGAGACAGATGTGAGAGCCGCATCACGGCTGACTGAATTCAGTAGGGAAAAATGATTTAACATAGGGGTCAATAGCGCTATACGTGACCGATACATTACTGTTGTTCTTACTTGAAAGGTGAAGTTGAAAAACAAACACGTCTCTGTCGGACTATCGAACTGTCGAACTATCGGACTGTTGGACCAGCGGGCTGTCGGACTAACGGGCTGTCGGATTATAGCTACGCTTCCAAAATGTTTGGTTAGGGTAAAAACATAGACACCCCTAAAGGTTAAATGGTCGTCCTCTAAACATCATTGCATGTATAAACAAATTTTCACAGACTAGTGACTTAAAGCTTTGATTTATAGCAAAACAAAACTGATAACAGAAAGTCAACATTCGTTTTTATTCAAAAGGAAAGCGTAAATACATGTACAAATGTTCAAAACAGTTTTTCATTCAGATTTCTGTTGCTGACCGTGTATGATTTTTTTTAAATATTGTCATTATGATACCGACCTCAACGGATTTTTTCTCGTCCAGTTACAGTGCTTAACTTGTGTGGGTTTTTTTTTAAATCGGATGTATTCACAGGTGTATTTTAATTTTTGGTATTTTAATTGTTGGGTTAATTTACATGATATATTCTTGTAAAGTAGACATATATTTTGGAAACGATAATGCATCGATTTCCTTCCATTTGACAAACTATCCCTTCTAATTTTTTAACATATTCTTCAATTTACTCGCAGAGACACATACATGTGATTTAACCCACATGCGCTCGTGGCATGGAAATACCACCCCCCTTTTTAAACTTGTTGTTTACATAACTATTTTCAATAAAAATTCTTAATTATTTCATCTTTTTTTTTCATTTTTAACAGCAAATTACAGGTATCGACAAAATAAATGCTATCTACGAATATGGACACGAACAAAGTTAAGTTCAGGAGGAAAAGGGGGTATAATTCCGAGCCACGGGCGCCTGTGATTTAACCATCGCCTTCTTAGTTTTGAAAATTAATGTACAATCCCTGCAAACTATATCAATAAATTGAATATCACAATTCGTTGCGCGTTTTGTATCTGTATCAAATAACTGATTTTGGTGTTTTAAAATCTATGAATAAACATAAGTGGTTTGGTCAAGGGCACAAACTTAGTCGAGATAAGTAAACGAATTGGCGGAAAATCTTGACATAGCGAGCTTCATCTTACCCAAGCGAGTGCACCTCAGTTATTTCTATCGATAAATCACGCTTTGTTAAATATGGGTAACAGAAATTGTATTTCATCAATATTATGTTCTAGTATATACTTCAGAATTGTATATTACAACGATAAAACGACGCATCTCGCCTTTATCAAAACTATCAATAAACGATCCCCATACGTTCGTACGTCGAGTAATGTAGGTATGTCAATTTGTGCAACATCTCTAGAATGTACATATACATGTAGCAAACATTAGACATATTCGCACTTATGTAAAAAAAGTGAAAACACGTTGAAGTATCCTCTCTAACACTGAGTAATACATAGTATATCAGGAGCGGGTCCAGTGGGGGCGGGGGGGGGGGGGGGTGGGGGGCGCACCCGGCGTCCACCACCCTAAAATTGGAAAAAATATGATTTTTTTGGGTAAAATCGTGATTTTTCACACGAATTACCCCAACAATTTTCGCGCCTCCCCCCCAATTGGAAAAAATATGATTTTTGGGCGTAAAATCGTGATTTTTCACACTAAATACCCCAAATATTTTAGCGCCTCCCTCCGCTCGGCGCAATTTTTTTAAGTGCCCCTCCCCCTCTCACTTGAATTCCTGGATCCGTCCCTGTATATTTATTATATATATATATATAAACATATTGAAGCTCCTTTTTTAGGGAGTGGATGTAGTCGAGTGGTCTAGGGCGCTGGACGTAAGGCTAAGCGAATGGTGCTGCAGTGTAACAATGGTGTGGGTTCAAATCCCGTCGAGGGAAGAACAAAAAATTGACAGCTCTAAAATCTAATTCTAACACTGTTTGGTTTAATTTTCAGACGTATATAATATTTAGTATTAACCTAGTATCCTTTAAAGTAACTTTGAGATCCAGTGGGACAGATATATTGTATGGTTGTCACTTGCTTCTAGACGTTTGTATAATATACTTTATTTCCTGTGACTGTATAGTGAATAATTCTTCATTATCCTATCCAATATATTAAAAATTGCTGAGTTAGATTGCTGTCAAATTATAATATTAAGTATATATGTACCATCTACACACGCTTATACACATGTCTTACGCCTATCCCTAGATTTGCCTTACGAGACAAGGTAACACTACGACTATTGAAGCTCCTTTTTTAGGGAGTGGATGTAGTCGAGTGGTCTAGGGCGCTGGACGTAAGGCTAAGCGAATGGTGCTGCAGTGTAACAATGGTGTGGGTTCAAATCCCGTCGAGGGAAGAACAAAAATTTGACAGCTCTAAAATCTAATTCTAACACTGTTTGGTTTAATTTTCAGACGTATATATAAACATATATATATACGAAGGTGTTAGAGGTTATGGTTATAGTGTTTAACGCCACTTTCAACAATATTTCAGTTAGATCGTGGTTGTCAGTTGTAGTGAAGGAGGAAACAGGAGTGCCCAGAGAAAACCACCGACCTGCCCCGAGTCACTGACAAACGTTATCACATAATGTTATATCGAGTACGCCTCGCTATTAACGGGGTTCGAATTCACAACGTTAGTGGTGATAAACACCGATTGCATGAGTAGCTATAAATCCAACTACAATACGAGCATACCCACGACTGCCATAATTTTGAACGAATATAACTGCTTAATCAAATATATGACTTACCCGTAATGATCATAACTATCCCCTTCTTACTGATTCTGTCTCCTCACATTGAGTATTAAATACCATTTGGACTAACAACATATATTCTCAACATATTAAAAGAAATATTTGAATGAATAAAAAGCCAAATCCAATTCATACTTTACCAGAAATGATCAAAATTAATCCCTTCTTATTTAAACAACATTTAACAAAAAAATATAATTCGTCATGGATATTTTTAGGCTTACTTACAATGACATTTAAATCTACGCTAATTAATGTTAACATCAGATTTAAAAATTTAACAGTAACTCTACACCAAATTCATTGTTCTGTAACATTGAAACGAACATATGTCATGTATCATTAACAATAGAAACGCACAGGTCCTATTCATATGTAAGATAAAGTTGACAACCAATACATGAATATTAAGTTATTAAATATTTAAGCGATCGGCTACTAAAGGTGTACTAGCAATTTGGCAATTCGCCAAGTGTACTTTTCAAAACCTCAAAAACGAAGGTTGTCGTTATGATTCATAACAAAACAAACTGTTAATTTATTCCACGGGAAACTTGTGGTTAATTCACCGGCAAACTTGGGTGTTAAGCAGGCGATTGCAATTGCTACTGTGAAATGCTGCTATGGCAAGATTAGGTCCCTGCTACTCGTAACAACGTCATAGGTAGTCTTCAGGCTGGACCATCTCAAGCTGAAGTCGCTCAGCAATTCAACGTTCACCAGAGCACAATTTCACACCCTTGGCAGAGATAAAATCAAACTGGATCAGTTCAAGATCGCCCTAGAAGTGGTAGGTCACGTATTACTACTCAAGCCAAGATCGGTATGCCCGTCTGTTTCATCTACGTAATCCAATAGTCACTGCTCCAATCACTACTGCTGGTGAAAAACCGCCAAGACAGTGCGTAACAGGCTTCGCCAATGCATAATTCGGCCAAAAAGACCTTATGTTGGACCAGTTTTGACCAACGTACAGAGACGTGTACGTGTTCATTGATGTCATATATTGAAGGTCTGGACATTGAGAAAGTGGTGCCGAATTTGGTTCAGCGGTGAATCACGTTTTCCTCTGCAAAGATGTGATGGACAAACCCGGGAACAGGTGTCGAAATGAGTGTTTCGCTCCTGCCTGCGTACTAGAAATTGTTAATGGGAAGCAATTTCCTACAACCGCAGAACAAATCAAATGATTGTCCGAGGAAATTTAACTGCTCAACTTCATAAAAACGATATTTTGCCGCCACATATTTATACTCTCAATGTTATCAAGGCAATATTGAACATCGGAAATGTTGAAGAATTTTGTGATTCCCTTTGCCGTTTTATATTTACTGTGAATCGTGACGAGAACATTGCCCATAACTAGATTTCATTCAAAATTATTTTACTTCGTTCTTGATAACCGTCTAGTAATGGTATATCAGACATAACCATCTCTCGAAGTTCGATATTGGCATGTTATATCTATGTAATCATAATGGTTTAGGAGAATTCAGATATATATATATATATATTTATATATATACTTATATATATATACGTCTGAAAATTAGACCAAATAGTGTTAGAATTAGATTTTAGAGCTGTCAAATTTTTGTTCTTCCCTCGACGGGATTTGAACCCACACCATTGATAAACTGCAGCACCATTCGCTTAGCCTTACGTCCAGTGCCCTAGACCACTCGACAACATCCACACTCTATATATATATATATACACGTATATATTAAACATGCATATATACAATGTAGGGCAAATCATTTAAATTTTGATTACAATTGTACATTTAATTACAATCTCATGCAAATAGTAAATTCAATACATAATGTACTCAACTGCATAAATAAGAATAGAAAGCATTCAAATATCCCGTTTCATTTTGAGTGACTGGGATTATTGTGTTTAACGCCACTGTCAATAGTATGTCAGTTATATCGTCGTGGTCAGTTTTATTTGCGAATGAAACCGGGGTACCTGGAGAAAACCACCAACCTGCCGCAAGTCGTTGACAACCTTTATCATATAATGGTGTATCGAGCATACCTCGCCTTAGCGGGATTCGAATTGACAACGTCAGTGATGATAGGTAGTTATAAATCCAGCTACCATGCGGTCATGATCACGACACTCTTTTTTTGTTCATGTTGACTACCTATAAACCATTTGTTTACTTGAAAGAATGTAAAAGTTTAATCGAAGGCTTACCTTTCCAGAAAGGTTTTTAAGAAACACGTCGCTTCTGACTTATAAAACATTAAAAAACATAGCTTATAATGTGTTGTAACTAAGAAAGCAAAAATAAAAAAAAAGTAATTTGAAACTAAGAACAATAGTCATTTCCGACTAATGATACATGGTTAGCTTGTATAAGTATTGTTGTTTTATCTATCATTTGACCTCAAAATAACAAAATCACTGACCCGTAACGATGTCAAACTTTTTGTCCTGTGCTAGTTAAATCTATTTATTACATTATTAGTTCAAATAAAGGCATTTCTGTATGACCAATATGACCGGAAGTAAGCTGTCCATATTTTCACACCCTGGTAAAATAACCGGTTATTGGATTACTACAAGATCATTTCCATATTTAGGCCCATATTGGCCCCGGCCAATATGCGCCTCGACTTCGTCTCAGGCCAATATGGGTGTCACTTTTCTAGATGTCGGAAGTATGTAATAAATAGTTTAATGCATGGGCATTTCCATATTGGCCTGGTTATCATCCTTCGACCCATATTGGCCCGAGACGGAGTCGAGGGCCAATATGGGGCTATCGAGATGATAACCAGACCAATATGGAAATGCCCATGTATTAATCTGTGTATGTAATTTGTGTTTTCTATATATCTAGAGCGATGTGATGCTATCCACAAATACTAAAAATAATAAACGAAACAAGACTGACAAAGTTGAAAATTAGTTAACTGTAGGGTGATACCTTTGGTATCTCACTACACTTTGTCAAAATGTGTTCAAATTTTCACCTGAGCTATGATATTTTATTCCTCTAGTATACAAAACGTTATGATTACGTTACAAAAACAACACGAAAATCTAAAATAAAATTGTTTAAGATAGGCATACAATCGATGTGTGCGTGTCTATCCGTGGGCATTGATATTGTACCAACCTTTTGCCCTTCTGTACAGCCTTCGGCTTTACCTCAGATTATAGATGAGTGTTTCCTATTGGTGCAATATCAATACCAATAGGTAGACTCATACATAACTAATAATGTTCCGATGTTTTTCCACCATCACAGTATACGCCAAGTAATGTCTATTACCTTAAATAACGGGAAAATACATGATATGGGCAAAATTGTATTATGCGATATATTTCAAAAAAAGGGTACTTCAGTGGGATTCGAACCCACATCTGCGGCTTATGAGTGTCGGGTCTTTTGCATGACTGTTTAGTCTGGCGCGTCTTTAGAAATTAATGTGAAATCGTTTTCAAACACCATATATGCATTTTTTACATACCTCCCACCCACTCCCGTTGGTAAAAATGTTGGCTGTTGATTTGTTATGTACCCGTAAAAATAAAACCCATTAACCCGCCTTGTAGATACGTTACGTCACGGGGGTCTTTAACATGTACGTGTAAAAATGGTGAATGTCAAAAGGCTTTGCATGTTAAAATCATTTCGCATGAATTCGTCCTTTGCTTACACTACCATTATGCATGTAATTTTCAAATAAGCAGCAAGTTTAACGTTTTAGGAATTGTACCACACAACGAATAAAGTGTGGGTCGTACTAATATCATGTACCTAACTCTCGATTTGCAATTGATAAAGATAGTGTGTACTTGAGGGGCAAAATATAGCGATATTTATTTAATTTGTACTTTTCAAGTGCTTTAGTTCGCGTATATCTAATAATTTGCACGTTAGTTTTCTAATGGGCGGGACCAAGTATCTAAATATGAATAAATCATAGGCAATTTACTGAAATAAAAAGGAACAAACGTGTTATGTTGAGTTCTCTCAAACCATAGAATAATTATATTGTCCTGAATTAATTTGAGACAAAAAAATATTTGCTTTCTTTGTTTATTTCTCTGCAATTTCGCTAAAGTATATTTGAATGACATTTTGTGGTTTCTTTCAACTAAAGGATTAAGTGTTCCATTTTTGCAGAAGTTCTATTTTTTGACGTAATATTTCAAAACTTTGTACGTTATCTGTAAACGACTCAATGTAAGTTCTTGGTTATTTATGGCGCATTAATTACAATTTATAGGAATATCGATTTAATATCATATAATATATCATACATTGTAGATGTACTTAGTTACATGTAGAATGACACTGTATATTCCAATTTACTCTTCCCCGGAAAAAAAAAGATAAACATTCAACCTGTATATAAAGGGCACTCAAGAGAATCTGAAGATGTACCCCTTATGAGCAGTTGCCCTTTATATACAGGTTAAAATTATATGCACTATTCATCAATGACAGTAGTTGTAAAAAGGATTTCCCCCCACTTATTGGTGAACTATTTTGCGGAGGTAAAAATTAAAAAAGATCAAATTCATTTTTAAGAGAGAATTGATTTGAAATGAGTGATTTATTTTCATCTTTATTGATATTTACAATAATAAAAACAATTTTGAGTATATTGTTTTATTGTTTCTAAATTTTACAAAAATCTATTAAAATGAGCGTTGACTGTTGTGTGCGGAGCGTAGAGGGAACGACAACTCTGGATAGAGAATGCATTTATCCATGATACTGATAGATTCATGTGATTAGTATTAATCAAAATTGTTAGAATATATTTAATTTTGCACTTGCCAAGAAAAAAAGATTGTTTTGATGCGTAATAACAAAAAAGGGAGACCATATAGTTAAAAATATATTCCTAAATCATAGTCAATGAAAGGACAATATATAAATCGTACGCTTATATTTTACTTTCATCATTTTGTTTATTTGATGTCCTTTAATAATGTGGAAGAACAGTTTGATCATTAAAATATTTAAATTTAATCAACTGTTCTTCTTCTGATACTACCCATTTTGCATCTTCAGTTGGTTAAACGGGATGCATATATATCCAACGAGCCAACACAAAACAAATAATAGAATCATATCCAACATCAAAACTCTATATAGAAGTTGTACCAGTTGTAAACCTTCAGACGAACGAAAAAGTGCAAGAAACAATAACTACTTCACATTGATGTTGTCCCGAGTCTCAGATCTCTCACTTCCTCCACTCTACTGATATGTCACATCATGGGAGATCTTAGGTAACACATGTACGGGTCAGCTGAGAGTGACTTTACGTCATAAACATAGAATGATATCCTAAATAAGGTCATGACCATTTCAGACAATCGAATTGCCCATAGCGTGCCAAGCAGATTAGTAAAACGTTCATATTCTCGCAATAATCTTTTTCATTGGATGGTGTGCATGGTATTGTGCAATTTCCTCAGATTTCCTTTGACGCGACATTTCAGTAAAGGGAGGCAATCGGAGCGATCGAAATTAGTTTCTGGTATATATCAAATCATATATAATTAACATTTACGACTTATTGTACAGTAAGTTTCCATAATGTATTAAATTATATTCACAAACGATTTTTTATGCAGACAATTACATCCTGTTTAACTTTCCAATGGCGCCTCTTCGAGATGTAGCAATTTAGTTTAGTCGTACGTTTCCGATTAAATTCCCGGATGAAAAAACACTATTATAACATACTATATAACACAATAACAGTATCAAATCAGGCGGGTAATATTCAGCATGTCTTTAAATCAGGTATGGTTTATCACCATTATTTTATTATTATTATTATTTTGGTATTAGGTTTGGTTTATGTTGTTTTACGCCACTTTAAGTAATATTTCAGATATGTCGTGGTGGTCAGTTTTATTGGTGGAGGGAACCGGAGGACCCGGAGATAATCCCCGACTTGTCGTAAGTCACTGATAAACATTATAACATAATAATGTAGACGAACTTCAAATTAAGAAATAGTTGACGATAACAAGATGGAAATCAGAAACTATTAATCAAAGGAAAAACAATTAACACTATTACTAACAGCAACAAAAAGAAAGAAAGAAAAGAAAAAGGAGCAAACATGACGCACAATAGTCGAAAAAACCCAATGTATATACAAATCATGATGAAACAGCACGAACACAAATAAAAACCGGATATGAAGTCATCTGCTTCGGATGAGTAGCCGTTACTTTAACATGTGTAAGTATGTCATATTAATTTAAATAATTTTATTGATACATGTGCTCACAAGCATACAATTATACAACAATGGTCGTCAATATACAATGTAAACCAAACAAATTGAATCTCTAAACATGTAAGCCTCAAACTTCAAAAGAAAAACGCTCAGTAGTAAACTACATACAAAAATGTATGTTGCTCTTTGAGACATGCACAAAAGTTTGTATGACCCCATATACCTCAAATATAGCAAAATAGTTAGCAAGTTACACATATTTGCACATACTCAACATCACAAATACAGTAATTGTAACAACATACACATACAGTTTATAATAGCAGCATAACAGGATAATCAGATAGATGTTAAATTTCAATTATATTCGTAACCTTCAACAAGCCTTCCATAAATGATTGCAATTTAAATGGAATGGGACTCTAAAGGACATGATGGGATTCGAAAGATTGCCGTGGATCTGAAAATATTGTTTATCCAAACAAAGAAAATTTAAGAAGGAAAGAAATAAAAAGTACAAAAAGACAAACAATGTGCAACTCGAACCACACAAAACCAGCGGGTGGAATCGTGTCCCCCAGAAGAGAGTGGAGTTCTTGCTCCATTTGATATTAGTTATTAATAACAATCTTTAATGTATACATTCACTAAAACTACTATCCAAGGTATGGCTGGTTATATATTCCGCTAATATCGGAAAAGCATATGTCGTAATATTCTATTGCATTGACCGGTCACACAATGTCATACATTCAGGACATTAAACATTTACTCTAAATGACTTTATTGATAGGATATGTCTTGAGTTCTATCTTAGTAAGGGGTTCCTCTTATATAAGGCTTAGGCTTTTGGTGTTTAACGCCACGTTTTAGAAACTGGAATAACCCAGGAAAGCCACCGACCTGGCACAAGTCACTGACAAACTTTATCGCATAATGTTGTATTGAGTACACCTCGCCTGAGCTGGATTCGAGCTCAAAACGTTAGTGTTTATCGGCACTTACTGCATATGTGGTTGTAAATTCAATTACCATATGATCTCTACCACGACGACTCCTCTCTTACATATGTAAATTTTACTACATAATTAGAAAATGTGTACGAAAGCATATACTAATATTCCTACATATACATGTACATACATACATGTATTCATAACACTAATTATGGATATTCAAAGGCATTTTGTAAAATATGACTCGGTTAATTTGCTTCACAACATCCACAATTCCGCTTTGTATAAAATAATGATGAAAAGTAGAGTTTTTATATTTTCAGATTACCCATATGGGTTTTACAATTTTGCTCTGTTTGGTAGAGCTGTTTTATGGTTTGTATTATGTTATTCACATGACAGATTTATCCAAATCCATGTACTTCAGAAATAGTTTGAACATATCAAAGGGGTAATCACAAGTGATAATTCGAAGAAGGACAGACAACACAATGACCAAAAAAAAAAGAACAACAAACAATACACAGAGAACTAAAGATTGAGCCAGATGAACCCCACTAAAAATCGGGATGATAAGCAGTTTATGCTCCATATGTGTATAACATTAATATACAGGATGGTAAAGAACCACAAAAAATATATATTAAATAAATGAAGTGTATAGCGAAATGGTAGCTGTCAGGTGTACATCTGGAAGGTAAATGTAAGATGCACAGGAGGTAATTAGAAGCTGTAAAACGAAAGCTGTCAGATGCACAGAGCTTTTTTTTATAATTTTTCCCACAAAATAAGATTTGTCACTTCCTAAAAACAAGACATTTGCACCTACATTAGCCATCAGTTTATGAAATGAGATTTGACTATTTCGTTTATTCTGTCTTTCAATTCAGAGTACGGACTTCTTTTGTACAGAAGAAATCAAATGTTTCAATATTATTGCATGTGGAGATGAACATTTATTTTTCTTTTCAAAATACACATATGTGCATGGTTGTATTTTTGAAGACTTTATTGTAGGCTTGCTAGCGGATTCAGTCATGTTGCATGATACCGTATATGCAAATATTGGTGAAACAGTTGTACTACGTTGTCCATACACATCACATGATCTTCAATCACAGTGGCGTGGTCCACCAAACTTAACAGTACTATCTTTTGGAAAGGAAATCAAGACTTCCTTGGGAAATTATGATCGATTAGAATTACACGATAACCATGACAATGGGGAATTAAATCTTAAAGTTAAGAATTTTACTAGAACTGATGAAGGTTATTATCGCTGTATATCAAATGTGGATGGTATTGCAGTAGAATCAGACCTCCAGGTTTACATCAGAAGTAAGTTGGTATAGAACATATTGTTGAATATTTCATTTATTTTTGCTGCCTGACCATGAGGTTCGGAAACATTTTCATTCATGCTAAGTCGCTTATACATCATAGCTATGTCTGTTCCGATGAAATTAGTTTCCCCCAGCCATTTTCATTAAGGTACCTGCTTTGTTCTGATGAAACTAGTCTAACGCCAACAATATCTTTCATTTAAGTACCTGCACCAAGCCAGGAGAATTAGTGGTAATACACTATGTGTGTTAAGGTTGTCAATATTTCCTCTGTTTCCATGATTTGGAATGGACTTTGGAACCGTTCTGACTGTATAATATTTCTGCTTTTTCAATTTATTTTGCCACGCAATGTACATTTGCATGGCTCTTTTTTTATGACATTATGATATTGAATTAACATTTCATGTTGTGTAGAGTGACCTTATTGGAGCAATATATCACTCAAATGCTATTTTTGTAAATTTATGATTGACCAGCTCGGAAACATATAAGATGCAAATAATGAAAGACACCGATTGAGCAGTTACATATCATATGTTTATAGTTAAGAGAAAACAGGGGGGATCATAGATATGTATTTAACCTTGTTTCACTCTTCATACGAGGACTCAAAAGTAATAAGGGGCAGTCGTGGCCGTGATCGCATGGTAGTTGGATTTACAACTACATGTGCAATCATTGTCTATCACCCCTAAAGTTGTGAGTTCGATCATCGTTCATGGCGAAGTGTACTCAATACAACATTATGTGAAATAGTTCGTCAGTGACTTGCTGCAGTGCGGTGGTTTTCTTTGAGTACTTCGGTTTCCTCCACCAATAAAAATGACCGCCACGATATAACTGACCTATTGATGAAAGTGGCGTTAATCAACATAAATCAACCAAACCGACCAACCATCAAGGGTCATAATAATTTGATTTTCGTATTTAATGCAGAAAGTCCAACGAACATAGCAGTCCAAAATGAAACAGAGGAAGGCATAATACAGGCTACTGCTGGGTATTCTATTACTATAAATTGCTCCGTCAGTAGTGGGATACCTAATGAAACCATGATCTGGATTTATAACAACACTGGTGTGGGTGTTGGAGGACCGGCTTTTATATCGTATACGTTCATCCCTACAAGAAAAGATCATTTAAAAAACTTGACGTGCAGCGCCAGCAACAGTAATTTCAGCCTAGCAATTACCAAAACAATTCAACTTAATGTTAAATGTAAGTGCATGTTTTAATTTCGTTTTGTTCCAGGAAGAACATATTTGATGCAAGGAGTTCTTAGTATTAAAATATGACAATCCTTTGTTTTGTAACTAGAAAGAAATATTTGGGGATACCAAAGGGTCAATCAGAAACCGTAAATCGAAGACAGACAGACAAAATAGTGATTAAAGAAAAGATGAAAATATGGCAAACAAGGATTTACAACACACTTCACAGAAAATTAAAGATTGAGCAAAACAAGCCCTATAATAATCGGAGATGACCTCGGGTGCTCCGGGAAGGTTAGCCGTTCCTATTCAACTAGAAACATTCGTCGTGTTACTGTCAAGAGAAAAACAACCCTTTAAATTTAATACCGCATTGTTCATATAACTAATCACACATTTTTTTGTTTGTTAAACATAGACCGACAGTACCACTATGAACATATATAATGCATGAACAGATATCTATGCATTTTGATTTTATATGAACATATTAAATATCAAGCAAGCGACATTGGCATTGAAGAAATGGTCCATTAGTGTGATATTCGAGTCCAGAGAAAACAACACACATAGTGCAAGATGAAAATTAATAGATGACACCGGATATTGATTTGCTTGAAGTCCGGGTAATTTGTTCGAATGGACGAAATGTCTACCCGTGGACTGTTATTAAGTTAGTGAGCACTGCAATAATCCTGGTCAGAGTGATTGTCTTATTTTAAAAGAAAGCTTCACAATAGTGTCATCAATAACGGGCTATTATTAAGTTAACAAACACTGCTATGATCATGGTTAAGGTGATTGTCTTCTATAAAGGAAGACTCACCATCGTTTCATCAAGAACTTGCTTGTTCTTGTCATGGTACAGTTGCGAAACTTCCCACTTTGCGCTAGACATCGATCGATGTACTGTATGTTACAACTGTATGTTATCCTAAATAAATAGATCGTCTAACCGTGAACACTAATCATATGCTGGTGTAATGAAAATGGGTCTCATAAAATCAGCTTAGCCTCGCCACTGTTTATGTATGTCCCCTTTTTCATCCAGAAAAGTGAGTGGTCATGTATTTGTTAGTTAGGGGGTCTCGATTTTGCCTCTTCCTACGATTTTTCTATTGGATTTTGGAACTGTTTCCCAAATGTGATATTTTTTGTTTTCACTTTATTATTCATTTTCCAGATGAGCCTGATGTAAGAATTGAATCGGCTGATACGATAGTCATTTCAGAAGGACAAACCTTGACATTAAAATGTAGCTTTGATTTTGGAACTGGCTTGTTGAATGTAAAATGGATACATAATTATAAAATAGAGATCAAAGGATTTCATACAATTGATTCCAACAGCAGTTACTTAACAATTCAAAACATTAATCACACCTCCTCTGGCCCTTGGGAGTGCAAAGTTCAAAATGAAGTTGGATTTGGATCTGATTTTGTCCATATAAATGTGAAGTGTGAGTATGATTAAATGGTAAAATCATAACATAGTCAGTAATTGAGTAATTGTAGTTTAGCACCCAATGATCAATTTTCAGTTTAATTATGCCGACAATAACGTGCATTCACTGATAAAAAATATTATCATGTCTGCTCTGTACTAGACCAACACTATTAATTGGGTCATTATAGTGCTACCTTACCGAAAGAACAGCCCATGGCTAAATATGTTACTCAACCAGGACACATTATCCTTTTGTCCGATTTTGATGAAATTTACACCAATAATCTCGGAATTTGTTGCAAATTTTCCTGATAATTTTGAAATAATTTTATAATTAATACTTTTGGAGAAATCACGATTTAAAGACACATTTAAATTTTTGTGTTCAAAAATAACATAGGTATATAGGGAATAATGAAGCTAAAAATTAATATTTGTTTTTAGATCATAATTTCTAGAAAACTATGAATCATACAAATATATAAAAATTGCCAGAACAAACTGCATATCTGAGTTTAGTAGTAACAATTTCATAAAAATCGGACAAGAAATAAATTCAGGACATTTTTTTTAAAAAATATGTGTGTTTATATGAAATACATAGTAAACATTTTGAGTGGAACATATATATGGCGCATAACTGTATATATACAGTTGTATATATATTGTGTCACTTCTATACAATCTATACTATGCCATTATAATTGCGATTTAAATATATTCAATATGCTCACTTTTACATGATATAGCTCTATCTGTATTATACTGGAAATTAACTCGGTCACTGAGCAAAAGTTATCCAGGAGTGTGTTTGCGCACTAGGTTCTTGTTAGTCGCGAAATTGCAGCTCTGAAGCCTTCTACAGTTTTGCTGCTCACGGCACTTTCTGTTAGCGTGTTCCAATCTTTCACAGTTCTTGGGAAGAAAAAATGTTTATATATCTTTGTGATGGCTGAAAGTACACTACAATTAGCAAATATGATATTAAATTAGAATGAAGACGGAAAATACATATTGCATGGGGAATCAATTTATTCGGTGGAATAAAACTAAAATAATGCTTGTATGATCTATGTTCACGTATTATTCTGTTCATTTAACATTTTTTTTTATAAAAATTCGCTTAATATGACATTGATGTATCGTGCTTAATATCAAGGGCATAGTTTCATGCAATACATAGATTCAAATGTCCAACAGTGCTATTTTCCTTTTTTGTTAGTACTTAAAACATTATTTATAGATAGGTACAATTGATGATCATTGAAGGTGATTTAAATACCAGGCACATGCATTGAATAACAGTTATTGTTCTATAGTATATGTATAATATATTTTCAAATAGCTTCCTGCTGACCTATTTTATATTTGTAAATTTAGATTTATTAATGAATTTATTTTTCTACATAATATTTCCTTGATAGTGGGTTGCTGCAAACAAGGAAGTTAAGTTCAAGTCTTCACTCCGAAAGGTTTACGGTCTCCCTGATTTGGTCAAGCAATACAGAATATATGCATCACAAATGATTAGAGATATTTTCCTATTCTCGTAAGCACTGCCTGGTCCTTTACTCATTCATGACTTATCACTGGGTTTCTGACTAGAGTAGCACGACGGGTGCCAGTAATGGAGCAGGAACTGCTTACCTTTCCGGAGCACATGGGTTCATCCCCATTTTCAGTTGGATTCGTGTTGTTCAATCTTTGGTTTTCTGCGTAGTGATTTGTAGATATTTGTTGGTCTTTTGTGTTTTTTTCTTTTGGGCATTGTGTTTTCAGTCCTTAAATTTACGGATTCTGATTACCCCGTTGTTATCTTCTAACTATAATTCTCTATTTGTATTTTAGACAAGACAGTTTTTTTTGTTTTTTTTCAATATCACAGATTTTATTTAGTAAATATCTTGTTACATTTTTACTTCAGAGTCCAAGTTCCTCTGAAGTATCCCTGTGACATTCTGTTTTGAATATCCAGGGAAATACTCAAAACAATAATTACATATAAAACTATTTTATTCTAATATATTCTATTGCATAAGTTATGATCACAGTTTATTTAATATATAATTGAACAATGAATTCATTCCTAGTAATTTATTTTCCTTCATTTTTCTTTGAAATTCATTTTTAAATAACAGATACACATCAATTGTCTTTGTCTTTTGTTCCGATACATAATAGGATTTGTAAATTGTAAATGCCAATATAGTTAAAAAATAATTTAGGTGAAAATATTCTTTGTCGAAAATTTTGTACCCAAATACTAAATGTTGAAGTCTGATATTGTTTTCAAATTGGACCTTTTTTAACATTTCATTTATTTTGTTCCAAAATATGTCTAAATATTTACACAACATGAAAAAGTGATCATAATCTTCTTCTACTTTACAAACATTACATAAACTGTCAATTGATATTTTCCATTTGAACAGATGTGATTTGGTTGGAATAATAAACTGCACTAGTTTCCATCTAAATATTTTCAATTTGTTTTCTAACAACATTTTAAAAATAAATTCATATAAGTCTGTTATATTTTGAAAATCTTGGATATCCAAGTAAGTTGTCCAAAAATGTATACCTATAGGTTTGATAAAAACTTTGTTTTTGATAATATTGTAAAAATCTTTGTTAACTAATTTATCCATATCAATCACCCTACCAGCAGAAATAATATTTTCTCTTTTTATATTAATAGTAGTTTTCACAGATTTTTCTTATGATAATTGCACATACCACTCTTTAGGAATTGCCTTTTTTAGTCGACTAAATTCACTAAAAAAAAAAATATTATTTTTCAATTTCTCTATCAAATAGTCTTGTGATATCCTTCCAATTTCGTCAGTTATGTCGTTCACATACAACAGGTTGCTATCAATCCAGTTTATATAAATTAAACTTTTATTATTAAATTTTATATATCTATTTCCCCAAATATTTTGGTTTCTTATCTCTCTAAAATTAGTTGGTGTTTTTGTTTGTCCACCTCCAAATTCTACCCAACAGTTTATTATTTCTTTATAGAACTCTGGGATATCATTAAAATTTTCTATTGATTTACCATTGTCCATATTCATTTTAAAAATTAGCCATTTTTTTCCAGATTTATCTAAATATTTTCTTGGTATAACTTTCCAATTTGATGTTTTTGAACTAAGCAGTCTTTTGACCCATGACACTTTGAGCGATTTAAAATAACTGTTTATATCAACCATATTCACCCCCCCCCCCCTTTTCATAATCCCCTTTTAAAGTTAATCTTTTGATTTTATCCGGTTTCCCATTCCAGATAAATCTGTAAAAACAAGATTCAATTTCTTTTATATACATCTTTGGTACTACACATGAACTGGCTAAGAAGGTAAATTTCGGCAGGATGAGTGTTTTTATAATAAAAATTTTCCCCATAATAGTTAGATTTCTTTTTCCCCATGCTGTAAATTGATTTTTCATTTCTTCAATTCTCTTTTCCCAGTTAATTCTTTGACATTCTTCCTTGTTATGTCCAAAGAATATACCTAATGCTTTAACAGGATTCGGTGTCCATTTAATACCTCTAATTTTGTCTTTGCAATTTTTTAGTTTACCGATCCATATGCCCTCTGTTTTATTTCTATTTGGAATTAACCCTGAATATGACCCAAATATTTCAATTTCATTCATGGCTAAAGCTATATCAGTTTTGGAAATCACAAATAACGTTGTGTCGTCTGCTAATTGAGATATTTTAATGATGTGTGCTTTATCATCAATTTTTACTTTTATCCCGTTAATAGTTTTATTTCCTCTAAGCCTTAACGCCATAATTTCCACGGAAATAACAAATAAAAGGGCTGATAAAGGAGATCCTTGACGGTTCCTCTAGTGTTTTTAAAAATTTCAGATATCCATCCATTATTTATCACACAGGTTTGTATATTATTATATAATGTTTCCACCCAAGTAACAAAAGAATAATTAAACCCATAATGTTTTAGTGTTGAAAACATAAAATCCCATTCTAAAGAATCAAAAGCTTTTGAAAAATCTAAAAAGATAATTGCCCCTTCTATCTTATAAATGTTTGAATAATCTATAATGTCTTGAATCTGTCTTAAATTAAAACCTATAAATCTATTTTTAATATAACCGGTTTGATCTTCGTTGATAAGTTTTGGCAGAATTTCCTTCAAACGTTGAGCTAAAGTGTACGAAAGGAGTTTTAGATCAACATTCAATAGAGATATTGGTCTATTGTTATCTAATTTCAATGGGTCATCTTTTTTAAATAAAAGAGTTAGTACACTTGTTCTTTGAGAAAAAGACAGTTGCCTATCTTCGTGACACTTATTTAAAATAAAGACTATCAAATATTTTATACTTTCCCAAAATGTCCTATGCAATTCTACCGTTAATCCGTCTATGCCGGGAGATTTATTTAATTTCATTTTAAAAATAGCCTCTGTACATTCTTCCACCGATAACTGTCCATCACATACATTCAAATCTTCTTGATTGACTTTACTTTCTAGTTTTGTTCTATATATATAATCATTTAAGTTCTGTTTATCTGGGTTTGTTGATGTATACAACTTTTTGTAATAATATTTTATTTTATCTAAAATGTTTTTTTGGTTTGTAATTATATTCCCTTCATCATCTAATAATTTTGTGATCGACTTTTTAATTTGTCGTTTCTTTTCTAAACCTAAAAAGTAAGCATTGTTTTTTTTCACCATATTCTACCCATTTCACCCGAGATCTAATCTGCGCGCCTTTTGCCTTTTGCTCGTAAATTTGTTCTAACTCTTTTTCTAACTTGTCTATTGCATTTTTAGTATTTTATTATCTATATCTGCAGTGTCACTGCATGCTAGTTTAGCTTCTAATGTCTTTTTTAAAGTTCTCGTTAGCTCCCTTGATTCTTTCGCTTTTATTTTACTAAACGTCATAGTTATCTCTCTTATTTCTACCTTAAGCACGTCCCATAATAGTCTGCAGTTTTTTTAAATCATTATTGATTTTAGCGGAATATTTTAATATTATGTCGTTTATCTTATCTTGATAGTCTTTATCATTTAAAATTGAATTATTTATCTTCCAAAAATCCTTACCTTTTTCTTCCACACTTGATAAGAAATTTAAGAATACACTTTGATGATCTGTATATTTAATACATACTGGTTTAATTTTACACCAGTTGATTCTAGACTTGAAATTTGTATTAGCTAAAATATAATCAATTCTACTAGCTTGTGATTTGTCTTTTCTGCGCCAAGTGAATTGTCGTTTATTACTATTGAGTTCTCGCCAGATATCAATTAAATCATTTGTTTTCAATAACGTTTTAAGACTATTTACCGTCTGATATTTTGTTTTACTACTGTTGCTTCTTCTATCTATTTCCTTTAATGTTTCGTTAAAGTCTCCTGCGATCATAGGTATTCCTATTCCATGATCTTTTATAAAGGTATTTACTTTTTTAAAGAAGTTATTTTTTGTTGTTTTACAATTTGGTGCATATAAGCAAACTAGGGTAAATATAGTATCGTTTATTTTTATATTCAGTAAAATTATTCTTCCTTCAGTATCTATAAATTGACTTATAATTTCGTAATCTAATTGATTTCTTATTAAAATAGCCACCCCCCTACTTGAGTTATTTCCATGACTACAAAGACATTGATAATCTGACTGTTCTTCAATAAACATTTACTTTCGTTATTAAAGTGTGTTTCTTGCAGAAATACAATTGAAAAATTTTGATTTTTTCATCCATTGTAACACTCTTCGTTGTTTATCTTTCATCTGCAACCCATTTACGTTGAGGGTGTAAATTCAGGACATTTTTTATAAAAAATATGTGTGTTTATATGAAATACATAGTAAATATTTTGAGTGGGAACATATATATGGCGCATAACTGTATATATACAGTTGTATATATATTGTGTCACTTCTATACAATCTATACTATGTCATTATAATTGCGATTTAAATATATTCAATATGCTCGCTTTTACATGATATAGCACTATCTGTATTATACTGGAAATTAACTCGGTCACTGAGCAAAAGTTATCCAGGAGTGTGTTTGCGCACTAGGTTCTTGTTAGTCGCGAAATTGCAGTTCTGAAGCCTTCTACAGTTTTGCTGCTCACGGCACTTTCTGTTAGCGTGTTCCAATCTTTCACAGTTATTGGGAAGAAAGAATGTTTATATATCTTTGTGATGGCTGAAAGTACACTACAATTAGCAAATATGATATTAAATTAGAATGAAGACGGAAAATACATATTGCATGGGGAATCAATTTATTCGGTGGAATAAAACTAAAATAATGCTTGTATGATCTATGTTCACGTATTATTCTGTTCATTTAACATTTTTTTTTATAAAAATTCGCTTAATATGACATTGATGTATCGTGCTTAATATCAAGGGCATAGTTTCATGCAATACATAGATTCAAATGTCCAACAGTGCTATTTTCCCTTTTTGTTAGTACTTAAAACATTATTTATAGATAAGTACAATTGATGATCATTGAAGGTGATTTAAATACCAGGCACATGCACTGAGTAACAGTTAATGTTCTATAGTATATATATAATATATTTTCAAATAGCTTCCTGCTGACCTATTTTATATTTGTAAATTTAGATTTATTAATGAATTTATTTTTCTACATAATATTTCCTTGATAGTGTCTTGCTGCAAACAAGGAAGCTGCTGTACTTAGCTTTCCTAGTTGTTAAGTTCAAGTCTTCACTCCGAACGGATTACGGTCTCCCTGATTTGGTCAAACAGTACAGAATATATGCATCACAAATGATAAGAGATATTTTCCTATTCTCGTAAGCACTACCTGGTCCTTTACTCATTCATGACTTATCACTGGGTTTCTGACTAGAGTAGCACGACGGGTGCCAGTAATGGAACAGGAACTGCTTATATTTCCGGAGCACATGGGTTCATCCCCATTTTTAGTTGGATTCGTGTTGCTCGATCTTTGGTTTTCTGCGTAGTGATTTGTAGATATTTGTTGGTCTTTTGTGTTTTTTTCTTTTGGGCATTGTGTTTTCAGTCCTTAAATTTACGGATTCTGATTACCCCGTTGTTATCTTCTAACTATAATTCTCTATTTGTATTTTAGACAAGCCAGTTTTAGTCCCAAACAAAACATTGCTGCAGTTGAAAACAGAGATCTTAAAACCAGTTTCCGTATCACTGACAGTTAAAACTTTTGAAAAGCCAGTTGTCCTCTGGATGAAATCATCTGGTGGAAAGCTTAGTACATGGTTAGTAAGAGAGACACACAACGAAGGGAAGAGATTATACAACACATATTTACTGATTTCAACTGTAACACCACTAAAACACACAGATTTTGGTAGTTATTCTGTTCGCATTCGTAATAGCGAAGGAAGCACAGATGTCTCTCTGTACCTAATGTATGAAGGTATGTTATGGTATTTTCTAAGTAACCCATAAACAGTTGAATCTTTTAGAACCTACATAAGTCCTTCTTGCATAACTCGAAGTTAAAATTAGATCCATTGGTGGCACAATGAAACCTGCAAAAACTGAACCCTGAATAAATATAGCCCCAATGTAAGAAAACATTGTTAACTTAATCTCCATAAACCGAACATTTATCTATTTCGAACACACACGTAGGTCTCAAGGAGGATGGGTTCAGACAGGTTTAACTGTATATACACGTTAATCTAATTTATTTAAGAAATTCAATGGTCGGCATTTGTGTAGTGAACTCATCCTTCTCGTTGACTTTGACTTGTGAACGATCAAATGTAGTTTTCAAATCCATTTGTTTTATCTCCTATCAAATAAATCTTTATCATTACACTTAAAAGTAGTGATAAAATTACAAAAAAATTCTAAATCAGTAGATATGTTAAAATATAAATTTCATTTCAAGCATTTGGAATACAGACCTGAATTGCACTTCTAAGATTTAACCCTCATTTGACAATATAAAACATGAGCTAATTTTGACATTAACACTTTTAATTGAAAATCAAATAGTAATTTTATTGCGGTCTAAATATGCATGAGTAATCCTCTCATTTATCCTATTGCTTTGTTTAAAATGGTTAAAATATAATTTAAAAGTTGGGTTTATTTGATGTTATTTGTTTGCACGGGAAGATACAAAAACAAAATGTGTTATTTGTTTTGAATAATAACAAATGTGTAACTAATACAACATTTCATCTAACATTATATACGTTTTCCTTTGAAATTAACGAAAGTCGCCTGTCTGATACAAGGTGTCTGATACAATATGTTGTATCACCACACTGTGGTGATAAAAGAATGGCGCGACGTTGCACGAGACGTTCTCTGCCGAACTACTTTGATATGACGTCATATCATTGGAATGTGAGACAAAACACAGTAACCTGACGTTGGTGAATGAACGGAAAAAATAACGTGACGTCATACACAAAATGTAGTCCCCCTCAGAGTATTGTACACATTTAAATTCAACCCCTGCTATTTGCTTAAAATTACTTTTTATTGAAATGTTAGATAAACTTATTACATACAGTGTGATGGTACAAGACTGTGCATCAGGTCTTGTCTGTTGCTTGAACTCACCTCATTACAATTGGTCGCTATCGCGACTCGTAGTGATACTGGTTCACACAACGGACTCGACCTGATACAAAGTCTTGTACCACCACACTATGTATGTAATGGGTATGTATTTAATATTTTCTAGAAATATTCCTTTTAGACGTGTCATAATATTTGGTCTGTATATGGAGTACCACGCTAAGTTGTTTGTTAATTCCAGACAAATTTCACAAGGTTTCGAATCTAAAATGTTTGTTTATCTCAACTTCTATTACTTCCTCTTTTCAAATCTGAGCAGATAATCTGTAAATTAAAACAGTAGTACATTGACGATGTCGAACATATGGGACAGGAACTGTTTACACTTCTAAAGCACCTGCATTCACCCCCGATATTTGGTGGCGTTCGCTTTTCTAGACCTTTTGGTTTTTTTTAGTGTTTTGAAGATCTTTGTTTGACCTTGTTTCCTTGTTCTTTTGACCATTATATTGTTTGTCGTTCTTAGACGTACGGCTTTTGATTGCCCCTCTGGTATATTCAAGCTTTTCGTACTGTTATGTTTTTCTTTTTCACAAACCGCCGTTGGGCTAAACGATTGAGTGATCACCTCACCTTCTATTCTAAATCAAACAAACGTTAGACCAGATACTCTAAAACGGTTTGAATTTACAGATTTTTAATTGGTGACGCGACCAAAACAAAAACAGCTCGCATAACCATAGTTAACACAATCAAACATGTATTAAAAGGTCACCTTTTGGACACATAGAAAATGTTTGTTTTAGACAGGTGACCTCTTAAAATAGGTTCAATTTATATGATATTTTCTATCACGGGACAAGGAAAGAGTGACCTTTAACCACATATGACTGCTTAATAGAGGTGACCGCATGAACAGGTTTGACTGTAGTTGCAAAATCATATCATAGTTCATAATATGCTTGATTGAACGCATATTAATTGCTAAAGTCCTACTAAATAAGGGTAATAACAAAATTACCGAACTCCGAACAAATGGAAGAAAGAGAAGTTGATTGCTAATGAAATAAAAAACAAAAAATAGCTCACAGACAGACGGAACAGATCTAAAATCAAATATTAAAGTCACAAACAGAGGCAACACGATACTCCTAACACACAAATATATTACATTCACTTGTCTGGCTTGGTAGAGACACTTCAATACAAAGCGGTGGTGTTAAACTAGTTTTTTGTGCTCAAACCATCCCCCATAGTGCAATGACGAGGACATTTCATTGCTTGCCACAACCCTCGCATTCAATCGCGTGAACAGTGTTATCATTAACAAGGCTTTAATCTTGAACAGAATGCATATCATATTTAATCTTCATGAAACAGAAATTGAGAGTTTTATCAAAGAGACCCGATGGTCTCGACCATTATCTAAATATTAAACGGTATACAAGGCCATCGTATGATATAATAGTGAAACAATGGTCAACTATAAACAATTAATACATGTTTGTTTTCCTTTCTTTTCAGACTTGCACATTGATATTTTCCCGAAAACAGTTACATACAGTACATACGAAACAATTCAAATCAACTGCACGTTAAATCCAAAACAGCATAGAAATTGGACATTTAGTTGGAAACACTATTGGAATGGCGTATTTATTCGTATTTTGGAATACACCATTACAGATAATATAGCCGTATTGGATTTACCTTTTTGTGACTATACTGATAATGGAGAGTACACATGTACTCTTCATGTCGAAGGTGGAGACTTTGCTGCAACCAGCTTTGTACACGTACAAGGTCTTGTATTCTGTTTACTAGCATGTAATGTCTTAACTGACTGAACATATAATTAATTTGCATTATACTCGCCCTGTTATATGTGAGTGTTGATATTTGACTCATACATATAGAAAACACTTACATGACCCCATCATTTCACCAAGAGGGATGATAAGGGCATAAGTAACTAGCTTTAACCCGCCACCTTTTATTGAAGTGCCTGTGCAAAGCCAGGAAAGTGAGCGGTACTGTATATGTCTGTTCAATTTGCAAACTGCTTCTGGGATTGTTCTATTAGATTTTAAAACAGATTTGACGGTGTGGTTAATGTTTTACCTTTTAAATTTGTTTAGTTATATTTTATCATTCGTATATATCGTGATAGACATCTTAAAATGCAACGAATCCGTGCCTATCACCTCTGAAGTTGTGAGTTCGAGTTTCAACCATTTAGATATAATGTACAATATAGACTTTCTTAAATATATTTGTTTTGAAGACAGCAGCAATGAGCTGTTTCGTCTTTGGATATATGAATACATGTGTAATATATTATGCAGTCAAGCATAACCTGATACCTTTATTATTTTGCTTGCAAATTGTTGCTCTTTATCTTAGAGTTACAGCAATATCTGCAATAACAAAAATTAGTCGCATCAATGTGTTCATATACAACAGACATGGTCTGCTGCTATTACAATTTTTTTTTTGTTATTCAGGGAAGTAAATATCATTGTACCCTCAGAAGGGATGTTTGCACAAATACAACTAATCTAATCTCTCCATTTTATTGAAAAGTCTCTACCAAGTCAGGAAAGTGCAATGTTTCAACTTTGTCCATGGTACTACGATTTGTCTATTAGATTTTGGAACTGTTTCGCCAATTTCGTATTTATTTTGTTTTCCATATTTTATATAGGTCCACCGATCATAACACACAGAAATATGTCCTTATTCAATGGAAGAGTTGCTTTGTCCATTTATGTGTTTTCTGATCCGAGGATCACAGACATAGTCTGGATGAGAGAGATTTTTGGTAAAACAATATATATTGGTTCAGAAAGAAGCTCTATGGAAAGCATAAGAAATACGACTGTTACCATATTAAGCTATGGAGTACGGGTTTCAGTACAAGGTCAATTGATAGAGTTCAACATAGCGGAATTAAATGTGACAAAGGGAAGATATGTTTGTCAACTGCAGAATGAACGTGGACTTAAGGAAGCGTCATTTAACATTGTCGAAATAGGGTTATTACTTGACTCATACAAGAAACCAGCTAAGCGAAATATTACAGGTTAGTCCAAATCATATCGTCCATCAGTTCAATACATCCTTGTTAAACCCATAATATACAAGTTTGAAGATATCAAATGGGTAATCAGAAGCTGTAAGTCGATGAAGGATAGGGGATACAATGACCAAGAAAAAAAGAGGGAAAAGAACAATGAACTACAGAAGACTAACAATTGAGTATCACGAATCCCACTTATAACCGGGGGAAATGCATGTGCTCTGGAAGTTAACATATGTATTTTTATATGAAAAATACGGGTATGTTCTATATAAATTAAAAATATAAACAAAATAGTTTCATATCCACCTTGCTTTAGGCACCCACACACATAGTGGAAGCCGCACTGGGACCAGATGCATTACTTGTAGCAACAGAGAACTGTTTCTGTTGGATTTTGCATGAAATGTGACCCTTTGTCGCCATTAAAGGGACATTACTGGTATCAAAACTTGTAAAACCGTTTTGGTTTAGAATTAAGACATATGTACTACGTGTTCTGACGTCTAGTTATTCTTGTATGGTAGTTGGATTTACAACTATCTATGTAATCGGTGCATATCACCATTGATTTTATGGGTTCCACTCCAGCTTAGGGCGAGGTGTACAACATTATGTGAGAAAGTTTGTCAGTGACAAGGTGGTTTTCTCCTGGTCCTCCGGTTTCCTTAACCAATAAAACTGACCACCACGATATAGCTGGAATATTGTTAAAAGTGACGCTAAATACGTAAAACCAACCATCTAAACCATCTAGTTAATCTTCATCTTTTTTTTATTTGCGTCTTAGTTCTATCCACAAGTGAGCAGCTCTATATCTTTGGCAGTATTGGTGGATTCGCTGTTATAACTGTTGGATTGATGATATCAATTTGTTGTGGTTGGAGACATCACAGACAACAAACAAGTAATTTATTCATGATATACTAGTTAAGAAAAGTTCGACGATACCAATGGGGTAGTCAGAATCCGTAAATCACAGAACAGACAACACAATGGCCAAAGGACAAAATACAAGAGGACAAACAATGATGTACAAAACACTACTCAGAAAACTAAATATCGAGCAACACCTAATATTCTTTTTGTGTAATAAATGTACATTAAAAGTTCATTCTGAAACATTCCCTGTTTTTGAAAACAAAGGAAAGTAGTATAGATCGATCAATACTAAATATTCCTTTTGTGTAATAAATGTACAGTGTAAGGCCATTTCGAAACATTCACTGTATTTAAAAATAAAGGAAAGTAGTATAATTCGTTCTACCGTTTTAATGTTATTCTAGAAACCCGTCGTGCGGACTAAATTATATATCTACGTTTTTATTCCATCTTTTTTTTACACTTGTTAAAAGTACAATAACAGAATCGGTAATCAAAATTTAGCATCTGATTGTGATGTTTAATACAACTGTTAACATCACACAAGTACAGATGAATGTACTAATCTATAAACGTGTGTTTTCAGACCGTTTTTTATGCTTTTTATTCCATGATAAATTCGTCTAATAATTGGTGCTTTCACATAACATGAAAAAAGAGAATTAGAATTCTAATTTTTCTAAATCCAAATTATATTGATATGTCTAATATTGCCTGCTTGGAGCTAGTGACGTGGACATGTTGGATGATATACAGATTACAATATGTAAAACCTTGATTATATTCATGCATGAGGCAATAACAGAATGAGCAAAGCACAAAGCACCACATCATCAGAACTGTTCCAAACTCTAATGAGAAAATCGTAATAACAGAGGCAAAGCCACAACAAATATTAAAACGAAGATGCTGATTAAAATCAATTACATTGTTTACATAGTTATTGCACGTCTTTTAATATTTCAAGGTTATATAACAGCTATTCATACGGTGCCACATGAGCCAGTAATGTAAGTATGATATTAATTCAAAATGAAAGGATGGTGACTAATACATTTATGTTGGCGTCGGTGTTGTATGGGTGTTGCTCATTCGCTTTTGCTTTGCTTTTTTTTAAAAGTTAGATATCAACATTTTTTTCTAGCAGGCATATCTACAGGTGTTATAAACCAGCTTAGACTTTATGATAGAACAAAAGCAAATATGATAATGCTTAATAGACAAATCGCGCTATCTCATTTGAATGATCTTAAGTTATTTATAGGAAAGCTAAATATTATTATCTTTCTCCTTTTTCTTAAATATTGATTTTATCATAACAATTGTTAGTATTGCACTAAATGCATTGTGTGCACTATTAAAATATGTAAGATTAAATGGGTATGATGCGGATACATTCTCAAACGATTAGATACTTGGTGAATGTGTTAAATTGTGTGATCTTTTTTAATACACGATCGCGATCGAAATCTTACGTGAGTTGAGTTAAAACAAACATTTTCGTCTGGATCTGTTTGCACTGTCTTGTTCTTCCTTTTTTCCCATTCATAGTGTAGATGACATTACGAGTGGGATTTAGGCGAGGTGTACTCGATGCAACATTATGTGATAAAATTGCTCAGTGACTTGTGGCAGGTCGGTGGTTTTCTGCAAGTACTCCGATTTCTTTCACCAATAAAACTTACTTCCACGATATAGCTGAAATATTGTTGAAAGTGGCGTTAAGTACAATAGTCCATATCCCTTTCTATGCGAACATCGTGAATCTAAAACCATTAAAATTATCAGACAGGTAACGTCATTTACACTATGAATGGGAAAAATACTCAACTCACGATCGCGTGTAGATAAATAATGATGACACTCAATAAGTAACATTAAGAAAAAAGACTGTTTTAGTATTTTCTTGTTATTGTATACTTACAGACAAGCCCAACCAACGACTGTTGAATTAAATGTTATAGAGAATACAGGTGACACGATTTATGAAGAAATTAACAGTAACGGACACTTACCGGAAACTCAGGATACAGACTCCCGGTCTGAAGCATCATTCACAGACGACATTGGATCTGATTTGAACGATGAATCGAGATATGAAGATATTGATGATTTACGGACAGATAAACAGGAGTATTTAGAATGTGCTACGGATTCTATTTCCGTTATACGATCAGAGAAAAGAATTACTTCATCTGAAGTGTATATTGTTCCTACCCCGGAATATCTAGATCTAGAAGAAAGGTCGTCCGACATGCCAATCGAGACTCTATACCCAAATGAATAACTATCTTTCAGGCAATATAATTTCCACATCCCAATATGGCACACCATTCGTTCCGTATTGTATCAAGATGATGGTTAATTCCTAATAACTTTGTACATATATAATGACTGCTACATATTGGACTTAATAAATTCGTCTTAGTACAACAATGTATAATTATTGACATAATTAAATTGATGCAACGTATGAAGATATCAAATGTGGTAATGGGAATTTGTAAGTCGAAGAACATACACTACAATGGTCAAAACAAAAAGAACAAAAGGAAAAACAATGATCTACAAAATACTACACATAAAACTAAATATTGAGCGACACGAATCCATAGAAAAAATCAGGATGCAAACTAAAATACCAATCTCCGAAAAAAACGCAGGCTAACATTCAACACGAACCCCACTTAAACTGAGGGTAAACTCGGGTGTTCCGGAAGGGTATATGTTTTTATAAAAGGACTTCATATAAAACAGAAATAAATAGCGACACTGGGCACATCATAAAACAAACAATGTTAGGTAAACTGGTTTGGTATATCGTTATTGTCAAGTCGAATCCTATCATGAGTATTTAGTAATAACTTATACCACACAAAGCATTTTATCTTTATCAAGTTAGTGTATTGGTTTTAGCGATTTCATGCCAAATGTTCAATGTTTCATGTGACTAGAGCCATTATTGATAATAACATGCATGAGTGGTAATGACTGTTAAGTTGTCCAGGCATATGAAAAAGTGATGCAAACGGTTGTATGCAGTGGGAATTTATAGAAAGAAATGTTGCTTATCGAAAACTCCATTAAATTCGTAGGAAAAGATACATAGAATATAATACCAGAGAGGTGTAACATCGTAATATATGTGACACCCGAGGGTAAGATTTAAATCGTTTGTCTCAAATTTAATGATCGTGTTCTTACCCCTTTTTTTCGTGTCAATGAGTGTTTACTTTGAATGAATAATAGAGTGTTCTCCCTTGTTAGTAACTAACGTAAATGAATTAATTACAATCCTTTGGTGAAAGTCAAACTAAATTTTACAGGTATTTATCTTTGTTGCAGTAGCATTTATAATGTATTTATAAAATACATTGTATTATGTTATGAAATACTGTTTAAATACTGCCAATTCAGGGGTGTATATCGACAAATCGACCATTTACCACAACAATGGAAAATATTTTGCGTGAAAACTTGCATGTTGTCTGTCTTACCCATGGGCTTAGTTCAGATATAATTTGTTGTTCACCTAAATTACTGGATTATCTTATCCAAAGGGTAAGAAAATATTATCCAAGCCACATGGATTAAGTATTAAATTTGGTAAAAAATATACATTGAATGTTCCAAGACCTCATCAACATGCACGAAACATTTGCTAAAATGTAAGACATGAAGCAGAAACTTCATGCTGTGGTACTTGAGTTCATAGCTTCGCTTGGCAAGAACATTGATGATTCATTTTCAAAGTATTGTATATTGTAGCCATTATATAGTTCAAATACTTCAAATTATATTTATCTTGACGACATTATCAAACAGACTATGTTTTCTAATGGTTCGTGTGCTTGTCATCAACTGCATAAGGTCATTGTTCGATCCATGGTCTGATAAAACAAAACAAACTACTCAATTGGTTTTGCTGCTTTTCCACTACACACAGCATTAATGAGTCAGATCCAAAACTGATGGACTCACAGTCAGAATAGTGCGTCCAAATTGTCGAACCTATTTACCTATGGACTGTTGTTTCATTGCAATTAGGCGAGTTGGTGAAGTAGACATTATCATCATCGCATATAAAGTAAGAACAGTTTGAAAATAATAAGGGGATTATCACAAACGGGAAATCGAAAAAGTACAGACATTGCAATGATCAAAATAGAGGACAAAGCGATAACTTGTTCTCGTCATAACGTAGTTGAATGAAAAATGTCCACTTGGCATTGAAAACCAATCGCTTACTTACTTATTCATTCTTGCCAAATTTAATTTCCGTACGTGGGCTTCAGAATTATAGAATTAAGACAAATCACAATGTGGCGAACCATGAATGCAATGCAACCAAGGAAAAAAACAGAAACATTAAAATAGAGTGAACAATGCATTCAAACTCGGTTTGGGTATCATGGCTCCGTATTTTTTCGATTAAACCAATCACAATGCAATTTGTGTTTGCTGGTTTGCATGACTTAGAACACATAAATAACCTATGAGAACATAATATTGATTGTCGTGAGATCAGGATAATATATCCATGTGGGTTGCTATTTCCACATCCGGGTTATTGCTTCTGAAAGTTAGAGAACAATATAAACCAAGTTCAATGTTTCGATTGAGTACAAAGCAGCTCTTATCATGTACATCCCCCTATATGGATTATATGGAGGAAGTAATGCCTTTGCAATTCAACTTTCAGTCTTTTTTATATGAAGTTATTGATTGTTATCTATTTCACTTTCTTTATTAACCTCGTAACATATTCAATAAACATTTGTACATTCCTATTTGTTTCTAGCATTCTACGTTTGTACAAAAGTTATCTCCATTACGACGGGCAACATGATATCCATTGCAACAAGAGCAACGGAAATGTCAAACAATTTCAGTATATTATTCTTGATTACTTGTAGAACATATTTGAATCTTGTTAAATAAACCAGTTGTTGCATCATTAAACTTTTGAGCAGAATATTGGACAAACTATGTTATTTTCCTTGAACTAGGAACAGTTTGCCCGCATTGAAGAAAAATATGCCTCTAATATTATTATAATATAATTTTGGAAGCTAGTCGCAAAGTACAAATGGAAGTATATGCTAAAAAGATTAATACATATCTTTTTCAATATCCGTCCGTCGATCATCCCTCGACATATATCACCTCTTGACTACATCTCGGACTGATATGGAGGTCTCGGGGTGGCTGATATGGAAAAGGTCATGTATTGATGTTTATGCATCAATTACTGATATATAGTAGTATATGGTCTACAACTAATTAAATAAATACCACATAATAATAACAATCTAAAAAGTCTTTTTCGAAGACAAAGTTCGTCCAAAGTTGAGTTACCATGTATTAAGCAAATACCAACCTTTGTATTTTGTGCATCCAGTACGTTTTCTTTTATTGTGTTCTGTGTTTTGTTTTTGTTTTTGTTTGTTTGCTTGCTTGGTGTTTTGGTTTTTTCCCCCTTTTTTTTTCCTTTTGCAACATACATGCTATTAATTATGCTCTTCTGAACGATTAAATACCATGTCTATTATGCATCCATTAATGCCTATTTTCGATTCACAATCGTGCGATATGATATATGTGTTCCCCTGAATCCGATAATATATGGCTGCAAGGGACTTTTTTCATCCGATTTCAAAAGAACCATCACTTCCGGTCAGCAACATATAACATTTGATAGTCTTTGGTACTTTGATTCCAAATTTTACAAGAACAAATGAAGGTTTTCTCCTCTGAAAACTTCTGTGTCAGGAATATGTGATATATTTCTTGTATATACAATGTTAGATTACAGCATTCTTCATAATAACGATTGTGGAAAACACTTGCATGACCGCATCATTTCAATAGGAGAGGAGGTTTGTTAATATTATATGACTTCTTTCCTCAATTACATATTGTTTATACTAACTTCTACTAACATGAATTGCTATTATTAGTCCATGGGATTAAAATAAAACACGACTAACACGAACATTGTACTATCATATACCTGATATATGTAACAGAACAATGATTGTGGTGTAGGGTTACTGCTTGTTTTTTTTTTATACATTGTACGACATTTAGGTATATTCATAAGCAATGATGATTATTCACACTTAAATAGTTTTGGCTTTTAACGCCACTTTCAACAATAAGTGAGTTATATCGCGGATGTCAGTTTTGTTGTTGGAGGAACCGGAGTACCCAGAGAAAATCACAGACCTGCCACGAGTCACTGACAACTTTATTACATAACGTTACATTGAATAGACCTTGCTTGAGCGGGATTCGAATTCCCAACGATATTGATGAAATGCATTGCTTGCATAGGTAGTTATAAATCCAACTACTATACGATCACAACCTCGACGTCCCCCTAACAAATACGTGTTAACTTCATGACGTTTATATGAAAACGGCATTATAGCTAATAATACACAGGTATGCATTTACTTGTCATTGCTTTGTCAGACACTGGATGTCGTCATGTGTCTCTGGGAATCATTGTAATAATACAGAAGTTGTTCTCCCTCAGACATTAAGCAAGCGATATAGCTTATTCAGTTTAGCCCACTTGGCTTTCGTGCTTGAAAAATGTTTGAAATTGAGAGTATCGGATGAAGTTTATTCCAGCACGAAACGTTTAAAAAATACCAAAGGAATAATCAGAAACTGGATACCACATACCGTAGAACAATATAATGACTACAAGAAAAAGGACAAAAGGGCAAACAACGATTAACAAAACATAGCACAGAAAACTAGACATAAGGAGATACTAAGCCTACAAAAAAACAAAGGTAAACTATGTTCTTCGGAAGAGTGAGCAGTTCCTGCACCACTAGTGGCACCCGTCGTATTACTATTTCAAGACATGAACATCATCTGAGATGGAAATTGTGTTTGACACTAGTACACACATAATAAGTAGATACAAATAGCAAATAACATCAATTAAATATGAACCCCAAAAACAAAGTGGGGTAATGACGAACCACATCGGGTGTACTAAATTATATACCTACGTTTTTATTGATATAATGTGATAAACTATTGTAAGTAATATGGCGTTTAGTATTGATAGTCATGTGTTAATATGTAACATTGTTTACCTCTAGGGAACACTGCTCAGGAACCTGATCTGGATATGACGAATTTACATATTTTAGTTCCAGCAGTATTGTTGTTTGTTGGACAATCAACCACATGTGATATGTATAACTAAATGAACTCAAAAGTACCCAATCAGAGTATATATATATATATATATATATATATCTTCACCTTTTTTCTTTCGATCTTATCTATGAATTACACAGCTTAAAGTATGTTTGTCTAAAACCATGGTAACAGTGGTTTATTATCTGTAATTGATATAGTACCATCATACTCAGTTAGCCGGTCATTTAATCTTTGTTGAATCCGTAAAATGCAAATTTGTGGGGCTTATGCCATGGTACAAAATGCAGGTATGAATGTTGTTCTATAGCTTAAGTTCCGTGTCAAATGTCAATCATTTAATGCATGCAATGAAACGTATATACCATGTGTCCTATTATTTTGTTTATATATATATAAGTTAATTCCTAAGAACCGTAGTATATATAATACTTATAAACACTAGTATCCGGCCAAAACAAACACAAACACAACACGGAAATTAAATAAACGGAACGGTCTGCTTACAATGCAATACCTATATTGTAGATTAAATGTTTTATAATTCAGCAGTGAAAGATCTACAAAAATATGTCACTATCGTTTTTTAAATGTCTTGTGTAAATGTATTGCACTCTGTTTTACTGTATTGTATTTGTAGTGTAAAATTAAAAAACATCCAATCCTAGTGGTGACAGGACAACATAATTCTCCACTAATCAATGTGAAGTAATTTGATATCTACGTTTTTATTACTATCACTGAGTCGATTTCTTAACTAGTGGACCGGAAGTTTAAGGTATCATCCACTCAGTATTCTGTGTTTTAGCATTAAGATGAATTATTAGATGTGTGTATGTTTGAATCGTTCGGTTAATACATTGCGTAATTTATTGCAACTACAGTTAATCTCCCTCATGCATAGACAACATTGCTTTGGAAATTCTGCTATCATGTGTAGGCCAGTTGGTTTACCTACTCCCAACGAATTCTTATGTTTTGTTTTCAATTTTTTTAATTTGAGCCTACAGTATTTCGAGCCATCAGTAACTGTCCAATTATGCGGATGGAAGTTTCCATTGGCTATCTGGTGACAAACTGTTTATATAAATGTACCGACATTGCAGATATATTTTACTAATAATAATTGAAAATACATCATACAACCGACAAATAACCCTCTTGTCCAGAGATACATGTTATATAAACTACAATGGAATCTCGGAGGGTCTTTAAATACTCAATGAAACATTTAGTACGTACGTATTAGAAACCATGTTGTTAATATTTTGTCTTCCAATTGAAACGGTTTATTGGATTCCGCTGTTTTTTGTTTAGAGAGTTGTTTTGGATTAAAGAGGTAGGCATTGCAATGCCTTACGGTTGCAATGATAACATCAAAGGAGTGGGGAATTTGTCAAGTCCTGGATGCAACGAAATCAACGTGATGAGTCTTTTTAATACTATTCCAAGAACTAAACGTAGCCATGGTCATAAAAGAATTCAACATCCTTATGTTAAAAAGTCCTCCAAACCGAGAACGTTACAAGATACTTTTAATGAATTACTTTCTAATATACAGAAATCTCTTGGAATTCATCACATTCGTACAATCTTATTTTTACTACCTGTAAACTACCTCAAAGATCTTAGGGATTTTGGACTTGACAAAGGAGGCGTAAATCCTTTTTCTCCTAAGTACAGATTGTCTAGTATTATATGTGACGTGGCGTCTTTTGAACCGTAATGAGAGCGGGAGGTTTGGCGCCTTAAAATCTGATTCAACCCACCATTTCTTTAGAAATGCCTGTACCAAGTCAGGGTCATTACGGTTTTCACAGTTTTCCGGTTGTTGACCGATTTTGTCTGTTTATATAATTATGAGTTTTGACTTTCCCTTTATAAGATTGTTCGGAGTTCGGTAATTTTGTTATTACCTTTATTTAAACCAGTTCGATCTGAACCTCTTCATGATAACAACAGAAAATTCCTCCATATTCCGTTTGCTAACAAAGGAATCGATGCTATTAACATTAGCAACATTCTTAATGGAAAAGATGTCGTAAAAGAAATTCCACCATATTTCAAAAATCAATCTGTTCCCATTGTCTCCTATAGCTACACTAACAGCATTGGCCGTAAAATTTTCAACTACAAAGAAGCATTGCAAGATATTAACATAGAAGAGTACCTTAAGAACCCTCTGAGTTGTGACTGCTCCCACTCCTTTTCAATACAACTCATCTGGACATGTAATCACTGGTGATCTGAATATCAATCAACATGAGAGTCTCCGAAAGGTGATTTCTCATGGTCCTAAATTCAGAGAACCTCAACACATCAATTGGAAACATAATTTAAAGATAATTATGGATGCTGTTGAAGATTATGCCAGAAGGTGGATAAAAAAAGAAGTAGACCAAGATCCTGAGTTAGAGTCCTTGTCAGATTGGGTTAGAACAATTAGGTCTATAGTACAAGGTTGGATTCACAAACTCAAACATTGTGTTATTAGTCGACCGAAGTCTGTATTTAAAGACCAAGAAGCTGTTAAGTGTTTTTCCTCTCTTCATGACAAATATGTTATCGTTCCTGGGGACAAGGCTTCCAACAATATCGTGTTTGTATGTAAATCATATTACTTCGAATGCCTAATCAAGGAATTAGGCATACATAGCAACACCTCTAGTAATATCACATACAAACCAACTTCGTTCGACAAAGATGAAATCCTAGCTAACCACAGATCATGCATGACCTCTTTAAGCATTCCCTCTGGTAAAGAGTCTGAGGATTTACCCTATTTATATTGGATACCTAAACTCCATAAGACACCATACAAAGAAAGGTACATAGCGGGATCATCAACTTGTTCGACGAAAGAATTGTCTATTCACCTGACAAAGATTCTGTCTGCAGTAATAGAGGGACAACAGAAATATTGTGAAACTGTTTACTCGCGTAGTGGCATAAATCACATGTGGATTTTGAACAACTCTAAAGATCTTTTGGATAACCTGAAATCAAGATCTTTCTCTCATGTATCCTCCATCAAAACGTTTGATTTTTCAACTCTATTTACCACTCAATCGCATGACAAATTAAAAACCCGCTTAAAAGAAACAATTCATAAGGCTTTCAGTCATAGAAACTATGGCTCAAAATGTGTTGTGTTAGACTACAATTCCACATATTTTTCAAACAAATTTCAAAAAAGGTAAAACATGCTACTCCGAGGAACAAGTGATCAGTATGCTGGAGTTCCTCACCGATAACATGTTTGTCTCCTTTGGAGGGACACTGTTTCAGCAGGTCGTCGGCATACCAATGGATACGAATTGTGCCCCTCTTCTAGCCGATTTAGTTTTATACTCATATGAGTAGGAGTTTCTTCAAAAGATTGTAAAAGATACGAAGATTCATGAGGCTAGAGCCTTTAATTTCACATACAGGTATATTGATGACGTTTTATCTTTCAATAATTCTAGATTTACAGAATTTCTTCCATTGATATATCCTCCAGAGCTGGAAGTTAAAGAGACCACAGATACAGCTTCGTCCGCATCATCTTTGGACTTATGCCTCGAATTTGACGACAGTGGTCAACTCAGTACTAAAATTTATGATAAACGGTACGACTTCAATTTTGAAATCATAAATTTTCCAAACATGTGCAGCAATATACCAGCTTTTCCTGCATATGGTGTTTACATCTCGCAATTGATTCGCTATGCAAGGGTCAGTAGCAATTATTCTGATTTCCTGAAACGTCATCTTCATCGGAGAAACAGGCTACTGGACCAGGGCAATGAAAAGATTCGCTATTTTACCTATTTTGTTCCTGTATTTAAATACTGTTATAGTGACAGCCGGAACCTTTGAACCGTAATGAGAGCGGGAGGTTTGGCACTTTAAAATCTGATTCAACCCACCATTGCTTTAGAAATGCCTGTACCAAGTCAGGGTCATTACGGTTTTCACAGTTTTTCGGTTGTTGATTGATTTTGTCTGTTTATATACATATGAGTTTTGACTTTCCCTGTGTAAGATTGTTCGGAGTTCGGTAATTTTGTTATTATCCTTATTTTATTTGTTTCGCCAATTATACATGTTATGCAATGAGGTAGTAATATGAAAAACAAACAATATAATGCAATGTTCTCAAATCTAATCAACAAATTTTAGAGAGAGAGGCAAAATCGAAACCCATAGCACACAAATACATGACCGCTCAGTTTCCAAGCTTAGTGCAATAAAAAGTGGCTGGGTTTAGCTATTGCTAAACATAATAGCTTAGTGTTTTTCCATCTGGGTGAAATACCAATCCTTTATTCGGTTTGCATGTGTAGCATCGACACATTTTCGTGACTAACCCAAGCCAGGATCTGGATTTCCAACGCCACATTTCGACGTCTTTATTGTGTTCAGTGAGTGTGTGTGAGAGGCTTGTTGCTATTGGTGGAATTGTTCACCGTCATTGATCACACTTTCTGTTCATGACCTCACATATAACTGGGCGAGCAGCGTTGTTGTAATGCATTAATCAAATGTGCGTGTTATATATATCAAAACTCATCTGAAAATTGAAATATATTTCTTTGCAACAGCTGATCATAATAAAATGGACTTTAAAGGAACAAACGGAGCTAACGATTGTTTTTTTTTAATATTACAACCATTATGTAATGTTAATGTCTCAATGTCAATTAGTAATTTAGCACAAATCATCATACAAATAACATTAACATATTTTGGAGATGTTACATTTAACATATTTCAAAAATAAGTTGAAGTGAAATTTACAGTAAATATTTATTTCATGTGTAAGTATCCGAAAAATGATACAAATATGCCTAAGAGAACGAAATGAAGCAAAATAAAATCCAGAAAATAAAACATTTAACATCAAATGAACAATTAGAAAAATGCAAAACGTCACAACATAATTATTAAACATTTAACCGGTTGTAATCCGCCAATATGTTTTGCCTGTCCAAAACTAGGACATATATCATGACGAGGATTTTGCTATTGTGTTATTACTGTTGCCTGTAGCCTGAGTAGCTCCTGGAGTACATACTTTTGATGTGGTTGATTAGATCTGTACATGCTATCCAGATCATTGCAGTTGAAGTAGTAGCTATAGTGGGTGGGATGCTAGCGCTAGCTAACACCTTGTCCCATCTTACCTCGTCCTTTCCTCATTATTCAAGACATATGGTTATTTGCATAGAGAAATAGTAAAGCTCAAGATCAAATGTCTGCATTCCAAATAGCAAAAATACAGTTTGATATTTCCTCTGATATCAAGTTGTCGCATGATTTACGAATGGTCGAAAATATTTCATATTAAAATATAGCTACCAATCGCAATCCATCATATCTAGAACCCAACTAACAACGTGCCAATACGACATATATAATTATGGGAAACTACTCACCATATGATAACCCCGTGGACCAATAGTCCACTATCAGAAGTAGTCGACCCAGCGGTGATAATGAAAACGTAGATATCAAATCCTCTGGACACGACGCGTTTCTGGACTAACCGAAAAGGTATCTCTCTTCACTTTGTCGAAATATAACCTATTTTTCACCTGAGTTATGGTATTTTAGTCCGCCAGTCTAAACAACGTTGGGAATTCTACTCGAACAAAACGAGCACCAGCAACGACATGTGTGTGTACCTGTATGTCGATAATTTGCGGATACAAATTCTATGTTTTGGATCTTAGTCTAGATAATAGTTCTTCATCTTCAACATATAATGAAATAAAAAGAAATGATAGGACCACTATATCAGGTTGTTAAAAATTACAATTGAATACCTCTCCATTGATTTCAATTCCACTGTGCAATGTCTGGGCATTCCCCACTACGTATAGTGTTATGTCATACGACAAACCTTCCTCTACATTTGGTACGACTGCCAAAGCTATATTTTACCACATAATTCGTCTAGAGAATTAATAACATCATGTGTCTTATATTTATTTATATCTATATCATTGATTCTCGTTGTAGCTTCTTCCGTATATATAGGATGTGTTGTAACATACTTTGCACTATTTTAATTGTTTCTGTTTCAATGACGGATACTTCCGGAATAGTCGATCTTACTGAAAGTGTCTGTACAACGGGTGATTCCAATAACATACAAATACATGATGTGTGCAAAATTGCATTATTAGATGTATTTCGAAATTCGATGTGTACTGATAAAGAAAGGCTACTGTGGTGGGATTCGAATAGGCTTAATCCAGCTTATGAAAGTCTGGTCTTACCAATCATATTAAACATTTGCTTACATGAGGATGTATTGCGCGGGATTGTATTCCAGTGCATGCCAAAGACCTATTTTGAGTCTTAAACAAATAATCTGAAATCCTTTTCAAACACCATATGTGCAATGTTTACATAAGCTTACTTGATAAAAATGTCAGTTGTTGATTTGCTTTGTAGCATTACGACCCATGAACCCGCCTTGTAGTTACGAAAAGAAGCTAGGCAGATCCCTTAATTTCACATTCCGCTATATAGATTATATTGTTTCAATAAATAATTCTATAAATGGTGATTGTGTTGATCGCATCTATCCCATTTAGTTTGAAATAAAGAATAGCACAGATCCAGCTAGGTGTGTTTCATACATTGACCTACACATCGAAATTGAGAGTGAGGTACAATAAAGAAGGAAAATCTTAGGACAAAAGAGATGATTTCAATTATCCTAATACGAAACTTACATTTATATGTAGTAACATTCCGGCAGCACCTGAATATACGCATATCTCTCAGCTAAGTCAGAGCTTGTGGTTCATATCATGATTTACTTGATAGAGGGATTTTGCTATACAAGGATATAATAAACCAGGGGTTCCCAGTGGTTACATTATAATCATCACATCGAATATTTTGCGATCGCCACCATGACCTGGTTGACTGCTATGAAATGTCTGAAGTGTTCCGTCTGTCGTAATCACAATCTGGTTATTTCCTCATTCTTGACCTAACGATGGATTTTTAACAGGAATAACACGAAGGGTACAACATGTAGAGCATGCACTGCTTACCTTTTCGTAACACCCGAGTTTCCCCCAGTTTTAGTGGAGTCGGTGTTGTTTGATCATTAGTTTTCTTTGTAGATGTACAACAGGGGTCATGAAGACTAAAAGTTGATAGGCAAAAAAGAGATATAATGTCAATTAACAAAGAAATAGTCGAACAATATTTTCAAAAATAGTTTAATTTATTTTGTAATTTTTAGATCATTTCTTAAGTTCATATATACATATATTTGTTTTGCATTTGAACATAAATAACTTATTGTATTTGAAGAGTTGTCGACGTCAATTTGTGCGTTGACGGTCTCAATTGTTGCTGTACTAGCTCCTCGTTACCAAGTGAAACTGTAATTTGACGCCGGCAACTAGTCAGTACAATACAATTAGTCCTTAAATAATAACAATAAAAAATAATAAATCAAATATCACATTCTCAAAACAAAAGCGATCAATACAATATGTACAACATAGGAAAGAGAATTCTATTTTCAAGCCGCGTGTACAGCAATCGTTATTTAAAACATTAGTAGCATGTCAAAATACAGCATGTTTTCATAAAAAAACGTAGATGTCTTTTTTTTTTATAATTCATAATATATTTTATTGAAATATATACATTGCAAAACATCGAATACCGGTACTTAATCCCGTTAATGTTATGTAATGTACAGTTATTAGTATTTGTTAGTAAGTACATATAAGATAATACTATTTTTAAGTACCCTTGAATCTGTACGATCAGATAATTGATGATCATATTATCTTTACCAATGTAGTTTCTAACAAAAATACAGATTTTTATTAATATATTTGTTGGGGGTTAAATTTAATAATAATATTATGTTTTAAGGAGATGAGAAATATTTTAGGATATGAGAAAAAACACACTCTTGGTTAACTACTAGTTTGAACCAAGTGACGAAAGAAAAAAAAACAAGAAAGATAAATAAATAAGCGAAAATATATACAGTAATTGGAAAAACAAAAAACAATAAAAAAGAAGAAAAAGAAAAAGCTAAGAAAACTGATCAAATTAAGGGAAAAAAACTAAACAAAACATGGGTCGGAACAGGCATTAGTTTCGTTTGGGAAGGAATAAAACAAAAATAGAATATTGTATATATCTTATAGAGAGTTATAATTGTGCAAATTAACAATACTTTTTGAAGTGCTACATATGTTTTTTCAATAATAAAAAAGAAGAAAAACATGAATCAATATGAATGGTCCCTACTTTGTAATAAAGTACTTCAACAGTTCCATGCATTGATGAAAACTACTAGGTTTTCTTGTTTGATGGCCATTATTCATCCTGTACTATAAAGCTCTTGGAGTATAGATATAAGGGCTGTTATATATAGTATTTAATTGCTAGTAAATTTGTGTTGCTTATCAGTGAGTTGTTTTCCTTGTGGTAACCCAAAGTGAATGTCTTTTTGTTATAGTTTAAAGTAAAATTACCATTTTTAAGTGTCCAATTATCTAATGCTTCCAGTAGAATCTGGAAATTTTCACATTCCCACAACAAATGTATCATATTTTCATTTTCTTTTTTACAAAAACTACACAGTGGATATTGTTTTATTTTTATCTTATATAGAGAGGTGTTTGTAGTCAATATAAATGGTTAATTCTTTATTGTAGCCACTGAAATTTACAATTGTTTGCAGTTTTGAAAGGTAGTTTATCAATTTGTTTAATATCATTCTCTGTAAATTCAAACATTGTCATTAATTTTTGCTTACTAGTAGGTTGAACATGGTCATTACTCAATATTGCATACATATCTCTGGTGCCCTTTTTTGCTTTTCAAATAAACGTCTATATTCCTAGGTATATATGAGTACTCAATTTTTGAAGCATTATCTCCATCAAATTTTTCGGAGTATTTTTTTTAAGCAAGAGATGAATCCATGGTATTTCAAAAAGTGTGTAATGAGCACGATACATGTTCCGCGGCATTTTTATTTATTTTTGTATTTTTAAATATATTTTCTTAAGCCCCTATATAAATATGTTTGCTTTGCATTAGAGCATAAATAACTTTTTTTATTTGAAGAGTTGTCGAAGTCAATTTGTGCTTTTGCGGTCTCAATTTTTGCTGTACTAGCTCAACGTTACCAAGTGAAACTATATTTTGACGCCGGCAACTATTCAGTACAATTCAATTTGTCCTAAATAATAACGATAAAAATGAATAAAACAAAAATCACATTCTCAGAACAAAAGAGATGTATACAATATGTACAATATAAGAAAGAGAGTTAAATATACAGCTAAGAGAATTATATTTTCAAGCCGCGTGTACAGCTATCGTTCTTTATAACTTTAATAACATGGCAAAATACAGCATGTGTTCATAAACATGTAGATGTCATATTTAGTATGAACGATGCTTTTCTGGAATAACTTTCGCTATGTACGTTCAAAATCGAGAGATTAGAAAGCCAAATAATTGAAAACGATCGGAGTGATAAAACCAAAGGGCCTAAACAGGATAGGCAAAGTCGGCTAAGTTCTCATATGCCTGAGGGAGGAAAACCTTAGTTTGATTCAATTGTCAACATATAAAATATTTATAGCGTTGTGATTTGCTATATCATATATCTCTTTCGTTCTTAATACCGAATCATTGACACTGTTTCGGGGAAGATATCATTGCATGGCTTTCCTCCTGTTTTGTGTCATTTTTAGCACCCTCTTGGACTTGTTGTTCCAATGGAGTGGCGATTTCTGCAACATCTCCCCCCAATTTCCTTTCCTTTCCCCTACAACGTAGAGTGCAACATAAGACGGTTTTTATTTTTCCGTATATAGCAAGGCAACACGTTCCTATAACAAGAATTGCAAAGAGCGATACTCCCACACTGATATATATGATCAAGCTGTCGCTATGCTCTGATGATTCTTCCTTTGTTTCTGTAAGAAAGTAAATAATAACATATTTTTTTTAAATAATGTTAAGTACTACGTTGGATTTGGATATCAACGATACCAAAGGGGTAATCAGAATCCGTAATTCGAAGAAGAACAGACAACACAATAGCCAAAAGAAAAAGGACAAAGGAACAAATAACGATCTACAAAACATACACATGAAACGAAAGATGGAGTTACATGAATCCACAAAAACACCGGGGGTGAACTCAGGTGCTCCGGAAGGGTAATTCGAGGCAAACATTCATGGTTCGATGCACTGATTCGGAATACATTTTATTTCATCATATTTTGAAAACTATGAAAATTGAAATACGATACTAACATGGTTACTACTGTGCGTGTTAAATGTGCATTCATGATTACTACTTTGTGTGTTAAATGTACAATCATGATAACTACTTTGTGTGTTAAATGTACAATCATGATTACTACTTTGTGTGTTAAATGTAAATCATGATTACTAATTTGTGTGTTAAATGTGCATTCATTATTACTACTTTGTGTGTTAAATGTACAATCATGATAACTACTGTGTGTGTTAAATGTACAATTATGATTACTACTTGGTGTGTTTAATGTACAGTCATGATTACTACTTTGTGTGTTAAATGTAAATCATGATTACTAATTTGTGTGTTAAATGTGCATTCATTATTACTACTTTGTGTGTTAAATGTACAATCATGATAACTACTGTGTGTGTTAAGTGATGCGCGTGTATCTAACCATACAATATTTTTGTATACATATTTTAGATTTTTCTTGCTTGAAGGTTGTATTTGATAGGCAAAAAAAATTAGATGATTCTGTAAAAAAGTTTCAATAGTGATGGTCAATAATTCCACCATAATGAACAAAAGGACAAATCATCTCCCACCTCAAATCATTGAAAAATAGAGATGATTTAAATTTTCCCATTGGTTCCTTGTGATCGCCATTATGACCTTGTTAACTGTCACGAATGAGCACGTATATTTTCTGCTACTCGTAGTCAAATCATGTCCTTCCCAGTTCATCATATATTGCCGGATATGAATCACCGGATGTTTGCCATGAGTAACATGACGGACGGGTGCAACTAGTTGAGCAGTTGCTGCTTACCTTATTCTCTAATTTTGTTTTAAAGGGTCTAGTGTTGCTCAATTTCTTTTATTTTTTCTGTGCTTTGTTGCTCATGACCATAGTTTGTGTTTTCGTCTTTTCTCTTTTCACCATTATATTTGCTGTCTTTCTTCGAATTAAGATTTTTAATTAAATGTACTCGATACAACAATATGTGATAAAGTTTGTTAGTGACTTGTGGCAGGTCGGTGATTTTCTCAGAGTACTCCGATTTCCTCTACAAATAAAATTGACCGCCACGATATAACTGATATGTTGTTGAAAGTGGCGTTAAACACCATACTCATAAACTCTTTCGTCTTTTCAAACGTATAGTATAAGGCTGGTATAAAGAAATGTTATTGTAGCTTGATGACTATAAATATACCACTTACTTGTGCATCTATTGAATGATTCCCGGTGAATTTGTATTTCTGTCTTTCCTACAACACACGAAACAATTAGTTGCCCGCTGCATACATCAAAAGAGTGTTCTACCCTCTCTACAACCATGTAGAATATCCCATTAGCACTTGTCTTTGTCGCTATCCGTCGAGAAATTATATTTTCCTGGAAAATAACAATAATTTTTTTTGCAATAATACAATGTCTCTAAATACAAACACAAGAATTAATGATTAATGATTATTATCGAGCAATACAGTAATTGCCGAAGGAAAGATAGCTTGGGATTGAATGTTCATCGTTCATCGGTCACGTGCGAATGTTTTGATATTCAGAATCCAAGATTAGCTATACATTTTATCACATAGATTTTCCACTTTTGATTGTGCTAAAGAAACGTTTTACAAAGAAACTTTTTTTTCGTTGTCGGACTCAAATTGAATTATGCGACGTTCGTTTTGTGACGTGCATATTTTATTTTGCTGAGTGAAATTCCGGATTTATATGACTTGGATATCTGAGTATATTAAGGGCATCCGTGTAGTAAATTACAAATAGTTATACATGTGCTACGTGTACATATCTTTTAATTGGGTATATTTGTCAGCCAAGTTGTCCACTAGCAATGTCAGTAAACTTTATTCAGGTGAAGATTACATGCAGTCTCAGTTCTTGTGTAATTGTGATACTATATAGTTTTCGCCATTGTCAATTATCATGTGTTACCTCTGACATGATCTACAACTTGTTGAAGGTGGTCAGTATTTGGTAAAATAGAAGGACACACGAAGATTTATTTATTTTTATTTTGCACAGTTGAAACAATTCCAAGTTAACATCGGAACGTAAACATAATTCAGGTCATTTTCAATTTTTTTGATTTTTTCATATCTCTTCTTGATAACATATATTGATGCAAGTTGTATTGCTGATAAATAGCATGAAGACAAAAATGTGGTACACAATCTATTTTATTAAGAAAACTAAAATAATATTAATTGTAAATGGAATTATATTGTATGCTACTTTATAATATTGTAACCCAGTAACTTGAATCCTTATGTAATATAAGTTATCAGGCAGAATAAGACAATTATGAAATTAAAAAACAAAAAACAAAAAAACATGTGTTGATGAAAATTATGAAATACTTTCCAATATCAAACTGGATATAGAAAATTTAATTTGTAATAGTTTAATTGAAGAATATATGATGCAAGCGAGTAGGAATACATTTCAGGGAAGAATTTATTAAGTTCCTCGGTTTGATAATCATGATTATATAGATAACTGTGAATCACAGGATTTTCTTAATTTAATAAAAATGATAATTTCACAGTATCGTTTTTATTTTCACTCCCGTTACATTTCCCGACATTTCGTTGTCGCAGTTGTTTTTCTGTATGTTTTACAGTTATGTCCCTTTGACGGTTTCGTATGGTTTCGTTCTTTTTGAAACGATACACATGATAGTACATTACTACACTAAATACGTAATATAGTGCAGATAAGCTAACTTGATATTATATTCGAATCGAAACATTTGTTATCCAGATATGATATTTTATTAAGAAAACTTTTGCACTCGTGAGTGCAACATTAACAAATTTTGTTTTTTACATGTTTTTTGATAATGACACTCGTCAATTAGTTATAATGTAAATAATAAATACGGTTTTATGTTTATGGTGTGTAACGCCACTTTCAACAATATTTCGGATATTTCGTGGCGGTCAGTCTTATTGGTGGAGGAAACCGGAATACCCGGAGAAAAAACCACCACCAACCTGCCGCAAGTCGCTGACAAACTTTATCACATAATGTTGATATCGAGTACACCTCGACTGAGCGGGATTCGAACTCACAACGTTAGTGGTGATAGGAACTGATTGCATATGCAGTTATAAATCCAACTACCATACGATCACCACCACGACGTTCCCTTCAATTAGTCATTGTATATATAATACATAAGGAAATAATGAATAAATTAAAGACAACTAATACATACATTAAACATTATCGTACACTTCGGAATCGGATACACTTTCAAAATCTTCACAATGACATCTAGATAACCATTTCTAAAACTTGCCAGTACCGTTGTAGAATCTTTATCTGGGTGATCTGAAGAAAAAAAACATCATGAAGCTGACTATATTTTATTGCAGTTTTATGATACTATTGTGATAGATTCGGTTATGCACGGAAGACAAGTTTGAATATAACAAAGGGGTAATTATAATCTGTATATCGAAAGGCAAGACCATATAATGGTCAAAAGAAAACGGAGAAAAAGACAAACAATGATATACAAAACAATGCACAGGAAAAATACGCATTAAAAAAATACAACGACAGGAGCAGTTGAAACTCTTTTTTTAATAGACTGGGATAAGCGGAACTAAATTATTGACTACATAGAAGGAAAAGACGACATCTAAAATTAAAATAAGTCCTTAGATTAAATAGTTTGAAAGCATGACAAAAATCTAATGAAAAAAATAAGAAATTATCTATCATTGTACAACGTTGGAAATATTAGATCCATGCATGTACAATTTGATTTTGCAGAAGCCTTTGATATTTGAAAAATGAGACTATATTTCACTACAATGGAAATTGTAGCCTAACTTGGTATAATTTTGAAATGTTAGTGTCCACATAAAACTCTGTTCGGTTCGTCTTTACCCCCAGTTGTAGGATCTTATTCATTTATGTTATTAGCTTTATTTCGTATACTGATGTCCTACACGACTTGACCTTATCTTAAGCATGACGGGTGTCTCATTAGATGGAGAAACTGATTACCCTTCGTGAGCACGTGGGTTTAACCTAATCGGTTGTTGATAGTGTCAGTGATGCTTAACTTTTTAGTTTCCTGTTTTGTGTTGTGTATTTTCGCTTTGTTTGTCTGCGTACGTTTTGATTTATGCCCAATGGATTACCATTCTTGATTCCTCTGGGTTTTGTTTTGTTCAGTGTTGCTCATCTGTTCAGTTTTTTGTGCTGTGTTGTGTATGTGTGTTTGTCTTCGTACTGTGTATTGTGTATGTTTGTTTGTTTTCGTACTGTGTGTTGTGTGTGTTTGTTTGTCTTCGTACTGTGTGTTGTATATGTTTGTTTGCCTTCGTACTGTATTGTGTATGTTTGTTTGTCTTCGTATTGTGTATTGTGTATGTTTGTTTGTCTTCGTACTGTGTGTTGTGTATGTTTGTTTGTCTTCGTACTGTGTATTGTGCATGTTTGTTTGTCTTCGTACTGTGTATTGTGTATGTGTGTTAGTCTTTGTACTATGTATTTTGTATGTTTGTTTGTCTTCGTACTATGTATTGTGTATGTTTGTTTGTCTTTGTACTGTGTATTGTGTATGTTTGTTTGTCTTCGTACTGTGTATTTTGTATGTTTGTTTGTCTTCGTACTGTGTATTTTTTATGTTTGTTTGTCTTCGTACTGTGTATTGTGTATGTTTGTTTGTCTTCGAACTGTCTATTGTGTATGTTTGTTTGTCTTCGTACTATGTATTGTGTATGTTTGTTTGTCTTCGTACTGTGTATTGTGTATGTTTGTTTGTTTTCGTACTGTGTATTTTGTATGTTTGTTTGTCTTTGTACTGTGTATTGTGTATGTTTGTTTGTCTTCGTACTGTGTATTGTGTATGTGTGTTAGTCTTTGTACTATGTATTTTGTATGTTTGTTTGTCTTCGTACTATGTATTGTGTATGTTTGTTTGTCTTTGTACTGTGTATTGTGTATGTTTGTTTGTCTTCGTACTGTGTATTTTGTATGTTTGTTTGTCTTCGTACTGTGTATTTTTTATGTTTGTTTGTCTTCGTACTGTGTATTGTGTATGTTTGTTTGTCTTCGAACTGTCTATTGTGTATGTTTGTTTGTCTTCGTACTATGTATTGTGTATGTTTGTTTGTCTTCGTACTGTGTATTGTGTATGTTTGTTTGTTTTCGTACTGTGTATTTTGTATGTTTGTTTGTCTTTGTACTGTGTATTGTGTATGTTTGTTTGTCTTCGTACTGTGTATTGTGTATGTTTGTTTGTCTTCGTACTGTGTATTGTGTATGTTTGTTTGTCTTCGCACTGTGTATTGTGTATGTTTGTTTGTCTTCATACTGTGTATTGTGTATGTTTGTTTGCCGTCGTACTGTGTATTGTGTATGTTTGTTTGTCTTCATACTGTGTATTGTGTATGTTTGTTTGCCGTCGTACTGTGTATTGTGTATGTTTGTTTTTCTTCGTACTATGTATTGTGTGCTCAATGTGCCCATACCTGATTCCCCCTGTTTTGATGGGACCATAAAATTATGTTATACTAACATTCAAACATCTCTGATGCTAATGACAACCTTTTTCTGTTCTCATCGCCGCCGATTGAACACGAATAGTCCACATTCACATCCTTTTCATCAAATTTGTATATCTGAAGAATGGATTCAAATTTGCTTCTGTGCCATTTCCGAATTTCTGCATATTTTTTTGGATCAGCAGTGCCACCAGTGAATGTGAGTGTGGAATAGTATTTGCCACCTAACCATGAAGTTACATTGTGTGTGATGGAACTAATGTGTGGTGTGACACACGACAATTGTGCTGTCTTTCCAAATATAATGGGAGGATTTGCAATCATCCATTCCACTGTAAAAATTAAATGAAAGCAAAACATTTTCTAGATTAAAAAAGGTAGATATTTACTTTATTTTGTCATTTACGACTGCATGCAAAGGCCATTATATGGAGTCGTGGGTGATACAATATCATAGTATTCTGAATTTAATATGCAGTTGATTTCTTTACACATTTGTATTTCTTATTTTAAAATAAGATATACTATTGTTAATCTTGTTATGCTATTAGTATTGACCAAACGACGTAATTAATGACATTGTAATTTGATCTGATTTATCGTCGCTATCTCATAATTATGGAGTGCAGTAGGTGACAAATATTTTATCAATAGTTCTTTTTCATAAATCCTCTATCTTGGTTTATTAGTTCGTGTCCTCGGATTAGTATTATCAAGTCTACGGGTGGAATTATGTATGAATGCTTAAACAGTGATGTCAACAATTCCACTCAAATCAACAACACGAACAATCACCTCTCACTTTCACCCACTGAACACAGCAAAGAACACGACATTGTGTATCACATTAAAAATCCAAATCCTGTCTTAGGACAGGCACAAAACTGTGACGGGATACAACCGGTTAATGGGATCCCACGCATCCCTTAATGATAACTGGATTGCAGGCAGCAACACATATATAAACAAGCGATACAACACCTGCCCATATTCGGTTCTATTAAAAGGGTCATAATCGCATCGCAAAAACATGGACATAACAACAACAGGGTCAATGTAAGCTAGCAGTTATCTGATTACCAGCTATGAATGAACAATACATGTGCCTCTAACATTAACCACCATTTATTAGCTATTTCAATCTAGAAAAGCTTGAAGATACCAAGCACAGGGGTACTCAGAAGCCGTAAATCGAATAAGGACAAACAATTCAATGGCTAAAAGAAAAAGCACAAACAATTATTTACAAAAATGATTAATCAGAAAACTAAATATTGAGCAACACGAACGCCGATAAATATCGGTGGTGAACTCGGGTGCGGCGGAATGGTAAGTAGTCCGTAGGCCACATGTGACGCCGTTGTTTTATTTTTTGCTACAAACCCGGTGATAAGTCATAAAATAGGTTTTTTTCAGAAACCGTTTCACATAGTTAGACGAAATAAAGTCTGAGTAAGAATAGAATGGTCATCTACCAATTTAGATTTTTCGTTGCCGATTGATAAATCATCTAATCAACAATGTAGGCATTGCATTGTAGCAAACCGTTCCCTGTATATAATTCGTGTTGCGTGTGATTTGTTATGTTAAAGATCTTGGTGTTCTCGGTTTCCATGGTAAAGGTATTGGTGTTGTGTTATCTAGATAATAGTGTTGATAAGTATTTTATATACTACGGGTCTTATGAATTAACTTATATGAACAAAAGAGTTCATGAGTATAAAGGACACATGCTATTTTATGTTTGTAGCATACAATAAATGATTGACATTTGAAACGGAACTTAAGTTATAGTTCACTATTCAGACCTACATGTTGTACCATGGCATAAACCCTGCAAATTTGCATTTTTCGGATTCAACAAAGATTTAATGGCTGGGTAGCCGAGCATAGTACCATACCAATTGCAGATAATTAAGGAATATTTGAAATTACTGAACAGGCTATACGATATACCCTGGTTTGGAGCAGTATACGCTTATAAAGCGAAAACTGTTCCAAATCAGGTTATACAATCATAACCTGTCAAAAAAATTCGAATATTCCTTATAATTTAATCTTTACAACAAAATTTAATGATTCCTCGATTTTAATTACGATTATTTCATGTAACTGTTTGAATATGTCGTTGGCCAATGAATATGTTGACGTGAAAATACCAACCCAGGTTATCAAGTATAACCAAAATTTTCTCCAGACGAATCAGCCAATCAGATTGCATTATTCAAATAAAATTAAATTATTAAACCATAGTTTTATATAAAGACATTCTTAAGCTGAATAAATCATAAATAAGATCAAAGTAAACAAGGTCATGTATGTTACAAGCATATATACACTATCATTCGGGTACTTTTGAGTTCATTTAGTTATGCATACCACATGCGGTTGATTGTCCAACAAACAGCAATACTGCCTGAACTAAAACATGTAAAATCGCCATATCCAGATAATGTTACTGAGCAGTGTTTTACAAAGTTCCCTAAAGCTAAAAATAATGACACATATTAACACATGGCTATCAATGTCTAACTCAACTTCGTCGTGATCATTGTCGTATGGTAGATGAATTTACAACTATCAGTTGCTATCACCACAAAAGTCGTGAGTTCGAACCATGTTGATGGCGAGGTGTACTCGATACAACATTATGTGATAAAGTTTGTCAGTGACTTGCGACAGGTCCGTGGTTTTCCCTGGGTTCTCCGCTTTCCTCCACCAATAAATCTGGCCTTCGCGATATTTAAGGATTGATCGCAATTTTTATTCGGTTCATGAAGAAATAACCTCAATCAGGTTGTACACACCGTGTGTCCCACGTTACGCAAGGGTGTGTATACCCTGATTGAGGTTATTTGGAATGAACCGAACAAATAATTTCGATCAAACCATATAAATTAATTCAAACTTTTTTTTGTTATGATATTGAAAAACATATTTATTCTTTTCAAAATAAGGCAAATAATCGAAAATAAATTAAAATAACCCCAAAGGTGCCTCATTTAAACGAAATCACCTGATAACAACGGGACGCGACGCCTTGAGAACGACGTCTAGTTTTCGATTCCGTACATTGACAAATAACCTCAACTTTTTAAATCAATCAAGACACGTATAAAATGACATGTGACTCTAAAATAAATTTATAACTGAAATAATGTTGAAGGTGGCATTAAGCACCATAAGCCAAACCAAGCCATTTAACTCTATGTTGTTTACAATATGTTACCTCAGTATATCAATAAAAACATAGGTATATAATTTAGTACACACGGTGTGGTTCGTCATTACTGAACTTGGTTTTGTAGGGTTTCATGTTTAATTTATGTTTATTTGTACATTTGTCTTTATTCGCGTCTACTGGTGTCCAACACGATTTCCATGTCAGATGACGTTGGTGTCGTCAAACAGTAAGACGACGTGTGTCACTAGTGGAACAGGAACTGCTGACCCTTCCGGAACATCGGAGCTCATCCCGGTTTTAATGGGGGTCGCATTGTTCAATGTCTCGTTTTATGCATATTACATTGCTAATCGCTGTTTTTCCTTTTTCATTTGGCCATTAAATTGACCTGTCCTTCGATTTGCAACTCCTAATTATCCCTTTGGTATATTCAAATTTGTCTTGCATGTATTCTCTTTTGGTCATTATTTTGACTGTCAAACTTCGGGTTGTGGCTTCTGATGACTCCTTTGGTATCTGTCTAGAATAATCTCTATCCATGACTTTCAAATTCAAACGTTTTTGGTAAGCAGTGAAACCAACAGGGGGCGGAGGTAAAGTGAATAATCAATATCACTTGCTTAATGTTACATATTCCTGAGAGAGAAAACCTTCTGTATTGTCACAATAAACCTCAGATACTCATGCGGATATACACCGTAAAACATACGTAAATAGGCACTTACACTTACTCTGTGCATATACTGTTTACTAGGGATGTTGCACAAAATGACATTACTCTACATTACTCGACATAACCTACATTACTCTACTTAAGTCCACTGGGCATGGCACACGGTATCACCTATTGTTAATCATTAAGTTAATATAATTGATCAAATGTCAATATAAACTAAAGGACAATCCAAGTTTTGAGTTATACTATATTTTCTGCGAATATCATGCAAACTGAAAAAATAATAAAAATCGCGCAGATAAAAGCTCGAACAATCACCTGTAATTTTTATATCGTATCGAGTACACATTTTACCTATCATTAATAAATAAAGTGTGTGAATATTCACCATCTCAACAGCATTTTCTTATTATTGTCATAAGTCAAATAACAAAGGAATCCTTCGTGTATGTCTATTGCGATATACAACATTTTATTTTCATATGCAAAATAAATCCTAATCTAAGTAGCAAGAGGTTCAATGATTTTGTAATCGTATATGATTATTGTTCATTATGCATATGCAGTGACGTAGCAAAAGGTTACAGAGTCGAGGATCAAGCTTTAGAAATGGATCGGAAAGTGGGGGACAACTTTTGGAGTACACAGGAAGGGGGTGAAAAACAAACAAACAAAAAAGGCTTCAAACCTCTTTGTAACTTAACATTTTTTACCTTAATGCTGAAAATTCAGCTACTAATAAAAAAAATAAAAAAAATGCCATATAAAGTTAAATATGTTTTCCCCAACCCGCTACCACTTTCATAAGCGTTGGATGCAAGTGCCCTACTACGCCCCTGGTTTCAATGCATTGCATTTAAACATGTAGCGAGGTACGCAGTGGATTTCGGAGGCATCAACTTGGTCTTGGATGGAATTGGTTGTGGAAACGGAGTTGGTGTGTAGTCCGAGGGTTGAAGCTGACGATAATTGGAACATGAAAATGTATAATAAAAAGCAATACATGTATTTTATGTGCGCGTTTGAACTGTGCCCGCATTTTGGCAATTACAAAAGAGCCAAACAAATCCATAATTCACGAATTTTGTGTATAAATTGATGACTCTTTAGTCTTGTCTCTCTTGAAAAAATATCTTGACCTGAAAGATGCAAAATTAAATTATATGACCCTCCAGTTTTAAAAATAAATTTTAATAATATTTGAATAATATTAACCAATTGTTCATATAAACAAATATTTTTGTTTCGTGTTATAAACATTTTAGGGTCAGACCTATAATTCGACAGCCCGATAGTCCGGCGGCCCAGTAGTCCGACAGTCGGTAGTCTGATAGTCCGACAGACTAAGTATATTTGATAGGTATTCTATGAAAATAAAATATATGTTCTTTATGAGAAATGTTCGCTTAGTCAAGTTGTATGTGTGAAAGCAAGTTCCGTCATCAAACTGGCGTTGCAAGATTCTTATTGTGGTTTACTGATGCATATATTAAAAACTGCTGTTGAAATATTCTGATAAGGTTTACTGAAGCATATATCAAAAATATTTTATCAAATTAATTTTCAAGACATTTACTTTAGAGAATTAAAGAAAACAGGTCCGAATATATTGTGTAGATCCGGAATACATAGCCTTTGCCTTTTGTCCCGGTTGGCTCATCTAGCCAGGACAGTCTTTTCAGTCCTGAACAAATCGCATCGGTGGAGTAATGGTTAGCGTGCTCGTCTCGAGTGCGGTAGATCGTGTGTTCGAACCCCGGTCGGGTCAAACCAAAGACTATAAAATTGGTATTTTTTGTTTCTCCGCTAAGCACGCAGCATTAGGAATCAAAATAATGTGCTCGAGTGGAGCGACATGTCTATCCACGGTCCGTTGTTTCATTGAGCTAGCACTATACAAATCCAACTCAGCGTGTTGGTCTAGTACAAAATGGACCTCATCATCATCTCATTGAAAATTTACTTGTTCTGCCCATGATGTAGGTGAACAATTGCTAAATTGGCGTTAAACAACAATCACTCACTCAGTTCGGAGCAAATTACCTGCTACATTGGCTCTGTCGGAAAAATAATAATTTAACGGCGAAGAAGACGACAAGATTTGATCCAAAATACCCCATGGAAAATCGTATGTAGTCACTTTGAGATTATCATTGGATTAAAGAAGTTTTCTATTTCTTCATATAAGTGAATGAAAAAATTCCGTCATGCAAATTTAAACAAATATTCAAGAAAATTGACTAAACTAAAGCTTTAGATCTTTAGATGTACTCCCGCGAATTCTTACTTTGTTGCTGTTCTTACTTGAAAATTGAAGCTGAAAAACAAACACATCTCTGTCTGACTATCGGACTGTTGGACCAGCGGGCTGTCGGAATAACGGGCTGTCGGATTATAGCTACGCTTCCAAAATTTTTGGTTCGGGTAAAAACATAGACACCCCTAAAGGTTAAATGGTCGCCCTCTAAACCTCATTACATGTATAAACAAATGTTCACAGACTAAAGATTTAAAACTTTGATTTAATGCAAAACAAAACTTATAGCAGAAAGTCAACATTCGTGTTTTTCAACAGGAAAGCGTAAATACATGAACAAATGTTCAAAACAGCTTTTCATTCAGATTTCTGATGCTGACCGTGTATGGTTTTTTTTTAAATATTGTCATTATTATACCGACCTCAACGATTTTTTCTCATCCAGTTACAGTGTTTAACTTGTGTGGGTTTTTTTCAAATCGGATGTGTTCACACGTGTATTTTAATTTTTGGTATTTTAATTGTTGCGTTAATATACCTGCGCCCTGATATATTCTTGTAAAGTAGATATATATTTTGGAAGCGATGATGCATCGATTTCCTTCCATTTGACAAACTGTCCCTTCTAATTGTTTAACATATTCTTTAATTTACTCGCAGAGACACATACATGTGATTTAACCCACATGCGCTCGTGGCACGGTATTACCACCCCCCTTTTTAAACTTTTTGTTTACATAACTATTTTCAATAAAATTTCTTAATTATTTCATCTTTTTTTTTTTAAATTTTAACAGCAAATTACAGGTATCGACAAAATAAATGCTATCTACGGAATATGGACACGAACAAAGTTAAGTTCAGGAGGAAAGGGGGGGGTATAATTCCGAGCCACGAGCGCCTGTGATTTAACCATCGCCTTCTTAGTTTTGAAAATTAAATCACAATCCCTGCAAACTATATCAATAAATTGAATATCACAATTCGTTGCGCGTTTTGTATCTGTATCAAATAACTGATTTTGGTGTTTTAAAATCTATGAATAAACATAATTAGTTTGGTCAAGGTCACAAACTTAGTCGAGATAAGTAAACGAATTGGCGGAAAATCTTGACATAGCGAGCTTCATCTTACCCAAGCGAGTGCATCTCAGTTATTTCTATCGATAAATCACGCTTTGTTAAACATGGGTAACAGAAATTGTATTTCATCAATATTATGTTCTAGTATATACTTCAGAATTGTATATTACAACGATAAAACAACGCATCTCGCCTTTATCAAAACTATCAATAAACGATCCACATACGTACGTACGTCGAGTAATGTTGGTATGCCAATTTGTGCAACATTCCTAGAATATAAATATACATGTAGCAAACATTTCACATGTTCGCACTTATTTAAAAAAAAGTGAAAAAGACGTTGAAGTATCCTCTCTAACACTGAGTAATAATTGATATGATTACTACGATACATAGTATATCAGAAGCGGGACCAGTGGGGGCGCGGGGGGGGGGGGGGGCGCACCACCCTAAAATTGGAAAACATATGATTGTTTGGCGTAAAATCGTGATTTTTCACACGAATTACCCCAACAATTTCCGCGCCTCCCTCAGCAATTGGAAAAAATATGATTTTTGGGCGTAAAATCGTGATTTTTCACACGAAATACCCCAAATAGTTTAGCGCCTCCTCCGCTCGGCGCAATTTTTTTAGCTTCGCCTCCCCCTTCACTTGTAATCCTGGATCCGTCCCTGTATATTTATTATATATATATATAAACATATATATATATACGAAGGTGTTAGGGGTATTGGTTATAGTGTTTAACGCCATTTTCAACAATATTTCAGCTATATCGTGGTTGTCATTTTTATTGGGGGAGGAAACAGGAGTACCTAGAGAAAACCACCGACCTGCCGTAAGTCACTGACAAACGTTATCACATAATGTTATATCGAGTACACCTCGCTATTAACGGGGTTCGAACTCACAACGTTATTGGTGATAAGCACCGATTGCATGAGTAGCTATAAATCCAACTACAATACGAGCATACCCACGACTGCCATAATTTTGAACGAATATAACTGCTTAATCAAATATATGACGTAGCCGTAATGATCATAACTATCCCCTTCTTACTGATTCCATCTCCTCACATTGAGTATTAAATACCATTTGGACTAACAACATATATTCTCAACATATTAAAAAAAATATTTGAATGAATAAAAAGCCAAATCCAATTCATACTTTACCAGAAATGATCAAAATTAATCCCTTCTTATTTAAACAACATTTTTACAAATATGAAATATAATTCGTCATGGACATTTTTAGACTTACTTACAATGACATTTAAATCTACGCTAATTAATGTTAAAATCAGATTTAAAAACTTAACAGTAACCCTACACCACATTCATTGTTCTGTAACATTGAAACGAACATATGTCATGTATCATTAACAATAGAAACGCACAGGTCCTATTCATATGTAATATAAAGTTGACAACCAATACATGAATATTAAGCTACGAAAGGTGAACTGGTAATTTGGCAATTCGCCAAGTGTACTTTTCAAACCCTCAAAAATGAAGGTTGTCGTTACGGTTCATAACAAAAAAACTGTTAATTTATTCCACGGGAAACTTGTGGTTAATTCACCGGTAAACTTGGGTGTTACGCAGGCGATTGTAATTGCTACTGTGAAATGCTGCTATGCCAAGATTATGTCCCTGCTACACGTAACAACGTCATAGGTAGTCTTCAGGCTGGACAAACTCAAGCTGAAGTCGCTCAGCAATTCAACGTTCACCAGAGCACAATTTCCCACCCTTGGCAGAGATAAAATCAAACTGGATCAGCTCAAGATCGCCCTAGAAGTGGTAGGTCACGTATTACTACTCAAGCCAAGATCGATATGCCCGTCTGTTTCATCTACGTAGTCCAAGGGTCATTGCTCCAATCAATACTGCTGGAGAAAATCCGCCAAGACAGTGCGTAACAGGCTTCGCCAATGCATAATTCGGCCAAAAAGACCTTATGTTGGAGCAGTTTTGACCAACGTACAGAAACGTGTACGTGTTCGTTGATGTCATATATTGAAGGTCTGAACATTGAGAAACTGGTGCCGAATTTGGTTCAGCGGCGAATCACGTTTTCTTCTGCAAAGGTGTGATGGGCGAACCCGGGAACAGGTGTCGAAATGAGTGTTTCGCTCCTGCCTGCGTACTAGAAATTGACAATGGGCAGCAATTTCCTACAACCGCAGAACAAATCAAATGATTGTCCAAGGAAATTTAACTGCTCAACTTCATAAAAACGATATTTTGCCGCCACATAATTATGCTCTCAATGTTATCAAGGCAATATTGAACATCGGAAATGTTGAAGAATTTTGTGATTCCTTTTGTCGTTTTATATTTACTGTGAATCGTGACGGGAACATGGCCCATAAATAGATTTCATTCAAAATTATTTTACTTCGTTCTTAATAACCGTCTGTTAATGGTATATCAGACATAACCATCTCTCGAAGGTCGATATTGGCATGTTATACCTAAGTAATCACAATGGTTTAGGATAATTCAGATATATATATGTATATACGTCTGAAAATTAGACCAAACAGTGTTAGAATTAGATTTTAGAGCTGTCAAATTGTTGTTCTTCCCTCGACGGGATTTGAACCCACACCATTGATAAACTGCAGCACCATTCGCTTAGCCTTACGTCCAGCGCCCTAGACCACTCGACCACATCCACTCCCTATATATATATATATATTAAACATGCATATATACAATGTAGGACAAATCATTTAAATTTTGATTACAATTGTACATTTAATTACAATCTCATGTAAATAGTAAATTCAATACACAATGTACTCAACTGCATAAATAAGAAAAAAAAGAAACCATTCAAATATCCCGTTTCATTTTGAGTGACTGGGATTATTGCGTTTAACGCCACTGTCAATATTATGTCAGTTATATCGTCGTGGTCAGTTTTATTGGCGGAGGCAACCGGGGTACCTGATGAAAACCACTAACCTGTCGCAAGTCGGTGACAAACTTTATCATATAATGTTGTATCGAACATACCTGGCCTTAGCGGGATTCGAACTCACAACGTCAGTGATGATAGGTAGTTATAAATCCAGCCACCATGCGATCATGTTCACGACAGCCTTTTGTTTGTTCATTTTGACTACCTATAAACCATTTGTTTACTTGAAAGAATGTAAAAGTTTAATCGAAGGCTTACCTTTCCAGAAAGGTTTTTAAAAACACGTCGCTTCTGGCTTATAAAACATTAAAAAGCATAGCTTATAATGTGTTGTAACTAAGAAAGCAAAAATTAGAAAAAAACAATTTGAAACTAAGAACAATAGTCATTTCCGACTAATGATACATGATTAGCTTGTATAAGTATTGTTGTTTTATCTATCATTTGACCTCAAAATAACAAAATCACTGACCCGTAACGTTGTCAAACTAGTTGTCCTATGTTAGTTAAATCTACTTATTACATAATTAGTTCAAATAAAGGCATTTCTGTATGACCAATATGACCGGAAGTAAACTGTCCATATATTCACACCCCGGTAAACTAACCGGTTATTGGATTACTACAAGATCATTTGCATATTGAGGCCAATATTGGCCCATGCCAATATGGGCCTCGACTTCGTCTCAGGCCAATATGGGTTTCTCTTTTCTAGATGTCGGAAATATGTAATAAATAGTTTAATACATGGGCATTTCCATATTGGCATGGTTATCATCCCTCGACCCATATTGGCCCTCGACTCCGTCTCGGTCCAATATGGGGTTCTCGGAATGATAACCAGGCCAATATGGAAATGCCCATGTATTAATCTGTATATGTAATGGGTGTTTTCTATATATCTAGAGCGGTGTAATGCTATCCACAAATACTAAAAACAATAAACGAAGCAAGACTGACAAAGTTGAAAATTAGATAACCGTAGGGTGATACCTTTTGTATCGCACTACACGTTGTCAAAATGTGTTCAAATTTTCATCTGAGTTATGATATTTCATTCCACTTGTATAAAAAACGTTATGATTACGTTACAAAAACAACACGAAAACATAAAAACAAATTGTTTAAGATAGGGATGCAATCGATGTTTGCGTGTCTATCCGTGGGCATTGATATTGTACCACCCTTTTGCTCTTCTGTACAGCCTTCTGCTTTACCTCAGATTATAGATGAGTGTTTCGCATTGGTACAATATCAATACCAATAGGTAGACTCATACATAACTAATAATGTTCCGATGTTATTCCCCCATCACAATATACGCCAAGTAATGTCTATTATTCTAAATAAAGGGAAAATACATGATATAGGCAAAATTGTATTATGCGATATATTTCAAATTTGGATGTATTACGTAAAAAAAAGAAAAAAAAGGGTACTTCGGTGTGATTCGAAGCCACGTCTGGGACTTATGAGTGTCAGGTCTTTTGCATGGCTGTAAAGTCTGGTGAGTCTTTACCAATTAATCTGAAATCGTTTTCAAACACCATATGTGCAATTTTTACATACCTCCCACCCCCCCCCCCCCCCCCCCCCCGATTTGGTAAACATGTTGGCTGTTGATTTGTTATGTACCCGTAACAATAAAACCTATTAACCCGCCTTGTAGTTACGTTACGTCAGGCAGGTCTTTAACATGTACGTGTGTAAGCATGGTGAAACTCAAAGGGCTTTGCATTTTAAAATCATTTCGCATGAATTCGTCCTTTGTTTACCCTACCATTATCCATGTAATTTTCAAATAAGCAGCAAGTTTAACATTTTAGGAATTGTACCACACAACGGATAAAGTGTGGGTCGTACTAATATCATGAACCTAACTCTCGATTTGCAATTGATAAAGATAGTGTGTACTTGAGGGGCAAAATATAGCGATATTTATTTAATTTGTACTTTTCAAGTGCTTTAGTTTGTGTATATTTAATAATTTGCACGTTAGTTTTCTAATGGGCGGGACCAAGTATCTAAATATGAATAAATCATAGGCAATTTACTGAAATAAAAGGGAACAAAGCGTCTTATGTTGAGTTCTTTCAAACCATAGAATAATTATATTGTCATGAATTAAATTGAGACATAACAAATATTTGCTTTCTTTCTTTATTTCTCTGCAATTTCGCTAAAGTATATTTTAATGACATTTTGTGGTTTCTTTCAAATAAAGGATTAAGTGTTCCATTTTTGCACAAGTTCTATTTTTTTACGTAATATTTCAAAGCGTTGTACGTTACATGTAAACGACTCAATGTAAGTTCTTGGTTATTTATGGCGCATTAATTATAATTTATAGGAATATTGATTTAATATCATCTAATATCATACATTGTAGATGTACTTTGTAACATGTAGAATGTCGCTGTATATTCCAATTTACTCTTCCCCGAAAAAAAAAAGATAAACATTCAACCTGTATATAAAGGGCACTCAAGAGAATCTGAGGATGTACCCCTTATGAGCAGTTACCCTTTATATACAGGTTAAAATTATATGCACTATTCATCAATGACAGTGATTGTAAAAAGGATTTCCCCCCAATTATTGGTGAACTATTTTGCGAAGGTAAAAATCAAAAAAGATCAAAATCATTTTTAAGAGAGAATTGATTTGAAATGAGTGATTTATTTTCATCTTTATTGATATTTACAATAATTCAAACAATTTTAAGTACATTGTTTTACTGTTTCTAAATTTTCAAAAAAAAAAATTAAAATGAGCGTTGACTGAGGTGTGTGGATCGTAGAGGGAACGACAACTCTGGATAAAGAATGCATTTATCCATGCTACTGATAGATTCATGTGGTTAGTATTAATTAAATTGTTAGAATATATTTAATTTTGCACTCGCCAAGAAAAAAAAAATGTTTTGATGCATTAAAATACAATATTTAAATTCAAACCCAGTCTGTATAATAACAAAAAAGGGAGACCATATAGTTAAAAATATATTCCTAAATCATAGTCAATGAAAGGACAATATGTAAATCGTACGTTCATATTTTACATTCATCATTTTGTTTATTTGATGTCCTTTACTAATGTGGAAGAACAGTTTGATCAATAAAATATTTAAATTTAATCAACTGTTCTTCTTCTGATACTACCTCTTTTGTATCTTCAGTTGGTTAAACGGGATGCATATATATCCAACGAGCCAACACAAAACAAATAATAAAATAATATCCAACATCAAAACTTGATATAGAAGTTGTACTAGTTGTAAACCTTCAGACGAATGAAAAAGTGCAAGAAACAATAACTACTTCGCATTGATGTTGTCCCGAGTCTCAGATCTCTCACTTCCTCCCCTCTACTAATATGTCACGTTGTGGGAGATCTTAGGAAACACATGTACGGGTAAGCTGAGAGTGACTTTACGTCATGAATATATAATGATATCCTAAATAAGGTCATGACCATTTCAGACAATCGAATTGCTCGTAGCGTGCCAATCAGATTAGTAAAACGTTCATATTCTCGCAATAATCTTTTTCATTGGATGGTGTGCATGGTATTGTGAAATAGTGAAATTTCCTCAGAATTCCCTTGCCGCGACATTTTAGTAAAGGGAGGCAATCAGAGCGATCGAAATTAGTTTCTGGTATATATCAAATCATATATAATTAACATTTACGACATATTGTACAGTAAGTTTCCATAATGTATTAAATTATATTCACAAACGATTTTTTTATGCAAACAATTATATCCTGTTTAAGTTTCCATTGGCGCCTCTTCGAGATGTAGCAATTTAGTTTAGTCGTACGTTTCCGATTAAATTCCCGGATAAAAAAACACTATTATAACATACTATATAACAAAATAACAGTATCAAATCAGGCGGGTAATATTCAGCATGTCTTTAAATCAGGTATGGTTTATCACCATTATTGTATTACTATTATTATTTTGGTATTACGTTTGGTTTATGTTGTTTTACGCCACTTTAAGCAATATTTCAGATATATCGTGGTGGTCAGTTTTATTGGTGGAGGGAACCGAAGGACCCGGATATAATTCCCGACTTGTCATAAGTCACTGATAAACATTATAACATAATAATGTAGACGAACTTCAAATTAAGAAATAGTTGACGATAACAAGATGGAAATCAGAAACTATTAATCAAAGGAAAAACATTTAACACAATTACTAACAGCAACAAAAAGAAAGAAAGAAAAAAAAAGGAGCAAACATGACACACACTAGTCGAAAAAACGAATGTATATACAAATTATGATGAAACAGCACGAACACAAATAAAAACCGGATATGAAGTCATCTGCTTCGAATGAGTAGCCGTTACTTTAACATGTGTAAGTATGTCATATTAATTTAAATAATTTTATTGATACATGTGCTCACAAGCATAAAATTATACAACAATGGTCGTCAATATACAATGTAAACCAAACAAATTGAATCTCTAAACATATAAGCTTCAAACTTCAAAAGAAAAACGCTCAGTAGTAAACTATATACAAAAATGTATGTTGCTCTTTGAGACATGCACAACAGTTTGTATGACCCCATATACCTCAAATATAGCAAAATAGTTAGCAAGTTACACATATTTCCACATACTCAACATCACACATACAGTAATTGTAACAACATACACATACAGTTTAAAATAGCAGCATAACAGGATAATCAGATAGATGTTAAATTTCAGTTATATTCGTAACCTTCAACAAGCCTTCCATAAATGATTGCAATTTAAATGGAATGGGACTCTAAAGGACATGATGGGATTCGAAAGATTGCCGTGGATCTGAAAATATTGTTTATCCAAACAAAGAAAATCTAAGAAAGAAAGAAATAAAAAGTACAAAAAGACAAACAATGATGGACTGTTAAGAAATCACAAAATTGTGCAACTCGAACCACAAAACCAGCGGGTGGAATCGTGTCCCCCAGAAGAGAGTGGAGTTCTTGCTCCATTTGATATTAGTTATTAATAACAATCTTTAATGTATACATTCACTAAAACTACTATCCAAGGTATGGCTGGTTATATATTCCGCTAATATCGGAAAAGCATATGTCGTAATATTCTATTGCATTGACCGGTCACACAATATCATACATTCAGGACATTAAACCTTTACTCTAAATGACTTTATTGATAGGATATGTCTTGAGTTCTATCTCAGTAAGGGGTTCCTCTTATATAAGGCTTAGGCTTATGGTGTTTAACGCCACGTTTTGGAAACTGGAATAACCCAGGAAAGCCACCGACCTGGCACAAGTCACTGACAAACTTTATCGCATAATGTTGTATTGAGTACACCTCTCCTGAGCTGGATTCGAGCTCACAACGTTAGTGCTTATAGGCACTTACTGCATATGTGGTTGTAAATTCAATTACCATATGATCTCTACCACGACGACTCCTCTCTTATATATGTAAATTTTACTACATAATTAGAAAATGTGTACGAAAGCATATACTAATATTCCTACATATACATGTACATACATACATGTATTCATAACACTAATTATGGATATTCAAAGGCATTTTGTAAAATATCACTTGGTTAATTTGCTTCAAAACATCCACAATTCCGCTTTTTATAAAATAATGATGAAAAGTAGAGCTTTTATATTTTCAGATTAACCTTATGGGTTTTATGATTCTGCTGTGTTTGGTAGAGCTGTGTTATGGTTTGTATTATGTTATTCACATGACAGATTTATCCAAATCCATGAACTTCAGAAATAGTTTGAACATATCAAAGGGGTAATCACAAGTGATAATTCGAAGAAGGACAGACAACACAATGATCAACAGAAAAAAGAACAAACAAACACTCCAAAGAGAACTAAAGATTGGGCCAGATGAACCCCACTAAAAATCGGGATGATCAACAGTTGGATTTACAACTACATGTGCAATCATTGTCTATCACCCCTAAAGGTGTGAGTTCGAACATCGTTCATGGCAAAGTGTACTCAATACAACATTATGTGAAATAGTTCGTCAGTGACTTGCTGCAGTGCGGTGGTTTTCTTTGAGTACTTCGGTTTCCTCCACCAATAAAAATGACGCCAGGATATAACTGACCTATTGATGAAAGTGGCGTTAATCAACATAAATCAACCGAACCGACCAACCATCAAAGGTCATAATAATTTGATCTTCGTATTTAATGCAGAAAGTCCAACGAACATTGCAGTCCAAAATGAAACAGAGGAAGGCATAATACAGGCTACTGCTGGGTATTCTATTACTATGAATTGCCCCGTCAGTAGTGGGATACCTAATGAAACCATGATCTGGATTTATAACAACACTGTTGTGGGTGTTGGAGGACCGGCTTTTATATCGTATACGTTCATCCCTACAAGAAAAGATCATTTAAAAAACTTGACGTGCAGCGCCAGCAACAGTAATTTCAGCCTAGCAATTACCAAAACAATTCAACTTAATGTTAAATGTAAGTGCATGTTTTAATTTCGTTTTGTTCCAGGAAGAACATATTTGATGCAAGGAGTTCTTAGTATTAAAATATGACAATCCTTTGTTTTGTAACTAGAAAGAAATGTTTGGAGATACCAAAGGGTCAATCAGAAACCGTAAATCGAAGACAGACAGACAAAACAGTGATTAAAGAAAAGATGAAAATATGGCAAACAAGGATTTACAACACACTTCACAGAAAACTAAAGATTGAGCAAAACAAGCCCTCTAATAATCGGAGGTGACCTCGGGTGCTCCGGGAAGGTTAGCCGTTCCTATTCAACTAGAAACATTCGTCGTGTTACTGTCAAACGAAAAACAACCCTTTAAATTTAAGACCGCATTGTTCATATAACTAATCACACATTTTTTTGTTTGTTCAACATAGACCGACAGTACCACTATGAACATATATAATGCATGAACAGATATCTATACATTTTGATTGTATATGAACATATTAAATATCAAGCAAGCGACATTGGCATTGAACAAATGGTCCATTAGTGTGATATTCGAGTCCAGAGAACAGAACACACATAGTGCAAGATGAAAATTAATAGATGACACCGGATATTGATTTGCTTGAAGTCCGGGTAATTTGTTCGAATGGACGAAATGTCTACCCATGGACTGTTATTAAGTTAGTGAGCACTGCAATAATCCTGGTCAGAGTGATTGTCTTATTTTAAAAGAAAGCTTCACAATAGTGTCATCAATAACGGGCTATTATTAAGTTAACAAACACTGCTATGATCATGGTTAAGGTGATTGTCTTCTATAAAGGAAGACTCATCATCGTTTCATCAAGAACTTGCTTGTTCTTGTCATGGTACAGTTTCGAAACTTCCCACTTTGCGCTAGACATCGATCGATGTACTGTATGGTACAACTGTATGTTATCCTAAATAAATAGATCGTCTAACCGTGAACACTAATCATATGCTGGTGTAATGAAAATGGGTCTCATAAAATCAGCTTAGCCTCGCCACTGTTTATGTATGTCCCCTTTTTAATCCAGAAAAGTGAGTGGTCATGTATTTGTTAGTTAGGGGGTCTCGATTTTGCCTCTTCCTACGATTTTTCTATTGGATTTTGGAACTGTTTCCCAAATGTGATATTTGTTGTTATCACTTTATTATTCATTTTCCAGATGAGCCTGATGTAAGAATTGAATCGGCTGATACGATAGTCATTTCAGAAGGACAAACCTTGACATTAAAATGTAGCTTTGATTTTGGAACTGGCTTGTTGAATGTAAAATGGATACATAACTATAAAATAGAGATCAAAGGATTTCATACAATTGATTCCAATAGCAGTTACTTAACAATTCAAAACATTAATCACACCTTCTCTGGCCCTTTGGGAGTGCAAAGTTCAAAATGAAATTGGATTTGGATCTGATTTTGTCCATATAAATGTGAAGTGTGAGTATGATTAAATGGTAAAATCACAACATAGTCAGTAATTGAGTAATTATAGTTTAGCACCCAATGATCAATTTTCAGTTTAATTATGCCGACAATAACGTGCATTCACTGATAAAAAATATGATCATGCCTGCTCTGTACTAGACCAACACTATTAATTGGATCATTATAGTGCTACCTTACCGAAACAACAGTTCGTGGCTAAATATGTCACTCAACCAGGACACATTATCCTTTTGTCCGATTTTGATGAAATTTACACCAATAATCTCGGAATTTGGTGCAAATTTTTCTGATAATTTTGAAATAATTTTATAATTAATACTTTTCAAGAAATCACGATTTAAAGACACATTTAAATTGTTGTATTAAAAAATAACATAGGTATATAGAGAATAATGACGTTAAAAATTAATATTCGTTTTTAAATCATAATTTCAAGAAAACTATGAATCATACAATTATCGAAAAATGGCCAGAACAAACTGCATATCTGAGTTTAATAGTAACAATTTCATAAAAATCGGACAAGAAGTAAATTCAGGAAATTTTTTTGAAAAAAAAATATGTGTTTATATGAAATATATAGTAAACATTTTGAGTGGGAACATATATATGGCGCATAACTGTATATATACAGTTGTATATATATTGTGTCACTTCAATACAATCTATGCTATATCATTATAATTGCGATTTAAATATATTCAATATGCTCACTTTTACATGATATAGCACTATCTGTATTATACTTGAAATTAACTCAGTCACTGAGCAAAAGTTATCCAGGAGTGTGTTTGCGCACTAGGTTCTTGTTAGTCGCGAAATTGCAGCTTTGACGCCTTCTACAGTTTTGCTGCTAACGGCACTTTCTGTTAGCGTGTTCCAAACTTTCACAGTTCTTAAATGCTTAAATATTTCTATGATGGCTGAAAGTACACTACAATTAGCAAATATGATATTAAATTAGAATGAAGACAGAAAATACATATTGCATGGGGAATCAATTTATTCGGTGGAATAAAACTAAAACAATGCTTGTATGATCTATGTTCACGTATTATTATGTTCATTTAACATTATTTAATAAAAATTCGCTTAATATGACATTGATGTATCGTGCTTAATATCTAGGCATAGCTTCATGCAATACATAGATTGGAATGTCCAACAGTGCTATTTTCCTTTTTTGTTAGTACTTAAAACATTATTTATAGATAAGTACAATTGATGATCATTGAAGGTGATTTAAATACCAAGTACATGAATTGTGTAACTGTCATTGTTCTATATACTATATTTTCAAATAACTTCCTGCTGACCTATTTTATATTTGTAAATTTAGATTTATTAATGAATTTATTTTTCTACATACTATTTCCTTGATAGTGGGTTGCTGCAAACAAGGAAGCTGCTATACTTAGCTTTCCTAGTTGTTAAGTTCAAGTCTTCACTCCGAAAGGTTTACGGTCTCCCTGACTTGGTCAAGCAATACAGAATATATGCATCACAAATGATAAGAGATATTTTCCTATTCTCGTAAGCACTGCCTGATCATTTACTCATTCATGACTTATCACTGGGTTTTTGACTAGAGTAGCACGACGGGTGCCAGTAATGGAGCAGGAACTGCTTACCTTTCCGGAGCACATGGGTTCATCCCCAGTTTTTGTTGGATTCGTGTTGTTCGATCTTTGGTTTTCTGCGTAGTGATTTGTAGATAGTTGTTTGTCCTTTTGTGTTTTTTCTTTTGGGCATTGTGTTTTCAGTCCTACAATTTACGGATTCTGATTACCCCGTTGTTATCTTCAAACTATTCTTATAATTATTCGTTGTGATATTCAATGTATATACATTATTCACTATTTGTATTTTAGACAAGCCAGTTTTAGTCCTAAACAAAACATTGTTGCAGTTGAAAACAGAGATCTTAAAACCAGTTTCCGTATCATTGACAGTTAAATCTTTTGAAAAGCCAGTTGTCCTCTGGATGAAATCATCTGGCGGAAAGCTTAGTACATGGTTTGTAAGAGAGAAACCCAACCAAGGGAAGAGATTATACAACACATATTTACTGACTTCAACTGTAATACCACTAAAACACACAGATATTGGTAGATATTCTGTTTGCATTCGTAATAGCGAAGGAAGCACAGATGTCTCCCTGTATCTAATGTATGAAGGTATGTTATGGTATTTTCTATGTAACCCATAAACAGTTGAATCTTTTAGAACCTATCTATGTCCTTCTTGCATAACTCGAAGCTAAAATTAGATCTGTTGGTGGCACAATGAAACCTGCAAAAATCGAATCCTGAATAAATATAGCCCAATGTAAGAAAACATTTTTAACTTATTCTCCATAAACCGAACATCTATCTATTTCGAACACAAACGTAGGTCTCAAGGAGGTTGGGTTCAGACAGGTTTAACTGTATATACATGTTAATCTAATTTATTTCGGAAATTCAATGGTGGACATTTTTGTAGTGAACTCATTCTTCCCCTTGACTTTGACTTGTGAACGATCAAATGTATTTTTCAAATCCATTTTTTTTTGTCTCATATCAAATCAATCTTGATCATTACACATAAAAATAGTGATAAAATTACAACAAAATTCTAAATCAGTAGATATGTTAAAATATAAATTTCATTTCAAGCATTTGGAATCCAGACCTGAATTGCACTTCTCAGATTTAACCATCATTTGGCAATATAAAACATGAGCTAATTTTTACATTAACACTTTTTATTGAAAATCAAATAATAATTTAATTGCGGTCTAAATATGCATGAGTAATCTTCACATTTATCCTATTCCTTTGTTCAAAATGGGCAAAGTATAATTTAAAAGTTGAGTTTATTTGGTGTTATTTGTTCGCACGGGAAGATACAAACACAAAATGTGTTATTTGTTTTGAATAATAACAAATTATTAAATGGTATACAAGGCCATCGTATGATATAATAGTGAAACAATAGTCAACTTTAAACAATTAATACATGTTTTTTTTCCTTTCTTTTTAGACTTGCACATTGATATTTTCCCGAAAACAGCTACATGCAGTACATACGAAACAATTCAAATCAACTGCACGTTAAATCCAAAACAGCATAGAAATTGGACATTTAATTGGAAACACTATTGGAATGTCGTATTTATTCGTACTTTGGAATACACCATTACAGATAATATAGCCGTATTGGATTTACCTTTTTGTGACTATACTGATAATGGAGAGTACACATGCACTCTTCATGTCGAAGGTGGAGACTTTGCTGCAACCAGCTTTGTACACGTACAAGGTCTTGTATTCTGTTTTCTAGCATGCAATGTCTTAACTGACTGAACATATAATTAATTTGCATAATACTCGCCCTGTTATATGTACGTGTTGATATTTGACTCATACATATAGAAAACACTTACATGACCCATCATTTCACCAAGAGGGATGATAAGGGCATAAGTAACTAGCTTTAACCCGCCACCTTTTATTGAAGTGTCTGTGCAAAGCCAGGAAAGTGAGCGGTACTGTATATGTCTGTTCAATTTGCAAATGCTTCTAGGATTGTTCTATTATATTTTAAAACAGATTTGACGGTGTGGTTAATTTTTACTTTTTAAATTTGTTTGGTTATATTTTATCATTCGTATATATCGTGATAGACATCTTAAAATGCAACGAATCAGTGCCTATCACCTCTGAAGTTGTGAGTTCGAATTTCAACCATTTAGATATAATGTACAATATAGACTTTCTTAATTATATTTGTTTTGAAGACAGCAGCAATGAGCTGTTTCGTCTTTGGATATATGAATACATGTGTAATATATTATGCAGTCAAACATGACCTGATACCTTTATTATTTTGCTTCCAAATTGTTGCTCTTTATCTTAGAGTTACTGCAATATCTGCAATAACAAAAATTAGTCGCATCAATTTGTTCATATGCAACAGACAAGGTCTGCTGCTTTTACAATTTTTTTTTGTTATTCAGGGAAGTAAATATCAACTTTGTCCATGGTACTACGATTTGTCTATTAGATTTTGGAACTGTTTCGCCAATTTCGTATTTAATTTGTCTTCCATATTTTATATAGGTCCACTGATCATAACACACAGAAATATGTCCTTATTCAATGGAAGAGTTGCTTTGTCCATTTATGTGTTTTCTGATCCGAGGAACACAGACATAGTGTGGATGAGAGAGATTTTTGGTAAAACAACATATAATGGTTCAGAAAGAAGCTCAATGGAAAGTATAAGAAATACGACTGTTACCATATTAAGCTATGGAGTACGGGTTTCAGTACAAGGTCAATTGATAGAGTTCAACATAGTGGAATTAAATGTGACAAAGGGAAGATATGTTTGTCAACTGCAGAATGAACGTGGACTTAAAGAAGCGTCATTTAACATTGTCAAAATAGGGTTATTACTTGACTCATACAAGAGACCAGCAAAGCGAAATATTACAGGTTAGTCCAAATCATATCGTCCATTAGTTCAATACATCCTTGTTAAACCCATAATATACAAGTTTGAAGATATCAAATGGGTAATCAGAAGCTGTAATTCGATGAAGGATAGGGAATACAATGACCAAGAGAAAAAGAGAGAAAAGAACAATGAACTACAGAAGACTAAAGATGGAGTATCACGAATCCCACTTAAAACCGGGGGGAAACGCATGTGCTCTGGAAGTTAACATATGTATTTTTATATGAAAAATACGGTTATGTTCTATATAAATTAAAAATATAAACAAAATAGTTTCATATCCACCTGGTTTTAGGCACCCACACACATAGTGGAAGCCGCACTGGGAGCAGATGCATTACTTGTAGCAACAAATAACTGTTTCTGTTGAATTTTGCATGAAATGTGACCCTTTGTCCCAATTAAAGGGACATAACTGGTATGAAAACTTGTAAAACCGTTTTGGTTTAGAATTATGACATATGTACTACGTGTTCTGACGTCTAGTTAATCTTGTATGGTAGTTGGATTTGCAACTACCTATGTAATCGGTGCATATCACCATTGATTTTATGGGTTCCACTCCAGCTTAGGGCGAGGTGTACAACATTATGTGAGAAAGTTTGTCAGTGACGTGGTGGTTTTCTCAAGGTCCTCCGGTTTCCTTGACCAATAAAACTGACCGCCACGATATAACTGGAATATTGTTAAAAGTGACGCTAAACACCACAAAGCAAACCACCCAAACCATCTAGTTAATCTTCATCTTTTATGTATTTGCGTCTTAGTTCTATCCACAAGTGAGCAGCTCTATATCCTTGGCAGTATTGGTGGATTCGCTGTTATAACTGTTAGATTGATGATATCAATTTGTTGTGGTTGGAGACATCACAGACAACAAACAAGTAATTTATACATGATATACTAGTTACGAAAAGTTCGAAGATACCAATGGGGTAGTCAGAATCCGTAAATCACAGAACAGACAACACAAAGGACAAAATACAAGAGGACAAACAATGATGTACAAAACACTACTCAGAAACCTAAATATCGAGCAACACCTAATATTCTTTTTGTGTAATAAATGTACATTAAAAGTTCATTCTGAAACATTCCCTGTATTTGAAAATAAAGAAAAGTATTATAATTCGTTCATTTTTTTATAAATGTATTCTAGAAACGCGTTGTGCGGACTAAATTATATATCTACGTTTTAATTCCATCTTTTTTCTACACTTGTTAAAAGTACAACAACAGAATCATTAATCAAAATTTAATATTTGATTGTGATGTTTAATACAACTGTTGACATCACACAAGTACAGATGAATGTACTAATCTATAAACGTGTGTTTTCAGACCGTTTGTATGCTCTTTATTCTATGATAAATTCGTCTAGTGATTGGTGCTTTCACATAACATGAAAAAAAAGAATTAGAATTCTAATTTTTCTAAATCCAAATTATATTGATATGTCTAATATTGCCTGCTTGGAGCTAGTGACGTGGACATGTTGGATGATATACAGATTACAATATGTTAAGCCTTGATTATATTCATGCATGAGGCAATAACAGAATGAGCAAAACACAAAGCACCATATCATCAGAACTGTTCCAAACTCTAATGAGAAAATCGTAAAAACAGAGGCAAAGCCACAACAAATATTAAAACGAAGATGCTGATTAAAATCAATTACATTGTTTACATAGTTATTGCACGTCTTTTAATATTTCAAGGTTATATAACAGCTATTCATACGGTGCCACATGAGCCAGTAATGTAAGTATGATATTAATTCAAAATGAAAGGATGGTGACTAATACATTTATGTTGGCGTCGGTGTTGTATGGGTGTTGCTCATTCGCTTTTGCTTTGCTTTTTTTTAAAAGTTAGATATCAACATTTTTTTCTAGCAGGCATATCTACAGGTGTTATAAACCAGCTTAGACTTTATGATAGAACAAAAGCAAATATGATAATGCTTAATAGACAAATCGCGCTATCTCATTTGAATGATCTTAAGTTATTTATAGGAAAGCTAAATATTAATTTCTTTCTCCTTTTTCTTAAATATTGATTTTATCATAACAATTATTAGTTTTGCACTAAATGCATTGTGTGCACTATTAAAATATGTAAGATTAAATGGGTATGATGCGGATACGTTCATAAACGATTAGACACTTGGTGAATGTGTTAAATTTTGTGATTTTTTTTAATACACGATCGCGATCGAAATCTTACGTGAGTTGAGTTTAAAACAAACATTTTCGTCTGGATCTGTTTGCACTGTCTTGTTCTTCCTTTTTTCCCATTCATAGTGTAGATGACATTACGAGTGGGATTTAGGCGAGGTGTACTCGATGCAACATTATGTGATAAAATTGCACAGTGACTTGTGGCAGGTCGGTGGTTTTCTGCAAGTACTCCGATTTCTTTCACCAATAAAACTTACTTCCACGATATAGCTGAAATTGTGTTGAAAGTGGCGTTAAGCACAATAGTCCATATCCCTTTCTATGCGAACATCGTGAATCTAAAACCATTAAAATTATCAGACAGGTAACGTCATTTACACTATGAATGGGAAGAATACTCAACTCACGATCGCGTGTAGATAAATAATGATGACACTCAATAAGTAACATTAAGAAAAAAGACTGTTTTAGTATTTTCTTGTTATTGTATATTTACAGACAAGCCCAACCAACGACTGTTGAATTACATGTTATAGAGAATACAGGTGACACGATTTATGAAGAAATTAACAGTAACGGACACTTACCGAAACTGAGGAAACAGACTCCCGGTCTGAAGCATCATTCACAGACGACATTGGATCGGACTTGAACGATGAATCGAGATATGAAGATATTGATGATTTACGGACAGATAAACACGAGTATTTAGAATGTGCTACGGATTCTATTTCCGTTGTACGATCAGAGAAAAGTATTACTTCATCTGAAGTGTATATTGTTCCTACCCCGGAATATCTAGATCTAGAAGAAAGGTTTTCCGACATGCCAATCGAGACTCTATACCCAAATGAATAACGATCTTTCAGGCAATGTAATTTCCACATCCCAATATGGCACACCATTCGTTCCGTATTGTATCAAGATGATGGTTAATTCCTAATAACTTTGTACATATATAATGACTGCTACATATTGGACTTAATTAATTCGTCTTAGTACAACAATGTATAATTATTGACATAATTAAATTGATGCAACGTATATATATCGTATAGAGAGTTATAATTGTGCAAATTAACAATACTTTTTGAAGTGCTACATATGTTTTTTTCAATAATAAAAAAGAAGAAAAACATGAATCAATATGAATGGTCCCTACTTTGTAATAAAGTACTTCAACAGTTCCATGAATTGATGAAAACTACTAGGTTTTCTTGTTTGATGGCCATTATTCATTCTGTACTATAAAGCTCTTGGAGTATAGATATAAAGCGTTTAACAGCCACTTTTTTTTAAAGACACCTACATGTGTATATATAGTATTTAATTGCTAGTAAATCTGTGTTGCTTATCAGTGAGTTGTTTTCCTTGTGGTAACCCAAAGTGAATGTCTTTTTGTTATAGTTTAAAGTAAAATTACCATTTTTAAGTGTCCAACTATCTAATGCTTCCAGTAGAATCTGGAAATTTTCACATTCCCACAACAAATGTATCATATTTTCATTTTCTTTTTTACAAAAACTACACCGTGGATCATGTTTTATTTTGATCTTATATAGAAAGGTGTTTGTAGTCAATATAAATGGTTAATTCTTTATTGTAGCCACTGAAATTTACAATTGTTTGCAGTTTTGAAAGGTAGTTTATCAATTTGTTTAATATCATTCTCTGTAAATTCAAACATTGTCATTAATTTTTGCTTACTAGTAGGTTGAACATGGTCATTACTCAATATTGCATACTTATCTCTGGTGCCCTTTTTGGCTTTTCAAAAAAACGTCTATATTCCTAGGTATATATGAGTACTAAATTTTTGAAGCATTATCTCCATCAATTTTTTCGGAGTATTTTTTTAAGCAAGAGATGAATCCATGGTATTTCAAAAAGTGTGTAATGAGCACGATACATGTTCCGCGGCATTTTAATTTATTTTTGTAATTTTTATATATTTTCTTAAGTCCCTATATAAATATGTTTGCTTTGCATTAGAGCATAAATAACTTATTTTATTTGAAGAGTTGTCGAAGTCAATTTGTGCTTTTACGGTCTCAATTTTTGCTGTACTAGCTCAACGTTACCAAGTGAAATTATATTTTGACGCCGGCAACTATTCAGTAAAATTCAATTTGTCCTAAATAATAACGATAAAAATAAATAAAACAAAAATCACATTCTCAGAACAAAAGAGAGGTATACACTATACAATATAAGAAAGAGAGTTAAATATACAGCTAAGAGAATTATATTTTCAAGCCGCGTGTACAGCTATCGTTCTTTATAACTTTAATACCATGGCAAAATACAGCATGTGTTCATAAACATGTAGATGTCATATTTAGTATGAACGATGCTTTTGTGGAATAACTTTCGCTATGTACGTTCAAAATCGAAAGATTAGTAAGCCAAATAATTGAAAACGATCGGAGTGATAAAACCAAAGGGCCTAAACAGGATAGGCAAAGTCGGCTAAGTTCTTTTATGCCTGAGGGAGGAAAACCTTAGTTTGATTCAATTGTCAACATATAAAATATTTATAGCGTTGTGATTTGCTATATCATATATCTCTTTCGTTCTTAATACCGAATCATTGACACTGTTTCGGGGAAGATATCATTGCATGGCTTTCCTCCTGTTTTGTGTCATTTTTAGCACCCTCTTGGACTTGTTTTTCCAATGGAGTGGCGATTTCTGCAACATCTCCCCCCAATTTCCTTTCCTTTCCCCTACAACGTAGAGTGCAACATAAGACGGTTTTTAATTTTCCGTATATAGCAAGGCAACACGTTCCTATAACAAGAATTGCAAAGAGCGATACTCCCACACTGATATATATGATCAAGCTGTCGCTATGCTCTGATGATTCTTCCTTTGTTTCTGTAAGAAAGTAAATAATAACATATTTTTTTTAAATAATGTTAAGTACTACGTTGGATTTGGATATCAACGATACCAAAGGGGTAATCAGAATCCGTAATTCGAAGAAGAACAGACAACACAATAGCCAAAAGAAAAAGGACAAAGGAACAAATAACGATCTACAAAACATACACATGAAACGAAAGATGGAGTTACATGAATCCACAAAAACACCGGGGGTGAACTCAGGTGCTCCGGAAGGGTAATTCGAGGCAAACATTCATGGTTCGATGCACTGATTCGGAATACATTTTATTTCATCATATTTTGAAAACTATGAAAATTGAAATACGATACTAACATGGTTACTACTGTGCGTGTTAAATGTGCATTCATGATTACTACTTTGTGTGTTAAATGTACAATCATGATAACTACTTTGTGTGTTAAATGTACAATCATGATTACTACTTTGTGTGTTAAATGTAAATCATGATTACTAATTTGTGTGTTAAATGTGCATTCATTATTACTACTTTGTGTGTTAAATGTACAATCATGATAACTACTGTGTGTGTTAAATGTACAATCATGATTACTACTTGGTGTGTTTAATGTACAGTCATGATTACTACTTTGTGTGTTAAATGTAAATCATGATTACTAATTTGTGTGTTAAATGTGCATTCATTATTACTACTTTGTGTGTTAAATGTACAATCATGATAACTACTGTGTGTGTTAAGTGTACAATCATGATTACTACTTTTTGTGTTCAATATACAACATGCGCCTGGTCCAGACCAAGGGCTCCTCTCTTATAACACGGTATGCAATGCATATTTAACTTAATTCACCTTAGTTATAAGTAAGCGCTATGATGCGCGTGTATCTAACCATACAATATTTTTGTATACATATTTTAGATTTTTCTTGCTTGAAGGTTGTATTTGATAGGCAAAAAAAATTAGATGTTTCTGTAAAAAAGTTTCAATAGTGATGGTCAATAATTCCACCATAATGAACAAAAGGACTAATCATCTCCCACCTCAAATCATTGAAAAATAGAGATGATTTAAATTTTCCCATTGTGAACTTTCCATTTGTATGTATCAACTTTCTCTCAGCACGTGCATGTATGAAATACTAAGGTGACACGATATTCCGGAGCCTGTTTTCTTCCAAGATTTCTTCTTTAGAGGGTATCTACAGATCCATTGGTTCCTTGTGATCACTTCGAAATTTTTACGATCGCCATTATGACCTTGTTAACTGTCACGAATGAGCACGTATATTTTCTGCTACTCGTAGTCAAATCATGTCCTTCCCAGTTCATCATATATTACCGGATATGAATCACCGGATGTTTGCCATGAGTAACATGACGGACGGGTGCAACTAGTTGAGCAGTTGCTGCTTACCTTATTCTCTAATTTTGTTTTAAAGGGTCTAGTGTTGCTCAATTTGCTTTATTTTTTCTTTGCTTTGTTGCCCATGACCATAGTTTGTGTTTTCGTCTTTTCACCATTATATTTGCTGTCTTTCTTCGAATTAAGATTTTTAATTAAATGTACTCGATACAACAATATGTGATAAAGTTTGTTATTGACTTGTGGCAGGTCGGTGATTTTCTCAGAGTACTCCGATTTCCTCCACAAATAAAATTGACCGCCACGATATAACTGATATATTGTTGAAAGTGGCGTTAAACACCATACTCATAAACCCTTTCGTCTTTTCAAGCGTATAGTATAAGGCTGGTATAAAGACTTGTTATTGTAGCTTGATGACTATAAATATACCACTTACTTGTGCATCTATTGAATGATTCCCGTTGAATTTGTATTTCTGTCTTTCCTACAACACACGAAACAATTAGTTGCCCGCTGCATACATCAAAAGAGTGTTCTACCCTCTCTACAACCATGTAGAATATCCCATTAGCACTTGTCTTTGTCGCTATCCGTCGAGAAATTATATTTTCCTGGAGAATAACAATAATCTTTTTTTGCAATAATACAATGTCTCTAAATACAAACAAAAGAATTAATGATTAATGATTATTTTCGAGCAATACAGTAATTGCCGAAGGAAAGATAGCTCGGGATTGAATGTTCATCGTTCATCGGTCACGTGCGAATGTTTTGATATTCAGAATCCAAGATTAGCTATACATTTTATCACATAGATTTTCCACTTTTGATTGTGCTAAAGAAACGCTTTACAAAGGAACTTTTTTTTCGTTGTCGGACTCAAATTGAATTATGCGACGTTCGTTTTGTGACGTGCATATTTTATTTTGCTGAGTGAAATTCCGAATTTATATGACTTGGATATCTGAGTATATTAAGGGCATCCGTGTAGTAAATTACAAATAGTTATACCTGTGCTACGTGTACATATCTTTTAATTGGGTATATTTGTCAGCCATGTTGTCCACTAGCAATGTCAGTAAACTTTATTCAGGTGAAGATTACATGCAGTCTCAGTTCTTGTGTAATTGTGATACTATATAGTTTTCGCCATTGTCATTATCATGTGTTACCTCTGACATGATCTACAACTTGTTGAAGGTGGTCAGTATTTGGTAAAATAGAAGGACACACGAAGATTTATTTTTTTTTATTTTGCACAGTTGAAACAATTCCAAGTTAACATCGGAACGTAAACATAATTCAGGTCATTTTCAATTTTTTTGATTTTTTCATATCTCTTCTTGATAACATATATTGATGCAAGTTGTATTGCTGATGAATAGCATGAAGACAAAAATGTGGTACACAATCTATTTTATTAAGAAAACTAAAATAATATTAATTGTAAATGGAATTATATTGTATGCTACTTTATAATATTGTAACCCAGTAACTTGAATCCTTATGTAATATAATTTATCAGGCAGAATAAGACAATTATGAAATTAAAAAACAAAAAACAAAAAAACATGTGTTGATGAAAATTATGAAATACTTTCCAATATCAAACTGGATATAGAAAATTTAATTTGTAATAGTTTAATTGAAGAATATATGATGCAAGCGAGTAGGAATACATTTCAGGGAAGAATTTATTAAGTTCCTCGGTTTGATAATCATTATTATATAGATAACTTTGAATCACAGGATTTTCTTAATTTAATAAAAATGATAATTTCACAGTATCGTTTTTATTTTAACTCCCGTTACATTTCCCGACATTTCGTTGTCGCAGCTGCTTTTCTGTATGTTTTACAGTTATGTCCCTTTGACGGTTTCGTATGGTTTCGTTCTTTTTGAAACGATACACATGATAGTACATTACTACACTAAATATGTAATATAGTGCAGATAAGCTAGCTTGATATTACATTCGAATCGAAACATTTGTTATCCAGATATGATATTTTATTAAGAAAACTTTTGCACTCGTGAGTGCAATATTAACAAATTTTGTTTTTTTACATGTTTTTTGATAATGACACTCGTCAATTAGTTATAATGTAAATAATAAATACGGTTTTATGTTAATGGTGTGTAACGCCACTTTCAACAATATTTCGGATATTTCGTGGCGGTCAGTCTTATTGGTGAGGAAACCGGAATACCCGGAGAAAAAACCACCAACCTGCCCCAAGTCGCTGACGAACTTTATCACATAATGTTGATATCGAGTACACCTCGACTGAGCGGGATTCGAACTCACAACGTTAGTGGTGATAGGCACTGATTGCATATGCAGTTATAAATCCAACTACCATACGATCACAATACGACGTTCCCTTCAATTAGTCATAGTATATATGATACATAAGGAAATAATGAATAAATTAAAGACCACTAATACATACATTAAACATTATCGTACACTTCGGAATCGGATACACTTTCAAAATCTTCACAATGACATCTAGATAACCATTTCTAAAACTTGCCAGTACCGTTGTAGAATCTTTATCTGGGTGATCTGAAGACAAAAAAACATCATGAAGCTGACTATATTTCATTGCCGTTCTATGGTACTATTATGATAGATTCGGTTATGCACGGAAGACAAGTTTGAATATAACAAAGGGGTAATTATAATCTGTATATCGAAAGGCAAGACCATATAATGGTCAAAAGAAAACGGAGAAAAAGACAAACAATGATATACAAAACATTGCACAAAAAAAACATGTATTAAAAAAAATACAACGACAGGAGCAGTTGAAACTCTTTTTTTAATAGACTGGGATAAGCGGAACTAAATTATTGACTACATAGAAGGAAAAGACGACATCTAAAATTAAAATAAGTCCTTAGATTAAATAGTTTGAAAGCATGACAAAAATCTAATGAAAAAAATAAGAAATTATCTATCATTGTACAACGTTGGAAATATTAGATCCATGCATGTACAATTTGATTTTGCAGAAGCCTTTGATATTTGAAAAATGAGACTATATTTCACTACAATGGAAATTGTAGCCTAACCTGGTATAATTTTGAAATTTTAGTGTCCGCATAAAACTCTGTTCGGTTCGTCTTTACCCCCAGTTGTAGGATCTTATTCATTTATGTTATTAGCTTTATTTCGTATACTGATGTCCTACACGACTTGACTTTATCTGTAGCATGACGGGTGTCTCATTAGATGGAGAAACTGATTACCCTTCGTGAGCACGTGGGTTCAACCTAATCGGTTGTTGATAATGTCAGTGATGCTTAACTTTTTAGTTTCATGTTGTGTGTTGTGTATTTTCGCTTTGTTTGTCTGCGTACGTTTTGATTTATGCCCAATGGATTACCATTCTTGATTCCTCTGGGTTTTGTTTTGTTCAGTGTTGCTCATCTGTTCAGTTTTTTGTGTTGTGTTGTGTATGTGTGTTTGTCTTCGTACTGTGTATTGTGTATGTTTGTTTGTTTTCGTACTGTGTGTTGTGTGTGTGTGTTTGTCTTCGTACTGTGTGTTGTATATGTTTGTTTGCCTTCGTACTGTATTCCGTATGTTTGTTTGTCTTCGTATTGTGTATTGTGCATGTTTGTTTGTCTTCGTACTGTGTATTCTGTATGTTTGTTTGTCTTCGTACTGTGTATTGTGCATGTTTGTTTGTCTTCGTACTGTGTATTGTGTATGTTTGTTTGTCTTTGTACTGTGTATTGTGTATGTTTGTTTGTCTTCGTACTGTGTATTTTGTATGTTTGTTTGTCTTCGTACTGTGCATTTTTTATGTTTGTTTGTCTTCGTACTGTGTATTGTGTATGTTTGTTTGTCTTCGAACTGTGTATTGTGTATGTTTGTTTGTCACCGTACAATGTATTGTGCATGTTTGTTTGTCTTCGTACTGTGTATTGTGTATGTTTGTTTGTCTTCGTACTGTGTGTTTGTATGTTTGTTTGTCTTCGTACTGTGTATTTTGTATGTTTGTTTGTCTTTGTACTGTGTATTGTGTATGTTTGTTTGTCTTCGTACTGTGTATTGTGTATGTTTGTTTGTCTTCGTACTGTGTATTGTGTATGTTTGTTTGTCTTCGCACTGTGTATTGTGTATGTTTGTTTGTCTTCATACTGTGTATTGTGTATGTTTGTTTGCCGTCGTACTGTGTATTGTGTATGTTTGTTTTTGTTCGTACTATGTATTGTGTGCTCAATGTGCCCATACCTGATTCCCCCTGTTTTGATGGGACCATAAAATTATGTTCTACTAACATTCAAACATCTCTGATGCTAATGACAACCTTTTTCTGTTCTCATCGCCCCCGATTGAACACGAATAGTCCAAATTCACATCCTTTTCATCAAATTTGTATATCTGAAGAATGGATTCAAATTTGCTTCTGTGCCATTTCCGAATTTCTGCATATTTTTTTGGATCAGCAGTACCACCAGTGAATGTCAGTGTGGAATAAATTTTGCCACCTAACCATGAAGTTACATTGTGTGTGATGGAACTCATGTGTGGTGTGACACACGACAATTGTGCTGTCTTTCCAAATATAATGGGAGGATTTGCAATCATCCATTCCACTGTAAAAATTAAATGAAAGCAAAACATTTTCTAGATTAAAAAAGGTAGATAATTACTTTATTTTGTCATTCACGACTGCATGCAAAGGCCATTATATGGAGTCGTGGGTGATAAAATATCATAGTATTCTGAATTTAATATGCAGTTGATTTATTTACACATTTGTATTTCTTATTTTAAAATAAGATATACTATTGTTAATCTTGTTATGCTATTAGTATTGACCAAACGACGTAATTAATGACATTGTAATTTGATCTGATTTATCGTCGCTATCTCATAATCATGGAGTGCAGTAGGTGACAAATATTTTATCAATAGTTCTTTTTCATAAATCCTCTATCTTGGTTTATTAGTTCGTGTCCTCGGATTAGTATTATCAAGTCTACGGGTTGAATTATATATGAATGCTTAAACAGTGATGTCAACAATTCCACTCAAATCAACACCACGAACAATCACCTCTCACTTTCACCCACTGAACACAGCAAAGAACACGACATTGTGTATCACATTAAAAATCCAAATCCTGTCTTAGGACAGGCACAAAACTGTGACGGGATACAACCGGTTAATGGGATCCCACGCATCCCTTAATGATAACTATATTGCAGGCAGCAACACATATATAAACAAGCGATACAACACCTGCCCATATTCGGTTCTATTAAAAGGATCATAATCGCATCGCAAAAACATGGACATAGCAACAACAGGGTCAATGTAAGCTAGCAGTTATCTGATTTCCAGCTATGAATGGACAATACATGTACCTCTAACATTAACCACCATTTATTAGCTATTTCAATCTAGAAAAGCTTGAAGATACCAAGCACAGGGGTAATCAGAAGCCGTAAATCGAATAAGGACAGACAATTCAATGGCTAAAAGAAAAAGTACAAACAATTATTTACAAAAATGATTAATCAGAAAACTAAATATTGAGCAACACGAACGCCGATAAATATCGGTGGTGAATTCGGGTGCCCCGGAATGGTAAGTAGTCCGTACGCCACATGTGACGCCAATTGTTTTATTTTTTGTTACAAACCCGGTGATAAGTCATAAAATAGGTTTTCTTCAGGAACCGTTTCACATAGTTAGACGAAATAAAGTCTGAATAAGAATAGAATGGTCATCTACCAATTTAGATTTTTCGTTGCCGATTGATAAATTATCTAATCAACAATGTAGGCATTGTATTGTAGCAAAGCGTTCCCTGTATATAATTCGTGTTGCGTGTGATTTGTTATGTTAAAGGTCTTGGTGTTCTCGGTTTCCATGGTAAAGGTATTGGTGTTGTGTTATCTGGATAATAGTGTTGATAAGTATTTTATATACTACGGGTCTTACGAATTAACTTATATGAACAAAACAGTTCATGAGTATAAAGGACACATGATATTATATGTTTCGTAGCATACAATAAATGATTGACATTTGAAACGGAACTTAAGTTATAGTTCACTATTCAGACCTACATGTTGTACCATGGTATAAACCCTGCAAATTTGCATTTTTTGGATTCAACAAAGATGTAATGGCTAGGTAGCCAAGCATAGTACCATACGAATTGCAGATAATTAAGGAATATTTGAAATTACTGAACAGGTTATACGATATAACCTGGTTTGGGGCAATATACGCTTATAAAGCGAAAACTTTCCCAAATCAGGTTATTTACAATCATAACCTGTCAAGAAAATTCGAATATTCCTTATAATTTAATATTTACAACAAAATTTAATGATTCCTCGATTTTAATTACGATTATTTCATGTAACTGTTTGAATATGTCGTTGGCCAATGAATATGTTGACGTGAAATTACCAACCCAGGTTATCAAGTATAACCAAATTTTTCTCCATGCGGATCAGCCAATCAGATTGTATTATTCAAATAAAATTCAATTATCAAGCCATAGTTTTATATAAAGACATTTTTTTTTTTTTTTTTTTCAATTAAAATCTTTATTCGAAATCATTACATGTGTTAGTTAGAGAAACATAAAATACCAATATCCCATCCTGGCCTCGTTAATATTAGTGGCATGTATAGGAATTGTGTTAGTCTTTTTAGTACAATAATAATACAATTAAGATAGATCAATAAATTTAATACGTATTTTGAGAGTTATTTCATGATTGTTTCTAATTTTTTTTTTTTTATTTATTTACTTCCGATCTACTTTCGTTTTGACCCACGTGTTGGGAGATATGAAAAATCTAAAATGTTGTGGTTTTTTTGGGGTTTTTATTATAAATGGAATTATAAAAAGACATTCTTAAGCTGAATAATTCATAAATAAGATCAAAGAAAACAAGGTCATTGATGTTACAAGAATATATATACTATCATTCGGGTACTTTTGAGTTCATTTAGTTATGCATACCACATGCGGTTGATTGTCCAACAAACATCAATCATGCCTGAACTAAAACATGTAAATTCGCCATATCCAGATTATGTTCCTGAGCAGTGTTTTACATAGTTCCCTAAAGGTAAAAAAAAATACACATATTAACACATGGCTATCAATGTCTAACTCAACTTCGTTGTGATCATTGTCGTATGGTAATCAGTGCCTATCACCACAAAAGTCGTGAGTTCGAACCACGTTGATAGCGAGGTGTACTCGATACAACATTATGTGATAAAGTTTGTCAGTGACTTACGACAGGTCCGTGGTTTTCCTTGAGTACTCCGCTTTCCTCCATCAAAAAATCTGGCCTTCGCGATATTTAAGGATTGATCGCAATTTTTATTCGGTTCATGAAGAAATAACCTCAATCAGGTTGTACACACCGTGTATTCCACGTTACGCAAGGGTGTGTACACCCTGATTGAGGTTATTTGGAATGAACCGAACAAATAATTTCGATCAAACCTTATAAATTAATTCAAACTTTTTTTTGTTATGATATTGAAAAACATATTTATTTTTTTCAAAATAATCGAAAATAAATTAAAATAACCCCAAAGGTGCCTCATTTAAAGAAAATCACCTGATGACAACGGCAAGGGACGCCTTGAGAACGACGTCTAGTTTTCGATTCCGTACATTGACAAATAACCTCAACTTTTTAAATCAATCAAGACACGTATAAAATGACATGTGACTCTAAAATAAATGTATAACTGAAATATTGTTGGAGGTGGCATTAAGCACCATAAGCCAAACCAAGCCATTTAACTCTATATTGTTTACAATATTTTATTACAGTATATCAATAAAAACGTAAGTATATAATTTAGTACACACGATGTAGTTCGCATTACTCCAGTTTCTTTTGTAGGGTTTCATGTTTAATTGATGTTTATTTGTACATTTGTATTTATTCGCGTCTACTGGTATCCAACACGATTTCCATGTCAGATGACGTTGGTGTCATTAAACAGTAACACGACGTGTGTCACTAGTGGAGAAGGAACTGCTGACCCTTCCGGAGAATCGGAGCTCACCCCGGTTTTAATGGGGGTCGTATTGTTCCATGTATAGTTTTGTGCATATTACATTGCTAATCGTTGTTTGTCCTTTTTCATTTGGCCATTAAATTGACCTGTCCTTCTATTTGCAACTCCTAATTATCCCTTTGGTATATTCAAATTTGTCTTGCATGTATTCCCTTTTGGTCATTATTTTGACTGTCAATCTTCGGGTTGTGGCTTCTGATGACTCCTTTGGTATCTTTCTAGAATAATCTCCATCCATGACTCTCAAATTCAAACGTTTTTTTAAGCACTGAAACCTTCTGTATTGTCACAATGAACCTCAGATACTCACGCGGATATACAGCGTATAACAAACGTAAATAGGTCCTTACACTTACTCTGTGGATATACTGTTTACTAGGGATGTTGCACAAAATGACATTACTCTACATTACTCGACATAACCTACATTACTCTACTTAAGTCCACTGCGCATGACACACGGGATCACCTATTGTTAATCATTAAGTTAATATAATTGATCATATGTCAATATAAACTAAAGGACATTCCAAGTTTTGAGTTGTACTATATTTTCTGCGAATATCATGCAAACTGAAAAAATTAATAAAAATCGCACAGATAAAAGATCGAACAGTCACCTGTATTTTTTATATCGTATCGAGTACACCTTTTACCTATCATTAATAAATAAAGTGTGTGAATATCCAACATCTCAACAGTATTTTCTTATTATTAGTCATAAGTCAAATAATAAAGAAATCGTTCCTGTATGTCTGTTGCGAAATACAACAATTTGTTTTCATATAAAAATTAAATCCTAATCTAAGTAACAAGAGGTTCAATGATTTTGTAATCGTATATGTTTATTGTGTATTATGCATATGCAGTGACGTAGCAAAAGGTTACAGAGTCGAGGATCAAGCTTTAGAAATGGATCGGAAAGTAGGGGACAGCGTTTGGAGTGCACAGGAAGGGGGAGAAAAACAAACAAACAAAAAAGGCTTCAAACCTCTTGGTATCTTAACATGTTTTGCCTTAATGCCGAAAATTCAGCTACTAATAAAAAAAAATAAAAAAAATTACCATAAAAAGTTAAATATGTTTTCCCCAACCCGCTACCACTTTCATAAGCGTTGGGGGTAAGTGCCCTACTACGCCCCTGGTTTCAATGCATTGGATTTCGAAGGTCTCAAATGGGTCTTGGATGGCATTGGTGCAAGTTTGAACTGTGCCCACATTTTGTCAATTACAAAAGGGCCAAGCAAATCCATAATTCATGAATTTTGTGTATAAATTGATGACTCTTTAGTCTTGTCTCTCTTGAAAAAATAGCTTGACCTGAAAGATGGAAAAATTAATTTATATGACCCTCCAGTTTTAAAAATAAATTTTAATAATATTTGAATAATATTAACCAATTGTTCATATAAACAAATATTTGTGTTTCGTGTCATTAACATTTTGGGGTCAGACCTATAATCCGACCTCCCGATAGTCCGGTGATCCAGTAGTCCGACAGTCTGGTAGTCCGATAGTCCGAGAGACTAAGTACATTTGATGGGTATTCTATGAAAATAAAATATATGTTCGCTTAGTCAAGTTTTGTGTGTGAATGCAAGATCCGTCGTCAAACTGGCGTTGCAAGATTCTTATTGTGGTTTACTGAAGCATATATCAAAACTAGTTTATTAAATTAATTTTCAAGACATTTACTTTAGAGAATTAAAGAAAACAGGTCTGAATATATTGTGTAGATCCGGAATACATAGCCTTTGCCTTTTGTCCCGGTTGGCTCATCTAGCCAAGACATACTTTTTAGTCCGGAACAAATCGCATCGGTGAAGAAATGGTTAGCGTGCTCGTCTCGAGTGCGGTAGATCGTGTGTTCGAACCCCGATCGAGTCAAACCAAAGACTATAAAATTGGTATTTTTTGTTTCTCCGCTAAGCACGCAGCATTGGGAATCAGAATACTGTGCCCGAGTGGAGCGACATGTCTATCCATGGACTGTTGTTTCAGTGAGCAAGCACTATGCAAATCCAACTCAGCGTATTGGTCTAGTATAAAACGGACCTCATCATCGTCTCATTGAAAATTTACTTGTTCTGCCCATGATATAGCTGAACAATTGCTAAATTGGCGTTAAACAACAATCACTCACTCAGTTCGGAACACATTATCTGCTACATTGGCTCTGTCGGAAAAATAATAATTTAACGGCGAAGAAGACGAAAAGATTTGATCCAAAATACCCCCTGAAAATCGTATGTAGTCACTTTGAGATTATCATTGGATTAAAGAAGTTTTTCTGTCATACAAATTCAAACAAATATTCAAGAAAATTGGTTAAACTAAAGCTTTGGATCTTTAGATGTATTACCGCGAATTTTTACTTTGTTGCTGTTAGTCGTGTATCGGGCCCGTATAGCGCTATTGACCCCTATGTTAAATCATTTTTCCCTCCTGAATTCAGTCAGCCGTGATGCGGCTCTCACATCTGTCTCAATCGATAATGAAGAATTCCATGTCATCTGTATTCCTAGTTGACCACAGGATATTATTTGGGTATTCTTATCCCTTGGTATTGCTTTTGTTTGTACAGCAAGGTATCAATACGTCATGTTCCATAATTATTCATGTATATCTGTGGTGTCATGATATTTCAGTTATATCGTGGTTGTCAGTTTTATTGGTGAAGGAAACAGGAATACCCAGAGAAAACCACCGACCTGCCGCAAGTCACTGACAAACGTTATCACATAATGTTGTATCGAGTACACTTCGCTATTAACGGGGTTCGATAGTGTTGATAAGCACCGATTGCATGAGTAGCTAAAAATCCAACTACAATACGAGCATGCCCACGACTGCCCTAATTTTCAACCGTTATGATTATAGTTATCCCCTTCTTACTGATCCACTCTCCTCACATTGAGTATTAAATACCATTTGGATTAACAACATATATTCTCAACATATTAAAAAAATTTGAAATGAATAAAAAGTCAAATCCAATTCATACCAGAAATTATCAAAATAAATCCCTTCTTATTTAAACAACATTTAGCAAATATTAAATATAATTCGTCATGAATAGTTTTAGCCTTACTTACATATCATTTAAATCTACATTAACTAATTTTAAAATCAGATTAAAAAACCTAACAGTAACCCTACACCAAATTCATTGTTCTGTAGCATTGACAAAAACATATTTCATGTATCATCAAACATAGAACCGATTCATATATCAGATAAAGTTGACAACAAAACATTAATATTACATTAATATATATTTACGCAATCAGCTAATAAAGGTGTACTAGCAATTTGGCAACTCGTCAAGTGTATTTTTCGAAACTTCAAAAATGAAGATTGTCGTTATCGTTCATAGCAAAAAAACTTAATTTATTCCACGGGAAACTTGTGGTTAATTCACCCGTAAACTTGGGTGTTGTTAAGCAGGCGATTGCAATTGCTACTGTGAAATGCTGCTCTGCCCATGTAAGGTCCCTGCTACAGGTAACAACGTCATAGGCCGTCTTCAGCTGGACAATCTCAAGCTGAAGTCGCTCAGTAATTCAAGGTTCACCAGGGCACAATGTCACACCCTTGGCAGAGATGAAATCAAACTGGATCAGCTCAAGATCGCCCTAGAAGTGATAGATCACGTATCACTACTCAAGTCAAGATCGGTATGCCCGTCTGTTTCATCTACGTAATCCAACGGTCACTGCTACAATCGCTACTGCTGGAGAAAGTCCGCCCAGACAGTGCGTCAAAAGCTTCGCCAATGCATAATTCGGCCAAAGAGACCTTATGTTGGACCAGTTTTGACGAACGTACAGAGACGTGTACGTGTTCGTTGGTGTCATATATTGAGGGTCTAGACATTGAGAAACCGATGCCGAATTTTGTTCAGCGGCGAATCACGTTTTCTTCTGCAAATGTGTGATGGACGAACCCGGGAACAGGTGTCGAAATGAGTGTTTCGCTCCTGCCTACGTACAATAAATTGACAGTGGGCAGCAATTTCCAACAACCGCAGAACAAAGCAAATGATTGTCCAAGGTAATTTAACTGCTCAACGTCATAAAGACGATATTTTGCCACCACATAATTATGCTCAATGTTATTGATAAACACAGTGTGAGATGTTTCAGCAGGACAATGTCCGGCCTCATATAGCAAGGGTAACCATGAATATCGTAACTCAAAACAACATGAATGTATTGTCATGGTCCTCAAATTCGCCATATTTGAACTCCATAGAACATATTTGGGACGAACTTGATAGAAGCGTCCGTTACCGCCAACCTCCACCTCAATCATTGGACCAATTTAAGTTAAGCGTTTCAACATGAATGGCAAAGGATACCACATGTCCGAATACAAAATGTAATTCGATCCATACCAGAGAGATGCAGAACAGTGTTAGCCGCGCATGCATATGGTAGTCACAATATACACTGACTTTAACGTCACCGGAAATTGACCCAATGTATCGTTTGTTACTGTATGGCATTCCTGTGAAAACTTTGCTCAATATACCAAAGTATTGCTGTAAAAAATCGATTTGAATTACACAGAATACAATTTTGAAGAAAAAAGAACATTCTGCGTTTCTTTTTTCTTTTTTGCAGAGTATATTTGATAGAATAATATTCGTCTTAATAATTTGTATTTCTATCCAATAGATAGATAACATAACTATTTATGCTAACAGTTATTGTAGCATTAAAAGTTTTCCTATAAATTAAAGACATCAAAAGCAATTTTTTTTCAAATTATGTCTTTGTTTACATTATCATTTTTATTTGGCTATTCTGTTTAGGCTGTGTTACTCGTCTTTCATATATTTTGGCTTTGAGCGTACCTGACGAAGATTGTACCAGATTAAAGTTGGTATTTCCAAGAATAAAGTTGGAATTATCAATATTAAAGTTGACATTACCAAGAATAAAGTTGGAATTACCAATATTAAAGTTGGTATTACCTAGAATAAAGTTGGAATTACCAATATTAAGGTTGGTATTACCAAAAATAGAGGTGAAATTACCAATATTAAAGTTGGTATTACCAAGAATAAAGTTGGAATTACCAATATTAAAGTTGGTATTACCAAGAATAATGTTGGAAATACCAATATTATAGTTTACATTTTGAAACCAAATAAAAGAGGGGAAATGGCACTCAAAGACTTCCGTACTTGATGGAGCTCCTCCTACATAGCGCAAAAACAGTGTTATCAAAATAATTCCTCAATCGTTATAGGTTCAGCCAATTATGCGTTTCTTTTTTTCTTATTTGCAGAGTATATTTGATGAAAAAATATTCGTCTTAATAATTTGTATTAACAAGAATAAAATTGGAATTACCAATATTAAAGTTGGTATTACCAAGAATAAAATTGGAATTACCAATATTAAAGTTGGTATTACCAAGAATAAAGTTGGAATTACCAATATGAAAGCTGGTATTACCAAGAATAAAGTTGGAAATACCAACATTACAATTGGTATTACCAAGAATAAAGTTGGAATTACCAATAGTAAAGTTGGTATTACCAAGAATAAAGTTGGAATTACCAATATTAATGTTTGAATTACCAAGAAAAAGGTTGGAAATACCAACATTAAAGTTGGTTTTACCAAGAATAAAGTTGGAATTACCAATATTAAAGTTGGTATTACCAAGAATAAAATTGGAAATACCAATATTATAGTTTACATTTTGAAACCAAATAACAGAGGGGAAATGGCATCCAAACCCTTCCGTACTTGATGGAGCTCTCCCTACAAAGCGCAAAAACAGTGTTATCAAAGTAATTCCTCAATCGTTATAGGTTCAGCCAATCCGATGGTCAGAGGATTTTTGAGATTCTGTTATCGCCAAAGCTCAGAGTTGGGATTTGTTGCCTCTCCGATAAGCACGCAGCATGAAGAAGAAGAAGCAAAGACTGGTTGAATCGGAATCGTGATAAAGTGTCCTAGTGGTGCTACATGTCTATGCACGGACTGTTGTTTCTGTGAGCTAAGCGTGTTGGTAGAGTACAAAGCTGACATCATCATAATCTCATTGAAAATTAACTTCTTGTCGCCATTATATAGCTGCATTAATGGCTGAGTTGGCGTTAAACAATAATAACTCACTCACTCACTCACTCACTTGAATTGTAAAGGCATCACTTTCCCCTTAAATATTAAAGGTAACATTTTCTGTGATGACAGTTTGAAACATTTACAGTTTGTGAACAGACGACACATGAAATACGGAAGTAACTAGCATGAGAGGCACTGTTACATATGATACATGCATGTCATGTATTCATTTTTTTCCATATGTTTCCAACAATATGCTTTACGGGGATATGAATAAATGACATAGCTAAACATCATTGATTTTAATATGGTAGTTAAATTATAAATCCTACGGATAAAATGTCAGAACGTTATTGTCAAACAAGACGATCACTTCCCCCATAAATATTCATTGGAATATTTTTTATCATGGCAATATTGAACATCGGAAATGTTGAAGAATTTTGTGATTCGTTTTGTTGTTTTATATTTACTGTGAATCGTGACGGGAACATGGCCCTTAAATAGATTTCATTCAAAATTATTTTACTTCGTTCTTGCTAACCGTCTATTAATGGTATATCAGACATAACCATCTCTCGAAGGTCGACATTGGCATGTTATGCCTATACTATGTAATCACAATGGCTTAAGAGAATTAAGAGAATGGTTTAAGTGAAACATGCAATGTAGGACAAATCATTTAAATTTCAATTACAATGTAAATTAATTACTATCTCATGTAAACATTAAATTCAATAGACAATGTATTCAACTGCATAAATAAGAAAAAAATAGAAACCATTCAAATATTCCGCTTCATTTTGAGTGGCTGGGATTATTGTGTTTAACGCCACTGTCAATAGTATGTCAGTTATATCGTCGTGGTCAGTTTTATTGGCGGCGGAAACCGGGGTACCGGAGAAAACCACTAACCTGCCGCAAGTCGTTGACAAACTTTATCATATAATGTTATGTCGAACATACCTCGCCTTAGCGTGATTCGAACTCACAACGTCAGTGATGATAGGTAGTTATAAATTCAACTACCATGCGATCACGACCACGACAGTCTTTGTGTTCATTTTGACTACCTATAAACCATCTGTTTGCTTAAAACAATACAGCTCAGAATATTAAATAACATTTTAAAAAATATCAAAAATCAATTTATACCTTGAAAGAATGTAAAAGTTTAATCGAAGGCTTACCTTTCCCGAAAGGTTTTTATAAAACACGTCGCTTCTGACTTATAAAATATAAAAAAAATCATAGGTTATAATGCGTTGTAATTAAGAGAGCAACACATAAGAAAGAAAAAATTAATACTAAGAATCATAGTCATTTGCTACTAATGATATATGATTAGTTTGTATTATTTACCGTATGACCTCACAGTAACAAAACCACTGACACGTAACGTTGTCAAACCTTTGTCCTGTGTTAGATAGAGCTATATAATCGGTGTCTTCTATACATATCTATTCCCACGTTTTTTAAATACCTAGTACATGTATACCCACTTACAAATAACAACATAATTATGTTATTACAGTTAAAATGGAATTGTTTAAATGTTGGAATAAGTGGAATGATTCATAAATAATTAGCCTTTTGTTTTCTAATATATGCAAAGTATCAGATTGTCTTTAATGTTGAAATTAACGGAATGCGAACTCACTACATTAGTGGTGATAGGCACTAATTGCATAGATAGTTGTAATTCCAACTATTATACGTTCACGACCACAACGGTCCCTCACTAATTGCATAGGTAGTTGTAAATCCAACTACCATACGATCACGACTACGGCGGCTCCTCTGGTGGAATTAGTGTCTGGTGAAGAGGACGGATTTTGATCGAACACGTGTGGTTAGAATCATGACCAGTTTGCTCACGCTATCAGAATCACACAAATCCATAACAGTTGACAATTGTCTGTTTTCTTTTCACTTTCTATTAGCGTCAATTTATATGATGGAATATGGATGATTTGTGTCTCTAGATGACGTCATGCTTTCTTTTGAAAAAAAACCCTCGTTGTAATTGTGTATTTATGTATTGTTCACCTATAGTTTTTATTTTCATTTTCGTCACAATATCAGAGGATGGGGCTGCTTAGAACTAGTGCTGTGCCACCAATTTCCTTATGGGTGTGTGTATGTGTGTGTTTTTTTTTTTTTTTTTAATTATTTATTTTGCGGGGGAGGTATCTTCAACGAAATAATCCCGTAGTAAGAGATACCGATAGTTGGAGTGGAAAATTAAAAGGGTGTCCATTATCATTTTGCATATCAGAAATAAGTTCGCTACGAGAAAATAGCACGCAATTTTCAAAAGAACGCGAAGCTTAAAATTTTAGAGGATTGTACCCCAAAACGGAGAAACTGTAGGTCGTATTAACATCTTGTATCTAACTCTCGGTTTGCAATTGATAAATATAGTATGTAAGTGAGGGGGAAAATATAGCAAGAATCATATAATTTGCACTTTTCAAGTGTTCTAGTTCTTGTATATTTAATATTTTGCACGTATAGTTTTCTTAATGGGCGAGACCAAGTATCTATATATAAATAAATCATATAATAATTATGTTGTCATGAATTAAATTGAGACAGAAATTATTTGTTTCTTTCTTTATTTTTCTGCAATTTCGCAAAATTAGATTTTATTTACATTTTGTGGTTTCTTTAAAATAAAGGATTAAGTGTTCCATTTTTGCACGAGTTCTATTTTCTGACGTAATATTTCAAAGCGTTGTACGTTTATCTGTAAACGACTCAATGTAATTTCTTCGTTTTTTATGGCGCATTAATTACAATTTATAGGAATATCGATTTAATATCATCTAATATATTATATACTTTTGATGTACTTAGTAACATGTAGAATGTCGCTGTATATTCCAATTTACCATTCCCCGAAAAAAAAAGAAGATAAACAGTCTACCTGTATATAAAGAGCACTCCAGAGAATCTGAAAATGTACCCTTTATGACCAGTTGTCCTTTATATACAGGTTAATATTATATGCGCTATTCATCAATAGGAAAAATGAGGCTGCCCTTTATAGACAGTGATTTGCTATATAGAGGTGCCCTTCAAGGCAGGTTTGAATGTAATTGAAATTTTGTGTAAAGTGACGTTAAGCATTAACGAATAACCCAAAATCAAGATATATATGACTAATACATCTAATGTATCTTCTCGATAGTGCTTGTAGTGAAAGATCTACATTCGCGAAACTCGAAAATATTTGTAAGTTTTCATTAGACGAGGTTTGTTTTGTTCAATTAAGCAAATTGTGATAAATTTGTATTTCAAACTTTTGTGGAAAGAATAAAACTCTTTAAGCTACAATTGTTATTGTCAAGTACAAAATGTAAGGTCGAAAATAATATTCAAAAACCTGTTCCTACCTACATCGATAGTGGAACTAGATGGTTTGAAAATACAGATCAGCCTTACAAAGATGACATTCACAAAGTTTACATACCATTGTATGTTGACATTGTTTTTTGATGTTCTGAATTCGTTTAAGTAAGCGTCTTTTGATGTTTTATATGTTTTTTATTTTATTTTATTTCATTTATTTATTTTGATGTACTGAATTCGTCTAAGAAAACGTCTTTTTATGTTTTTATATGTTTTTTTTATATTTATACATTTTTTTTATGTTCTGAATTCGTCTGAGAAAACGTCGTTTTATTTTATATACATATTTTGACGTTAAAATTGATGCTTTCCAGCTAGATAATAATGTGTTATTTTACATGTCCCAAGAATAAAACATATCTTATATGTTACATATTGGAAACTGATTTAATAGATAAAGATGTAATCCTTTACATACCATCATTGTACACCATCTTGTTATGAAGCAGATTTCTTGCTTAAAGAAATAAAACCTTTTGCTTTATTAATAACATGTTGCATTCTGCACTTAATTTTTTCACTTATAAAGATAGCATTCGACAGATTTGATTTTGTATGCTATCAAGAATAATTCGCACGCAGAGTAAATAAATTTCTGTGTAATTTGTTTACATGGTGTGGTATATGCTACAAAGACGTGTGATGTACTTGGCATAGGGGAATCCATTTCAAGATTGACTTCCAAAGTGTTTTTTGTTTTGTTTTTAAATTTAAAAAACAAACAACAAATTTCTCACTGTCGGAACGGTTCCAAAATACAATAGACAAATCGAGGAAACAAGCAAAATCGATACTGTTAACACACATAATACATATACGTTCAATTTCCTTGCTTGATACGGACACGTCAATGAAAAGGGGGTGGGTGGTGGGGAAGCTAGTCTTTTTGACCAGAACAATATTTCAGCTATATCGTGCCGGTTAATTTTATTGGTGGAGGATACCGGATAACCCGGAGAAAACCACAGACCTGTCGTAGGTCACTTACGCATTTTATCGCATAATGCTGTACATCTCGCCCTGATCGAGACTCGAACTCACAACAAGAATTGTGATAGGCACTGATTGCTTAGGTAGTTGTAAATTCAACTACCACACGATCACGGCTATGACGGCCGAGAGAATGGGAGAAAATGTCATAGGACTGGCATCTGAACAGAAAACAGGTTCTACCACGCGGAAAGTTGCAAGATCGTAAAATAGTACCCGAAAAGAACATTTGAAGTGTACATTGGCGCAGCAGTGTATATTTGTCCATAATACTGATAGATTAATGTGGTTCGTATTAATAAAAAAATATTAGAATACTTTGGACTCGCCAAAAAAAAAGAATATGCTAACTGCTAATAACAATAGTCAAAGTCAAACCCAAACTGCATAGTACAAAAAAGGAGAAAATAAAGTTAGAAAATAAATTCCTAAATCATAGTGAATGAAAGGACAATATGAAAATCATACATTTAAAAAACAATTATTTGATGTCCTTTATAATTGTGGGAGAACGCTTACATAGGCTGTGCAAGATGTGCAACCCCTTTGAATAATGTACATTGTATGTTAATTTATATTTGCCCTTTGTTCTATAAAATATTTAAATTGAATTAACTATCCTTCCTCTGATATTACCCCTTTTGCATCTTCAATCGGTTAAGCGTGGTGTGCATTTCCAACGAGCCAACGCAAACAAAACAGTAATACAATTACAACCAACATATAACTTACATGATAGTGATCATCTTCCATTGTGAAAACGAATCGAACATCTTTGCTATGCGGAATTCCTAACGGACATCACAACACAAACCCCCTACGAAGAAGTGCAAAAAATACTACTACTTCACATTAATGCTGTCCCGACTCTCTGCTGAATGTGGTTAAAATTAGATCTTTCACTTCCCTCCCTTTACTGATATGTCACGACGTAGGATATGTGAGGATACACATGTATGGGTAAAATGCAAGTGACCTTATGTCATATATATACACTGAACCGCCAAAGAAATGTTGCATTTAAAAAAATATTTTTAAAATCGAAATAATCATTAAAAATGTTATTTTTGAAAATATATGTGTTTATTAACACACAAGGTAAACATCAGCTACATTTAAAGGGAATTTCCGCTTTGGTGATTTTTATTTGATGTTGTAGAACACTCGAATCTCCCGCCCTTCGTGGGACACACTTTGCAGTAACAATTGTGAATGGTTAAATACTCATGATTTTCGTGCTTCGGTATGGGTATAAAAGGTTTGAACATTTCAAAGATTGTCAGTATCAGTTTTGACACCGAAGTTATGCCACGTTTGAATCCACAACAGAGCGAACAAGCCATAGGTAGACTGCATGCTGGGCAATCTGCTAGAGTGATTGCCAATGACTTCAACTGTAATCTTCGGATAATTGAACGTCTGCGGGTACGCTACAACGCCACAAACAGCACGAATGACCGACCACACTGCGGTAGACCACAGGCTACAACCGCTCGCCAGAACAGGTTAATGATCCGTCAACATTTGCGGAGTCGGTTCACCAGATCTACTGAAACTGCACGACAGACTGTTGGAACACATCAGCGACCAATAAGTGCTGATACGGTTCGCCATCAATAAGTTGCCAGCAATCTAAGATGTTACCGTCCTGCTAGGGTACCTGTCCTTACGCCCCGACACGTCTTCAATGGGCATTGCAGGGACAAAATTGGCGTAACCAGCAGTGGCGTAACGTCATCTTCTCTGATGAAAGCCGTTACTGCATCTCAACCGCAGATGGCCAGACAAGATTGTGGAGAAGGCGAAGATAACGATATAATGACAACTGCATGATGGAAAGGAATGCTTGGGGCGGGCCAGGCATCATGGTATGGAATGGCATCGGACTCAACGTGACACTTGGTCCAGTTATCTTCCAGAATCTTGGCCCGGGGAGAGGCAATGGAGTAACAGCTGCCCGTTACATCGATCGCATGTTGTGCCGCATTTCGCACGTCATCAAAACATGACGTCCCAGCAGGATCATGCGCGTGCGCATACAGCTAGGGCAACAAGAGACTTCTTGCAGCATAATAACGTCAATGTTATGAACTGGCCAGCTCTAAGTCCAGATTTGAACCCTATTGAACATATGTGGGACGAAATTCAGAGACGATTGAATGAAGAGCAGCCAAGCCCGACAACTGCAGCTGAACTTACGGTAGCGTTTCAGAGAGTTTGGGAACTTATTCCTATGGCATTCATCAATCGCCTTGTCAACTCTATGTATCGAAGATGTGCTGCTGTGATTAGTGCTGGTGGTGGACCTACTCTTATTAACGGAAGTGTAATTAAAGCATCAACAAGTTGCGGTTTTGCTTTATTGAAACATTCGATATAACTTCATAACATAGAGACAATAAATCCACCATTCAAACAATGTAAAACGAATTTATTTTATGTTTATTGTATTTCAAAATAAATGTCTGTGATTCTGTAATTTGGTGCGACGTTTCTTTTGCGGTTCAGTATATAATGATATACTAATTCAGGCTATTGGCATTTCAGACAATAGGATTGCTTGTTGCATGGAAAGCAGATTAGTAAAACTTTCATAGTTTCGCCATCATCATTTTCATTGGATGGTATACATGGTATTGTGATCCGTAGTTAGGTTTCCTCAGAGCTCCCACGCCGCGGCATTTCAGTAAAGGGAGACAATCGGAGTGATCGGAATTAGTTTCTGGAATATATTCAACATTTAGAACTAACTGTACAGTTATCTTCCATAATTTATGTATATGTGACCTTAGCCGATGTTTAGACCATTTGGATTTATTGCTCCCAAAACTTTAAATTATTTGGCATTCCAATCTTTCGATTTTGAGCGTACCTGATGAAGTTTATTCCAGAAACGCGTCGTGCACACTAAATTTGAAATCTACGTTTTTATTCATAAATTATAAAATTCACAAATTAGTTTTTTATGCAGACAATTACATCCTGTTTAAATTTCCAATGACACCTCTTCGAGATGTATCAATTTAGTTTAGTCCTACGTTTCCGATTAAATTTCCGGATCAACAAACACTATTATAGCATACTATATAAAAAAACAGTATCAAATCAGGCGGGTTAATTTACAGAATGCCATTTTTTTTGTTTTAAGGTTTGGTTTAATGTGTACAACGCAACTTTAAGCAATATTTCAGTTATATTGTGGCGATCAATTTTATTTGTGGAGGAAACCGGAGTACGCGGAGATAATCCCCAAACTGTCGCAAGTCACTGACAAACTTTATAACATAATGTTGTATACGAACTTCAAATTAAGAAATAGTTGACGATAACAAGATGAAAATCAGAAGCTATTAATCGAAGGACAAACAATTAACACAATTACCAAAACAAAAACAAAAAATGAAAAGAAAAAGGAACAAGCATGACACACAATAGTCGAAAAAACAATGCATATTTAAATTGTGATGAAACAGCACGAACACAAATTAAAACCGCATATGAAGTCATGTGCTTCGGATGAGTCGCCCTGGTTTTTTCATGTGTAAGTATGTCATGCTAATTTAAATAAATGTATTCATACATGTACTCACAAACAGAAGATTATACAGCAATGGTCGGCAATATACAATGTAAATATATGAGTTTATTTGCATGCAAGAATCAAATTTCAAAACTTGAGAAAGAAAATATCGAATGGGCAATCAAACAAGAACAATCCAGAGAAACTGGCAACATAGGGTACATAAGACGAAGAAAAACAAAGCAAAAACACAACATGTGTTGGACACTACCATGCCGACACAAACACAAATAACGTAGATGAGACACGAGCCCTCCTACAAACAATTTAAGGTGAAAGGAACCGAGCATCGTTGCTATACGGAAATCGTAACGGACATCACGGAGCTCAGAACGTAAAGACACATAATAGGACGACACAAAAAAAATAAAAAGATGAGCAACAAAAATCCCACCAAAATCCCAGGGATAAACTCGGGTACTCACGAAGGGTAAGCAGTTCCTGCCTCTTAGAGGACACCCGCGTGCTGCTTATATATACAGTCAAGTCCGGTAAAAGTATTGGCATTGATAGAGGAAAGAAAACATTTGTGTAAAAAGTAAAAGATCCATTGTCATTTGAGATATGGATATTTCGTAACATAGAGTTTATAATAGCAGTATAACTGGATGATCAAATAGATATTAAATTTCAATTATATTCAACAATCCTTCCTTAAATGATTGGAATTTAAAATGAACGGGAATCTAAAGGACATGGTGGGATTCGAAAGATATCTGGGAATCTGAAACTATTGGTTGATCCAAACAAAGAGAATCGAAGAATGAAAGAAATAAAAAGTACAAAAAGACAAACAATGATGGACTGTTAAGAAATCAAAAATATGTGCAACTCGAACCACACAAAACCAGCGGGTGAAAGCATGTCCACCGGAAGAGTGTGGAGCTCTTGCTCTATTTGATATTAGTTATTTATAACAATACTAGATGCATACATTCACCAAGATTACTATCCAAGATATGGATGGTTTTATATTCCTCTAATATTGGAAAAATATATGTCGTAATATTCTATTGCATTGACCGGTCACACAATGTCATACATTCAGGACATTAAACATTTACTCTAAATGACTTTATTGATAGGGATATGTTTTTAGTTTTATATCAGTAAGGGGTTCCTCTTATATAATGTTTAGGCTGATGGTGTTTAACGCCACATTTTAGAAACTGGAATAACCCATGAAAGCCACCGACCTGGCACAAGTCACTGACAAACTTTATCACATAATGTTGTATTGAGTACACCTCGCCTGAGCTAGATTCGAGTTAACAACGTTAGTGTTTATAGGCACTTATTGCATATATGGTTGTAAATTCAACTACCATGTGATCTCCACCACGACGACCCCTCTCTTATATATGTAAATTTTACTACATAATTAGAAAATTTGTACGAAAGCATATACTAATATTCCTACAAATACATTTACATATATGCAAGTATTTATAATACTGATTATGGATATTCAAAGGCATTTTGTAAAATATGACTTGGTTAATCTGCTTCAAAACATCCACAATTCCGCTTTTTATGAAATAATGATGAAAAGCAGAGCTTTTATATTTTCAGATTAACCATATGGGTTTTACGATTTTGCTGTGTTTGGCAGAGCTGTTTTATGGTTTGTATTATGTTATTCACGTGACAGATTTACCCAAATCCATGTACTTCAGAAATAGTTTGAACATATCAAAGGGGTAATCACAAGTGGTAATTCGAAGAAGGACAGACAACACAATGACCAAAAGAAAAAAGAACAAACACACACTACACAGAGAACTAAAGATTGAGCCAGATGAACTTCACTGAAAATCGGGATGATAAACAGTTTCTGCTGCATATGTGTATAACATTAATATACAGGATGGTAAAGAACCACATAAAATATATATTAAATAAATGAAGTGTATTTAAAGAAATGTACTTTAATTTCTAAATGTCATCATTTGATTACTTAACATCTGTATGGTTTTTTGGAGACAATAACGAAATGGTAGCTGTCAAGTGTACATCTAAAAGGGAAATGTAAGATGTACAGGATGTAATCAGAAGCTGTAAAACGAAAGCTGTCAGATGCACAGAGCTTTTTGTTAGAATTATTCCAACAAAATAAGATTTGTCACTTCCAAAAAACACGATATTTGCACCTACATTAGCCATCAGTTTATTAAATGAGATTTAACTAATTTGTTTATTCTGTCTTTCAATTCAGAGTGCGGACTTCTTTTGTACAGAAGAAATCAAATGTTTCAATATTATTGCATGTGGAGATGGACATTGATTTTTCTTTTCAAAATACACATTATGAGCATTGTTGTATATTTGAAGACTTTATTGTAGGCTTGCCAGCGGATTCGGTCATGTTGTGTGATACCTTATATGCAAATATTGGTGAACAAGTTGTGCTACGTTGTCCATACACATCACATGATCTTCAATCACAGTGGCGTGGTCCATCAAACTTAACAGTGCTATCTTTTTGAAAGGAAATCAAGACTTCCTTGGGAAATTATGATCGATTAGAATTATGCGATAACCATGACAACGTGGAATTAAATCTTAAAATTAGGAATTATACTAGAACTGATGAAGGTTATTATCGCTGTACATCAAATGTGGATGGTATTGTAGTAGAATCAGATCTCCAGGTTTACCTCAGAAGTAAGTTGGCATAGAACATATTCTAGAATATTTCATTTATTTTTGCTTTACCATGAGGTTCGGAAACATTTTCATTCATGCTAAGTCGCATATACATCAAAGATATGTGTGTTCCGATGAGACTAGCTTCCCCCGGCCATTTTTATTGTACCTGCACCAAACCAGGAGAATTAGTGGTAATGCATTATATGTGTTAGGGTTGTCAATATTTCTTCTGTTTCCATGTTTTCCAGAATGGACTTTGGAACCGTTCTGACTGTATGATATTTCTGCTTTTTCAATTTATTTTGCGTCGCAATGTACATTTCCATGCCTGTTTTTGTATATGATATTATGCCATTGAATTAACATTTCGTGTTGTGTTGTGACCTTATTGGAGCAATCTATCACTCAAATGCTATTTTTTTGTAAATTTATGATTGACCAGCTCGGAAACATATAAGATGCAAATAATGAAAGACACTGATTGAGCAGTTGCATATCACATGTATGTCGTCTTTAAAAAAAGGGGAAAAAAGAAAACTGTCACAAAATATGCATTTTTCCTTGTTGCACTTTTCCTACGATGACTCAAAAGATATAATAATATGATTTGCGTATTTAATTCAGAAAGTCCCACGAACAAAGCAGTCCAAAATGAAACAGAGGAAGGCATACTCCAAGCTAGTGTTGGATATTCTATTACTATGAATTGCTCCGTTAATAGCGGGATACCTAAGGAAACCATAGTCTGGAAGAACAACAACACTATTATGGTTATTAGAGGACCGGCTTTTTTATCGAATACGTTCACCCCTACAAGAAAAGATCATTTGAAAAACTTGACGTGCAGCGCCAGCAACAGTAATTTCAACCAAGCAATTACCAAAACAATTCAACTTAATGTCCAATGTAAGTTTTCATATATACACATGTTAATTTTTCTGCATCGTATTTATTTTGTTCCTTAAAGACAATGACATATTTGAAGATATCAGTGGGGTAGTCAGAAGCCGTAAATAGACAGGGCAGACAATGCAATGGCCTCAAGGAAAATGAGAAAAGGACAAACGGGGATATACCAAGCGCTACATATAAAACTAAAGATTGAGCAACACGAACTCCAGTAAAAATCAGAGGAGAACTCATGTGCACCGGAAGGACCAGCAGAAAATGGAACGACATTCTCCGGATCAATTAAATGTTGTCTAAAAACATAGATTGATAGATCCATAGTACATTTACATATAACCTCTAACATAAGAGGAAACTAAACTACAGTTGTGTCGTGGGAAAGATCACATTCCTCGTATAATGAATAATGCACACATTTTTTAACATAGAAGAACATTACCATTATACACATACATGTATAATACATGAAGAAATGTAATTTATATACATTTTGATTGTATATGAACATATTAAATACCTTACACACGATTATACTCGAGTCCATAGAAAATGAACACACATCGTGTAAAATGAAAATTATAAGATGACACCGGAGTTTGATTTGGGAGTTCAAAGTTCAAAATGAAGTTGGACTTGGATCTGATTTTGTTCACATAAATGTAAAGTGTGAATATGATTAAATACATAGTGAGGGATTGAGTGTTTTGCTGTTTAATGCCAAATGAGCAAATATTCAGCTCTGTCATGGCGAGAACAACTTGCATTCAATAACAAGTAATAATGTTCGCTTTGAACTGGACAAACACGCTTAATTGCATCTTTATAGTGCTAGCTCAATACATTAACAGTCAGTAAATATGTTGGTCATCTAGGACACATTATCCCGATTCCTAGCGAACCAGGTTTTGCTCTTACTCCCAAAAACTGTCTGCATAGCGGTGATGCAACACATAAACACATACCAGTTTAATAGTCTTTGATTTGACCTGATCGAGGCTCAGGAAATCAGAATTTACCATGGTCAAAGCAAACAGCTAACCATTGCGGTTTAACAAAACAAAAAACATGTAATACGTTTCTACCAAATTGCAAAAGCAATTATTGTTTTTTCAATAAAATGTGAATTATTTTTGTTTTAATATCTTATTTCTCCTATTGTTGTCTTTAACTGAATAACTATTGAGTATATATCTAAAGCAATGAGTCGACTCAACCTTTTCAAAATAACTTCAAGCCTTTCCCAATATTTGCCTTATTTAGACGGAATTTTATTATTTTGTAATTTTCCTCCCATAAAACAATGCAGGTTGTTTCTAGATGTACGTTTTTGAACATTCTACTGTCAATTTTATGTTGTCAATCATTTTTTTAACTGATATAGTCTTTTTTAGTGGAAGCGAATCTGTGGAGGTTTTTCATCGTCTGTTTATATATGTATTGCCGTTGAATATCCATTAATCAAAAGGGGAGTTGGGATCCCATTCATCGGTTAATCCCTCCACATGCTTTGTCACGGTGCCAAGCCAGGACATGGATTTCCAATGTCATATATTGTGATCGCCCATCTTTGTGCTCAATGAGTTGAGGTGAGAGGTTCCTGTTCATTTTGCTGACATTCGTTTGGATTGTTGGCCATCACTGTTTTAAGTTTCTTTTCATAGTACACCAATGATGCTTTATTGTGTGGCGAAAACCTTTTTTTCTCAGCGTATTCACATTAACGTTCGGTAAGCGATTTTTAAAGTAGTTCCAACGGGAGATAACTACTGCGTATATTGCATCGTTTCATTAACTGTATAAAGACAGTATATATATATATATATATAAACGTCTGAAAAAGTGGCCACCGTATGAACCTACGAGATGTTGGATCGGAAACAAGTGTTAATGATACTGTGCAAACAAACAAAAATTGATAAATAAACGTCTAAAATGAAATATCCGTCGATTTAATTATAATTATAGTCTTTTTGTAGACTTATAGTTATTTTTGTTACATTTTAGCATCTTTTTTGATAACGTTGTGCTAACATTTTAGACGTTTAGACATATATATATATATATATATATATATATATATATGTATATATATATATACATGAATAGGGTTAGTGTTATGGTGTTTAACGCCACTGTCAAAATTACTTTAGCTATGTCGTCTCGACCGGTTTTATTGGAGGAGGAAACCTGTGTACAGAATACACATATTGCATGGGGAATTAATTTATCCAGTGGAGTAAAACTCAAATGAAAAAATCAAACCCCTTGATATTGCTTGTTATACCTATATTCACGTATTAGTCTGTTCATTTAACACATTTTGATAAACATTTCATTCAGTGTGAACTTGATGTATTGTGCAGAATATCTAGAGCATAGTTTCATACAATACAAAGATTGGAATGTTCAAACGTGTTATTTTCCTTTTTGTTAGTACTTAAAACATTATTTATAGATAAGTACAATTGATGATCCTTGAAGGAGATTTAAATACCAAGTACATGAATTGTGAAACTGTCATTGTTCTATAGTATATATATAATATATTTTCAAATAACTTCCTGCTAATCTACTTTATATTTGTAAATTTAGATTTATTAATGAATTTATTTATATTTCCTTGATAGTAGGTTGCTGCAAACAAGGAAGCAGTTAAACCTATGTTTCCTAGTGGTTAAGTTCAATTCGTCACTCCGAACGGCTTACGGTCGCCCTTATTTGGTTAAACAATATAGAATATCTGTATCACAAATGATAAGAGATATTTTCCTATTCTCGTAAGCACTGCCTGGTCCGTTCCTCATGCATGACTTATGACTGGGTTTGTCCATATAGTAGCACAACGGATGATACTAGTGGAGCAGGAACTGCTTACCCTTCCGGAGCACATGGGTTCATCCCCGGCTTTTAGTGGGATTCGTGTTGTTCAATCTTTGGTTTTCTGCGTAGTGATTTGTAGATAGTTGTTTGTCCTTTTGTGTTTTTTTCTTTTGGGCATTGTTTTTTCAGTCCTACAATTTACGGATTCTGATTACCCCGTTGTTATCTTCAAACTATTCTTATAATTATTCGTTGTGGTATTCAATGTATATACATATTCTCAATTTGTATTTTAGACAAGCCAGTTTTAGTCCCAAGCGAAACATTGTTGCAATTGAAAACAGAGATCTTAAAACCAGTTTCCGTATCATTGACAGTACAATCTTTTGAAAAGCCAGTTGGAAAGCTTAGTACTTGGTTTGTTAGAGAGACATACAACAAAAGGAAGATATCATCCAACACATGTTTACTGACTTCAACTGTAATACCACTAGAACACAAAAATGTTGGTAGTTACTCTGTTAGCATTCGTAATAGCGAAGGAAGCACAGCTGTCTCTCTGTACCTAATGTATGAAGGTATGTTATGGTATTTTCTAAGTAACCCATATACAGTTGAATCTTATTTTTTTAGAACCAACATACGTCTTTCTTGCATAACTCGAAGAAAAAATTAGATTCGTTGGTGGCACAATGAAACCTACAAAAACCAAACCCTGAATAAATATAGCCCCAATGTAAGAAAACATTGTTAACTTAATCTCCATAAACCGAACATTTATATATTTTGAACACAAACGTAGGTCTCAATGAGGTTGGGCTCAGACAGGTTTAATTGTATATACATGTTAATCTAATTTATTTCGGAAATTCAATTGTCGGCATTTTTGTAGTGAACTCATCCTTCTCCTTGACTTTGACTTGTGAACGATCAAATGTAGTTTTCAAATACCTTTTTTTTTTGTCTCATATCAAATCAATCTTTATCATTACACATAAAAATAGTGATAAAATTACTAAAAAATTCTAAATCAGTAGATATGTTAAAATATAAATTTCATTTCAAGCATTTGGAATCCAGACCTGAATTGCACTTCTCAGATTTAACCATCATTTGGCAATATAAAACATGAGCTAATTTTGACATTAACACTTTTAATTGAAAATCAAATGATAATTTAATTGCAGTCTAAACATGCATGAGTAATCCTCACATTTATCCTATTGCTTTGTTCAAAATGGTTAAAATATAATCTAAAGGTTCAGTTTATTTGTTGTTATTTGTTCGCACGGGAAGATACAAAAACAAATTGTGTTATTTGTTTTGAATAATAACAATTTGTAACTAATACAAGATTGTATTTAATATTTTCTAATACAACATTTTATCTAACATTATATACGTTTTCCTTTGAAATTAACGAAAGTCGCCTGTCTGATACAAGGTGTCTGATACAAGATGTTGTATCACCGCACTGTGGTGATAACAGAATGGTGCGACGTTGCACGATACGTTCTCTGTCGAACTACTTTGACATGAGGTCATATCATTGGAATGTGAGACAAAACACAGTAACTTGACGTTGGTGAATGAACAGAAAAAACAACGTGACGTCATACACAAAAGGTAGTTCCCCTCAGAGTATTGTACACATTTTAATTCAACCTTTACTATTTGCTTAAAATTAGTTTTTATTGAAATGTTAGATAAATTTATTACATGCGTAGTGTGGTGGTACAAGACTGTGTATCAGGTCTTGTCTGTTGCGTGAACTAACCGCATCACAACTCGTAGTGATACTGGTTCACACAACAGACTCGACCTGATAAAAGTCTTGTACCACCACACTATGTATATAATGGGTATGTATTTAATATTTTCTATAAATATTCTTTTTAAGCATGTCATAATTTTGGTCTGTATATGGAGGACCACAAAGTTGTTTGTTAATTTCAGACAAATTTCACAAGGTTTCAAATATGAAATGCTTGTTTATCTCAACTTCTATTGCTTCCTCTTTTCAAATATGAGCAGAGAATATGTGAATTAAAACAGTAGTACATTGACGATGTCGAACATATGAGACAGGGACTGTTTACCCTTCTAAAGCACCTGAGTTCACCCCCGATATTTGGTGGGGTTCGCCTTTCTCGATCTTCTGTTTTCTGTTTAGTGTTTTGAAGATCTTTGTTTGACCTTGTTTCCTTGTTCTCTTGACCATTATATTGTTTTTCGTTCTTAGACGTACTGCTTTTGATTGCCCCTCTGGTATATTCAAGCTTTTCGTACTGTTATGTTTTTTTTCACAATCCGCCGTTGGGCTAAACGATTGAGTGATAACCCTACTTCCATTCAAAAGAAAACAAACGTTAGACCAGATACTCTGGAAAGGTTTGAATAGACAGATTTTTAATTGATAACACGAACAAAGCAAAAACGGCTCGCATGACCATATTTAATAGAGTCAAACATGTATTAAAAGGTCACCTTTTGGATACATAGAAAATGTTTTTTTTAGACAGGTGACATCTTAAAATAGGTTCAATTCATATGATATTTTTCTATCACGGGACAAGGAAAGGGTAATCTTTAACTACATCTGACTGCTTAATAGAGGTGACCGCATGAACAGGTTTGACTGAAGTTGCAAAATCCTGTCATAGTGCATAATATGTTTGATTGAACGCATATTAATTGTTAAAGCATTGCTTCCCTCTAGGGAACACTGCTCAGGAACATGATCTGGATATGGCGAATTTACATCTTTTAGTTCCAGCAGTATTGCTGTTTGTTAGACAATCAACCGCATGTGGTATGCATAACTAAATGAACTCAAAAGTACCCAATCAGAGTATATATATATCTTCATCTAACACAAATAACCTTTTTTTCTTTTGATCTTATCTATGAATTATTGAGCTTAAAACATGTTTGTATAAAACCATGGTAACAGTGATTTATTATCTGTAATTGGTATTGTACCATACTCAGCTAGCTGGTCATTTAATATTTGTTGAATTCGTAAAATGCAAATTTGCGGGACTTATACCATGGTACAAAATGCAGGTCTGAATGTTGTTCTATTGCTTAAGTTCCGTGTCAAATGTCAATCATTTAATTCATGCAATGAAACGTATATATCAGGGGTCCTACTCATAAACTTATGCTAAGAAACTCGTCATTCGAATTCTTTTGTTTATATATATATATAAGTTAATGCAGAAGAACCGTAGTATATATAATACTTATAAACACTAGTATCCGGCCAAAAAGAAAGACACACACAACACGGAAATTATATAAAGGGAACAGTTTGCTTACAATGCAATACCTATATTGTAGATTAAATGATTTATAGCTCAGCAATGAAAGATCTACACTTCTAAAATAGCTGATAAATGGATCAATACACACAAATATGTCACTATTGTTTTTTAAATGTATTTTGTAAATGTATTGCACTCTGTTTTACTGTATTGTATTTTTAGTGTAAAATTAAAAAAAAAACAATACTACTGGTGAGAGGACAAAATAATTCTCCACTTATCAATGTGAAGTAATTTGATATATACGTTTTTATTACTATCACTGAGTCGATGTCTTAGCTGGTGGACCGGAAGCTTAATGTATCATCCACTCAGCAGTCTGTGTTACGATGAATTATTAGATATGTGTATGTTTGAAACGTTTGGTTAATACATTGCGTAATTTATTCCAACTACAGTTAATCTCCCTCATGCATAGACAACATTGATTTGTCAATTATGACTATCATGTGTAGAACCGTTGGTTTACCTACTCCCAAATAATTCTGATGTTTTATTTTCAATTTCTTAATTTGAGCGCACAGTATTTCGAACCATCAGTAAATGTCCAATTATGCGGATGGAAGTTTCCAAAGCCTCTCAGGTGACAAACTGTTTATGAAAATGTACCGCCATTGCAGATATATTTTACTAATAATAATTGAAATTACATTATAGAACCGACAAATAACCCTCTTGTCTAGAGATACATGTCATTTAAACTACAATGGAATCTCGGAGGGTCTTTAAATACTCAATGAAACATTTAGTACGTACCTATTAGAAACCATGTTGTTAATATTTTGTCTTCCAATTGAAACGGTTTATTGGATCCCGCTGTTTCATTTGTTTCGCCAATTATACATGTTATGCAATGAGGTAGTAATATGAAAAACAAACAATATAATGCACTGCTCCCAAATCTACTCAATTAACAAATTGTAGAGACAGAGGCAATATCTAAACCTACAGCAGACAAATACATGACCGCTCAGTTTCCAAGCTTGGTGCAATAAAAAGTGGCTGGGATTAGCTATTGCTATGAGCCCAAACATAACAGCTTAGTGTTTTCCCATCTGGGTGAAATACCAATCCTTTATTTGGTTTACGTGTGTAGCTCGACACATTTTCGTGACTAACCCAAGCCAGGATCTGGATTTCCAACGCCACATTTCGACGTCTTTCTTGTGTTCAGTGAGTGTATGTGAGAGGATTGTTGATATTGGTGGAATTGTTCACAGTCATTGATCAAACTGTATGTTCATGACCTCACATATAACTGGGCGAGCAGCGTTGTTGTAATGCATTAATCAAATTTGCGTGTTATATATATATCACAACTCATCTGAAAATTGAAATGTATTTCTTTGCAACAGCTGATTATAATAAAATGCACTTTAAAAGAACAAACGGTACTAACGATTGTTTTTTTTTTTAAATATTACAACCATTATGTAATACTAATGTCTCAGTTTCAATTAGTGATTTAGCACAAATCATCATACACATAACATTAGCATATTTTGGAGATGCTACATTTAACATATATCAAAAATAAGTTGAAGTGAAATATACAGTAAATATGTATTTCATGTGTAAGTATCCGAAATATGATACAAATATGCCTAAAGGAACGAATTAATTCAATATCTTAGTGATAATAAATGAAGCAAAATAAAATCCAGAAAATAAAACATTTAACATCAAATGAACTAATAGAAAAATGCAAAACGTCACAACATAATTATTAAACATTCAACCGGTTGTAACCCACCAATATTGTTTCCCTGTCCAAAACTAGGATATATATCATGAAGAGGTTTTGCCACTGTGTTATCATTGCTGTCAGTAGCCTGAGTAGCTCCTGGAGTAGATAGTGTTGATGTGGTTGGTTAGATCTGTACATGCTATCTAGATCATTGCAGTTAAAGTAGTAGCTAAAGTGGATGGGATGCTAGCGCTAGCGAACACCTTGTCGAATTTTACCTCTTCATTTCCTCATTATTCAAGACATATGGTTATTTGCATAGAGAAGTAGTAAAGCTCAAGATCAAATGTCCGCATTCCAAATAGCAAAAATACAGTTTGATATTCCCTGTGATATCAAGTTGTCGTATGATTTACGATTGGTCGAAAATATTTCATATTAAAATATAGCTACCAATCACATGAGCTTTCATCTTATCTAGCACCCAACTAACAACGTGCCAATACGCCATATATAATTAAGGGAAGCTACTTACCATATGATAACCCGTAGACAAATAGTTCACTATCAGAAGTAACCGACACAGCGATGGTAATGAAAACGTAGATATCAAATGCTATGGACACGACGCGCTTCTGGACTAACCAAAAAGGTGCCTCTCTTCACTTTGTGGAAATACAACGTATTTTTCACCTGAGTTATGGTATTTCAGTCCGCAAATCTAAACAACGTTGGGAATTAGACTCGAACAAAACGGGCACCATCAGTGACATGTGTACCTGTATGTACACGTCGATAATTTGCGGATACAAATTCTATGTTTTGGATCTTAGTCTAGATAATAGTTCTTCATCTTCAACATATAATGAAATAAAAAGAAATGATAGGACCAAATAATAACAATAAAAAAAAATTAAAACAAATATCACTTTCTCAAAGCAAAAGCGATGAATACAATGTGTACAACATAAGAAAGAATGTGTTCTTAAAACTGTAGATGTCATATTTAGTACGAACGATACTTTTCAGGAATAACCTGCAGTATGTACGTTCCAAATCGAAAGATTAGAATGCCAAATAATTTAAAATTATCGGAGTGATAAAACCAAAGGGCCTAAACAGGATAGACAAAGTCGGAGAGGTTCTCCTATATCTGAGGGGGAAAAACCTTAGTTTGATTCAATTGTCAACATATGAAATATTTATAGCGTTGTGATTTGCAATATCATATGTCTTTCGTCTTTAATAACGAATAATTGTCACTGTCAGGTTTTTTTTCATTTGTAGCACCCCCTTGGCATTGTTGTATCAATTGATTGACGATTTCTGCAACAAGTCTCACCAATATCCTTTCCTCTCCCCTCCAACTTACACTGCAACATAGGACTTTTTTTAATTTTCCGTATTTAGCAAGGCAACACATTCCTATAACAAGAATTGCAAAGAACGGTACTCCCACACTGACAGAAATTATCATGCTGTCGTTATGCTCTGGTGATTCTTCCTTTGTTTCTGTAAGACAATACATAATAACAAAATGTTATAGATAATGTTAAGTACTGCGTTGGATTTTGTATATCAAAGATACCAAAGGGGTAATCAGAATCCGTAAATCGAAGAAGAACAGACAACTCAGGTGCTCCGGAAGGGTATTTCGAGGCAAAAATGCATGGTTCGATGCATTGACTCGGAATACATTTTATTTCATCATATTTTGAAACCTATGAAAATTGAAATACGATACTAACATGGTTACTATTGTGCGTGTGTTAAATGTACAATGATAATTACTACGTTGTGTGTTAAATGTACAATCTACGCTTGGTATGTACGTATGCAATAATTATTTAACTTAATTCACCTTAGTAATAAGTAAGCGTTATGATGCGCGTGTATCTAACCATACAATATTTGTTTATGCATATTTTAGATTTTTCGTGCTTAAAGGTTGTATTTGATAGGGAAACAAAATTGAATATGACCTTATTAATTGTCATGGATGAGCACGTATATTTTCTGCTCTTCGTAGTCAAATCATGTCCTTCCTCGTTTTTCATATATTACTAGATATGAATCACCGAATTGTTGCCATGAGTAACACAACGGACGGGTGCAACTAGTTGAGCAGTTGCTGCTTACCTTATTCTCTAATTTTGTTTTAAAGGGTCTAGTGTTGCTCATTTTGTTTTATTTTTTCTATGCTTTGTTGCCCATGACCATAGTTTGTGTTTTCGTCTTTTCTCTTTTCACCATTATATTTGCTCTCTTTCTTCGAAATAAGGTTTTTAATTAAAGGTACTCGATACACGATTATGTGATAAAGTTTGTTAGTGACTTGGGGCAGTTCGGTGGTTTTTTCCGGGTACTCCGGTTTCCTCCACAGATATAATTGACCGCCACGATATAACTGAAATATTCTTGAAAGTGGCGTTAAAAACCATAATCATAAACCCTTAGCAAAACCTTTCGTATTTTCAAGCGTACACTATAAGGCTGGTATAAAGAAATGTTAGTGTAGCTTGATGACTATAAATGTACCACTTACTTGTGCATCTATTGAATGATTCCTGGTGAATTGGTATTTCTGTCTTTCCTACAACACACTTGACAATTAGTTGTCCGCTGCATGCATCAAAATAGTTTCTACCATCTCTACAACCATGTAGAATATCCCATTAACCATTGTATTTGTCGTTATCTGTCGAGAAATTATATTTTTCTGGAAAATAACAATAATCTTTTTTTGCAATAATGCAATGTCTCTAAATACAAACACAAGAATTAATGATTAATGATTATTATCGAGCAATACAGTAATTGCCGAATGTAAGATAGCTCGGTATTAAATTGTCATCGTTCATCGGTCACGTGCGAATTTTTTGATATTCAGAATGCAAGATTAGCTATACATTTGATCACATAGATTTTCCACTTTTGTTTGTGCTAATGAAACGTTTTATAAAGGAACTTTCTTTTCATTGTCGGACTCTTAGTGAATGACATGATGTTGGTGTTGTAATGTGCATGCTTTATTTCGCAGAGTGAGTACATTAAGGGCATCGGTGTAATAAATTACAGATAGCTATGCCTCTGCTACGTGTACATTTCTTTTAATCGGGTATATTTCTCAGCCAAGTTGTCTCCTAGCAATGACAGCACACTTTATTCAGGTGAAGATTACATGCAGTCTCAGTTCAGGTTCGTGTAATTGTGAAACAATATAGTTTTCGCCATTGTCAATTATCATGTGTTACCTCTGACATAATCTACAACTTGTTGAAGGCGGTCAGTATTTGGTAAAAGTAGAAGGAAACGCGAAGATTTATTTTTATTTTTTTGCACATTTGAAACAATTCCAAGTTAACATCGGAATGCAAACATAATTCAGGTCATTTTCAAATTTTCGGAAAAGACATGTAACCTATATCTACTTATTTAGTTTTTTTAGAACATAAAATAATGGACGCACAACATTTTCATAGTCGTTCGATCTCTTCTTGATAACATATATTGATGCAAGTTGTATTGCTGATATATAGCATGAAGACAAAAATGTGGTACACAATCTATTTTATTAAGAAAGCTAAAATAATATTAAATTAAAAGGAATTATATTGTATGTTACTTTATAATATTCTAATTCAATAACCTTATGTAATAATATGAGACAAACACAACCTGTTTGAAGAACGAAGTCCTTTAAATTTAAGAGGAAGCGTGAGAAGGGAATGTATTATTTTTTTTCAAGTACTTTTTAAAGTTTTTTTTAATTATTTGGCTGGAGTTATTTCTCTTTGGCTGCTTAACTGAAGAATGAAGGTATGTTTGTTTGCCAAAAAAAAAATCGTATAAAATATTTAGATCTTTTAAAAGATCTTATATAGATCGAAACATACCTTACTATAATAAAAATAAGATTCAAATTCAGATGTTTGCTCTCTTTCCAAATATATTCGAAACTAAGCAATATGTTACGTATCTTAGCAACAGATTATGGTGCCATTTTTTTTATTACAGCCACAATAAAACAACACGAAAATACAGGAAATAACGATCAACTTGTCAAATGCAAATCCTTCAATGAAATTTCAATAATACGATGATCCGTACACGTTATCATCTTTTATTTTGAATGGCATTTTGTAGCAGATAATTCTTTGTTATGGCTGTTCCGTTAATTTTACATACGCCACTCTTCCGCCAAGAATCTCGTAGAAAGGGATTTTTTAATTAGAATTTTATTTTAAGTTTATTTCGATTTTGCATAGAGTAAATAATTAAAGAAATGAAATTTTTTCATTGAAATATATATTTGTTGCGTTTCTAAATATCAATTGATCTATTTTTAAAACTTCCGGTAAAAAGATATTTGGCAATGAAAAAAAAATACTAGTACATAGGAGTCGAACATCGTACAGCCTACAGTTAAAAGGACTTTGTCCTTTATTAAATATTCCGGTGAAAAGATATTTGGCTATGAATAGATACATAGGAGTCGAAAATCGTACAGCCTACAGTTAAAAGGACTTCGTCCTTTATAATTTATCAGGCAGAATAAGACAATAAAGAAATTTAAAAAAAAAAACAAAAAACAAAAAACATGTGTTTATGAACATTCTGAAATACTTTCCAATATAAAACTGGATTACCATATAGAAAATTTAATTTGTAATAATTTAATTGAAGATTTCATTGATATTATGTCTAATATGATGAAAGCGAGTAGGAATGCATTTCAGGGAAGAATGTATTAAGTTCCTCGGTTTGATAATCATCATTATATAGATAACTGTGAATCACAGTATTTTCTTAATTTAATAAAAATGATAATTTCACAGTATCGTTTTTATTTTCACTCCCGTTACATTTCCCGACATTTCGTTGTCACAGCTGCTTTTCTGTATGCTTTATAGTTATGTCACTTTGACCGTTTCGCATGGTTTCGTTCTTTTTGAAGCAATACACATGATAGTATATTACTACACTACATACGTAATATAGCGCAGATAAACTAATTTTATATTACATTCGAATTGAAACATTTGTTATCCAGATATGAGATTATATTAAGAAAACTTATGCACTCGTAAGTGCAACATTAGCAAATATTTTTTTTTACATGTTTTTGATAATGACACTCGTCAATTAGTAATATTGTAAATAATAAATACGTTTTAGGTTTATGGTGTTTAATGCCACTTTCAGCAATATTTCAGATATTTCATGGCGGTCAGTTTTCATGGTGGAGGAAACCGGAATACCCGGAGAAAACCACCGACCTGCCACAAGTCAATGACAAACTTTATCACATAATGTTGATATCGAGTACGCCACTGAGCGGGATTCGAACTCACAACGTTAGTGGTGATAGGCATTGATTGCATATACAGTTATAAATCCAACTGCCATACGATCACCACCGCGACGTTCCCTTCAATTAGTCATAGTATATATGATACATAAGGAAACAATGAATAAATTAAAGACTACTAATACATACATTAAGCATTATCGTACACTTCGGAATCGGATACACTTTAAAAATCTGCACAATGGCATCTAGATAACCATTTCTAAAACTTGCCAGTACCGTTGTAGTACCTTTATCTGGGTGATCTGAAGAAAAGAAACATCATGAAGCTGACTATTTTTTATTGCAGTTTTAAAGTACTATTATGCTAGATTCGGTTATGCACGGAAGACAAGTTTGAATATAACAAAGGGGTAATTATAATCTGTATATCGAAAGGCAAGACTATATAATGGTCAAAAGAAAACGGAGAAAAAGACAAACAATGATATACAAAACATTGCACAGAAAAAACACGTATTAAAAAAATACAACGACAGGAGCAGCTGAAACTCTTTTTTTAATAGACTGGGTTAAGCGGAACTAAATTATTGACTACATAGAAGGAAAAGACGACATCTAAAATTAAAATAAGTCCTTAGATTAAATAGTTTGAAAGCATGACAAAAATCTAATGAAAAAAATAAGAAATTATCTATTATAGTACAACGTTGGAAATATTAGATCCATGCATGTACAATTTGATTTTGCAGAAGCCTATGATATTTGAAAAATGAGACTATATTTCACTACAATGGAAAGTGTAGTCTAACTTGGTTTAATTTTGAAATGATAGTGTCCGCATAAAACTCTGTTCGGTTCGTCTTTACCCTCAGTTGTATGATCTTATTCATATATGTTATTAGCTTTATTTCGTATACTGATGTCCTACACGACTTGACTTTATCAGTAGCATGACGGGTGTCTCATTAGATGGAGAAACTGATTACCCTTCGTGAGCACGTGGGTTCAACCTAATCGTTGTTGATAGTGTCAGTGATGCTTAACTTTTTAGTTTTCTGTTTTGTGTTGTGTATTTTCGCTTTGTTTGTCTGTTTATGTTTTGATTTATGCCCAATGGATTACCATTCTTGATTCCTCTGGGTTTTGTTTTGTTCAGTGTTGGTCATCTGTTCAGTTTTTCGTGTTGTGTTGTGTATGTGTATTTGTCTTCGTACTGTGTATTGTGTATGTTTGTTTATTTTCGTACTCTGTGTTGTGTGTGTTTGTTTGTCTTCGTACTGTGTGTTGTGTATGTTTGTTTGTCTTCGTACTGTATTGTGTATGATTGTTTGTCTTCGTATTGTGTATTTTGTATGTTTGTTTGTCTTCGTACTGTGTATTTTGTATGTTTGTTTGTCTTCGTACTGTGTATTGTTTATGTTTGTTTGTCTTCGTACTGTGTATTGTGTATGTTTGTTTGTCTTCGATCTGTGTATTGTGTATGTTTGTTTGTCTTCGTACTGTATATTGTGTATGTTTGTTTGTCTTCATCCAATGTATTGTGTATGTTTGTTTGTCTTCGTACTGTGTATTGTGTATGTTTGTTTGTCTTCGTACTGTGTATTGTGTATGTTTGTTTGTCTTCGTACTGTGTATTGTGTATGTTTGTTTGTCTTCGTACTGTGTATTGTGTATGTTTGTTTGTCTTCGTAATGTGTATTGTTTATGTGTGTTTGTCTTCGTACTGTGTATTGTGTATATTTGTTTGTCTTCGTACTGTGTATTGTGTATGTTTGTTTGTCTTCGATCTGTGTATTGTGTATGTTTGTTTGTCTTCGTACTGTGTATTGTGTATGTTTGTTTGTCTTCGTACTGTGTATTGTGTATGTTTGTTTGTCTTCGTACTCTATAATGTGTATGTTTGTTTGTCTTCGTACTGTGTATTGTGTATGTTTGTTTGTCTTCGTACTGTGTATTGTGTATGTTTGTTTGTCTTCGTACTGTGTATTGTGTATGTTTGTTTGTCTTCGATCTGTGTATTGTGTATGTTTGTTTGTCTTCGTACTGTATAATGTGTATGTTTGTTTGTCTTCATCTAATGTATTGTGTATATTTGTTTGTCTTCGTATTGTGTATTGTGTATGTTTTTTTGTCTTCATACTGTGTATTTTGTATGTTTATTTGCCGTCGTAATGTTTATTCTGTATGTTTGTTTTTCTTCGTACTATGTATTGAGTGCTCAATGTGCCCATACCTGATTCCCCTTGTTTTGATGGGACGATAACATTATGTTATACTAACATTCAAACATATCTGATGCTAATGACAACCTTTTTCTGTTCTCATCGCCGCCGATTGAACACGAATAGTTCACATTCACATCCTTTTCATCAAATTTGTATATCTGAAGAATGGATTCAAATTTGCTTCTGTGCCATTTCTGAATTTCTGCATATTTTTTGGGATCAGCAGTGCCACCAGTGAATGTCAGTGGGGAATAGTCTTTGCCACCTAACCAAGTTACATTGTGTGTGATGGAAATAATGTGTGGTGTGACACACGACAATTGTGCTGTCTTTCCAATTATAATGGGAGGATTTGCAATCACCCATTCCACTGAAAAAATAAATGAAAGCAAAATATTTTCTAGATTAAAAAAGGTAGATATTTACTTTATTTTGTCATTCACAACTGCATGCAAAGGCCATTATATGGAGTCGTGGGTGATAAAATATCATAGTATTCTGAATTTAATATGCAGTTGATTTCGTTACCCATTTGTATTTCTTATTATAAAATAAGACATACTATTGTTAATCTTTTTATGCTATAAGTATTGACCAAACGACGTAATTAATGACATATTGTAATGTGATCTGATTTATCGTCGCTATCTCATAATTATGGAATGCAGTAGGTGACAAATATTGTATCAATAGTTTGTTTTCATCAATCCTCTATCATGGTTTATTATGTCGCTTCCTCGGATTAGTATTATTAAGTCTACCGGTTGAATTATGTATGAATGCTTAAACAGCGATGGCAACAATTTCACTAATATCAACAACACGAACAATCACCTCTCACTTTCACCCAATGAACACAACAAAGAACACGACATTGTGTATCACATTAAAAATCCAAATCCTGTCTTAGGACAGGCACACAACTGTGACGGGATACAACCGGTTAATGGGATCCCACGCATCCCTTAATGATAACTGGATTTCAGGCAGCAACACATATATAAACAAGCGATACAACACCTGCCCATATTCGATTCTCTTAAAAAGGTCATAATCGCATCGCAAAAACATGGCAATAACAACAACAGGGCCTATGTAAGCTAGCAGTTATCTGATTACCAGATATGAATGGACAATGCATATACCTCTAATATTAACCACCATTTATTAGCTATTTCAATCTAGAAAAGTTTGAAGATACCAAACAAAGGGGTAATGAGAAGCCGTGAATCGAATAAGGACAGACAATTCAATGGCTAAAGGAAAAAGTACAAACAATTATCTACAAAAATGATTAATGAGAAAACTACATATTGAGTAACACGAACGCCGCTAAATATCGGAGGTGAACTCGGTTGCGCCGGAATGGTAAGTAGTCTGTACGCCACATGTTGCACCCGTTGTTTTACTTTTTTTTCACAAACCCGGTGATAAGTCATAGCATAAGTTTTTTTCAGAAACTGTTTCACATAGTTAGACGAAATAAAGTCTGAATAAGAATAGAATTCTTATCTACCAATTTAGATTTCTCGTTGCCGATTGATTAATCATCTAATCAATAATATAGGCATTGCATTGTAGCAAACCGTTCCATGTATATAATTCCATGTTACGTGTGATTTTTTATATTAAAGGTCTTGGTGTTCTCGGTTTCCATGGTAAAGGTATTGGTGTTGTGTTGATAAGTCTTATATATACTACGGTTCTTACGAATTAACTTATATGTACAAACTAGTTCATGAGTAGGAAACGTGATATTATAAGTTTCGTAGCATACAATAAATGATTGACATTTGAAACGGTACGTAAGCTATAGTTCAACATTCAGATCTACATGTTGTACCATGGTATAAGCCCCGCAAATTTGCATTTTTTTGATTCAACAAAGATTTAATGGCTGGATAACGGAGCATAGTACCATACCAATTGTAGATAATTAAGGAATATTTGAAATTACATAAATTATACGATATAACCTGGTTTGGGGCAGTATACGCTTATAAAGCGAAAACTGTTCCAAACCAGGTTATACAATCATAACCTGTCAACAAATTTCGAATTTTCCTTATAATTTAATTTTTACAGCAAAATTTAATGATTCCTAGATTTTAATTACGATTATTTCATGTAACTGTTTGAATATATCGTTGGCGAATGAATATGTTGTTGACGTCACAATACCAACCCAGGTTATCAAGTATAACCGAAATTTTCTCCAGGCAGATCAGCCAATCAGAATGCATTATTCAAATTAAATTAAATTATTAAGCCATAGTTTTATATAAAGAAATTTTAAAGCTGAATAATTCATAAATAAGATAAAAGAAAACAAGGTCATTTATGTTGCTAGAATATATACACTATCATTCGGGTACTTTTGAGTTCATTTAGTTATGCATACCACATGCTGTTGATTGTCCAACAAACATCAATACTGCATGAACTAAAACATGTACATTCTCCATATCCAGATTATTTTCCTGAGCAGTGTTTTACATAGTTCCCTAAAAGTAAGCAAATGATACATATTAACACATGGCTATCAATGTCTAACTGAACTTTGTCGTGATCGTTGTCGTATGATAGTTGAATTTACAACTATCAGTACCTATCACCACACAAGTCGTGAGTTCGAACCACGTTCATGGCGAGGTGTACTCGTTGCAACAATATGTGATAAAGTTTGTCAAGAACTTGCGACAGATCCGTGGTTTTCACTGGGTACTCCGCTTTCCTCCACCAATAAATCTGGCCTTCACGATATTTCAGGATTGATCGCAATTGTTTTTCGGTTCATGAAGAAATAACCTCAATCAGGTTGTACACATCGTGTATCCGGCGTTAAGCAAGGGTGTGTACATCCTGATTGAGATTATTTCGAATGAACCGAAGAAATAATTTCGATCACACCTTATAAATTAATTCCAACTTTTTTTGCTATGATTATGAAAAACATATTTATTTTTTGTAAAGTAAGGCAAATAATCGGATATATATTTAAATAGCCCCAAAGGTGCCTCATTTAAAGAAAATCACCTGATGACAACGGCACGCTACGCCTTGAGAACGACGTCCCTTTTTCGATTCCGTACATTGACAAATAACCTCCACTTTTTAAATCAATCAAAACACGTATAAAATGACATGTGACTCTAAGATTAATTTATAACTGAAATAATGTTGAAGGTGGCATCAGGCACCATAAGCCAAACCAAGCCATTTAGCTCCATATTGTTTACAATATGTTACCTCAGTATATCAATTAAAACGTAGGTATATAATTTTCGTCATTACTCCAGTGTGTTTTGTAGGGTTTCATGTTTAATTGATGTTTATTTGTACCTTTGTATTTATTCGCGTCTACTGGTGTCCAACACGATTTCCATGTCAGATGACGCTGGTGTCGTTAAACAGTAAGACAACGTGTGTCAGTAGTGGAGTAGGAACTGCTGACCCTTCTGGAGAATTAGAGTCCACCCCGGTTTTAATGGGGCTCGTATTGTTCAATGTCCGGTTTTTTTACATATTGCATTGCTAATAGTTGTTTGTCCTTTTTCAGTTAGCCATTAAATTGACCTGTCCTTCGATTTGCAGCTTCTAATTATCCCCTTGCATGTATTCCCCTTTGGCTATTATTTTGACTGTCAATCTTCGGTTTGCGGCTTCTGATTAATCCTTTGGTATCTTTCTGGAATAATTTCCATCCAGTATTCTCAAATTCAAACGTTTTTTAAGCACGAAGACCAAAAGGGGGTTGGGGTAAAGTGAATAATCAATATCAATTGCTTAATGTTACATATTCCTGAGGGAGAACACCTTCTGTATTGTCACAATGAACCTCAGATACTCACGCGGATATACAGCGCATAGCAAAAGTAAATAGTTACTTACACTTACTCTGTGGATATACCGTTTACTATGTACATTTACATGTAGCAAACATTAGACATATTAGCACATATTAAAAAAAAAAATGAACAGACGTTGAAATATCCTCTCTAACACTGAGTAATAATTGATATGATTACTACGATACATAGTATATTTATTATATCTCTAGATTTTCCTTACGAGACAAGGTAACACTTCGACTATTGAGCTACATTTGTATGGAGCGGATGTGGTCGAGTGGTCTAGGGCACTGGACATAAGGCTAAGTGATTGGTGCTGCAGTGTATCAATGGTATGAGTTCAAATCCCGTCGAGGGAAGACCAACAATGTGACAGCTCAAAAATCTAATTCTAACACTGCTTGATTTAATTTTCAGACGTATATAATATTTAGTATTAACCTAGTATCACAAGTAACTTTGAGATCCAGTGGGACATATATATTGCATGGTTGTCACCTGCTTAGATGTTTGTATAATATACTTTATGTCCTGTGACTGTATAGTGAATTCATCATTATACTATGCAATACATTAACAATTGCTGAGTTAGATTGCTGTCAAATTATAATATTAAGTATATATGTACCATCTACACACGCTTAGACACACGTCTTATGTCTAACTCTGGATGTTCCTTACGAGACAAGATTACACTTCGACTATTGAAACTACATTTTTATGGAGCGGATGTGGTCCAGTGGTCTAGGGCGCTGGACATCAGGTTAAGGGATTGGTGCTGCAGTGTATCAACGCTGTGAGTTCAAATCCCGTCGAGGGAAGAACAACAATTGTACAGCTCAAAAATCTAATTCTAACACTGTTTGGTTTAATTTTCAGACGTATATACCATCTACACACGCTTATGCACATGTCTTACGTCTATGCCTAGATTTGCCTTACGAGAAAAGATAACACTACGATTATTGAAGCTCCATTATTTAGGGAGTGGATATGGTCGAGTGGTCTAGGGCGCTGGACGTAAGGCTAAGCGAATGTTGCTGCAGTGTATCAATGGTGTGGGAACAAACAAAAATTTGACAGCTCTAAAATCTAATTCTAACACTGTTTGGTTTAATTTTCAGACGTGTATATATATATATATATATATACGAAGGTGTTATGGGTTTTATTGTGCTTAACGCCATTTTCAACAACATTTCAGTTATATCGTGGTTGTCAGTTTTATTGATGGAGGAAACAGAAGTACCCAGAGAAAACCACCGACCTCCCGCAAGTCACTGACAAAGGTTATTATACAATTATCACCCTTGTTGGAGTGTGACTCGACAGTTTGTCTCCCAGAGAAAAGTAAGGTCACCCGAGGGTGACCTAACTTTTCGAGGGGAGACAAAGCGTTAGCGTTGACCCAACGAATGGATAAATATCATGTGACAGTGTTTTATCAAATCAGATTCAAAATATATATATGAGTATATAATATCACATAATGTTGTATCGAGTACACCTCGCTATTAACGGGGTTTGAACTCCCAACGTTAGTGGTGAAAAGCACCGATTGCATGGGTAGCTATAAATCCAACTACAATACGAGCATGCCCACGACTGCCCTAATTTTTAACGAATATAACAGCTTAATCAAATCTATGACTTAGTCGTTGTGATCATAGTTATCCCCTTCCTACTGATCCCCGCTCCTCACATTGAGTATTAAATATCATTTTATATTCTCAACATATTAAAAACAATAGTTGAATGAATAAAAAGCCAAATTCAATTCATTCTTTACCAGAAATGATTAAAATTAATCCCTCCTTATTTAAACAACATTTAACAAATATTAAATATAATTCGTAATGGATATTTTAGGCTTACTTACATGGTATTTATAACAGTAACCATACACCAATTTCATTGTTTTGTAGCCTTGAAAAAGACATATATAATATATCATGTATCATCAAAAATAGATATGCATAGTTCCGATTCATATGTAAGATAAAGTTGACAATCAATTCATGAATATTAAATTATTTTTAAAAACCTAAAAAAAATGATGGTTGATGTTACCGTGCATAAAAACACTTTATGTAATCCACGGGAAACGTTTAGTTAAATCACACGTGAAACTATCATGTATAAAACTTGGGTGTTAAACAGGCGATTATCTTTGTTATTGTGAAATGGCACTATGCCATCGTCTTCAGATTGGACAATTTTAAGCTGAAGTCGCTCACCAGAGCACAATTTCACGCCCTTGGCAGAGATAAAATCAACCTGGATCAGCTCAAGATCGCCCTAAATGTGGTAGGCCACGCATCACTACTCCAGTCCAAGATCGGTAAATCCGAGTGTTCCAACAACGTAATCGAACAGTCACTGCTGCAACCACTGCTGCTGGTATCCTAAGTTTATGGAGAATGTTCGCCCAGACAGTCCGTATCAGGGTTCGCCAACGCAGAATTCGGTCAAGAAGAGCATATGTTGGACCAATTTTAACCCAGGTACACAGCCAGACATGTGTTCGTTGATGTCATATATTGACGGTCTGGACTTTGAGGAACTGGCGCCGAATTTGGTTTAGCGATGAGTCACGTTTTCATCTCCAAAGATGTGATGGAGGAACCCGCGTACACAGTCATCCATGTCTGCGTACAGGAAGTCGATACATTTAGCGGTGGAACCGTCATAATGTAGGCAGCAATATCCTACAACCGCAGACATTTAGAGATGTTTCAGCCCGGCGCCATACAGAAAGAATAATCATTGATTTTTACACAGAACAACATTCAGGTATTGCCAAGGCCCTCAGAGATACCGGATTTGAAACCCATAGAACATCTTTAGGACAAACCTGCTAGACGCGTCAACCAAAGCGAAACCTCACCTCAATCATTTGATTCGATCCATACCAAGAAGATGCAGTCAGTTTTATTGGCGTAGGAAACCAAAGTCCCCGGAGAAAACAACCGATCTGTCGCAAGTCATTGGCAAACTGTATCACATAATGTTGTCTCGAGCATAACTTGCCTCAATAAGATTCAAACTCGCAACGTCAGTGGTGAAAGATTAGTCATAAATCAAACTACCATACGATCACGACCACGACGGCCCCTTGTTTCATTTTGAGTACCTACATACCATTTGTATACTTAAAACAATACAGCTCAAAATATTACATAAAAATATTGTTACTGGTTGAGGAAACTGGAGTATGCTGAGATAACCACTGACCTGCCCGAAGTCACTAACACACTTTATTACATACTGTTGTATCGAGAACACCTCGTCACGAGCGGAATGCGAACTTACAACTTTAGTGGTGATAGGCACTAATTGCATAGGTAGTTGTAATTCCAAATGCTATGCGATCACGACCACAACGGTCCCTCACTAATTACATAGGTAGTTGTAAATCCAACTACCATACGATCACGACCACGACGGCCCCTCTGGTGGAATTAGTGTCTTGTGAAGAGGACGGGTTTTGATCGAACACGTGTGGTTAGAATCATGACCAGTTTGCTCACGCTATCTGAATCACAAAAATCCATAACAGTTGATAATTGTGTGTTTTCTTTTCACTTTCTATTAGCGTCAATCGATAAGATGGATAATGAATGATTTGTGTTTCTAGATGACGTCATGTTTTCTCTTGGAAAAAAAGCCTCGTTGTAATTGTGTATTGATGTATTGTAAGTTCATCTATAGTTTTTTTGTTTTCACTTTTTGCTACAATATCAGAGGATGGGGCTGCTTAGAACTAGTGCTGTGCCACCTCTTTCCTTATGGGTGTATATATGTGTGCGGGGGGGGGGGGGGGTGTTTTAACGAAATAATCCCGTAGTAAGAGATATGGTTAGTTGCAGTTGGAAAATTAAAAGGGTTTCCATTATCATTTTGCCTATCAGAAATAAGGTCGTTGCGAGAAGAAAGCATACAATTTTTAAAAGATCAAGAAACTTACAATTTTAGAAGATTGTACCCCAAAACGGAGAAACTGTTGGTCGTATTAATATCATGTACCTAACTTGGGTTGCAATTGGTAAAGATAGTATGTAAGCGAGGGGAACAATAATATAGCGATATTAATATAATTTGTACTGTTAAAGTGTTCTAGATCTCATATATTAAATATTGTGCACTGCATAGTTTTATAATGGACGGGGCCAAGTATCTAAATATAAATAAATCATAGACTTTTCTTTAAAATATTCAAACAATAAAATGGGTATCAAATTATGTGATTAACAAGTTGTCAATTAATAACACACACTAATTTATTGCATTAAAAATTAATAAAACGTAATCTAAATTTTAATGAATGGATGCACAAGCTAAAGAAATTAAAATAAAAGTCATGTGTGAGATTAATTCATTCATTATTGCTTATTTTTTCTTTGATGATTGACTCTTTAAATTTAATTCTACCGTTGTTTTTCACACGGCAAGCCGAACATTGTCATAAATATGGTACCACATCCTCCTGGTGATCATTCAGTAATCAGTATGAAGGGCAATATATCTTGTTACAATATATAATGTTGAAGTAATGTTTTATTTTAACTGCTAAATTAATAAATTTTATTCAACAATTCTCGTTTTTGTTTTTCTCTATTCAGAAAAACGATATCATATTTTAACAGTGTAATGTATTCCTCAACATAACTTGCATTATGAATGGTGTTACACAAAAACAAAGACTCACAAAGCAAAATCCGCTGAAAATATTTCATTACAACAAAATCATCGAAGTAAAAACATTATTATCTGTCAAAAAATAACAAAACAAAGCAAGCACAACAGTTACACATCACTTGTAATTACATTTTGTGGTTTCATTAAAATAAAGGATTAAGTGCTCCATTTTTGCACAAGTTCTATTTCCTGACGTAATATTTCAAAGCCTTGTGCGTTTATCTGTTAACGACTCAAAGTAATTTCTTGGTTATTTATGGTGCATTAATTACAATTTATAGCCATATCGATTTAATATCATCTAATATATTATACACCTTAGATGTACTTAGTAACATATATAATGTCGCTGTATCTTCCAATGAACCCTTCCCCGTGAACAAAAAAATGATAAACAGTCAACCTGTATATAAAGGGCACTCAAAGAGAATCTGAAAATGTACCCCTTATATACAGGTTGCCCTTTATATACAGATTAAAATTATATGCACTATTCATAAATGGGAAAAATGAGGCTGCCCTTTATAGACAGTGATTTGCTATATAGAGGTGCCCTTCAATGCAGGTTTGAATGTAATTGAATTTTTGTGTAAAGTGATGTTAAACATTAACGAATAACCCAAATCAATATATATATGACTAATACATCTAATGGATCTTCTCGATGGTGCTTGTAGTGGAAGATCTAAATTCGTGAGTTTTTTCTTTTGTTCAATTAAGCAAATTGTGATAAATTTGTATTTCAAAATTTTGTGGAAAGAATAAAAAAACTTTAAGTTACAATTGTTACTGTCATGTACAAAATGTAATGTCGAAAATAATATTCAAAAATCTGGAACATTTGCAACAAAAAACGAATATTTTTGTATTTTCCTACCTACATCGATAGTAGTATTAGATGATTTGAAAACACAGATCAGCCTTACAAAGATGACATTCACAAGTTTACATACTATGGCATGTTGACATTGTATTATTTTTTTTTAATTTATTTTATTTTATTTACTTTAACTTTTTATTTTGATGTTCTGATTTCGTCTAAGAAAGCGTTTTTTTATGTTTTAATGTTTTTTTTTTATTTATAATTTTTTTTATGTTCTGAATTCGTCTGAGAAAGAGTCGTTTTATGTTATATACGTATATAAATTTGAGACGTTCGAATTTATGCTTTCTAGCTAGATGACAATGTGTCATTTTCAATTTCCCCAGAATAAAACATATCTGATCTATTGCATATTGGAAACTGATTTAATAGAAAAAGATGTAATCCTTTACATAACATCATTGTACACCATCTTGCTATGAAGCAGATTTATTGCTTAAAGAAATTAAACCTGTTGCGTTATTAAAAACATAATGCATTCTGCCCTTAATTTTTTCACTTATAAAGATAGCGTTCGACAGATTTAATTTTGTAGGCTATCAAGAATAATTTTCACGCAGGGTAAATAAATTACTGTGTAATTTGTTTACATGGTGTGGTATATGCTACAAAGACGTGTGATGTACTTGGTATAGGGGAATCCATTTCAAGCTTGACTTCCAAAGTGTTTTTTGTTTTGTTTTTAAATTTAAAAAACAAACAACAAATGTCTCACTGTCGGAACGGTTCTAAAATGCAATAGACAAATCGAGGAAACAAGCAAATCGATACTGTTAACACACATAATACATATACGTTCATTTTCCTTGCTTGATACGGACACGTCAATAAAAAGGGGGTGGTAAGCTAGTCTTTTTGACTAAAAAATATTTCAGCTATATCGTGGCGGTCAATTTTATTGGTGGAGGAAACGGATGACCCGGAGAAAACAACCGATCCGTCGCAAGTCACTTACACATTTTATCACATAATGCTGTACATTTCGCCCTGATCGAGACTCGAACTCACAACAAGAGTTGTGATAGGCACTGGTTTCTTAGGTAGTTTTAAATCCAACTACCACACAATCACGGCTATGACGGCCGGGAAAATGGGTGACAATGTCATAGGACTAGTATCTGAACAGAAAACAGGTTATATCACCCGGAAAGTTGCAAGATCGTAAAAAAGTACCCGAAAAGAACATTTGAAGTGTACATTGGCGCAGCAGTGTATATTTGTCCATGATATTGATAGATTAATGTGGTTCGTATTAATAAAAAGATATTAGAATACTTTGGACTCGCCAAAAAAGAAAATGCTAAGTGTTAAAAACAATAGTTAAGATTAAGCCCAAACTGCATAATGCAAAAAGGAGAAAACATGGTTAGAAAATAAATTCCTAAATCATAGTCAATGAAAGGATAATATGAAAATCATACATTAAAAAAAAAGAAGTAATTGATGTCTTTTATAATTGTGGGAAAACGCTTACATAGGCTGTGCAAGAATTGCAACCCCTTTGAATGATGTACATTGTATGCTAATTTATAAATGCACTTTGTTCTATAAAATATTTAAATTGAATTAACTGTCCTTCTTCTGATTTACCCCTTTTGCATCTTCAATCGGTTAAACGTGGTGTGCATCTCCAACGAGCCAACAAAAAAAACACAGTAATATAATTACAACCAACATCTAGCTTACATGATTGTGATCATCTTACATTGTGAAAACGAATCGAACATCGTTGCTATGCGGAAATCATAACGGACATCACAAAACAAACCCCCTACAAAGAAGTGCAAAAAATACTATTACTTCACATTGATGCTGTCCCGACTCTCTGCTGAGTGGGGTTAAAATTAGATCTTTCACTTACCTCCCTTTACTGATATGTCACGACGTAGGATATCTGAGGAAACACATGTACGGTCAAATGCGGGTGACCTTATGTCATATATATATATAATGATATACTAAATAAGGCTATTGTCATTTCAGACAATAGGATTGCTTGCTGCATGGAAAGCAGGTTAGTAAAACTTTCATAGTTTCGCCATCAGCCATTTCATTGGATAGTATGCATGGTATTGTGATTCGTAATGAGGTTTCCTCAGAGCTCCTTCGCCGCGACATTTCAGTAAAGGGAGACAATCGCAGCGATCGGAATAAGTTTCTGGAATATATTCAACATTTAGGACTAAATGTACAGTTATCTTTTACAATTTATTTATATGTGACCTTAGCCGATTTTTGCTATATTGTTTAGGCCCTTTGGTTTTAATTGCTCCCAAAACTTTAAATTATTTGGCTTTCCAATCTTCCGATTTTGACCCTGCCTGATGAAGGTTATTATAGAAACGCGTCATGCACGCTAAATTTGAAATCAAAGTTTTTATTAATAAATTATAAAATTCAAATATTATTTGTTTATGCAGACAATTATATCCTGTTTAAGTTTCCAATCTTCGATATATATCAATTTAGTTTAGTCTTACGTTTCCGATTAAATTTCCTGATAAGTAAACACTATTATAGCATACTATATAAAAAAATAACAGTATCAAATCAGGCGGGTTAATATTCAGATTAAATCGGGTATGGTTTATCATTTTTTTTTTTTTTTTTTTTTTTTTTAGGTTTGGTGTAATATATGTAGCGCAACTTTAAGCAATATTTCAGTTATATTGTGGCGGTCAATTTTATTTGTGGAGGAAACCAGAGTACGCTAAGATAACCCGCGACCTGTCGCAAGTCACTGACAAACTTTATAACATAATGTTGTATACGAACTTCAAATTAAGAAATAGTTGACGATAACAAGATGAAAATCAAAAGCTATTAATCGAAGGACAAACAATTTAATATTAAACATATTTTATTCATAAATATATGAAATGAATTGGATAGCAGGCAATAGCCTATATAAATCCTCTCCATACAAACTATTAACACAATTACCAAAATATAAAGAAAAAAATGAAAAGAAAAAGGAACAAACATGACACACGTTAGTCGAAAAAACCATGCATATAAAAATTGTGATGAAACAGCACGAACACAAATAAAAACCGGATATGAAGTCATGTGCTTCGGATGAGTCGCCCTGGTTTTATCATATGTAAGTATGTCATGCTAATTTAAATAATTTTTTTGATACATGTACTCACAAACAGAACAGTATACAGCAATGGTCGTCAATATACAATGTAAATATATGAGTTGCTTTGCAAGTAAGAATCAAACTTCAAAACTCGACAAAGAGAATATCGAATGGGCAATCAAAAAAGAACAATCCAGAGAAACTGGCAACATATGGTACATAGACGAAGAAAAACAAAACAAAAACACAATATGTGTTGGACACCACTATGCGCACACAAACACAAATAACGTAGATTAGACACGAGCCCTCTTACAAACAATTTAAGGTGAAAGGAACCGAACATCGTTGCTTTACGGAAATCATAACAGACATCACGGAACTCAGAACGTAAAGACACATAAGAGGACAACACAAAAAATTAAAATGATGAGCAACAGAAATCCCACCAAAACCCGGGGGAAAAACTCGGGTGCTCACGAAGGTTAAGCAGCTCCTGCATTTTAGAAGACACCCGCCGTGCAACTCATATATACAGTCAAGTCCGGTAAAAGTCTTGGCAGTGATAGAGGAAAGAAAACATCTACGTAAAAAGTAAAAGATCCATTGTCAATTGAGATATGGATATGTTGTAGCATAGAGTTTATAATAGCAGTATAACTGGATGATCATATAGATATTAAATTTCAATTATATTCAACAATCCTTCCATAAATGATTGTAAGTTAAAATGAATGAGACTCTAAAGGACATGGTGGGAATCGAAAAATATCCGGGAATCTGGAAATATTGGCTGATCGAAAAAAAGAGAATTGAAAGAGGAAAGAAATAAAAAGTACAAAAAGACAATCAATGCTGGAATGTTAAGAAATCAAAAATATGTGCATCTCGAATCACACAAAACCAGCGGGTGCCCCCCGTAAAAGTGTGGAGTTCTTGCTCTATTTGATATTAGTTATTTATAGCAATACTAGATGCATGCATTCACTGAGATTACTATCCAAGGTATGGCTGGTTTTATATTCCGCTAATATCGGAAACACATATGTCGTAACATTATATTGCATTGACCGGTCACACAATGTCATACAATCAGGACATTAAACCTTTACTCTAAATGACTTTATTGATAGGATATGTTTTTAGTAAGGGGTTTCTCCTATATAAGGTTTAGGCTTATGGTGTTTAACACCACTTTTAGAAACTTGAATAACCTACGAAAGCCACCGACCTGGCATAAGTCACTGACAAACTTTATCACATAATGTTGTATTGAGTACACTTCGTCTGACCTGGATTCGAGCTCGTAACGTTAGTGTTTTTAGGCACTTATTGCATATTTGGTTGTAAATTCAACTACCATATGATCTCCACCACGACGACCCCTCTCTTATATATGTAAATTTTACTACATAATTAGAAAATGAGTACGAAAGCATATACTAATATTCCTACATATACCTGTACATATATGCATGTACTTATAGCACTGATCATGGACATTCAAAGGCATTTTGTAAAATATGACTTTATTAATCTGCTTCAAAACATCCACAATTCGCTTTTTTATAAAATGATGAAAAGCAGAGCTTTTATATTTTCAGATTAACCATATGGGTTTTACGATTTTGCTGTGTTTGGTAGAGCTGTTTTATGGTTTGCATTATGTTATTCACATGACAGATATATCAAAATCCATGTACTTCAGAAATATTTTGAGCATATCAAAGGGGTAATCACAAGTGGTAATTCGAAGAAGGACAAACAACACAATGACCAAAAGAAAAAAGAACAAACAAACACTACACAGAGAAATAAAGATTGAGCCAGATGAACCCCACTAAAAATCGGGATGATAAACAGTTTCTGCTCCATATGTGTATAGCATTAATATACAGGATTGTAAAGAACCACATAGATATATATTAAATAAATGAAGTGTATTTAAAGAAATGTACTTTAATTTCTAAATGTCTTCATTTGATTACTTAACATCATTATATGCTTTTCTTGGAAATGACAGCTGTCAAGTGTACATCTGAAAGTGAAATGTAAGATGCACAGTAGGTAAACAGAAGCTGTAAAACGAAAGCTGTCAGATGCACACAGCTATTTGTGAGAATTTGTTCGCACAAAATAAGATTTGTCAATTTCTAAAATCAAGATATTTGCTGGCCATCATTTTATGAAACAATGCTGAACTATTTTTTTTTAAATCTGTCTTTTATTTCAGAGTAAGGAGTGCATTTGTGTACAGAAGGCAATTGTCTTAATGTTATTGCATGTGGATATGGACCTTTATTTTTTTTCTTTTCACAATACACATATGAGCATTGTTGTATTTTTGAAGACTTTATTGTAGCCTTGCTAGCGGATTCAGTCATGTTGTGTGATACATTAACAATAACGAAATGGTAGCTGTCAAGTGTACATCTGAAAGGGAAATGTAAGATGTACAGAAGGTAATCAGAAGCTGTTAAACGAAAGCTGTCAGACGCACATACCCTTTTGCTAGAATTTTCCTACAAAATAAGATTTGTCACTTCCTAAAAACAAATTATTTGCACCTACATTAGCCATCAGTTTATGAAATGAGATTTAGCTAATTCTTTTATTCTGTCTTTCAATTCAGAGTTCGGACTTCTTTTGTACAGAAGAAGTCAAATGTTTCAATATTATTGCATGTGGAGATGGACATTGATTTTTTCTTTTCAAAATACACATATGAGCATTGTTGTATTTTTGATGACTTTATTGTAGGCTTCCTAGCGGATTCAGTCATGTTGGGTGATACCTTATATGCAAATATTGGTGAAACAGTAGTGCTACGTTGTCCATACACATCACATGATCTTCAATCACAGTGGCGTGGTCCACCAAACTTAACAATACTATCTGTTGGAACGGAAATCAATACTTCCTTGTGAAATTATGATCGATTATAATTATACGGTAACCATGACAACGGGGAATTATATTTAAAAATTAAGAATTTTACTAGAACTGATGAAGGTTATTATCGCTGTATATCAATTGTGAATGGTATTGTACCGGCAATGCTATCAGACCTCCAGGTTAGCATCAGAAGTAAGTTGGCATAGACCATATTCTTGAATATTACATTTATGTTTGCTTTGCTATGAGGTTCGGAAACATTTTCATTCATCCTAAGTCGCATATACATCCTACTTATGTGTGTTCCGATGAAACTAGTTTACCCGGCCATTTTTCTTGAAGTACATGCTTTGTTCTGATGAAACTATTCTAACGCCGACAATATCTTTAATTTAAGTACCTGCACCAAGCCAGGATAATTAGTGGTAATGCATATGTGTATTAGGGTTGTCAATATTTCCTCTGTTTCCACGATTTTCCGTTAGTGTGATATTCGAGTCCAGTGAAAAGAACACACATAGTGCAAGAAGAAAATTATTAGATTACACCGGATATTAATGTGCTTGAAGTCAAGGTAATTTGTTCGAATGGACAAATGTCTACCCGTGGACTGTTATTAAGTTAGTGAGCACTGCAATAATCCTGGTCAGAGTGATTGTCTTATTTTAAAGAAAACTTCACAATAGTGTCATCAATAACTGGCTTGTTAATAACTACTCTTGGACTATGATTAAGTTAACAAACACTGCTATAGTCATGGTAAGGGTGATTGTCTTCTATAAAAGAAGACTCATCATCGTTTCATCGAGAGCTTGCTTGTTCTTGTCATGGTACAGTTGCGAAATTTCCCACTTTGCGTTAGACATCGATCGCAGTGCTGTATGTTACAGCTGTATGTTATCCAAAATAAATAGATCGTATAACGGTGAACACTAATCATATGCTGGTGTAATAACAATTGGTCTCATAAAATCAGCTCAATCTCGCCACTTTTTATCTATGTCCCCTTACCAATCCAGAAAAGTGAGCAGTCATATAGCTGTGTGTTAGGGGTATTGATGTTGCCTCTTCCTACGATTTGTAAGAATTGAATCGGCTGATACGACAGCCATTTCAGAGGGACAAACCTTGACATTAAAATGTAGCTTTGATTTTGGAACGGGCTCGGTGAATGTAAAATGGATACATACCAATAATATAGAGATCAAAGGATTTCATACAATTGATTTCAAAGGCAGTTAATTAACAATTCCAAACATTAATCACACCTTCTTTGACCCTTGGGAGTGCAAAGTTCAAAATGAAGTTTGATTTGGATCTGATTTTGTCCATATAAAAGTATGAGTATGATTAAATGATAAAATCACAACATAGTGAGTAATTGAGTGATTGTAGTTTAGCACCCAATGACCAATTTTCAGTTTATTTATGCCGACAACGTGCATTCACTAATACAAATTATGATCATGTCTGCTCTGTACTAGACTAACACTATTAATTGGATCATTATAGTGCTATCTCACCGAAACAACAGTCCGTGGCTAAATATGTCACTCAACCAGGACACATTATTCTGATTCCTAGCCAACCAGTCGTTGGTCTTACTCCTTAAAACTGTGTGCATTGTGGAGAAGCAACATATACCAGATTAATAATCTTTGGTTTCAACCGATCGCGGCTCGAACCAAGGGCTTACCATGCTCAAAGCAAACACGTTCATCATTGCGTTTAAGCAAAACATAAAACACGTAGCAAATTTCATACGCAATTATAGTTTTTGTTAATAAAATGTGAATCCGGTTTTTAGTGGGGTTCGTGTTACTCGATCTTGTGTATGTTTTGTAGATCGTTGTTTTGTACTTTGTCCTTTTGTACTTTTTCTTTTTGCCATTGTGTTGTTTGTTCTTCTTCGACATACGGATTCTGATTACCCCTTCGGTATCTTCAAATTCTTCTTATTTCTCCTATTATTGTCTTTAACTTAATAATTATTGAGTAAACATTTGATAAAATAAGTCGGTACAACCTTTCCGTGGGAATACATATTAAGAATAGCATCAAGGTTATCACAATATCTGCCTACGATGTTTACATTAATTCCAACGTGAGACTACTACAGTGTATATTGCGCTGCATCATTGACTGTGTAAGATCTATGTATATACAGTTGTATATTGTGTCACTTCTATGCATACCGAATGATTAGTATTTTTGCTATGTCATTATAATTGCGATTTAAAAATATTCAATATGCCCACTTTTACATGATATAACACTACATTTAGCAAATATGATATTAAATTAGAATGAAGACAGAAAATGCATATTGCATGGGGAATCAATTTATTCGGTGAAATAAAACTCTAATAATGATTGTATGATCTATGTTCACGTATTATTATGTTCATTTAACACTTTTTAATAAAAATACGCTTAATATGACATTGATGTAATGTGCTTAATATCTAGGGCATAGTTTCACACAATACATAGATTAGAATGTCCAAAAGTGTTGTTTTCCTTTGTGCTAGTACTTTTAACATATTATTTATAGATAAGTACACTTGATGATCCTTGAAGATGATTTAAATACCAGGTACATGAATTGTGTAACTGTCATTGTTCTATAGTATATATATATATATATATATAATATATTTTCAAATATCTTCCTGCTAACCTAATTTATATTTGTAAATTTAGATTTATAAATGAATTTATTTTGTTACATAATATTTCCTTGATAGTGGGTTGCTGCAAACAAGGAAGCTGCTGAACCTAGGTTTTCTAGTGGTTAAGTTCATGTCATCACTCTGAAAGTTTTACGGTCTCCTTGATTTCGTCAAGCAATACAGAATATCTGTATCACAAATGATAACATATATTTTCCTATTCTCGTAAGCACTACCTGGTCCTTTCCCCATTCATGACTTATCAACGGGTTTGTGACTAGAGTAGCACGACGGGTGCCACTAGTGGTGCAGGAACTGCTTACCTTTCCGGAGCACATGGGTGTCATCCCCGGTTTTTAGTGGGATTCGTGTTGCTCGATCTTTAGTTTTCTGCGTAGTGATTTGTAGATCATTGTTTGTCCTTTTGGGCAATGTGTTTTCGGTCCTGAGATTTACGGATTCTGATTACCCCGTTGTGTTCATCAAACTATTCTTATAATTATTCGTGGTGGTATTCGATGTATATGCATATTCTCTATTTGTATTTTAGACAAGCCAGTCTTAGTCCAAAACAAAACTTTGGTGCAATTGAAAACAGACATCTTAAAACATTGACAGTAAAGTCTTTTGAAAAACCAGAGGTCCTCTGGATGACATTTTGTAGTGGAAAGATTAGTACTTGGCTTGTAACAGAGATAAACAACAAAGGGAAGAGATTATCCAGCACATATTTCCTGTCTTCAACAATAATTCCAGTATAGCACAAAGATTTTGGTAGTTATTCTGTTCGCATTCGTAATAGCGAAAGCAGCATAGATGTCGCTCTTTACATTATGTATAAAGGTATTGATATATAGCTTGTTTTCTTTTTAAAATAACGTAACACATATAGAGTTGAATCTTATTTTCAAGAACCTTGATAAGTCGTTTTCAGCCATAACTCGAAGTTAAAATTGGATCCTTTTGCAGCACAATGAATCCTGCCAATACCGAACCCTGAATAAATAAAGCCCCATGTAAGAAAAGAATTGTTAAGTTAATTTGCATAAGCCGAACACATACAAAAATGTATATATTTCGAACACAAAAGTAAGTCGCAAAGAGGTTGGATTTAGACATGTTTCACTGTGTATACATGTAAGTCTACTTTATCTCGGTTAATTCAAATGAACGGTTTTTTTTTCATCGTTTCCCGTTGTTAAATCCATTTCTTTTAAATGTCATATCAAATCTGTCTTCGCTATTGTTTGCAGCAAATATAGTGATGAAATTAATAAAAAAAAATTATAAATGTGTAGAGGTATTAAAATATCAATTCAATTTCAAGCATTTGAAATCCATACCTGAATTGTACTTCTCAGATATGAGCCTCATTTGACAATCTAAACACGGGTTAATATTGATCTTAGGCCTTAATTGAAAACCAAATGCTTTTTGTAACTGCGGTCAAAATATGTTTGAGTCATATTTTAAAATAAGCCTATTGATTTGTTCAAAATTGTTAAAGTATAATTTAAAAGTTTACTTCATTTGTTTGTTGTTATTTGTTGACACGGGAAGATACAAATATAAGACTTGATATTTGTTTTGAATAATAACATTTTTAACTAATACATGATTACATTTAAAATCTACATTTTATAGAAATATTCATGTCATCAGCCTTATTCTGTATTTAATAAAGTACCACACTAAGCTTCATTTTGTTTGCTAATTTCAGATAGATTGCTTTAGGTTTCAAATATGAAATGCTTGCTTAGTCCAACTACGAATACTTCCCCTATTCAAATCTGAGCAGAGAATCTGTGAATTATAAAAAGTAACACGATGACGATTTCGAACATATTGGACAGGAACTGCTAACCCTCCATTCCAAAGCACATGTGTTCACTCTGGTGTTATATGGCTTTGTGCTGCTCGATCTTTAGTTTTGGGGGTAGTAATTTGTATATCATTGTTTTTCCTTGTGTCCTTGTTTTTTTTTGGAGCATCATGTTGTGTGTCGTTCTTCGATTTAAGGCTTTTGATTTGTATTTTCAAGCCTTTCGTGCTGGTATGTATTTCTTTTTCACAAACGTCGATGAGCTAAAGGATAGAGTGCTCACCCTATTTCCATTCTAAAAAAAAGAGGAGTAGACCAGAATGTTAATTGATGAGAAGAACAAGGGAAATCACGATTCGCATGACCATATTTGATATGTGCAAAGAGCATGTTATAGTACTTAATATTTTTGGTGGAACGACTATTAATACTTAAAGCTCTGATAAACGCGAAATGAGAACTTTGAAGTTTGCTTGCCAATGAAGTGAAAAACAAAAAATACCACACTGTCGGAACAGTTCCAAATTCAATTATCAAAGTTGTAAAAAGAGGCAAATTCGGTACCCCTAACACACAAATATGCGACATTCACTTTCCTGGGTTGGCACAGATACTTCAATAACAAATGGCGCGATAACGCTAGTTTAATGGGCTCAAACATCCACTCTTAGTGAAATGTGAGCTTAATGCCAACCTTCAAATATAATTGGAAGGACAGCGTTATTATAAAGAATGATATAATTTTGAACATTATACACAATAGGATTAATCTTCGGAGTTAGCGGTTAGTGTTATGGTGTTTATCGCCACTCAACAATATTTCAGTTATAACTTGAGGATCAGTCTTATAGGTGGCGGAAACCGGTGAAAACCACCGACCTGTCGCAAGTCACCGACAAACTTTATCACATATTGTTGTATCGAGTATACCTCGCCATGAACGGGGTTCGAACTTACAACTTTAGTGGTGAAAGGCACTGATAGCACAGGTAGTTGTACACCCAACTACCATACGATCACGACCACAACGGCCCCTCAGATATTGTTCTTCGTGAAACAGAAGTTATCATATGAATAATATTATTTCTATTAAATTCAGCCGAAGGTCTGAACCATTATCTAAACATTAGACAGTATACAAGGCCATCGTATGACATAATAGTGACACAATTGTCAGTTTTAAACAATTAATACAGTTTTTTCTTCTTTCTATTCAGACTTGTACATTGATATTTTCCCAAAAACAGTTACATACAGTACATACGAAACAATTCAAATCAACTGCATGTTAAATCCAAAACAGTATGGAAATTGGACATTCAGTTGGAAACACTATTGGAATGGCGTAGTTATTCGTACTTTGAAATACACCATAACATATAATATAGCCGTTCTGGATTTACCATTTTGTGACTATACTGAAAATGGAGAGTACACATGTACTCTACATGTCACCGGTGGAGATTTTGCTGCAACCAGCTTTGTGGACGTACAAGGTGTTGTATTTACTTTCTTGCATGTAATGTATTACCTGATTTACAAGAAATCTATTTTTTATAATGTTTAAGATGGGTACTCGGCATTCGTTGCAAAAACATTTATCGCGCTTTTATGTGACAGTTGACATTTGCTCCGTATGTGGAAGCGACTTGAATGATCCAATCATTTCACCAAGAGGGCGAAGACAACTAGCTTAACCCCTCCACATGTTATTGGAATATATTTACCAAGCCAGGAAAGTGAGCGGTAATCTACATTTGTTTCAATTGTGCCTCTACTTCTAACAGTGTATACCCGAACATTTGTCAAAATCGGAAGTTGCTGTACTGTCCGACCAGGCAAGGTTAGTTGCTTGCAGAATGTTTGACATTTTTAGATGATTATCCGTGATTTATTCTTTGAAAGCGGATCAACCAAAGCAACAAAAATAAAAATTACTGCAAAGGTATGTCATTTATATTTCTGATCAAAATAACAGTGTCCTATTTGAACACTGAAACTAGAAATCATCGTTTAAATATCGGTGGATGGTATCTTTTCGCTCGAAGAAAGGGGGTAAAAATCTATTTTTCCTCCACATATTCTTTAAATTATGTCAAATATGTTCTCACTATCTGATGAAATAGACATCGACGTTATCAATGCAATGAAAATATGACCGTAAACGCACTCATTTTTCTTACGACGGGTGCATTTAACATCGTTCTTCATTCTACGTCATCGTACGCCTAATTGCTAACGAATTTGTATGTCCTGTCCGCACAAGTGCGTATTCCTGCAAGTTTCGAAGTTATTAACTGTTATTCTAAAATTTCATACTCTTTTACAGTTTACTCATCTTTAATGTAAAACGTGTAGTAAGGTTACGACCTTTTGCTGGCAAAAACATTTTGGACAGTTTTTGAAATAAAATCAATACCAGATCTTGCCAAAAAACAAATCGGAAAGTGCATTTCATTGAAAAATTATGTCCTTATTTTTTACCATTTTGTTGTGCCCCGACCACGAATGTGGGGGGGTATATATATTTACCCTTGTCCGTCTGTACGTCCGTATGTGTGATCCTTTTGTTTTAGTTGTTTAGCTGCATTTCTCAGGAACCACTTATGATAGACCAAAGGTATTTCATATGACAGTATGATCATCATATATAGTGAAACACATCCCAACATTAATTGGGTCACCCTGACCTACATTGTACACTTGAGTGACTTTGGTTAAATTAAGTGTTTAGGTCCATTTCTCAGACTTCGTATACATCGTATATACGGAAGAGGCATCCGTGTCTTACAGACACATACTCTGGTTGTTTTTAGTTTTCTATTATAAATAAATAAATAAATTATCTTTATTTCAAGAGCATAACCCTATTGCCAAGAGCCAATCTCCCTGAGGTTCCTCAAAATAGCATTAATATGTACAAAAATTTTAAATGGCAAATACACAAGAATTTGGAGAAAACCTATACCGGTATTTCAGAGAAAACTAAACAAACTGATATTTACATATAATACACAACTTTATAGTGATAGAAAATGTTCTTAGCATTTACTTTTAAAAAAAGAAAGTGTTTTACAGCTTTTCACTTCCATAGGTAAATCATTCCATCTTTGCGAACCAGAATACAAAAATCTAATCTAATTTATACCAAATCCTTGTTTAATCTAATAAAATTTAATCTAATTTCATAGATAACACTACCATGTCTATCTTGTCTTGATTTCAGATAATGGACTGGTCTTTTGTGGTTGTACGAGGAATAAATTGAGGAAGTTGTTACCACCTTCTCCTGTGACAAGTGCCCATTTATCACCAAGTATAAAACTAGTTTGAAAAGGCACCGGTACCGACATGTTAAAAATACGGTATGTGATGTCAATATAAACCAGATAAGTCATATTTGTGACCAGTGTGGAAAATCTTTCCGCAGCCGTTATGGTATGCAAGTTCATACAAAAATTAAAAACTAGCAAAGTTTAGATTCACCTTCGCGTGTGCAATAAGGGGTTGGACTGTTGAAAAGTGCTCGATCAACTTTAACAAAAAACAATTACGCGGACAGATGAATTTTAAGATTCAGCAATTAATGATAACGTACAGTAGCAATTAGGCGTACAGTGACGTAAAATGAAGAACGATGTTAAATGCACCCGTCATAAGGAAAATGAGTCATATTTTCCTTGCATTGAAAACGTCGATGTCTATTTCATCAGATAGTGAGAAAATATTTGACATTATTTAAAGAATTGGAACGAAAACATACCATCCACCGATGTTTAAACGGCGATTTCTAGTTTCAATGTTCAAATAGGGCACTGTTATTTGATCAGAAATATAAATGACATACCTTTGCAGTATTTTTGTTGCTTCGGTTGATCCACTTTCAAAGAAAACATCACGGATAATCATCCAAAAATGTTGAAATTTCTGCAAGCAACTAACCTTACCTGGTCGGACAGTACAGCTACTTCCGTTTTTGAAAACTGTCCGTTTATACACTGTGCTTCTACGAATTTTCGATTAGATTTTGGAACATTTCTGTTATTATTTTGTTAATCATTTTATTCGGTTACATTTTACCATTCGTATATACCGTGATGGACATTTTGATATGTAACTAATCAGTGCATATCACTACTAAAGTTGTGAGCTCATGGGGAGGTGTATTCGATACAACATTATGTGATAAAGTTTGTCAGTAACTTGCGATAGGTCGGTGGTTTTCTCCGGGTACTCCAGTTTCATCCACCAATAAAACTGACCGGCAAGATATAGCATAACTATTGTTGAAAGTGGCCTAAAGCACCATGACCATAACCCTGAAATGCAACGTCTTCTACTTAAAATAGAATACACTTAAAAGTATATTATGCATACAAAATGTAGCTAAATAGAAAGGGAGACGTTTTACGTTATTTAGATATTGTACATAAAATAAAATTTATTTTGGCTAAACTGTTTAGGCCCTTTCGTTTTCTGGCTCACAAAGACTTATAGCTTATTTAGTTTTCAAATGTTTTGGCTTTGAGCATACCTGATGAAGGCTATTCCAGAAACGCGTCGTGCGCGATATATAGATTTTTTTTTTACTTCTGATGTAGTAATGCTTTTTTGATATAATGTACAATATATGCATTTCTTTCTGAATCATATTTGTTTTGAATACAGCCACAATCGGCTGTTTCTCCTTTGGATATATCAATGCATGTGTAATGGTTTATACAGTCACAAATGATCCGATACCTTTGATTTTTCGCACTACAGATTAAAGAAATTGAATCCTTTATGGTTGTTCTTTATCTTACAGTTACAGCAAGATCTACAATAATAACAGTTGGTCACATCAATTTGTTTATATAATAAAAACGTAGATATCAAATTTAATGCGCACGATACGTTTCTGGAACAATCTTCATCGGGTACGCTCAAGGCCAAAATATGAGAAAAACTAAATAATCTTAAATTCTTTGGGAGCTAGAAAACCAAAGGGCCTAAATGGAGTAGCCAACATCGGCTAAGGTCAACTATGCCTGAGGGAGGAGTACCTTAGTTTTATCTTTAAAAAGTACATGATTTAGGAACTATAAATTTCAATAAAAATATATATGATAAACCATGTCAGTGTTGAAACACTGACGTCTCGGCGGATAATACCCTAGGACTAGTAGTCCACCAGCGGAGGTATCGACCAAGTGATAAAATAGTCAGTTTGTTGTTGGACCGTACCTCTTGTCAAAAACCATTGCATAATGACTTAGGTGTAATTCAGGAAGGTTTATATGATGCCAAAATATTGCACCCTGAGAGGAGTGTTTTGCGTCCATAAAACTAACATAGACCCTACAATGTTATTCAAATGTCTCTACCAAGTCAGGAAAGTGCTATGTGTCAATTTTGTCCCTGGAACTACGATTGTTCTGTTGGATTTTGGAACTGTTTCGTCAATGTCGTATTTATTTTGTTTTCCATATCTTTTTATAGGTCCACCGATCATAGCACACAGAAATATGTCATTAATCAATGGAAAAGGTGTTTTGTCCATTTATGTGTTTTCTGATCTTAGGATCACAGACATAGTCTGGATGAGAGAGATTTTTGGTTAAACAACAGATAATGGTTCTGCAAGAAGCTCTATGGAAAGTATAAGGAACGGGACTGTAACCATATTAAGCTATGGAACGCGGGTTACAGTACAGGGTCAACGCATAGAATTTAACACATTGGAATTAAATGTAACAAAGGGAAGATATGTTTGTCAACTGCGGAATGAACATGGACTTAAAGAAGCATCAAATAACATTGCTGAAATAGGGTTATTACTTGACTCGCATGAGAGACCAACTAAGCGAAATACTACAGGTTAGTCCAAAAAAGATGGTTCAATAGTTCAATACATACTTGTTAAACCATTATAATAGACATGTTGGAAGACACAAAAGGGGTAATCAGAAGCTGTAAATCGAAGAAGGATAGGGAATACAATGACCAAAGGAAAAAGAGAGAAGAGAGCAATGAACTACAGAACACTAAAGCTTGAGTAACACGAATCCCTCTAAAAACCGGGGGAGAACTCATGTGCTTCGAAGTTTACAGATGTACTTGTATATAAACAATACGGCTAGGTTTTATATAAATTTAACATATCAACAACATAGTGTCATATGCAACTGTATTCAATTCGTGTCACATTTTTATCGATTACAACATGCGAGTTGTATATTAATACCACCCTGCACACCTAGCGGAAGCCACATTCGGACCAGATATATTACTTGTAGCAACGGGCATTTAGGTCTGATTTCTATATTTTGTGGTCTCTTTCAGGAATTCATTGATTGGTGATGTTAACTCATAGATAAAACATTTGCACATTCCTTATTTCATTTTACAATTACAGTTTTTGCTTCACGTTTTCCTCAAAGAAGGCATGTCCCTTACAACAGGCAAGAGCAACGGAAAGGACAAAGCATTTGAGAATAATTTTCTTATCAGTTTTAGACATTTGGACCTTGTTTGAAATCAGACGATAATGTTTGCAACAAATCAAAAAGTCACGAGTAGAACAACATTAAATTATTGCACAGATTATGAGAAAAACACGTGTTATTTCTATTGAATTTTGCATGAAATGGGACCCTTTACAAGCATTAAAGGGAAATAACTGCTATCAAAACTTGTGAAACCGCTTAGGTTTAAAATTAAGCCGGCAATGTGCAAATGCTGTATTTATCAAATACATATGTACTACGTGTTAGGTCGTCTAGTTAATCTTATATAGTAGTTGGATTTACAGCTACCTATGCAATCGGTGCATATCGCCACTGATGTTGTGTGTTCGACTCCGCTAAGGGCGATAATGTTTATCAGTGAATTGGTGATTTTCTCCGGGTCCTCCGGTTTCCTTCACCAATAAAACTGACCGCCACGATATAAAGGAAATATTGTTGAAAGTGACGCTGAACACCATAAAGCCAGCCAACTAAACCATTTAGTTAATCTTTATCTTTTATTTATTTGTGTCTTAGTTCTATCCACAAGTGAGCAGCTCTATATCTTTGGCAGTATTGGTGGATTCGCTGTTAAAACTGTTGGATTGATGATATCAATTTGTTGTGGTTGGAGGCATCGCCGTCAACACACAAGTAAGTTATACATGTTATGCAATTTAAGAAGAGTTTGAAGATACCAATGGGGTAATCAGAAGCCGTAATTAGCAGAACAGACAATGCAAAACGAAAAAGTGCAAAAGGACAGACAATGATCTACAAAACACTACTCAGAACACTACAGATCGATATCAATACTAAGTATTCCTTTGTGTAGTAAATGTACAGTGTAAGGCCATTTCGAAACGTTAGCTGTATTTACAAATAAAGGAAAGTAGTATAATTCGTTCTATCGTTTTAAAGTTATTCTAGAAACGCCTCGTGCACACTAAATTCTATATCTACATTTGTATTCCATTCTTTGTTTACACTTGCTAAAAGTAAAATAACAAAATTGGTCATCAACATTTAATATTTGTTTGTGATATTTAATACAGTTGTTGACATCACAAAAGTACATCTGAATGTACTGGTCTATAAACATGTGTTTTTAGATAAGGCGTAATATCGTGTGTTATGCTCGTTATTATATGATAACCTTGTATAATGTTTGATGTTTTCACTTTTTAATATGCCTGTTAGGCTGATATATATACTATTGCCTTGTGGGATATTAAGCTAGTGACGTGGAAAAGTTAGGGTGATATTCAGAATTTAATATATTAAACTTAGATTATATCCACGCATGGGGGTAATAAAAGGAAGAACTAAACACAGAATACCAGAACAGTTCCAAACCCTAATGAGAAAATCGTATTGACAAGGGGCAAAGTCACAACACATATTAAAATGTAGCAGCTGATTCAAATTAATTACAATTACATTACATAAATTATTTCATTGGAAAGACATGTATAACATTCCTTTGTTTGGTTACATAGTTATTTAACTCTTTAACTATTTTATGGTTATATAACAGATATCAATTCGGTACCATCTGAGCCAGTAATGTAAGTATGATATTAATTGAAGATGAAATGATGGTCACCAATACATTTATGTGGGCGTTGGGGTTGTATGGGTGTTGCTCTTTCGCTTTTGTTGTGTTTTTGTGTTTGTTTTTGTTTTATTGCATTAATAGTTGTTCTGCTTCTTTGTTTGTTTTGTTTCTGTATCGTTAGTATAGCACAAACTTAGTTGACCATGAGAAAATGTGTGTTTGTTATAGAAACAATTGTTTTCACATTATGCTTTGACCTGTTTGCTTCAGTATTATTGTTTTACTTAGTGTTCATTTTATAAAATAGGAGGCACACCAACTTATATATCAAATTGTATATCTAGCATGCAGATCTACCAGTGTTATAAACATGCGAAGACTTCTTGATAGGACACACGGAAATATGGGAATATTTAATATACAAATCTATCGTTATCCAACTGGAATAATATGAAATCACTAATATGTAAACTAAATTTATTTTTGTACAGCAATAATATTTTTCTCCTTTTTTTTTAAATACTATTTGTATCATAGAAATAGTTTAGTATTACACTAAATACCTTGTGTGCAACAATTAAACGATGTAAAATAAAACGGGTATGATGAGGATACTTTCAAAAACGATTAAACACTAAGTGAAAGTGTTAAATTATGTGAATTTTGTGCACGAGGCTCTTCAATATTGCACCATCGCGATCGAAATCTTACGTGAGTAGAATGTTGGTCTGGATCTGCTTGTACTATACCCTCCCTCCCCCAATGGTGTAGATAACGTTACCTGTCTGATAATTTTGACGGCTTAGATATCACGATTTTCGTCTAGATAAATAGTATTTGTTGTTTGCTTGGTGGTGTTTAACGCCACTTTTGACAATATTTCAGTTATATCGTGGCGGTCAGTTTTATTGGTGGAGGAAACCAGAGGATACCCCCGACCTGCTGCAAGACACTGAAAAACTTTATCACATACTGTTGTACACCTCGCCCTGATCAGATTCGAACTCACAACATCAATGGTGATAGGCACTGCTTGCATAGGTAATTGAAACTCCAACTATCATATGATCACGGCCATGACGGCCCCGATAGATAAATAAAGATGACACTTAATAAGTAACATTAAAAACAATGTTTTTGTACTTTATTGTTATTGTATACTTACAGACCAGTCCAACCAATCGCTGTTGAATTAAATGTTATAGAGAAGATAGGTGACACGATTTATGAAGAAATTAACAGCAACGGACAGTTACCGGAAGTTGAGGAAACGGACTTCCCGTCTGAAGCATCATTCCCAGACGATATTGAATCGAAATATGAAGATATTGATGATTTACGGACAGATAAACACGAGTATTTAGAATGCGCAACTGATTCTATTTCCGTTGTACAATCAGAGGAAATTCTTCCCTCATCTGATGTGCATAACATTCCTACCCCAGAATATCAAGATCTGGAAGAACAGTCTTCCGACATGCCAACCAAGACCCTTTACCAAAATGAATAACTAATTTTCAGGCAATTCGTTTATCACACATCCTTATAGGGCACACCATACGTTCCATATTATATCGAGATGATTATTAATTCCTAATGATTGTGTACAGATATAGTGAATACTACAAATTACTTTTAATAAATCAACCTTAGTATTACAATATATGCATTTATTATATTATGATATTTAAGTTGCAGCAAAGTTTGAACATGCAAGGTACATTGAATAATTTTACTACCTTTTAATTATAATTTTCACCTCAGGGAAATAACTCTAAATATGGCGATAAAGTCTTCTTTGTTCTTCAATTATTCATTCGTATTGATTTTTAAGAAAAGTTTGGAAAACCAAAGGGTAATCAGAAGTCGTAAGTCGAAGGACAGACAGCATTATGGTAAATGTGTGTATGGAGATGCTTCATATATAGCATAAATAACGACATTGGGCACATCATAAAACAAAAGGAGAATATAAGATCGTGGATTCAATCCCGGGTCTGGTAAACCCAAAGACTATACAATTAGTATTTGCTGCTTTACCGCTGCTAATATCATTAATGAGAGGGCAAACACTGATTGACACGGAGTCAGCATATTGTGTCCAAATTTTGCGATATATCTACCTGCGTACTGCTGTTCAAGTGAGCTAATACAATAAAACTCCGGCTAATCGAGTGAAACAGATATCATCATCATTTCATCAAGCATAAGGAAAGTTTAAAAATAACAAGGAAATTGTCAGAAAGGGTAATTCGACATAGGACAGACAATTTAATGGCCAAAAGTAAAAGGACAAAATGATAAATACTTAATACTAGACCAAATGTGCAAATGAAAGAATATGATAAAAAGATTAATGCATGACCTTTTCTATATCCGTCCGGCAATCATCCCTCGACTGCATGTCGGAATGGTAAGGAGGTATGGGGATACAAGATATAATTTAGTTATTAGTTTTTGTATTTTACGCTATATGTTGCATAGATTACCATACCCTGTCCACACTGCCATGTATTATGTGCTGTATGTTGTATATATATATACCAGATTTAAATTTCAGTTTCAAAATTGTAATGATTATACATGTTCAAGGGGAGATAACTCAAATTTTATTTTCCAAACGTATCAAAATTGTAACAACAATACGGTGTCTATTTTGATTCTTTATTATTCTTTTCTACACAACATGTCTTATAGTATTACAATTGCATTAGAACTGTCTTGTATTTGAAGAGTTGCCGACGTCAATTAGTGATTGTACTGTCTCAAATACTCGCTGTACTAGCTCCACATTACCAAGTAAAACTGTATTCTGACACCGTCAACTAGTTAGTACAATACAATTAGTCCTTAAATAATAACAATAAAAATAAATAAAACAAATATCACATTCTCAAAACAAAAGTGATGAATACAATATGTACAACATAAGAAAGAGAATTCTATTTTCAAGCCGCGTGTACAGCCATCGTTCTTTATAACTTTAATAACATGGCAAAATACAGTATGTGTTCATACAAATGTAGATGTCACATTTAGTGCGAACGATGCTTTTCTGGAATAACCTTCATTATGTACGCAGAAAATCGAAAGCTTGGAAAGCCAAATATTTAAAGATGATCGAAGTGATAAAACCAAAGGGCCTAAACAGGATAGCCAAAGTCGACTAAGTTCTCCTATGCCTGAGGAAGGAAAACCTTATTTTGATTCAATTTTCATCATATAAAATATTTATCGCATCATCTATGCATATTTCTCGGCATTTTAATTTATGCCATTTTAGACCTTTTATTAAGTCCATATAGAAATATGTTTGTTTGCATTAGAACTGTCTTGTATTTGAAGAGTTGCCGACGACAATTAGTGATTTTACTGTCTCAAGTACTCGCTGTACTAGCTCCACATTACCAAGTAAAGCTGTATTTTGACACCGTCAACTAGTTATGTACAATACAATTAGTCCTTAAATAATAACAATAAAAATAAATAAAACAAATATCTCATTCTCAAACAAAAGTGATGAATACAATATGTACAACAGAAGAAAGAGAATTATATTTTCAAGCCGCGTGTACAGCCATCGTTCTTTATAACTTTAATAACATGGCAAAATACAGCGTGTGTTCATAAAAATGTAGATGTCAAATTTAGTGCGAACGATGCTTTTCTGGAATAACCTTCATTATGTACGCTGAAAATCGAAAGATTAGAAAGCCAAATAATATAAAATGATCGGAGCGATAAAACCAAAGGGCCTAAACAGGATAGCCAAAGTCGACTAAGTTCTCCTATGCCTGAGGAAGGAAATCTTTAGTTTGATTCAATTTTCAACATACAAAATATTTATCGCATCATCTATTCATATTTCTCCGCATTTTAATTTATGCCATTTTAGACCTTTTATTAAGTCCAAATAGAAATATGTTTGTTTTGCATAAGAACTGTCTTGTATTTGAAGAGTTTCCGACGTCAATTAGTGATTTTACTGTCTCAGGTACTCGCTGTACTAACCCCACATTACCAAGTAAACTGTATGTTCACACCGTCAACTAGTTAGTACAATACAATTAGTCCTTAAATAATAACAATAAAAATAAATAAAACAAATATCACATTCTCAAAACAAAAGTGATGAATACAATATGTACAACATAAGAAAGAGAATTCTATTTTCAAGCCGCGTGTACAGCCATCGTTCTTTATAGCTTTAATAACATGGCAAAATACAGCATGTGTTCATACAAATGTAGATGTCAAATTTAGTGCGAACGATGCTTTTCTGGAATAACCTTCATTGTGTACGCTGAAAATCGAAAGATTAGAAAGCCAAATAATTTAAGATAATCGGAGCGATAAAACCAAAGGGTCTAAACAGGATAGCCAAAGTCGTATAAATTCTCCTATGCCTGAGGGGGGAAGACCTTAGTTTGATTCAATTGTCAACATATAAAATATTTATAGCGTTGTGATTTGCTATATCATATATTTCTTTCGTCCTTAATAACGAATCGTTGTCACTGTTTCGAGGGAGATATCATTTCATGGCGTTCCTCCTTTCCTGTGTCATTTGTAGCACCCCCTTGGCCTTGTTGTATCAATAGATTGCCGATTTCTGCATCATGTCTCTCCAATGTCCTTTTCTCTCTCCCCCAACTTACACTGCAACATGGGACTTTTCTTAATTTTCCGTATTTAACACAGCAAATCATTCCTATAACAATAATTACAAAGAGTAGTACTCCCTCACTGATAGCAATGATCAAGGTGACGCTATACTCTGGTGATTCTTCCTTTGTTTCTGTAAGACAGTAAATAATAACATATTTTTTTAAATAATGTTAAGTACTGCGTTGGAATTTGCATATCAAAGATATCAAAGGGGTAATCAGAATCCGTAAATCGAAGAGGAACAGACAACACAAATGCCAAAAGAAAAAGGACAAAGGGACAAACAACGATCTACAAAACATACACATAAAACGAAAGATCGAGTTACATGAACCCCACAAAAAAACCGGGATGAACTCAGGTGCTCCGGAAGGGTTTTTCGATTTTGTAAACTATGAAAATTGAAATACGATACTAACATGGTTACTACTTTGTGTGTGTTAAATGTACAATCATGATTACTACTTTGTGTCTTAAATGTACAATTATGATTACTACTTTGTGTGTTAAATGTACAATCATGATTACTACTTTGTGTGTTAAATGTACAATCATGATTATTACTTTGTGTGTTAAATGTACAATCATGATAACTACTTTGTGTGTTAAATGTACAATCATGATAACTACTTTGTGTGTTAAATGTACAATCATGATAACTACTTTGTGTGTTAAATGTACAATCATGATAACTACTTTGTGTGTTAAATGTACAATCATGATTACTACTTTGTGTGTTAAATGTACAATCACGATTACTACTTTGTGTGTTAAATGTACAATCATGATTATTACTTTGTGTGTTAAATGTACAATCATGATAACTACTTTGTGTGTTAAATGTAAAATCATGATAACTACTGTGTGTGTTAAATGTACAATCATTATTATTACTTTGTGTGTTAATTGTACAATCACGATTACTACTTTGTGTGTTAAATGTACAATCATGATTATTACTTTGTGTGTTAAGTGTACAATCATGATTACTACTTTGTGCGTTCAATGTACAATCTAAACTTGGTCCAGTCCAAGGGCTCCTCTCTTGTAACACGGTATGCAATGTATGTTTAATTTAATTCACCTTAGTTATAAGCAAGCGCTATGATACGCGTGTATCTAACCATACAATATTTGTTTATACATATTTTAGATTTTTCATGCTTAAAGATTGTATTTGATAGGCAAACAAAATTAAATATTTCTGTAAGAAAGTTTCAATAGTGATGGTCAATAATTCCACCATTATCAACACAAGGACTAATCACCTCCCACCTCAAATCATTGAAAAATAGATATGATTTAAATTTTCCCATAGTGAACTTTCCATTTGTATGCATCAACTTTCTCTCAGCACGTGCATGCATGAAATACTAAGGTGACACGATATTCCGGAGCCTGTTTTCTTCCAAGATTTCTTTTTTAGAGGGTATCTACTGAGCCAACGGTTCCTTGTGATCACTTCAATTTTTTTACTATCGTCATTATGACTTTGTTATAGCTACATAGACAATGGTTCCTTGTGATCACTTCGAAATGTTTGCTATCGCCATTATGATCTTGTTAACTGTCACGGATGAGCACGTATACGTAGTCAAATCATGTCCTTCCTGGTTCATCATATATTATCGGATATGAATCACCGGATTGGTGGCATGAGTAACACGACGGACGGGTGCAACTAGTTGAGCAGTTGCTGCTTAACTTATTCTCTAATTTTGTTTTAAAGGATCTAGTGTTGCTCATTTTGTTTTATTTTTTCTATGCTTTGTTGCCCATGACCATATTTTGTGTTTTCGTATTTTCTCTTTTCACCATTATATTTGCTGTCTTTCTTCGAATTCAGATTTTTAATTAAAAGTACTCGATACAACATTATGTGATAAAGTTTGTTAGTGACTTGTGGCAGGTCGGTGGTTTTCTCCGGGTACTCCGGTTTCCTCCACAAATAAAATTGACCGCCACGATATAACTGAAATACTGTTGAAAGTGGCGTTCAACACCATAATCATGACTATGCATATACCACTTACTTGTGCATCTATTGAATGATTCCTGGTGAATTGGTATTTCTGTCTTTCCTACAACACACGTGACAATTAGTTGCCCGCTGCATACATCAAAATAGTGTTCTACTCTCTCTACAACCATGTAGAATATTCCATTAACACTCGTATTTGTCGTTATTAGTCGAGAAATTATATTTTCCTGGAAAATAACAATAATATTTGTTTGCAATAATGCAATGTCTCTATATACAAACATAAGAATTAATGATTAATGATTATTATCGAGCAATACAGTAATTGCCGAAGGTAAGATAGCTGGGGATTTAATTTTCATCGTTCATCGGTCACGTGCGATTTTTTTTATATTCAGAATGCAAGATTAGATATACATTTTAACACATAGATTTTCCACTTTGTTTGTGCTAATGAAACGTCTTCATAAAGGAAATTTCTCTTCATTGTCGGACTCTTAATGATTGATATGATGTTGGTATTGTGATGTGCATGTTTTATTTCTTGTATTCTTTCACTTGGATAGCTGAGTACATTAAGGGCATCCGTGTAGTAAATTAAAATAGCTTTGCCTGTGCTACGTGTTTATTTCTTTTAAACGGGTATATTTGTCAGCCAAGTTGTCCACTAGCAATGACAGCAAACTTTATTCAGGTGAATATTACATGCCGTCTCAGTTCTTGTGTATTTGTGATACTATATAGTTTTCGCCATTGTCAATTATCATGTGTTACCTCTGACATGATCTACAACTTGTTTAAAGCGGTCAGTATTTGGTAAAAGTAGAAGGACACGCGAAGATTTTTTTTTTTAATTTTTGCATAGTTGAAACAATTCCAAGTTAACATCGGAACGTAAACATAATTCAGGTCACTTTCAAATTTTCGGAAAAGACATGAAACCTATAGCTACTTAATTGTTTTTTGTAGAACATAAAATAATGGACGATTATTTCTTGGTCGTTCGATCTCTTCTTGATAACATATATTGAGCAAGTTGTATTGCTGATATATAGCATGAAGACACAAATGTTGTACAAAATCTATTTTATTAAGAAAACTAAAATAATATTAATTGTAAATGGAATTATATGGTATGTTACTCTATAATATTGCAACTCAATAACTTGAAACCTTATGTGATACTATGAGACAGGCACAACCTGTTTGAAGGACGAAGTCCTATAATTTTAAGAGGGAGGCGTGATAAGGGAATGTATTATTTTGCTTCAAGTACTTTTAATTTTTTTTTATTATTTGGCTGCAGTTATCTCTCTTTGACTGTTTAACTGAAGACTGAAGGTATGTTTGTTTGTCAAAAAAAAAATCGTATAAAATATTTAGATTTTTTAAAAGATCTTATATAGATCGAAACATACTTTACTATAATAAAAATAAGATTCAAATTCAGATGTTTGTTCTCTTTCCAAATATATTCGAAACTAAGCAATATCTTACGTATCTTAGCAACAGATTATGGTGCCATTTTTTTTTATTACAGCCACACTAAAGCAACACGAAAATGCAGGAAATAACGATCAACTGGACAAATGCAAATCTTTCAATGAAATTTCAATAATACGATGATCCGTACACTTTATCTTTTATTTTGAATGAATTTTGTAGCAGATAATTTTTTGCTATGGCTGTTCGGTTCAACTTACCTACGCCGCTCTTCCGCGGAGAATCTCGTAGAAAGAGATTTTTTAATTAGAATTGTATTTCAAGTTTATTTCGATTTTGCATAGAGTACATAATTAAAGAAATGGGAATTTTTCTTTAAAATATATATTTTCTGCGTTTCTAAATATCAATTGATCTATTTTTAAAACCTCCGGTGAAAAGATATGTGGCTATGAATAAATACTAGTACGTAGTAGTCGAAATCGTACAGCCTACGGTTAAAAGGACCTTGTCCTTTATCAAAACTTCCGGTGAAAAGATGTTTGGCTATGAATAGATAAATAAAGTCGAAAATCGTACAGCCTACAGTTAAAAGAACTTCGTCCTTTATAATTTATCAGGCAGAATAAGACAATAAAGAAATTAAAAAAAAAACAAACAAAAAACATGTGTTTATGAACATTCTGAAATACTTTCCAATATAAATCTAGATTACCATATAGAAAATCTAATTTGTAATAATTTAATTGAAGATTTCATTTATAATATGCCAAATATGATGAAAGCGAGTAGGAATGCATTTCAAGGAAGAATTTATTAAGTTCCTCGGTTTGATAATCATCATTATATAGATAACTGTGAATCACAGGATTTTCTTAATTTAATAAAAATGATAATTTCATAGTATCGTTTTTATTTTCACTCCCGATACATTTCCCGATATTTCGTTGTCGCAGCTGCTTTTCTGTATGTTTTACAATTATGTCCCTTTGACCGTTTCGTATGGTTTCGTTCTTTTTGAAGGGATACACATGATAGTATATTACTACACTACATACGTAATATAGCGCACCTAACCTAATTTTGTATTACATTCGAATCGAAATATTTGTTATCCAGATATGAGATTTAATTAAGAAAACTTATGCACTTGTGAGTGCAACATTAGCAAATTTTCCTTTTACATGTTTTTGATAATGACACTCGTCAATTAGTTATAGTGTAAATAATAAATATTTTAGGTTTTAGGTTTATGGTGTTTAACGCCACTTTCAACAATATTTCAGATATTTCGTGGCGATCAGTTGTATTGGTGGAGGAAACCGGAATATCCGGAGAAAACCACCGACCTGCCGCAAGTCACTGACAAAATTTGTCACATAATGTTGATATCGAGTACGCCTCGACTGAGCGGGATTCGAACTCACAACGTTAGTTGTGATAGGCACTGATTGCATATGTAGTTATAAATCCAACTGCCATACGATCACGACCACGACGTTCCCTTCAATTAGTCATAGTATATATGAAAAGTAAGGAAAGAATGAATAAATTAAAGACCACTAATACATACATTAAACATTATCGTACACTTCGGAATCGGATAAACTTTAAAAATCTTCACAATGACATCTAGATAACCATTTCTAAAACTTGCCAGTACCGTTGTAGTATCTTTATCTGGGTGATCTGAAGAAAAAAACCATCATGAAGCTGACTATGTTTTATTGCTGTTTTATGGTACTATTATGATAGTTTCGGTTATACACTATAACAAAGGGGTTTTTAAAATCTGTATATCGAAATGCAAGACCATATGTTTTTGCAGAAGCCTTTGATATTTGAAAAATGAGAGTATTTCACTACAATGGAAATTGTAGTCTAATTTGGTTTAATTGTGAAATTTTAGTGTTCTTAGCGTCTTTACCCCCAGTTGCAGGATCTTATTCATTTATGTTGGTAGTTTTATTTTGTATACTGATGTCCTACGCGACTTGACTATATATGTTGCATGACGGGCGTCTCATTAGAGGGAGAAACTGCTTACCCTTCGCGAGCACGTGAGTTCACCCTAATCGGTTTTTGATAGTGTCAGTGATGCGTAACTTTTTAGTTTTCTGTTTTGTGTTGTGTATTTTCGCTTTGTCTGCGTACATTTTGATTTGTTCCCAATGGATTACCATTCTTGATTCCCCTGGGTTTTATTTCTTTCAGCGTTGGTCATATGTTCAGTTTTCTGTGTTGTGTTGTGTATGTTTGTTTGTGTATGTTTGTTTGTTTTCGTACTGTGTATTGTGTATGTCTGTTTGTCTTCGTACTGTGTATTGTGTATGTTTGTTTGTCTTCGTACTATGTATTGTGTATGTTTGTTTGTCTTCGTACTGTGTATTGTGTATGTTTGTTTGTCTTCGTACTGTGTATTGTGTATGTTTGTTTGTCTTCGTACTGTGTATTGTGTATATGTTTGATTGTCTTCGTACTGTGTATTGTGTATGTTAATTTGTCTTCGCACTGTGTATTGTGTATGTGTGTTTGTCTTCGTACTGTGTATTGTGTATGTTTGTTTGTCTGTGTACTGTGTATTGTGTATGTTTCTTTGTCTTCGTACTGTGTATTATGTATGTTTCTTTGTCTTGGTACTGTGTATTGTGTATGTTTGTTTGTCTTCGTACTGTGTATTGTGTATGTTTGTTTGTCTTCGTACTGTGTATTATATATGTTTGGTTGTTTTCGTACTGTGTATTGTGTATGTCTGTTTGTCTTGGTACTGTGCATTGTGTATGTTTGTTTTTTCTTCGTACTGTGTATTATATATGTTTGTTTGTTTTCGTACTGTGTATTGTGTATGTCTGTTTGTCTTCGTACTGTGTATTGTGTATGTTTGTTTGTCTTCGTGCTGTGTATTGTGTATGTTTGTTTGTCTTCGTACTGTGTATTGTGTATGTTTGTTTGTCTTCGTATTGTGTATTGTGTATGTTTGTTTGTCTTCGTACTGTGTATTGTGTATGTTTGTTTGTTTTCGTACTGTGTATTGTGTATGTTTGTTTGTCTTCGTACTGTGTATTGTGTATGTTTGTTTGTCTTCCTATTGTGTATTGTGTATGTTTGTTTGTCTTCGTACTGTGTATTGTGTATGTTTGTTTGTCTTCGTACAGTGTAGTGTGTGCTCGATGTGCCCATTACTGATTCCCCGATTTTTGATGGGGTCCATGCTGCACATCATTTTAGTTTTCTGTATCTTGTATTTTTTATTTTGTTTTGCTTGTCTTCGTATTGTGTATTGTGTTCGCAATGGATTATCCATACCTGATTCCCCTTGTTTTTTATGGGACCATAAAATTATGCTATACTAACATTCAAACTCGTCTGGTACTAATGACAACCTTTTTCTGTGTTCAAGGATGCCAATTGAACACGAATAGTCCATATTCACATCCATTTCATCAAATTTGTATATCTGAAGAATGGATTCAAATTTGCCTCTCTGCCATCTCTGAATTTCTTCATATTTTGTTCGATCAGCATTGCCACCATTGTATATCAGGATGGAATAGTCTTTGTCACCAATCCATGCAGTTACATTCGATGAGTTGGAACTGATGTTTGGTGTGACAGGAGCACACAGCAATTGTGCTGTCTTTCCAAATATAATGGGAGGATTTGCAATCATCCATTCCACTGTAAATAACAAACCATTTTCTAGATTAAAAAAAAGATAGACATTTTGTCATCCTCCACTCCATGTAAAGATCTTCATATGGAGTCCTGCATGATCAAATATCATAGTATTCTGAATTCAATATGCAGCAAAATTTTTGACACATTTGTATTTCTTATTTCAAAATTAAAGACGCTATTGTTTAGTATTTTTATTAAATAAATAATGAACAAACAACATAATTAATTACCAAAACGACATAATTAATAACATATTTTAATTTGATCTGAATTATCGTTCCTATCTAATAATTATGGAGCACAGTAGGTGACAAATATGTTACTAATAGTTTTCATTAATCCTCTATCGCGGTGTATTAGTTCGTTTCATCGGATTAGTATGATCAACTCTACCGGTTTAATTATGAAATGAAAGTTTAATCAGTGATGGCCAACAATTCCACCAATATCTACAACACGAACAATCACCTCTCACTTTCACTCACTGAAGACAACAAATACCACAACATACATGTATCACGTTGGAAATCCAAATCCTGTCTTAAGACAGTCATAAAACTGTGGCATGGTTCAACCGGTTAATGGGATCCCGAACCTCCCTTAATGATAACTGGATTTCCGGCAGCAACACATATATAAACAAACATTAAAACACTTGCACATATTCGCTTCTATTAAAAACCAGAGGCTCACAGGAGCCTGTAATCGCTCACCTGGATCAAAGCTGCTTTCAATAACAACGCAACTGCACTTTGGCGGCCATCTTGGTGGGAGAGCGTAACTGCCGGACACAATTTTGGAAGAGGACCATCCAATGATTATTCCATCAAAGTTTGGTTCTAATTGAGCTACTGGTTCCAGACAAGATGGTTTTATGTGAATTTCCCATAGGGTCCTATCTTAAACAAATTCAGCTGTGCAGCCATCTTGGTCAGAGACCACAAGACACAATTTTGGAAGAGGACCATCCAATGACTATTTTATCAAAGTTTGGTTCCAATTGAGCAACTGGTTCCAGAAAAGAAGATTTTCAGGTGAATTGTGAGGGCCATCTTGGTCGAAGGGCCGAACCACCGGACACATTTTTGGAAGAGAACCATCCAATGACTATTTCATCAAAATTCAGTTCTTATTGAGCAAATGGTAAGAGGTATGAAATGCCGGACACAATTTTGGAAGGGGACCACCCAAGGATCATTTCATCACAGTTTGGTTGAGATTGGTTCAGTAGTTTCTGAGGAGAATATTTTTTTTTTATTTCACCCCCCATTTTTTCTATTTTTTGCCTTTCGACTATCTTGGTTGGAAGTCGGGATCACCGGACACAATTTTGGAAGGGGCCACTCAAGGACCATTCCACCATAGTTTGGTTTCAATTAGCCCAGTGGTGTCTGAGGAGAAGATTAAAATGTGAAATGTTGACGGACGGCCGACGGACGAAAAGTGATGGCAATACCTCACATGGCCTAATGGCCTGGTGAGCTAAAAAGACCAAATGCTATCACAAAAACACAGACAGGGTCGATGTATGCTAGTAGTTAACTGATTACTAGCTATGAATGTACCATACATAGACATCTACTATTAACCACCATTTATCAGCTCTTTCAATCTAGAAAAGTTTGAAGATAGCAAAGGGGTAATCAGATTCCGTAAATCAAAGAAGTACAGACAATACAATGGCCAAATGAAAAAAGTACATTCACCGATTTACTAAAATATGAAACCAAAAAAATATTGACCACTAAATACCGGAGATGAACTCAGGTTCTCAGGGAGGGTAAACAGTTTCATCATGCGACACCCGTTGTTTTACTTTTTGTTACAAACCCGGTGATAAGTAATAAGATATGTTTTTTCCAGAAACCGTTTCACATAGTTAGACGATATCAAGTCTGATTAAGAATAGAATTGTCATCTACCAATTGATATTGTTCGTTGCCGATTGATAAATCATCTTATCTACAATGTAGGTATTGCATTGCAGCAAACCGTTCCCTGTATATAATTTCCGTGTTGCGTGTTATTTTGTATGTTAAAGATCTTGGTGTTCTAGGTTTCCATGATAAAGGTATTGATGTTCAATGTTGCTGTGGTAAATATCTTGGTATTGTCTTATCTGGATGATAGTGTTAATAAGTAATATATATACTATGGTACTTACGAATTAAAAATTTTCGAATGATTAGTTACTATATGTATGCTCATGAGTAGAACACGTGGTATATAAGTTTCGTAGCATACATTACATGAGTGACATTTGAAACGGAACTAAAAGCTATAGTGCAACATTCAGACCATCTTGTACCATGGTATATGCCCCGGCCAATTTTAATTGTTTTTTCGGAATCAACAAAGATTTTAAGGCGGATAACTAAGTATGGTACAATACCAATTACAGATAATAAACCATAGTTTTATACAAACACATGTTTAAGCTGACTTATTCATAAATAAGATCAAAAGGAAAAAAGGTCATTGATGTTGATGTTACAAGAATATATGTATAAACGTCTAAAGTGTAGCACAACAACATCAAAAAAGATGTTAAAATATAACAAAAATAAATATAAGCCGGGACACTCGTTGGATGACTTTGGTAGATCCAACATTTATATCATTGACCACAGTCCAAGTTGGAACGAGAATCAAAGACAAAAGAGAGAGCATTTTTGGATCCGCGAGTTACAAACATTACATTCGGAGGGCATAAACAAAAAGAACTAAATCTTTTGTTGTTTTTTTTTAACTTTTTAACCAGTGCCTGGTCATTAGCTAGTTGGTAAATTTCATCATTACATGTTCTCATTGTTTTCTTATTCTTTTTAAATTAGTGCCCATATATATTTGAATAATATAAAGAATAAAGTTCAAGATTATGATTTTTACGTCACGATAACTGATGGTCACGTGACAATTTTTCAAATCAGATTTCAGATGCTGATGAAACTTGTCGGTCAAGTGATATATCCGTCAATTTGACTATACTTATAGTCGTTTGTAGACTTATAGTTATTTTAGTTATATTTAACATCTTTTTTGATGTTGTTGTGCTATATTTTAGACGTTTTTTTTATTTATTATTTTTGTTTGTTTGCACAAATATAAACAAAATCTCTGAAAATTTATCCGAAGCTTTCGGCCGTACAACCCGGCCTTCTTCAGCGGAACTTTATTATGTTATGATACATTTGAATTTGTCATAATGGATAACGTCACAAAGCAAATAAAATAAAAATTACAGGAAATTTAATGTTACATTTTTTGTATTTAATCCATGGGGTTTGAATGTTTTAGTTCCCGAAAGCTCCGGATAAATTTTCAGAGATTTTGTTTATATATATATATCTATATATATATATATATATATACGTCTGAAAATTAAACCAAACAGTGTTAGAATTAGATTTTAGAGCTGTCAAATTTTTGTTCTTCCCTCGACGGGATTTGAACCCACACCATTGTTACACTGCAGCACCATTCGCTTAGCCTTACGTCCAGCGCCCTAGACCACTCGACTACATCCACTCCCTAAAAAAGGAGCTTCAATAGTCGTAGTGTTACCTTGTCTCGTAAGGCAAATCTAGGGATAGGCGTAAGACATGTGTATAAGCGTGTGTAGATGGTACATATATACTTAATATTATAATTTGACAGCAATCTAACTCAGCAATTTTTAATATATTGGATAGGATAATGAAGAATTATTCATTATACAGTCACAGGAAATAAAGTATATTATACAAACGTCTAGAAGCAAGTGACAACCATACAATATATCTGTCCCACTGGATCTCAAAGTTACTTTAAAGGATACTAGGTTAATACTAAATATTATATACGTCTGAAAATTAAACCAAACAGCACCATTCGCTTAGCATTACGTCCAGCGCCCTAGACCACTCGACTACATCCACTCCCTAAAAAAGGAGCTTCAATAGTCGTATATATATATAGACGTATATATATATATATATATATACGTCTGAAAATTAAACCAAACAGTGTTAAAATTAGATTTTAGAGCTGTCAATTTTTTCTTCTTCCCTGGACGGGATTTGAACCCACACCATTGATACACTGCAGCATATATATATATATAAACGTCTGAAAAACTAGCCAACGTATGTACCTACGGGATGTCGGATCGGAAACAAGTGTTAACTATTCTGTGCAAACAAACAAAAATAATAGATAAAAAAACGTCTAAAATTCCGTTGAAGAAGGCCGGGTTGTACGGCCGAATGGTTGTCACTTGCTTAGATGTTTGTATAATATACTTTATTCCCTGTGACTGTATAATGAATTCTCCATTATCCTATACAATATATTAAAAATTGCTGAGTTAGATTGCTGTCATATTATAATATTAAATATATATGTATCAACTACACACGCTTAGACACATGTCTTGTGTCTATCTCTAAATTTTCCTTACGAGACAAGGTAACACTTCCACTATTGAAGCTCCATTTTTTATGGAGCGGATGTGGTCGACTGGTCTAGGGAGCTGGACATAAGGCTAGGCGATTGGTGCTGTAGTGTATCAATGGTCTGAGTTCAAATCCAGTCGAAGAACAAACATTTGACAGCTCAAAAATCTAATTCTAACACTGTTTGGTTTAATTTTCAAACATATATATATAAAGTCTAAGGGAATCTACCAACCAGAGAACTTAATGAGTAACGGATCGTCGAGACATGACGATGCAGCACAAACAAAATAAATTATAGAAGTCTAGAAGATTGTGCAACGATATCGATAATTGGTCTAATTTTGAAAGACATCGAAGAAAGTCATTTACTGATCGAAAATGTTGTCATTATATTTTTTGTAACATCTTTATCGGTATCGTTGCTCAATCTTCTAGACTACTTCTCTATATATATATACTCTGATTGGGGGTACATATGAATTCATTTAGTTATGCATACCACTTTCGGTTGATTGTCCAACAAACACCAATACTGCTGAAACTAAGACATGTAAAATGGCCATATCCAGACAAGGTTCCTGAGCAGTGTTTTAGAAAGTTCCCTAGAGGTAAAACAATGTTACATATTAACACTTGACTATCAATGCCTAACTCTATAATGTTTACAATAAAAACGTAGGTATATAATTTAGTACACACGATGTGGTTCGTCATTACCGAACTTTGCTTTGTATGGGGTTCATGTTTAATTATGTTTATTTGTACATTTGTATTTATTTTATTCCACTGGTGTGCAAAACGATTTCCATGTCAGATGACGTTGGGTTCGTTGAGCATTAACACGACGTGTGACAGTAATGGAGCAGAAACTGCTTATCCTTCCCCTGCACCTGAGTTTTTAATGGGGTTTGCATCCCGTACTCTCCAATTCAAACTTATTCAAGCAAGAACTCCAAGGGAGATAAACTGAATAAGCAATATCGCTTCCTTAATGTTACATATTTCTGAAAATGAAAGACCTCTGTATTGTCACAATGAACAAAGTTAATAGGTACATACGTTTACTCAGATGATATGCCCTTTACTATGTACATATACATGTGGTAAACTTAAGACATATTTGCACGAAATTAAAAAACAATTTAAAAAGACGTTGAAGTATCGCCTTTCACACTGAGTATTAATTGATATGATTTCTACGAAGGTGTTAGGGTTAGGGTTATAGTGTTTAAGGTCATTTTCTGGAAGTTAAAGAGACCACCGATACAGCTTCGTCCGCATCATTTTTGGACTTATACCTCGAATTTGACGACAGTGGTCAACTCAGTACTAAAGTTATGATAAGCGGGACGACTTCAATTTTAAAATCATAAATTTTCCAAACATGTGCAGCAATATACCAGCTTCTCCTGCATATGGTGTTTACATCTCGCAATTGATTCGCTATGCAAGGGCCAGTAGCAATTATCCTGATATCCTGAAACGTCATCTTCATCTGAGAAGCAGGCTACTGGACCAGGGCTATTAAAAGATTCGCCTTATTCGATCTCTTAAAAAGTTTATATTCCGATACCAAGATCTTGTCGAAATATATTCCGTCTCTGCAGAAAAAATTATAAGCGATGCATTTTCATATAGTGAAAATGTATAAAGATAAAGAAGTCAAGAAAAATGTCAAGGATATTTTTTTTTGTCAATGTGTGACGTAAAAATATTTTTGACATTTACGTCACCGAATATGGTACTGCTTTGACAACTATTTTACCTATTTTGTTCCTGTATTTGAATACTGTTATAGTGACAGCCGAAACCTTTGAACCGTAATGAGAGCGAGAGGTTTGGCGCCTTAAAATCTGATTCAACCCACCATTTCTTTAGAAATGCCTGTGCCGGGTCAGGGTCATTGCGGTTTTCACAGTTTTCCGGTTGTTGACTGATTTTGTCTGTTTATATAATTATGAGTTTTGACTTTCCCTTTGTAAGATTGTTCGGAGTTCGGTAATTTTGTTATTACCCTTATTTCAACAACATTTCAGTTATATCGTTGCGGTCAGTTCTATTGGTGGGGGAAACAGGAGTATCCGGAGAAAATCACAAACCTGCCTCAAATCACTGACAAACTTTATCACATAATGTTGTATCGAGTACACCTCGCCTGAGCGGGTTTCGAACTCACAACGTTAGTAGTGATATGCACCGATTGCACAACCATACGATCACAACCACGACGGTTCCAACATAAAAGCTTTATCTAATTCATGACTTACCAGTTATAATAAAAATAACCCTTTCTTACTTATCTTACTTATCCCCTCTCCACACATTGAGTATTGAATACCATTTGGATGATTAACAACATATATTCTCAACATATTAAACAAACATATTTGAATGAATAAAAATTCATACTTTACCAGAAAGTATCAAAATGAATCCCTTCTTATTTAAACAACATTTAATAAATATTAAAAAACCTGGCATTTAAATCTACGTTAATTAAAGTTAACACCAAATGCATTGTTCTGTAAATTCGCTGTCACCGTACAATTCATTCGCTACCATTTAAATGTCAATGTCTCCCATATTAAGGCCGATAATATCTATATATTGTCTTCTGTGTAGCGTTTTTTTTTAAACAGTGATTGGTTTATGCAGCGAGGACAAACAACGATGTTTGCGCGCGAAATTATTTATACCCCCGTATTTCTCCTTACAAAAACGCAACCACGTGGGTTCTATCAATGAATTTTCCTCAAAGACACGCCTCTCCCTGATTGACACGGTGACCAAGCTCAAGAATTAGGTCATGCTGTGTATTGAGTGCATTGATAATCAATAAAAGTAAAACAATGGAGAGTAAAGGTTGTAAAAGATTGGCTACAACAGAAGCTGAAATGGAAGAAAAACGTTTAAAATTAAATGCCGAAAGAACAATAAAACAAAATAAAGCAGCAGAAAATGGCAAAAGTATTGCATACAATTATACTGTAACGTGTATCATGTGTGCAGTGCGATATATTATACAAGATATCTTAACTGGGGTATTAGGTCACCTATGGCTATTAGATGGCTATTTTTAGAACACTCACATCAACACAACTGTGGCGTGTTATTTAAAACACTGGTGAAGGTCATGCTGTGTATTGAGTGCATTTAAAATCAATAAAAGTATAAACAATGTCCCAGAGCGTAAAGGTTGTAAAAGATTTGAAAAAATTGTTGAGGTTCAACAATTTATGCAAGTCACATTTTTATTGAAATAGAAACTGGCAAAATATTGCATACAATTATACTGTATCGTATATTGTAATAGTTTAATGTTTTGTAAATATTTGATCTTTTCTTTGTTGACAAATTCTGTGTATTCCTAAAGATAACGACGCAGTCTGGGAATAATTGTTATTGCTTTCTAAAGTTACGTGCAGCTGACAGATGTAATTAAGATAAGGTTATATCTTGGTCATTGGGGTAATAAAATGTGCTATGCCTGTTTTTATTTTGTCTGCTTTAGCAGTGAGATAGATTGTTATCTATGATAAGGTCAGATGGACTTGTTAAATAGTTTGGGAGTCTTGTATCAGCTTTGATACTGTAAGGACGGGTTTTCTTTAATTAAGTCTTAAATCGGTAAATATATTTTAGAGGACTTATGTTGTTTAAAGTTTATAAAGTAAACTTGCATATTGTTTGATTATTGCTCGGACAGTCTGAAGTATTGTACATTTGTGAATAAACATGTTAATATGTAACTATGACTTGTTTATTGATTCTAATCAATGGATTTAATACCTAATGTTATGGACATGTCTGTCTGTCATTGTCGCCCCCCCCCTGGTCACGTTACAATATCGTGTATGCAGTGTGATATATTATGCAAGATATATGAACTGGCCCCGGGTAATAAGAACAGTAGTATTAGGTCATATATGGCTAGCCGATGGCTGTGACGTGTTATTTAAAACACTGGTGAAGATCACATGGAAATGGGTCATTTATTATACAGCAGATGCACTAAAATCGCAATACAGATGACAATATAGAACACGAACACTAAGAAAACGCTACACAGAAGACAAAAACATTATCATCCTCTAAAGAGCTAACATCGTGGGTTAAGCTACAAGTTGAAATCTTTTGTAAGGCAAGCCTGCGGCTTGTCTTACAAAAGATTTCTACTTGCAGCTTAAGGCTTGCCTTACAAAGATTTATATTTGCAGCTTAAGGCTTGCCTTACAAAACATTTCTACTTGCAGCTTAAGGCTTGCCTTACAAAAGATTTCTACTTGCAGCTTAAGTCTTGCTTTACGAAAGATTTCTACTTGCAGCTTAAGGCTTGCCTTACAAAACATTTCTACTTGCAGCTTAAGGCTTGCCTTACAAAAGATTTCTACTTGCAGCTTAAGTCTTGCCTTACGAAAGATTTCTACTTGCAGCTTAATGCTTGCCTTACAAAATATTTCTACTTGCAGCTTAACCCACGATGTTAACTCTTTAGAGGATGATAATATAACATACCAGGAGATTCTTTTCACAAATCAGGTAGATGATTAAGGGGGTTATGGTTATGGTGTTTAACGCCACGCTAAACAGTATATCATTTATATAGTGACGGTAAGTTTTATTTGTGGAGGAAACCGGAGTACCAAGATAAAACCACCGACCTCTCGCAAATCACTGACAAACTTTATCATAATGTTGTATCGAGCATACCTCGCCTTATCGGGATTCGAACTCACAACATCAGTGATGATAGGTAGTTATAAATTCAACTACCATACGACCACGACCACAACAGCCCCTTTTTGTATTTTGAGTACCTATAAACCATTTGTTTACTTAAAACAATACAGCTCATATTAAATAACATTTTAAAAAAATATCAAAAATTAAATTATTCCTTGAAAGAATGTAAACGTTTAATCTTACCTGTTAAAGACACGTCGCTTCTGACAAAACAAAGTTGGTTACAATGTGTTGTAATTATTAAAGAGACCAAAAATAAGAAGGAAAAATGTAATCGTAGAAACAACCTTTTCCTATTAAAGGGGTTAGAGCCAAAAAGTCGTATATGAAAATTTTGTTAATTTCATTTTTTTGCACTAAAATGTTGATAAGTTAGCATATAGTTATGTCTGTAAATTTCAGGGCAAAAGGATAATGTATTAATTTTAAATTGACCAGAACCCAAAAGTATTATCATATTATATACGTCTTCTTGAAACGCCAAACAACAGTAATATTGGATAATCTATAATTGCATGCCAGGTATATTTTTTTAATTAAAAGATACATTGCTGTAAACAATTATGTGAAGATAATATACTTCGCATTTATGATATCATATTTTTTTATTTTGAAAATAGTGCCAAAACAGCTTATTTAAAGATAAGTCAATTTAGCACTGCAGAAAAGTAATCTAATTATCCAGTAAGTTTAGCCATCTTATCTCAATATCAGATAACGCGTTGCATATGTTATTTATAAACAATATTCTGTAGAGGCAGGAAAGAGTAAATAAAGTTGATGCATTCTAGAGCTGGTGTTACATTTATAAAAAGGTGTATTAACAGGAAGAAATATAGTATCTGCAATGAAAAGTTGAGACAACAATGGATTAAAAGGTAAGAATTAGATATTCACTTACTATACTTTGATACTATACATCAATTTACTATGTATTCACTTAATTTAATATATGTATTAAGTCTTCATAAATTTTCTTAGGCGGATTGTACATATGTTTGTGCTAAAAATCTTGAATTATTATTATCTCAAGTATGACGTTTGTACATACCCTTCGCTAAAATTATTGACATTTTGTTTAAAATGCATGGCCTTTTAATTGTTATTTATTTCCATATTTTCAGTAGAGGCTGGTTATGGTGAATGTGATGAAAACATCTACAGTACTAATTAATTACAGTTTTCTATTGGTAAGTTTCAGTTTTTATTTGTTCACAAGAACTCTATTTAACCAGATTGAAAAGATTATCACTTTTTAATGATCAAATTATTTGATAAGAAGATTTCCTCCTAAACCCCTCAATGGAATTAGATGTAAAAAAAAATGTAGTTTACAACCTGAAAATATGCATGACGGACTATGGTTGCTGTCCAATATCTGAAAGGGGAGGCTGTACAACTTAAGTGTCAAAGTTTGTTGTCAGAGGTATAATTTGTAGTGAGTTTACTTGTTTGGCAATAGGATATGAGAGGTAATCCTATATTTGGCCAATTCTTTTAGCTAATCAAAATAATAAGCTTCATATTCATTTGTTTCAGGTAATAAAATGTCGGAATCTAGTTGGTCTTCAGACGAGGAATGGACGACAATTGCATCTATGGTACGTGATACCCAAGAGAATGGTTCTAATGCAGTCGAAGGGGATACAGAAGATGGTTCCTCAGTAACAAACAGGCAACAAGTAGGTGGTAATGATACACAAGGTACCAATGCCACACCTACGGTTAATGAACCAGGTAGCAATGACACACCTATAACTGATGAACAAGGTACCACTGACACACCTATGGCTGATGAACCAGGTACCATTGACACGCCTATGGTTGATGAACCAGGTATCAATGACACACCTACCACTGATGAACCAGGTACGAATGACACACCTACCACTGATCAACCAGGTCACAATGTCACACCTACGGTTGATGAACCAGGTACCAATGACACATCTATGGTTGATGAACCATGTACCAATGACACACCTACCACTGATGAACCAGGTACCAATGACGCATCTACGGCTGATAAATCAGGTACCAATGACACATCTACGGCTGATGAACTAGTTGCCAATGACACACCAATGGCTGATAAACCGATTACCAATGCCACACCTATGGCTGATATGAATGAAACCCCGGGTAATAAAAATTCACAAGACCAAATATTAATTCAGGACAATTCAGCTGTTCGTACCCATAAAGAAGATACTTCATCAACTGATTCAAATGGTTCGCCAAATGCCTTAAAGGTTACTCCAAGACAGAAAAAGAAGAAAAAATACAGAAAGAAACAGAATAAAACAACACCTGACACAACAAAACAGCTCTAACGCCACTCTGCTATTGAGTCTGACTTTAGTGGTAGTGATGATAATATAACATTAAAAGAGTTAAAAAATGATATAAAATGACAAAAAGATGAGAGTTATAGCGAAATAGAGTCTGTTTATGACAGCAGGGACTTGAACAGACCTTGCAGAGAAGATTATCATTCTAGTGACTCGAACCTGCCATTGCAATGACAATTCAATTAAAACCGAATTTTATAAGAAACCTGCAGCCACATCAATGTCCAAAAAAAGAAAGAGGAAAAGTGATAGTAAAAAACAGAAGATTAATAGTGATAATTCACTACCTAAAATTGATAACTCAAGGATGAACCAAGTAGAGATCCAAAATGACAATTTAGGGGCAACGATTGATCAGACTGAGGACATGCACATGGAAAAGGCAAAATAAATCAGTGTTCAGGAGGCCACTTTCAACAATGAACAGAGACTTGATGATCTTCTCTTCATGAATGGATTAGTTAGAAAACGTGTTCCTGCAGATGAGAACTGTTTCTTCCAGTCAGCATTACCACACATTCATTCCCTGTTCACGGTTCAAGAATTATGAAGATCATTATGTGGTCACATAGTTTAAAAAGCAGAAAATTATGTTGGTATACCCAAGAAAACCTGTACTGTATCATGTTTAAGTACAACTTCGAAGATGAATTCAGAGTTCTCAAAGTAGCTGGTACAGCCAAACGAGGACGCACTGCCAAACCACAAGAACTGACAAGGAAATATACATCGAGACAGAAGATATCAGCAGCCAAAAAGAAAGACCTTGTCAGCATATGCAGAAGTGGTATCATCCCATCTGAATATCACGATTATTACAAATCATTGCCCTCAAGCAGTAAAGTAGATGACAAACTAGCTGACACCGATGCTGAAGAGGATTCTGATCAAGAAAGAGACTAAGAAAATAACAGTGGTGACATAAATGACTGGTTTAATTAGATTGCATGATTAGTTTATTGTATTAGAACTGTAGACATTATATTCCTGCATTAGATATAGTGCATACAAATTTGACTGTTATATAATATATATTTTGTACTTTGATTTTATAATAATTTTCTTTTGAGATTTACAGACAGTATTGAATTATTTCAATAGGATTTAGCATAATTTTATTATAATGATATTTTGAAACCCTTAAGGTATTCCTCAGTTTTCAGTGTTCAAAATTATGTTACTACTGTCTAATTCAATTTTCAAAAGAGTTGTTGAAAATTTGTTTTAAACTATTTTATGATATCATTCATACAGACAGACATCTAACAGTTATTGTGGTTGAAATGTAATTTTACTGTGATATATGATTACAGTATTGATGTTTTAGCTTATATAATTGATTTTAATTGCTTTTAGATTCATTGGAAATTATCCTGAAATATTTTGGCATTCTTATGTTGGTTTTCAAAAAATCAATGTTTACTTTAGTAGAATGTTTTAACTGATGAATACTACAATTCGGTCATTATAAAACGATATTTCAAATTAATTTTTCATTTGCTGCCATAACGTATTTTTGTCTACTTTTATTTGGTTGATGAAAGAAACATTATTCATATTAATGTTAGGGAGCCAGAAAGGTGTATCCTAAGATGTTATCAAAATGTCTTGCACACACCTGTTTAATCTTTTAGATAAACAAATCAGCAGAGAGTCTTATCAGCGGTTACTGTAGTATGGTATTAACATCTGGAAATCATCAATGTAAATAGTGCATGTCTACTTAGTGTATAGATAAAAAGTGTTATTAAATCAATATGCTGATTATTAGAAGTAAATTGCATATATAATCATAACATTTATTGTTTTATTTACTTCTAAAATCATTTTGGTAACACTACATTATAAAGCGTAGTCATAAGATTAGTTTTTGTAATTCCTCAAAAAGATGAAATATTAAGATACGACAGTATGGCACTAACCTGGTTACAATGTGTTGTAATTATTAAAGAGACCAAAAATAAGAAGGAAAAATGTAATCGTAGAAACAACCTTTTCCTATTAATGAGATATGTATTATTTACCATACAGTAATTTAATCATTTACTGATCATGACCCGTCTTATTTAAGTGGTCCTTATCTATATATCTATTGCGACTTTTTTATAATACATATTACATAAACACATTACGTCTACACTGACAACAATACAATGATGTTGTGACAAGTCAAATGAAGATATAAAGATAGGTGGAATGAACCATATAAACACCATTTTCTAATATATGCAAGATAGAAGATTTTCTTGAATATTAAAATTTAAAACAAAGTAGAACGGACAAGGTACAAATATATCGAACATATTTTTTTTTAGTTTTATTTAGGGGGTTGGGTTAGGGTTATGCTGATTAACGCCACATTCAGCAATAGTTCAGTTATATCGTGGAGGTCAGTTTTACTGGTGGAGGAAACCGGAGAATCCGGAGAAAATCACAAACCTGCCTCAAATCACTGACAAACTTTATCACATAATGTTGTATCGAGTACACCTCGCCTGAGCGGGCTTCGAACTAGATTTCTACTTGCAGCTTAACCTACGATGTTAACTCTTTAGAGGATGATAATATAAAATATCAGGAGATTCTTTTCACAAATCAGGTAGATGATTAAAAAAAATGTACAAGCATGTTGCAAATTTTGGTATATTGACTCCAACATGATTTGTTTTGAACAATTACATTTAATTACAATCTCATTTAAATAATAAATTCAATACAAGTTTGTATTCAACTGAATAAATGAGAAACAATAGAAACCATTACAATATCCCGTTTCATTTTGAGGGGGTTATGGTTATGGTGTTTAACGCCACGTTAAACAGTATATCATTTATATAGTGACGGTAAGTTTTATTTGTGGAGGAAACCGGAGTACCAAGATAAAACCACCGACCTCTCGCAAATCACTGACAAACTTTATCATAATGTTGTATTGAGCATACCTCGCCTTAGCGGGATTCGAACTCACAACATCAGTGATAATAGGTAGTTATAAATTCAACTACCATACGACCACGACCACGACAGCCCCTTTTTGTATTTTGAGTACCTATAAACCATTTGTTTACTTAAAACAATACAGCTCATATTAAATAACATTTTAAAAAATATCAAATATTAAATTATTCCTTGAAAGAATGTAAAATTTAATCTTACCTTTTAAAAACACGTCGCTTCTGACAAAAAATATTGGTTACAATGTGTTGTAATTATTAAAGAGACCAAAAATAAGGAGGAAAAATGTAGTCGTAGAAACAATCTTTTCCTTATCAATAAGAAATCATTTATCATTTGCCATACTTTGAATTAAATATCTACGATTCAGTCCCGTAAGTGGTCGCGTGTTAAATGCCAGGTATGTTCTATAGATCTATTATGATTTTTGTTTTTAATACATATTACATACACACATTACGTCTTACACGGACAACAATACAATTACGATGTGACAGTTAAAAAATTAAGATATAAAGATAGGTGGAATAAATCATATAAACACCATTTTCTAATATATGCAAGATAGAAGATTTTCTTGAATATTAAAATTTAAAACAAAGTAGAACGGACAAGGTACAAATATATCGAAACTATTTTTTTTAGTTTTATTAAGGGGGTTAGGGTTAGGGTTATGCTGATTAACGTCACTTTCAACAATGGTTCAGTTATATCGTGGAGGTAAGTTTTACTGGTGGAGGAAACCGGAGAATCCGGAGAAAATCACAAACCTGCCTCAAATCACTGACAAACTTTATCACATAATGATGTGTCGAGTACACCTCGCCTGAGCGGGTTTCGAACTAGATTTCTACTTGCATCTTTACCTACGATGTTAACTCTTTAGAGGATGATAATATAAAATATCAGGAGATTCTTTTCACAAATGAGGTAGATGATTAAAAAAAATGTACAAGCATGTTGCAAATTTTGGTATATTGACGCCAACATGATTTGTTTTTAACAATTACATTTAATTACAATCTCATTTAAATAATAAATTCAATACAAGTTTGTATTCAACTGAATAAATGAGAAACAATAGAAACCATTACAATATCCCGTTTCATTTTGAGGGGGTTATGGTTATGGTGTTTAACGCCACGTTAAACAGTATATCATTTATATAGTGACGGTAAGTTTTATTTGTGGAGGAAACCGGAGTACCAAGATAAAACCACCGACCTCTCGCAAATCACTGACAAACTTTATCATAATGTTGTATCGAGCATACCTCGCCTTAGCGGGATTCGAACTCACAACATCAGTGATGATAGGTAGTTATAAATTCAACTACCATACGATCACGACCACGACAGCCACTTTTTGAATTTTGAGTACCTATAAACCATTTGTTTACTTAAAACAATACAGCTCATATTAAATAACATTTTAAAAAATATCAAATATTAAATTATTCCTTGAAAGAATGTAAAATTTAATCTTACCTTTTAAAAACACGTCGCTTCTGACAAAAAATATTGGTTACAATGTGTTGTAATTATTAAAGAGACCAAAAATAAGGAGGAAAAATGTAGTCGTAGAAACAATCTTTTCCTTATCAATAAGAAATCATTTATCATTTGCCATACTTTGAATTAAATATCTACGATTCAGTCCCGTAAGTGGTCGCGTGTTAAATGCCAGGTATGTTCTATAGATCTATTATGATTTTTGTTTTTAATACATATTACATACACACATTACGTCTTACACGGACAACAATACAATTACGATGTGACAGTTAAAAAATTAAGATATAAAGATAGGTGGAATAAATCATATAAACACCATTTTCTAATATATGCAAGATAGAAGATTTTCTTGAATATTAAAATTTAAAACAAAGTAGAACGGACAAGGTACAAATATATCGAAACTATTTTTTTTAGTTTTATTAAGGGGGTTAGGGTTAGGGTTATGCTGATTAACGTCACTTTCAACAATGGTTCAGTTATATCGTGGAGGTAAGTTTTACTGGTGGAGGAAACCGGAGAATCCGGAGAAAATCACAAACCTGCCTCAAATCACTGACAAACTTTATCACATAATGATGTGTCGAGTACACCTCGCCTGAGCGGGTTTCGAACTAGATTTCTACTTGCATCTTTACCTACGATGTTAACTCTTTAGAGGATGATAATATAAAATATCAGGAGATTCTTTTCACAAATGAGGTAGATGATTAAAAAAAATGTACAAGCATGTTGCAAATTTTGGTATATTGACGCCAACATGATTTGTTTTTAACAATTACATTTAATTACAATCTCATTTAAATAATAAATTCAATACAAGTTTGTATTCAACTGAATAAATGAGAAACAATAGAAACCATTACAATATCCCGTTTCATTTTGAGGGGGTTATGGTTATGGTGTTTAACGCCACGTTAAACAGTATATCATTTATATAGTGACGGTAAGTTTTATTTGTGGAGGAAACCGGAGTACCAAGATAAAACCACCGACCTCTCGCAAATCACTGACAAACTTTATCATAATGTTGTATCGAGCATACCTCGCCTTAGCGGGATTCGAACTCACAACATCAGTGATGATAGGTAGTTATAAATTCAACTACCATACGATCACGACCACGACAGCCACTTTTTGAATTTTGAGTACCTATAAACCATTTGTTTACTTAAAACAATACAGCTCATATTAAATAACATTTTAAAAAATATCAAAAATTAAATTATTCCTTGAAAGAATGTAAAAGTTTAATCTTACCTTTTAAAAGCACGTCGCTTCTGACAACAAATATTGGTTACAATGTGTTGTAATTATTAAAGAGACCAAAAATAAGAAGGCAAATGTAATCGTAGAAATAACCTTTTCCGATTGGTATAAACGTATTTTATTGGTATAACTGAGATATATAAACAAAACAATAGCAATTCTACAATAGGATTCAGAAACAAACTATAAGAAAAAAAAATCTTTACAGATCAAAGCATTTAGTAAACTTAAATCCTAATACTGATGTTCTTTCAACAAACCTGCTTCAAATCACTGATAAACTTTATCCCATAATGTTTTATCGAGTACACCTCGCCTGAGCGGGTTTCGAACTAGATTTCTACTGGCAGCTTAACCTACGATGTTAACTCGTTAGAAGATGATAATATAAAATATCAGGAGATTCGTTTCACAAATCAAGTAGATGATTAAAAAAAAATGTACAAGCATGTTGCAAATTTTGGTATATTGACTCCAACATGATTTGTTTTTAACAATTACATTTAATTACAATCTCATGCACGGCATTATATGAAAATGGCGAACGTACACAAACAACACGTGGTTTTGTTGGGCCACAGCTTTGTACGCAGATTACGAGACTGTATGGATAGTTCTGATCAACACTACAATTTACGATTAAATGAGACTTTGTTCGACATCACGTGTCGCGCTCAAGGGGGTTTAACAATCCCTCGTCTCATACACGAACGTAAAGACTTGTATAACTTTACACATGCATGTCCTAATATCGTGTATCTACAAATTGGAGGAAACGATCTATCCGATAAGAACACTACAACTTTATCTGTGAAAAACGAAATATTTTCTTTTGCACATTTTTTACATTATGGATTACATATAAATATCGTGGTTATAGGTGAACTTTTATGGCGTGACCCTATGAAAGTACATTCCGAGTACAATAAAAATGTGACGGACACTAATAGTGCATTGTACAATATGATTCAAACAGATGGGATACCAAATATAATATTCTGGCGACATCGTGGTTTCTGCAAAGATTTTTCCCATATCTGCCATGATGGTGTTCATCTAAATGATTATTGGAATGAAAAAGTATGTTCGGAGTGTCAGGAGTGCAGTCTTGCATGCCAGTAATATCCTTGGTAATATCTATCTATAATTAATATCAGTGATGTTGTACTGTTATGAAATGTACCGACTTTAAATAAAACTTGTTGAATTTGATTTGATGTATAAGGCATAATTATATTATTAAGTTACAACTTACATGTCAGTAAATACAATATACAACTAAACAATTTGATATGCACTTATAAACACTTATACATGTTAGTGTTGACACAATCTTCATGTTAAACTTACACCTAAAAATGCATACATGGTCAGGACTGCAATATGAAATATGCTCAACATGGTTGAACATTTGGTTTTTATGTTTTCAACAGTCAATTTGTACTCAACATGTTTGAGTCATTGGAATATTAGTCGCGCTCAACATGGTTGAACATTGGGTTTGTATGTTTGTTAACATGGCCTAGTCATCAGTACTATTATAAACTCAACATGGTTGAGTTCTGGAATATTGACCAGGCTCTACATGGTCGAGTCGTCAAGTACTATTAAACTCTACATGGTTGAGTCCTTAGCAGATTGGTCATGCTCAACATGGTTGAGTCACCAGGTACTGGTATATTTAACATGGTTGATAAATACGAAAATACCAGTTTAGCAACATTACACAATTAAAATATTGTTAGATAAGATGGGTTATTTTCTCAACAATAGTTGTATGTTAAGATGATATTGTGATAGAGCAACAATTAAAAGCCTTTCAGTGCCATTTAATTGTCATTTTCTCTTCAGGATCTTGTGTAGAGACGCCATAATGGCCCCACCAAAAAAGAAAAGAAAGACGACTGAGTCCACAACAACAGACATACCTGTACATGTATCAAGACCTCGTACACCACGATCAACAAGATATATATACCAACGCAGTCCAGCAACAGTTTCACTTAATAACAATACAACACCGTCAACAGATTCGAATATACCAATATTGGCTGAAAACAATACTGGAACTATACCAAACATCGATTATACTCGCTTAGCCGAGGAGATAATCCGCTTACAAAACAGAAACACCATGGAAGAAGTACAGCCCGCTAGTATCTCTGGAAACTTTTGTGCAGATTCCCTTACAGCAAATACATCATCCTTTTTGACTTCAGATACTGAATTTTCATCTGGACAATTACGATCTCAATACCATAATTCTTTAACTACAGTGCCGCAATCCATTCCAGACAATAATCAACCAACCAGGAATTCCACATCTGCCATGTCAGTGAACAATAATACCCCATATACAGATAACTCACAAATCCATACTTTAATAGAGAACATTGTGAGCACAGAGTCACCAGCTACAAGTTTTACAGGTAGAGAATTATGTCATGGCCCAATTGTAGATTTATCGGGGGGATCCCTTTAGGTGCACACATTTCTCAACGTATAAAGGAAAAAATATGGAACAATGAATTCATGAACTATGCTGACTTGTTACCTAAACTTGATTTTGAAGACCCATGGTCAGTTACCCTCGGTCCTAGTCTAATAACCACGTCAAAGCAATCCTCAAAATCAAGAGGTCCTTTGACTTTTTATAAGTGGAATGAGGCTTTCCACATTTACAAGGTCATTTATAGCGAAAGATTCCCCCCAGAAGCCCCTAACATGTTGAAATACATGTCCATAGTTAAGGACGCATATGAAATGAGGGGAACACAGGCTTTCTGCACATATGATCAGTCCTTTCGTTTACTCCGGGCAAGTAATAATCTTCCATGGCAAAGACCGATAGACGAGCTATTTACAAAGTCTGTATTTCCCAAAAAAGCATTACCCACAAACATTTCCCAACAATGCCCCAAACAAATATGTACCACCCACCATAAATAGGCGTTCCCAGCCCTTTCTTAACAACAGAGACAGGAATGGTACCTGTCACGTCTGGAACACATACGAAGTGTGTAACAGGACCAACTGTACTTTCAAACACGTGTGTAAGTTTTGCCGAGGCCCCATCCCAAAGTCAGATGTACCAGACAACCAAATACAAGGCAAGGCCCCCCAGCAGCCAAAACACACGCACATCAACCGTCTTCCCAGCCCAATAAAAAGTGAAGTCTTTGCTAGGGAGTTGTCCGGTTATGATCCCATCTTGTATAAGTCCCTGCTTTCAGGTTTTCGAGAAGGGTTCAAATTAGGGGTCGAAGGAGAAAAACTTCAATGTAATTTTTGTAATGCAAAAAACCACAAATCTGCACTGGAAAATCCAGATAAAGTGTTAGTAAAATTGGCTAAAGAATCCCTAAAAAGCAGAATTGCCGGTCATTTAAAAAAAAACCCTCTCAAGAATTGTGTATGTTCTCCTTTGGGTTTGATGCCTAAAGCAGTCAATGGCAAATTCCGTCTAATACATGATCTGTAATACTGGTAATTCTGTAAATTCACTTATTCCTCCGGAAAATTCAGAAGTTAAATATGACTGTATTGACAACGTAATTAAATTAGTCAAATATTTCGGCCGCGATTCATATCTTGGAAAAACTGATGTGGAGGATGCATTTAGAAATATTGATATTCACCCATCTGACTATCATTTACTAGGTTTTACTTGGAATGGGTTTTATTATTATGACAAATGTTTACCAATGGGTGCTAGTAGCTCATGTCAAATTTTTGAAAATGTTTCCTGAGCATTACAATGGTTAATGGAAACTAAATATTAGGTGGCAGGCATGTCACATATCTTGGATGATTTTTTGTTTGTGGGTCCCCCAAAATCAGATCAATGCCAAGAAGATCTAGATGAATTCCTCACATTATGCTCTAAATTAGGGGTTCCTATCAAGGCGGAAAAAAAACTGTTCAACCCACTACCGTTATCACCATATACGGTATCAAGGTAGATTCTTGCAATATGGAATGCCGACTACCACAAGAAAAAAATGACAAAGTCAACAAAGTGCTAGCATCAGCTAAACATAGAAAAAATCTCAAATTAAGAGAGTTACAATCCTTGATTGGGTTACTTAATTTTGCATGTCTAGTAGTACGCCCGGGAAAACCCTTTTTACGTCGACTCATTGATTTGACCAGAAATATTACCAACCCGTTTTATTTTGTGAAATTAAATTGTGAAGCAAGGGCAGATTTACATGCCTGGTCAGTCTTTTTTTCAGTCTTTCAATGGTAAATCAGTTTTCCTATCTGATAATTGGATCTCATCTGACCACTTAAAATTATTTACGGACGCATCAGGAAATATAGGCTGTGCTGCCGTATTTGGTAGTTGGTGGTTTGCAAATTCTTGGACCAAATATTTACAGTGCCACCAAATAGCAGTCAAGGAGCTTTTTCCTATTGTTATTGCGTTGGAATTATGGGGGAAATATATGGTAAATTCGAAAGTTGTGTTTCTCTCAGATAATCAGGCTGTTGTAGATGTTTTGAATAAACAGTCCTGCAGGGATAAGATTTTAATGCGTTTGGTACAAACATTGTGTTTTGTGCAAGACATATTGCAGGAAAGTCTAACATAGTAGCTGACAAGTTGTCTCGTTTCCACTTTCAGAAGGCCAGACAAGTTGCTCCTTGACTGAATCTGACCCCAGCGGAAATACCAGAACACCTGCTGACAATTTGAATAGCTCAGCAATGACTTTATTAAGATCCTCTCTGTCATGATCAGCAAGAAAATCATACAAACACTCATGGAATTTAATTTTATCTTTGACAAGTCTATAACAAGGTTGCCCCTTTCTGTGATTAAAATTTGCAATTTCATTGGTGCTCTGTTTGATAAATCATACAGTCCATCCACTATTACTTCTCACGTCTCCGCAATTAGCTACATTCATAAAATTTTAGGAATTTTTGACCCAACCAGTGCCTTCGTAGTTACAAAACTCCTCAAAGGATGCAACAACCTTCGAAAGTCACATGATACCCGTCTACCTATTACAAAACAAAAATTTGAGAAAATTATTGATGGTATAGATAAATGTATTGACAACAATTTCACAAAAACGTTACTTAAAGCAGTTTTTCTATTGGTCTTTAACACATTTTTGCGCTTAGGCGAAATATTAGTACGTTAACCTAAAGAGGCCGGTTCAGTTATCCAAAAACAGGATGTAACATGTAACTGGTGGCTCATGATACTAACAATGCATGTTTAAGTACAACCGTTTGTAGGGTACAGGTCAACATTTGGTTGCTGTACCCTTCTTACTATCGAGTTAGATATCTATTCACATTTTGTTTTTCATACATGTAGTATTATTTTGTTTTAATTATAAACATATGTTGTAATTTTTTATGTATAAGTTGTATTCACATCCAAATAATTTGAGCAGCAACTCTGGGTTTGGCATTTGCCCCCTATTTGATATTTCCATTTCACTCCTTATCAAAAGCGTGCTTTGGCCGTTTTTAGCGCCACCCCTTTTTGTCTTCGGAAATATTTTAGTTGAAAGGGAGTGCATAGGACATATAAATTGTATTATGCAATGTGAAAAATTATTAAAATGATAATGTTATGTAATAATGTATCATGTAACATCATGCACTCCTTGTTTTCATATAAATGTAAATATTTGTTGTTTTCGTCATTTGAATAAATGACATTAACTGGAGATATGCTTTAGTATTTTATTTCTCCCTTGCCAAAAACATAGCAGAGTTGTTGCTGTTACAGTACGAAGTGGTATTGTTGCATCTCCCATGTCTAGGACCCCTATATGTAATGGATACATATCAGGAATACGAGGACCAACATAAAACATATTGGTTACAATGTGTTGTAATTATTAAAGAGACCAAAAATAAGAAGGAAAAATGTAATCGTAGAAACAACCTTTTCCTAATATGAGACAGGCAACCTGTTTGAAGGACGAAGTCCTAAAATTTCAATAATACGATGATCCGTACACGTTAGCCTTACCGCCACCGGACGCAATACGTCACTACATGGTTATTAGCGCCATATTGGATAGGGGGCAGGTTGCGTGGTAACCACAATTGTTTACTTCCGGAATATTTCGCAGCGGCAATTTTGACAACCATTGAGACAACGAAGCAAATCATCGATTTTAAGACATATCTACAAGGAAATAGCATAAGAAGACGCTGTATTGAAGGTATATGACTTGTTAACATTCTTTACTTCCAGTGATCAATATTTTCGATAGAAAAAACCATTGAAAAGGGGGGCGTGACAAATCACTGTTTTTCATGATAACGTGGGTGAAACACGATTTTTGACATATCAAAATGTCGGAATGTTTTAAATTATTACTGATAAGACAAACCTAATTATTTGATAACATTTCCCACACAAGTCTTGTATTCTGCCCAAAATATTCGTGTGTGTGTTATGGAAATATTCAAGGATATTCACAACAAGGTAAGCCAAATGCAAAGAAAAAAAACATAGCTATCTCATTAGTAGAACAAGAGAGATTTCTTTAGGATAAGGGAAATCCAGCCCAAGCTTGTTCTACTCTTTCTTCTATTGGGGTGGTGTTCATGGTCTTAAATAAACCCCCAGAAAATGTGCATGTAAGCCACAGATGCATGTATGTCCCTCTCATATCAGAGATAACGTTAGAAAATTTTCTATTTGGTTATCTAAAAGATCAGGGGGTCAATTAATGCATTTATTTACCAAATTAATGGGGCAATGACCCATCAAAAGAAGAGATGATGATAATAACTATGGGTCATTTTACAATCCCTTCCAAAGTAATCCCTGCATATGAGTATCATTTCTATACCATATCTACTTTCAGTTGGAGTAACCCCCCCCCCCCTTCCCCCTAAAAAAAAATCCCAGGTACATGTATTGGTCATCATAGTTTATGTACACCTTTCATATTCATCTTTTTCACCCTATGGAAAGTGTGACTCGGATCAAAGTTCTTTTCATCATAAATCTCTAGAGCAATACATGTAATTATTATACCTCATTGATATAAGAGTGTCTATGATTAGTTAAAAAACGCTGCATGTCACATGTCGGGAAGACAAAACTTCATGTATCCCTAGACTGCATGCTGCGGGGAAACATATCCATTATCCCTCTGCCGCGTGCTCCCATGGCGAGCATTCATTTTTTACAGAACGCAACTATTAGTATTGCATAGCTTGTAACGTAATGTATACTGTGACGTCAGTGATTAATGACGTTTTAAACAAAGCCTATAAAACAGCCGTTGCAATGTAACCATCAACATAAAACAACTACACAAATTGATTAAAATGTTAAATTAGTTTAAAAAAATGTTTTGTTGTGTGTGTAATTTCGGTATAATAAAAATTTATGGCCCTTGTTGTAGGGTTGTATGAAGGTTTGTTTTCCCTCAGAAGTCATAATTCTCTCTGGCTTTGCCCTCGAGAAATATGACTTCTTCAGGTAAACAAACCTTCATATCTCCCTACGACAAGGTCCATAAATGTATAATATCATATTCAAGGCAAATCGACACATGTAATTTTATCCGTATTCATCTGGAAAAAAATATATAGAATTTACTACATTTGGCTACTCTTTCCATATTGGTAAACCTTATTTTGTTTTTCAGGTTCCATGGAGGACAATGCATATGAGGAATTTGCTTCCAATACCATTGGCAATTTGAAAGACTTCTTGTCAGCCAGAGGATTGTCATATACTTGTAGCAAACAACAACTGGTATCCAGATGTTTCGTCGCATGGGAATCCAAAACACCACTTAAGTTTACAGAACAACAACAACTAAGCAGACTTCAGACAGAATATGACACCAGGTTAAAAGAGACAAACATAGATGACCCTAGATCATTCAAGGATGAAGTTTGGAGTTCTGATGTTAAGAACTGGCCAAAAGTAGACCTCGGTCAGATATTTTCCTTTGTTCTATCTAGGAAGGAACAGGATATGGACTTTGTGGGGCATTACAAAACTCAGAAAGCATATTCGTACTACCAGTCTGGTTTTCTTGATACCATTTATTTTACATCACTAAATGGTACAAAAATAGTGAAGTCACGTGTGTCGCCCTCACAGAGTATCAGAAATGAAGCACATGATGTCTGGATTGCTCTGAACAAGAGACATGAAATTGTAGTTTCATGGTGTAGTTGTATTGCAGGCCTGGCTCAAACCTGCAACCATGTTATTGCATTGCTGTACAAAGTGGAATATGCGACAAATATGGGATACAAAGATCCTGTTTGTACCTCAATTCCTTGTGGATGGAACACCTCAACAAAAAAAAAAATGTCCAGCCTTGCCGACTTTCTAACTTGAATCTACGAAAAGACAACCGTAGTAAAATATCAGGTATTACCACATACTTACAAATAATATAATCATACAAAAGTTCAGGACCACTGATTTTAAAAGTCATACAATTGTTTGTTTCAATTTAAAACTACATCTGAATCTAGATTATGAACAATGTTACTTTTTCATGCAATTTAAATTCAAAATTATAAGGTTTTTTCAAATTTCCATAAGGGTTCCCCAATATCAAATTAAGTGGTCCTAAACTTTTACACTTGCATAAAGGACATTCAGCAACCAACAATCAATCAATAAATCAATCATAAAGGACATTCTGAAATTACATACATGATGTCTTCACTTGATATGAACTTTTGACACCTTCACAATAATTTGATGTTTTACCAGTGTATGGGAGATAACTCTCGTTCATTTTCTTGTACTTACAAAAAAAAGAGGACGAAGATCTGAAGTGAATATTTAATGTAACATTAAGATTTATCATTAACAAACAACATACATAGCACATACCAATATAATGATATACCAGAAATCTATCATATGCTAATACATTAATTGATTATTTTGAATCAAATATATACACCTATTATCTATTAAAACAGTAATGTCAGTATGAGTATATCTGTTTTAACATTTTGGTATACCTTTTAACTCTGTATATTTGCTTTTCAGGAGCCACTATTGAAGCAGCAGATGTAAATTTTGACTTCAAGCTGAGGTATGACCCCAGAAGAGAAGACCATAAATCTGTCTCAGATGCAGATATTTCAAATTTATATTCATCTCTACATAAAGTAAAGCGAAAAGCTGTCCTCTTTACTGGTTTTCCAACATCTAAATCTACCAATACAAGCTGTCCGAAATCAGTAGTTGATGCAGGGGAATTTTTTAAGGAAAATGGTGATTCTGATAGAATCAGTTTTATTGATAATTTAGTTCTTACCAATGACCAATCTATTGTTATTGAACAATGCACACGAGGACAAAGCAACAATGAAGTTTGGGTAGAACAGCGTAAAGGTAGATTGACTGCTTCAATACTACACGAAGTAAGCAATAAAATGGAAGATATTGTAAAAAATAAAATTACAAAAACAACACCCTTGGGAGCCACAGTTTTGGGTGAATCTCAGAGTATTGACCATGTACCAGCTATTAAATATGGTCGTGCGAACGAAAACACTGCTAGAAACTTGTTTTTCGCCATGGAGTCTCAAAAACACAGAAATTTAAAAGTGGAGCAGTGTGGCCTATTTGTAAAATCTGATCGCCCTTACATCGCAGGTAGTCCTGATGGAATAGTTTCATGCAATTGCTGTCCTAAACCTGTATTAGAAATAAAGTGTCCATTTACATTAGCGGACAAGTCAGTTAAAGATGGATGGAAAAATTTGGATTATTTAAATATGAATGACAATCAAATCTTAGAACTTAACCGGAAACACCCATATTATACGCAATTGCAAGGGCAAATGGCAGTGATAGGTCTAAAAATGGGACATTTCTTTGTATGGTCTCCAAAAGGGTCATTACAAACCATTGTCAACTTTGATCCAATGTTTTGGGTTCATTTGCAGGAAAAACTTTCAACCTTTTTCAATGCATACATTGTTCCCTATTTGCTAAGTGCAAAACAACTGTCCAAAGTGTGAGAAAGTATGCTGTGAACCAGATGAAATCAATAACCCGCTAGAAAACAGTGTCTTGTGTGACTGTTGTGACTTGTGGTACCACTGGAAGTGTGTTGGAATTAGGGGTAGCCCCTCCGACGATGCATGGGTTTGTGCTGACTGTCTTATGAATGCTGTTGATTTGTAAATTACAACTGAAATTACATGATGTAGATGAGGCAACACAAATGTGATTTTTACTTCTCATGATTATTTTTAGCTGCGAAACCGTAGACCTTTATGGTCCTTTTTTTTTGGCGAACCATAGTTTATATAAGTCCGCCAAAAAAAAAAAGGACCATAAAGGGCTACGGTTCCGCAACTAGGCTATTTTAAGAAATTAGATTTTTCATTAAATTAATAGTCCTTATAAATTTCTTCAGAATATTAGTATTGGGAAATATACATAAGTTCTCTCTAAAAAATAAGGATTGTGTTGCCTTATCATTAAATTTATCAATAGCTTATTAAACTGTTGTTATTTAAAATATATATTCTAGCTCTACATCTAAAATTGCATGCAAGACTTCCTTCAGGGTCATTACGGTTTTCACAGTTTTCCGGTTGTTGACTGATTTTGTCTGTTTATATCATTATGAGTTTTGACTTTCCCTTTATAAGATTGTTCGGAGTTCGGTAATTTTGTTATTACCTTTATAAGTAAAAGTGAGAAAATAGTGTTTCTATTTGTCATGCTTGTATGGCATAGTTTTTGTAAAAAGGTTAATAATTGAATGATCCAGAATGTTATCCTCTTTAGCTATTTCTAATAGTGACACTTTCTGAAAATATAATTGATATGTGTATTATTTATAGGAAGTCAGGAAGCACAGACAAAGATGAGCATTATACATTGTCAATATGACAACACAGAAATGAACAACAACATTTTACTAATTTAAATTAATCAGTCTTTTCAGATAATCAAATTTTGTTGCTATAATTTGCTATTTTGAAAGTAAATACAACATGTAATGATGTATGGCATAAATAACTTTTTTGTTGTTCATTTTTTGCAGTATTTGGTAATTAAATGATTTATTGCTCTTTCAGTATGAATCTGTATCAATATTAATAAAGTAACATTTTTCCAAAACTTTTGATAAATACATATCAAACTCGAGAATATTTTGATAGATTTTGGATAATACCTAATAAATTAATTTTAGAGTCACATGTCATTTTATACGTGTTTTGATTGGTTTAAAAATTTGAGTGCAATTTTGTATGTACTGAATCTGAAAATAGACGTCGTTCCCAAGGCGTAGCATGCCGTTGTCATCAGGCGATTTTCTTTAAATGAGGCACCTTTGGGGTTATTTAAATTTATTTCCGATTATTTGCCTTATTTTGAAAAAAAATAAATATATTTTTCAATATCATAGCAAAAAAGTTTGAATTAATTTATAAGGAGTGATCGAAATTATTTGTTCGGTTCATTTGAAATAAGCTCAATCAGGTTGTACATACCCTTGTGTAACCCGCTATGCAGGTTTACACGGTGTGTACAACCTGATTGAGGTTATTTCTTCATGAACCGAACAAAAAATGTGATCAATCCTTAATTATATTATAATCATTTAATTACCATTTTTAATATCAACTTGTGAATTTTAGTATACAAATATACCAGTACTAAGCAATAAAATTGTTTCATTGAACAAAAGCTTCTTTTCTGAACCATTAATAAAAAGGAACAAATTACAACAAATTTTTATAATACCATACAAATTTTCTTCCTTTTTTGAAAAATTACTATATGTTGGAGGCTTATGAATCTTAGGCAACAATTTAGCATAATGGGTCCAACAGATTGCAAACAGAACAACATACAACTACAATATCGTCACACGCAGGCAAACAGGATATTGGAATTTCATTCTTCAGGAAACGAAATGTTTTTAACCGCCCTATTGCCTGCTCAACATATATCCTAACGTTGGCTATTTTAGAGGTTTCGGATACATCTCCTGATGACATAGCTAGATTCCCGCAAGTGCTCGGAGGAATAGCTAATCTAGCCTGCACCATCATTAAATCCTCCTTAACCTTAAACCCCCTGTCTGCCATAACTTGGTCATGCGGTTCTAACCGCGATACAAAGGCACAGTTGTTGAAGATAAATTTGTCAGATGCTCTCCCTCCGTAGCATGGCGATACATAAGAAAACATTCCATTCGGAGTTATTGCAACTAGGAATTTCAGAGTGCAATGATGTTTATAGTCTGACCAACACTGAGCCTGAGTGTCAAGGCTTGACGGGGTTTCAATAAAAACCTCTGTGCAATCAATAATGCAACGAACATGTGGATACAATTTTTTGAAGCACAGTGGAAGGTTTTCTTTAATGACATGTTTTGCAGGCCATACAATAAGATGGTTTAGCTCTAACCTCGTAAGTTTTATCCATGTTATTTAATTGGAACTTATAAGTGAGTCTGATATTTGGAAGCGGCATGCCAAGTCATGTACTAAAAGTCCTAACCTCAAACGCATCATGATCAACAATAATTCCAATTCAAGTTTCAGTTTTCTACCCGGACCTGGTTTAAAAAATAAGTTTGGATCATCGTCCATGGAATACCTCATTGGTGCCTCCTTCAAAGTTTGTCGTGGTCCTTTCCAATAATGCATTACATATGCCTTAGGGCTTAAATGATCAAATAAGGTCTTGTAAACATTTGTATTACTAAGGCCTGTATAAAATTGAACATCTGCATCTCTGGTTAATTGAATAGAGGCCGAAGAAAGAGAACAAGTTTGATCACATAAACCTGTTTCAGATTTTACAACTTTTTTTTTTCTTTCCACTATCTTCTGGTGTTCTTAATGTCTGACAACGTTTATGTGGTGATTGTTGTGTATTCATATCACTTTTTGTCAAAAAAAGTGTTGGGACATAACACCGAAAGGTACGTTCTCCATCCTCAAAATGATTGGAACATATTTTGATATAGGCACTTTCAATATAATTTTGTCGACCTTGTCGGATTTTGTCATGCCAAATTTTTCGCAGTTTTTGATCTTTCGGTAAACCATGAAACTGGAAGTTAGAAACATGTGATCTGACAAGAATTTTCTCGGGATATCGTCTGTCATTATTACAGACACCAATATTACATCTGTCACCACCACCCATTGTTAGTAGAGTTAATATGCTAGGCTACATGAGTATACAGTTACTAAGCTAGCTGGCATGCAAAGTTAAGCAGTGGAAGAAATCAGAAGCATGATAGGTATGTTACAAAGCAGGTACATGTATATAAACATCAAAGCTGAACTGTTCTACCTGAAAGTACAAACATACTTTTAATAACTTTCAGTTCATAGAACAGTTTATTGTTAAGGGACCGACCATTTTACTAAGGGAGGTTAGGTTTTTCAAGATTATAAATATTTGTGTAAAGAAAAAAATATTTTGGCAAGGAAAGTGAAAGAACAAATATTCTGATTCAAGGATTTTGTCCATACAAATAATGGTAAATTTTGAAAAAAATATTATCTTTTATTAGCTCAAGAATAAAACCATAGCTCTCTGCAAGTGACAAAGTTTACCAGTTGCTTGCCCATGGTTGGTGGTTCTCTGCAGGTACTCTTTTTCCACCAATAAAACTGGTTGCCATGATATAGCTGAAATATTGCTGAAAGTGGCATTAAACACAGACATAGATTCTTTCCAAAAAATTGGACATCTGCTTCGCCCAAAACTAAAAAAAGTTTTGTTTATGTCGAGTGTTTTGATAGCATTCAATCATGTTGTTTATTTTGTATTGGCTCAAGTTTTTTTTAATGTTGTTTGTATTCAACTAATTTAAGTGTTTCTGATGTCATTTTCATTTCTTCATGTTTAATGACAGTAAGTTTTTCTTACTTGGAGTGGGAAATAAGAACACAACAGGTACTGTCAAATTAGAGTTCACAAGAAAAAAATTCCCATTACTTTCTATGTTAAACCAACATTTTTCAAAAAATTATTCTGAAGTCATTTGTGGTTCGATTTTAATAAAACTAAATATCATTAGACTGAGAAATGTCTGTAATTGTATGTCATAATTTGAAATAATTTTAAGATACCCCATTTACAAATTATGGTGAGTTGAAGTGAACTCAACTTTTTCGGTAAAAATACCCTGTATATACAACTAAATATTATTCAACACAAATTACATTTGTGTTTAACTTATATTTCAGCTTAGGATGATAGTACAATTATTTCATTAAACTGCAAACATTTCTAAATCTAATAAAATAAGTTTCATCAAAATCGGACTACCAATGGCTTCAGAATATTATTTTGAAAAATGTTGGTTTGACAGATAACTGTAGCAAGATACGTTTTCTAAGACAAGAGAACACCAAAAATTGAGATAAAAGGCTTACATCGTGAATAAATATGTATCTGTCAACCCATTTGCAGTTAAAATAAAGATTTGTGACGAAATAGAATCGATATTTCACATTTTACATTCTTCAAATTGCACCTTCATCAAATCGGCGCCATATTGTTTACGTTCTGATTTTTGCCCCCTATCCAAGATGGCGCCAATAACCGTAAAGTCACGTATTACGAACAATTTCGATGATATTGACCGTGGCATTTGATAATAATTTATAAATTTGACCAAATAGATGAAGCTGATTGCATGTTCATATTTCAGATTAAACACCAATATTCCTTTTGAATCATAGCCCATATATTATTCAATGCATTGTTACGGGTTTTAACTTGGAACAGATTTTCATGACCCCGTTCTAGTCACTCTGTGACCTAGATCCAGACACAATTTCGAACATCATAATAACCTTTCTAGTGTAAATTATTTAATGACAACTGTTAAAATTGAAAGAGCATTCATTCATTTACGTTCACATATCTACAAAATGTATTTGTATATAATACACATGACATAAAAACCTTTCCTTTATTCATACCATAAATGTGTGCCAGTTTGCAATCGGAATTCCTTGGACTCTTCAATGAATAAGGTACATCACGGATTTTGACATAGATCAAGGTAAGGAAAATGTATTATATTGACTGTTTTTGTTTTAATTTCAATGTGTTCTACATATGCATAGAACCAGGAGATCATATTCTTTCCAATTACAGGCATAAGATAACAAAATATGCGAACCTCAATGAATTTTAGCGATAGATTCCAAGTGCAATTGTCGATCGTTTTCTCTTTACAAATATGAAAACCCGTCGTCTGCAACATTCAACAACCATGATAATGAATATTTTTCTCCCAAAACACGAGTAATTTAGCGGGGTATCTTTTTATTTCGATCGTAATTGCGTCCGGTGAGGCTATTATCTTTTATTTTGAATGAATTGCGTAGCCGATTTGTTATGGCGTTCATTTTACCTACGCCGCTCTTCCATCGGTAAACTGACGAGTTCTGTCCCCTGGCTCGTATCTCGGCTAGATTGAGACAGATTGAGTCTGTCTATTCCATCGGGAGTTTCGTAGAAAGAGATATTTTTATTAGAATTTTAATAAAAGTTTATTTCGATTTTGCATAAAGTAAATAATCAAAGAATTGGGAATTTTTCATTGAAATAGATTTCTTTTGCGTTTTTAAATTATCAATTGATCTATTTTTGAGACTTCCGGTGAGCAGATTTTTGGCTATCAATATAGAAGGAAAACTCGGAGAGCTCACCGTTAGAAGGACTTCGTCCTTTATTAATGAGATATGTATTATTTACCACACAGTAATTTAACCATCTACTGATCATGCCCCGTCTTATTTAAGTGGTCCTGTGTTAAATACCAGGTATCTTCTATAATCTATAACGATTTTTTTAAAATAAATATTACATACACACATTACGTATTACACTGACAACAATACAATTATGTTGTGACAGGTAAAATGAAGATATAAAGATAGGTGGAATGAATTATATAAACACCATTTTCTAATATATGCAAGATAGCAGATTTTCTTGAATATTAAAATTTAAACCAAAATAGAATGGACAAGGTACAAATATATCGAAAATATTTTTACTTAGTTTTATTTAGGGGGTTAGGGTTAGGGTTATGCTGATAAACGCCACTTTCAGCAATAGTTCAGTTATATCGTGGAGGTCAGTTTTACTGGTAGAGGAAACTGGAGAATCCGGAAAAAACCACCGACCTATCGCAAGTCACTAACAAACTATACCACATAATGTTCTATTAAGTACACTTCGCCATGCGCGGGATTCGAACTCGTATCTTCAGTGGTGATAGGCCCTGACTTATATTTATTTATTTTGTTTTCATATTTTTTATCCATATGTCTTCACTGTCGTCAAAGAGCTCCGGTCGAAAATGTTCCGTCCGCTTCCGGTACAAGTCACTTAGGCATGATTGACATACAGGCGACGAGCAAAAGTAATTATTATGATCATATAGCATTATTATATCTTGATTCCAGAAGATGTCATTATCGGTCGATTATTTTTGTTTATTTGTACCTATATGTTTCTGTGGTTAACTTCATCGATTACTCAGATATGGATAAAATGATGGACATAAAGAATGACAAATGCTAATAATGAGCTTGAAATCATCAAATACGTTTTTATTAATAAATTATATTCACAAATTATTTTGTATGCAGACAATTACATTCTGTTTAAGTTTCCAATGGCGCCTCTTCGAGATGTATCAATTTAGTTTAGTTCTACGTTTCCGATTAAATTCCCGGATTAGAACATACTATATTAAAAAGAATAACAGTATCAAATCAGACGGGGTAATATCCAGCATGTCATTAAATCAGGTATGATTTATCACCATTATATTTTTAATGATATAAACTTCAAACTAAGAAAAGGTTGAAGAAAGCAAGGTGGGAATCAGCAACTGTAAGTAGACGGACAAAATGCATGACAAGCAGTGGTCGACAAAACAATGCATATCAAAATTATGATGAAACTACACTAACACAAATAAAAAACGGATATGAAGTCATATGCTTCGGATGAGTAGGTCGTTGTTTTAACAGAGGAATCGAACATCGTTTTAGGCGGAAATCGTAACGGACATTACAACACGGAACTCGGAACGTAAAGACACATAATAGGACAACACAACAAATCTAAAAGATAAGCAACAGAAACCCCACCAAAATCCCGGGGATGAACTCGAAGGGTAAGCAGTTCCTGCTTCTTAGAAGACACCCGCCCTGCTACTCATATATACAGTCAAGTCCGGTAAATGTCTTGGCAGTGATAGAGGAAAGAAAACACCTACATAAAAAGTAAAAGATCCATTGTCATTTGAGATATGGATATTTTGTAACATAGAGTTTATAATAGCAATATAACTGAATGATCTTATAGATATTAAATTTCAATTGTATTCTGCAATCCCTCCATAAATGATTGCAATTTAAAATGAATGGGACTCTAAAGGACATGGTGGGATTCGAAAGATTTCCGGGAATCTGAAAATATTCGATGATCCAAACAAGGAAAATCTAAGAAGGAAAGAAATAAAAAATACAAAAAGACAAACAATGATGGACTGTTAAGAAATCAAAAAATATGTGCAACTCGAACCATATTAGTTATTTATAGCAATACTAATTGCATACATTCACTAAGATTACTATCCAAGGTATGGCTGGTTTTATATTCCGCTAATATCGGAAAAACATATGTCGTAATATTCTATTGCATTGACCGGTCACACAATGTCATATATTCAGGACATTAAACGTTTCCTCTAAATGAATTTATTGGTAGGGATATGTTTTTTGTTTCATCTCCGTTAGGGGTTCCTCTTATATAAGGTTTAGGCTAATGGTTTTTAGCACCACGTTTTAGAAACTAGAATAACCCACGAAAGCCACCGACCTGGCACAAGTCACTGACAAACTTGATCACATACTGTTATATTGAGCACACATCGCCTGAGGTGGATTCGAACTCACAACGTTAGTGTTTATAGGCACTTATTGCATAGGTGTTTGTAAATTCAACTATCATATGATCACCACCACAACGACCCCTCTCTTATATAAGTAAATTTTGCTACATAGTTAGAAAATTCGTACGAAAGCATATGCTAATACTCCTACATATACATGTACATATATACATGTATTTATAACACTGACTATGGATATTCAAAGGCATTTTGTAAAATATGACTTGGCTAATCTGCTTCAAAATATTCACAATACCGCTTTTTATAAAATAATGATGAAAAGTAGAGCTTTTATATTTTCAGATGATCAATATGGGTTTTACGATTTTGCTGTGTTTGGTAGAGCTGTTTTATGGTTTGTATTATGTTATTCACATGACAGATTTATCAAAATCCATGTACTTCAGAAATAGTTTGAATATATCAAAGGGGTAATCACAAGTGGAAATTCGAAGAAGGACAAACAACACAATGACCAAAAGAAAAAAAAGAACAAACAAACACTACACAGAGAACAAAAGATTGAGCCAGATGAACCCCACTAATAATCGGGATGATAAACAGTTTCTGCTACATATGTGTATAGCATTAATATACAGGATGGTAAAGAACCACATAAATGTATATTAAATAAATGAAGTCTATTTAAAGAAATGTATTTTAATTTCTAAATGTCTTCATTTGATTACTTAACATCTTTATGTTTTTTTGGAGACAATAGCAAAATGGCAGCTGTCAAGTGTACATAAGGGTAATAACAAAATTACCGAACTCCGAACAATCTTACAAAGGGAAAGTCAAAACTCATAAGTATATAAACAGACAAAATCAGTTAACAACCGGAAAACTGTGATGATCCTGACTTGGTACAGGCATTTCTAAAGAAATGGTGGGTTGAATCAGATTTTAAAGCGCCAAACCTCCCCGTTTCATTACGGCTCAAAGTTTCCGGCTGTCACTATAACAGTATTTATAACAATACTTGAACAAAACAGGTAAAACAGTTGTCAAAAGCAGCACCAAACTCCGTGAAGTAAGTGTCAAAGATAATTTTACGTCACACATTGATAACAAAAATATTTTTGACATTTTGTTGACACCCTATCTTTATACATTTTCACTATATGAAAACCCATCGTTTATAATCTTTTCTGCAGAGACGGAATATATTTCGATATCTGAAAGGGAAATGTAAGATGTACAGGAGGTAATCAGAAGCTGTAAACTGAAAGCTGTCAGATGCACAGAGCTTTTTGTTAGAATTTTCCCCACAAAATAATATTTGTCACCTCCTAAAAACAAGATATTTGCACCTACATTATCCATCAGCTTATGAAATGAGATTTAACTAATTCTTTTATACTGTCTTTTAATTCAGACTACGGACTTCTTTTGTACAGAAGAAGTCAAATGTTTCAATATTATTGCATGTGGAGATGGATATTCATATTTCTTTTCAAAATACACATATGAGCATTGTTGTATTTTTGAAGACTTTATTGTAGGCTTACTAGCGGACTCAGTCATGTTGCGTGATACCTTATATGCAAATATTGGTGAAACAGTAGTGCTACGTTGTCCATACACATCACATGATCTTCAATCACAGTGACGTGGCTCACCAAACTTAACAGTACTATCTTTTGGAAAGGAAATCAAGACTCCCTTGCGAAATTATGATCGATTAGAATTATACGATGACCATGACAACGGGGAATTAAATCTTAAAATTACGAATTTTACTAGAACTGATGAAGGTTATTATCGATGGATATCAAATGTGAATGGTATTGAACTACAATCAGACCTACAGGTTTACATCAGAAGTAAGTTGGCATAGAACATATTATTTAATATTTCATTTATTTTTTCTTTGCCATGAGATTCGGTAACAGTTTCATTCATGCTAAGTTCCATATATATCCTATCTAGCTTTGTTCCGATGAAACTAGTTTAACCCCGACAATACCTTTTATTGAAGTAACTGCACCAAGCCAGGAGAAGGAATGGTAATGTAGTCGATTTTTGTTATCTGTCTACGATTTTCAGAACAAATTTTGGAACCGCTCTGATGATGTGGTATTTCGGCTTTACAGTTCATTTCTCTATGCAATGTACATTTGCGTGGCTCTTTTTTATGACATTATGTTATTGAATAAGCATTTGGTATTGTGTAAGGTGACCTTATTGAAACACAATACTATTTTTTTGTAAATTCATGATTGATCAGCATGAAATCACTCGCAATGACACCGAATGAGCAGTTGCATATTACATTTATGTCGTCTTAGATTAAGAAGAAGAAGCAAAAACAAAACATACATATGTCCTTTTCCTTGTTTCACCTTTTCTACTACATGTATGACCCTAAAGTAATAATAATTTGATTTTGGTATTGAATGCAGAAAGCCCAAAAGAACATAGAAGTCCAAAATGAAACAGAGGCATAATACAAGCTACTGCTGGACATCCTATTACTATGAATTGCTCCGTTAATAGTGGGATACCTAAGGAAACCATAGTCTGGAAGTACAACAACACTATTGTAGCCATTGGAAGACCGGCTTTTTTTATCGTATACCTTCACCCCTACAAGAAAAGATCATTTAAAAAACTTGACGTGCAGCGCCAGCAACAGCAATTTCAGTCATGCAATTACTAAAACAATTCAGCTTAATGTCCAATGTAAGTTTATGTATAAATATGTTTATTTTTTCTCCATCGTATTTATTTTTTTCCTTTAAGAACATGAAATGCTTCAAGATATCCCATGGGGTAATCAGAAGCCGTAAATAGACAGGCCAGACAATGGAAAAATGAGAAAAGGACAAACAAATTATCTACAAGACGCTACACCGAAAACTAAAGATTGAGCAACAAAAGCCCCGCTAAAAATCAGAGGATACCACATGTGTTCCGGAAGGGCCAACAGAAAATGGAAAGACATTGTTCTGATCAATTAAATGTTGTCTGGAATACCCTATATTGAAACTCAGATCCATAATACGTTTGTATTGTACGTCTAACATGAGGAGAAGCAAAACTAGTTATGTCGTTTATAAGATCACACTGGTCGTATAATGAATCACAAGAAAAGTGTTTTTCCCACATAGAACGACATTACCATTATAGATATATAATGCTTGAAAGAAAGTCATTTATATACACTTTGATTATATATGAACATTTTAATCATCTTACATTTGACATAGGCATTGGACACATTGTCCGTTAATGTTATATTCTAGTCCAGTGAAAAGGAACACTGATAGTTAAAAAACAAGACATGTTTGGGCTCATAAAGCCAAATATGTTACATTTTTCATTTAAGTGCCTGTGCCATGCCAGAAAAGTGAGTCGTCATGAATTCGCGTGTTAAGTGTATATATGTTGCCTCTTTCTATATTTTTTCTATTGGATTTTGGAACTGTTCACACAATGTGATATTTTATTTTGTTTTTACTTAATCATTCATTTTCCAGTTGAGCTTGAGGGAAGAATTGAATCAACTGATATCATAGCCATGTCAGAAGGACAAACTTTGACACTAAATTGTAGCTTTGATTTTGGAATTGGCTTGTTGAATGTAAAATGGATACATAATGATTGCACAGTGATCAAAGGATTTGATACCATTGATTCCACCAGCAGTTATTTAACAATTCCAAACATTAACCACACATTTTCTGGCCCATGGGAGTGCAAAGTTCAAATTGGAGTTGGATTTGATTAGATATAGTTACATGGTAAAATATTTAATTAAGTTTGTAGTTATCATTAACAGGCGATGAGAAAAACTGATATATCTTTCGACTGGTAGTTTCTTTTTCTCTTGGTCACGATTTCAAATATTGAGCCACAATAATAATTTTTTGGAACTTTTCTGACCCTATCGTTTAAGTTAATGCATTCGGAATTCAGTGGTACGTCACTTCCGTCAACGAAGGGTACTCTACTAAAGAATTGGCAATAAATGTGTGAAAATCTTAAATTTCTTGAGAACTGAGCTATCGTATGCACAAAACAAAAAAAGGAGCAAAAAGATGTTTTTTTAGGAATGGATACATGTCCTAGTTTGAATGGCATAATGGAAATAAGGTGCATTAAATGTACTCGAAGCGAGCAGGTGTACGATTTTTAAACATGCGGAGTTGCATGTCTTGTGGATTATTAGTATCTATATAGGGTCAATGCATGCAAGTTGTTATTAGCATAATATTGTATGAATATTGACACGAACAAGTTAAAATAAGGAAAAAGAGATGAAATAATAAAGAAATAAAGAAATTTTATTGAAAATAAATTTGTAAACAGAAAGTTAGAAAAAGGGGGTGGTAAGTCCGTGCCACGAGCGCCTGTGTTCAGAAACAGTAGTTCCAAAAAGGACAGACATTGTAATGGCAAAAAGACAAAAAGACAAAACGATAACTTTTTCTCGCCATAAGATAGCTGGACAAAATGTTGACGTGGCGTTAACCAACAATCTCTTACTCAATCATTCATATTTCACAAATTAGAATTAAAACAAATGGCAATGTGATAAGCTAAAATTACAATGCAACGAAGGAAACAAGACAGAAACTTTATAATAGAGTGAAGAATACATTCAGGAATGCAATTCCGTGCTACAGTCTCAATTTAGTATAATTTTGAGTGGTCATATCGAGTGTAGGGATTCTTGACTCCATCTTCTTTCGGATAAACCAAATGCAATACAATTTGTATCTGCTGGCTCTCCATTACTTTGGACACATAGTTAAGCAGATGTTGATTGTCTTGAGATCAGGATATTGTGTCCGAGTTTGTCGCTATGTCTACATCTGGATTGTTGCCTCAGCAAGCCAGGACAATATAAACCAAGCTCAGTGTTTTGATTGAGTACAATTAAAGCAGCTCTCATCATTTTCGTCTCCACAACAGGATCATTTGTGTTCTGTATTTTAGTCACATACCATTAAAAAGCTATGAATCATTAATTCATTCATTCACAAATCTTCTATTTAAATGTTTGGTAAATGTTATATAAAATAATCAAAGTAAACTGAATTCGAAACGTCACAAATAACGAGCCGTACAGGCCGAAAATGTAGATGTGTCTTCGATGTCATATGTCTTAATAAAAACGCATTTAGCATGTATTAGCACTTTTCATCACCTCCTTCGTCAAGATTTAAATATATTATGCAATAATTACATCTCATTGCTAATAAAGGGATACGTGTCAAACTTATGTGTAACCGTACTCTAGATTAAAATTATACTGGTACTTTATTCAGATTTTGCAAACGGTCAGAAGCAGTAATATTATAACGCGTCTTGGACAGAGTACATACATGAACATGCTTGAACCGAGGTGTTGTTCCGCTGTTTACAGTATATATTCATCCCACCTGTTCCCACTTTGTAAAATTCATTAAAACAATATAAAATTTCAAGTGGGAATACTTTTAATTACTGTATGAATATTGTACAAACATTGAGAGCAGGGTGTATAAACACCAACACATTAACTTCAAGTAAGCTTTATTTGTGTCTTGAAATGCAAATGGAAGAGGATAGAGAACCAAAATATTATAATCTATAATTTTAATTATAATACAAAATAAAACAAGCATACATGGATAAATAATATCTCTATCAATCCAACAATACAGTCCTATTTCAGAGATTTACAGAAGTTATTATTTAATTTTCAAATTAATTGAAATAATAAACATTGATGGAAACGCTAAAGAACTATTTATTAGTTGGCTGTACATGTATAAGCATCAATGCAAAAAGAAATGAAGAAAATAAAAACTCTCTTAGCTTATATTTATTATATATTATTTTGGTTTTTTTTATGAAATACTTATGAATTGTATTTTTTAAGGTACAAATAACTGGAAAATAAATATTTTCTTTTTCGTTTTATGTATTTATTTTATAATTTATTCATATCTATATGTGAAAGAAAACTCATTTTAATTTCTGATTTGTTCTATTATATATATATATATATTTATTCTCATTAACCAGGTAATAATTAATTAGACACTGCTTACAAAACCACAAATTAATTGTAACAATATCCATTGCTATTTGTATGTGAGAATACCTGGAATAGATATAGGAAACTGATTAAATACCTCTATCCAACACAGAATAACTGTTTGTCAACGTTACGGGTCAGTGTGGGTTCAAATGATAGATAAATCAACAATACTTATACAAGTTAAGTATATATCATTATCAGGAAATTAACATGGTTAGTAGTTAAAAATGTATTTCTTATTTGTTGTTATCTGATACAACACTTTATAGCTAATACTTTGTAATGTTTTATCAGTCAGAAGTGACATTTTAAAAAATGTTTCTGGAAAGTTAAACATTCGATTAAACTTTTACATTCTTTCAATGAATAATTTAATTTTTGATATTTTTTAAAGTTTTATTATTTATTTAATATTTTGAGGTGTATTGTCTTAAGTTTACAAATGGTATATCGGTCTTCAAAATGGAACAAGAGACCGTCGTGGTCGTCATCATACGGCAGTTGGACTTATAACTACCTATGCAATCGATGCCTAGAATCACTAACGTTGTGATAAAGATTGTCAGTGACGTTCTGTAGGTCGATGGTTTTCTCAAGGTACTCCGGTTTCCTCCACCAATAAATCTGACTGCCACGATATAACTGAAATATTGTTGAAAGTGATCTTAAACACCATAACCCTTCCCCCTAAAAATTAAACGCGTTATTTTCTCTCATTTAATACAAACTTGTTCTACATTGTATATATCCATGTTTGACATATATATATATATATATATTAAACAGGCATATATACAATGTAGGACAAATCATTTAAATATTGATTACAATTGTACATTTAATTACAATCTCATGTAAATAGTAAATTCAATACACGATGTACTCAACTGCATAAATAAGACAAAAATAAAAACCATTCAAATATCCCGTTTCATTTTGAGTGACTGGGATTATTGTTTTTAACGCCACTGCCAATAGTATGTCAGTTATATCGTCGTGGTCAGTTTTATTGGCGGAGACAACCGGGGTACCTGGAGAAAACCACTAACCTGCCGCAAGTCGTTGACAAACTTTATCATATAATGTTGTATCGAGCATACCTCGCCTTAGCAGGATTCGAACTCACAACGTCAGTGATGATAGGTAGTAATAAATCCAGCCACCATATGATCATGATCACGACAGCCTTTTGTTTGTTCATTTTGACTACCTATAAACCATTTGTTTACTTGAAAGAATGTAAAAGTTTAATCGAAGGCTTACCTTTCCAGAAAGGTTTTCAAAAACACGTCGCTTCTGGCTTATAAAACATTAAAAAGCATAGCATATAATGTGTTGTAAGTAAATGTGTTATAAGAAAACAACAATTTGAAACTAAGAACAATAGTCATTTCCGACTAATGATACATGATTAGCTTGTATAAGTATTGTTGTTTTATCTATTATTTGACCTCAAAATAACAAAATCACTGACCCGTAACGTTGTCAAACTTGTTGTCCTATGTTAGTTAAATCCATTTATTACATAATTAGTTCAAATAAAGGCATTTCTGTATGACCAATATGACCGGAAGTAAACTGTCCATATTTTCACACCCCGGTAAAATAACCGGTTGTTGGATTACTACAAGATCATATGCATATCGAGGCCAATATTGGCCCATGCCAATATGGGCCTCGACTTCGTCTCAGGCCAATATGGGTGTCTTTTTTTCTAGATGTCGGAAGTATGTAATAAATAGTTTAATACCTGGGCTTTTCCATATTGGCCTGGTTATCATCCCTCGACCCATATTGGCCCTCGACTCCGTCTCGGTCCAATATGGGATTCTCGGAATGATAACCAGGCCAATACGGAAATGCCCATGTATTAATCTGTATATGTAATGGGTGTTTTCTATATATCTAGAGCGGTGTGATGCTATCCACAAATACTAAAAACAATAAAAGAAGCAAGACTGACAAAGTTGAAAATTAGATAACCGTAGGGTGATACCTTTGGTATCGCACTACACTTTGTCAAAATGTGTTCAAATTTTCACCTGAGTTATGATATTTCATTCCACCTGTATAAAAAACGTTATGATTACGTTACAAAAACAACACGAAAACCTAAAAAAAAAATGTTTAAGATAGGGATACAATCGATGTTTGCGTGTCTATTCGTGGGCATTGATATTGTACCACCCTTTTGCTCTTCTGTACAGCCTTCGGCTTTACCTCAGATTATAGATGAGTGTTTCGTATTGATACAATATCAAAACCAATAGGTAGACTCATACACAACTAATAATGGTCCGATGTTTTTCCCCCATCACAATATACGTCAAGTAATGTCTATTATTTTAAATAACGGGAAAATACATGATATGGGCAAAATTGTATTATGCGATATATTTCAAATTTGGATGTATTATGAGTGTCGGGTCTTTTGCATGGCTGTTTAGTTTGGTGAGTCTTTAGCAATTAATGTGAAATCGTTTTCAAACACCATATATGCAATTTTTACATACCCCCCATCCCCCCCCCCCCCCCCCCCCCGTTGGTAAAAATGTTGGCTGTTGATTTGCTATGTGCCTTTAACAATAAAACCCATTAACCCGCCTTGTAGATACGCTACGTCACGGGTTTTTTTAACATGTACGTGTAAAAATGGTGAATGTCAAAAGACTTTGCATGCTAAAATCATTTCGCATGAACTCGTGATTTGTTTACCCTACCATTATCCATGTAATTTTCAAATAAGCAGCAAGTTTAACATTTTAGGAATTGTACCACACAACGGTTAATAAAGGTAATAACAAAATTTCCGAACTCCGAACAATCTTACAAAGGGAAAGTCAAAACTCATAATTATATAAACAGACAAAATCAGTCAACAACCGGAAAACTGTGAAAACCGTAATGACCCTGACTTGGTACAGGCATTTCTAAAGAAATGGTGGGTTGAATCAGATTTTAAGGCGCCAAACCTCCCGCTCTCATTACGGCTCAAAGGTTCCGCCTGTCACTGTAACAGTATTTAAATACAGGAACAAGTGTGGGTCGTACTAATATCATGTACCAAACTCTCGATTTGCAATTGATAAAGATAGTGTGTACTTGAGGGGCAAAATATAGCGATATTTATTTAATTTGTACTTTTCAAGTGTTTTAGTTCGTGTATATTTAATAATTTGCACGTTAGTTTTCTAATGGGCGGGACCAAGTATCTAGATATGAATAAATCATAGGCAATTTACTGAAATAAAAAAGGAACAAAACGTCTTATGTTGAGTTCTTTCAAACCATAGAATAATTATATTGTCCTGAATTAATTTGAGACAAACAAATAGTTGCTTTCTTTCTTTATTTCTCTACAATTTCGCTAAAGTATATTTTAATGACATTTTGTGGTTTCTTTCAAATAGAGGATTAAGTGTTTCATTTTTGCACAAGTTCTATTTGTTGACGTAATATTTCAAAGCGTTGTACGTTATCTGTAAACGACTCAATGTAAGTTCTTGGTTATTTATAGCGCATTAATTATAATTTATAGGAATATTGATTTAATATCATCTAATATATCATACATTGTAGATGTACTTAGTAACATGTATAATGTCGCTGTATATTCCAATTTACTCTTCCCCGAAACAAAAAAGATAAACATTCAATCTGTATATAAAGGGCACTCAAGAGAATCTGAAGATGTACCCCTTATGAGCAGTTGCCCTTTATATACAGGTTAAAATTATATGCACTATTCATCAATGACAGTGATTGTAAAAAGGATTTCCCCCCACTTATTGGTGAACTATTTTGCGGAGGTAAATATTAAAAAAGATCAAAATCATTTTTAAGAGAGAATTGATTTGAAATGAATGATTTATTTTCATCTTTATTGATATTTACAATAATTAAAACAAATTTAAGTACATTGTTTTACTGTTTCTAAATTTTACAAAAATCTTTTAAAATGAGCGTTGACTGAGGTGTGTGGATCGTAGAGGGAACGACAACTCTGGATAGAGAATGCATTTATCCATGATACTGATAGATTCATGTGGTTAGTATTAATCAAAATTGTTAGAATATATTTAATTTTGCACTCGCCAAGAAAAAAAGATTGTTTTGATGCGTTAAACTACAATATTTATATTCAAATCCAGTCTGCATAATAACAAAAAAGGGAGACCATATAGTTCAAAATATATTCCTAAGTCATAGTCAATGAAAGGACAATATGTAAATCGTTCGTTTATATTTTACTTTCATCATTTTGTTTATTTGATGTCCTTTAATAATGTGGAAGAACAGTTTATATTGATATCATTGCATGGCTGTCCTCCTGTCCTGTGGCACTTGTAGCACCCCCTTGGCCTGGTTGATTGAATTGATTGACAGGTTTCTCAAATGTGCTTGCATCTCCCCTCCAAAATAGGATTTTTTTTAATTTTCCGTGTTTACCAAGGTAAATCATTCCTATAACAAGAATTGCAAAGAGCAGTACTCCCTCACTGATATAAATGATAAAGCTGACGCTATGCTCTGGTGATTCCTCTCTTGTTTCTGCAAGACAGTAAATCATAGCATAATTTTATTGATAATGTTAAGTACTGCGTTGGATTTTGCATATCAAAGATACCAAAGGGGTAATCAGAATCCGTAAATCGAAGAAGAACAGACAACACAAATGCCAAAAGAAAAAGGACAAAAGGACAAACAACGATCTACAAAACATACACATAAAACGAAAGATCGAGAAACATGAACGCCACAAAAAACTGGGGGTGAACTCAGGTGCTTCGGAAGGGTAATTCGAGGCAAACATTCATGGTTCGATGCATTGACTCGGAATACATTTTATTTCATCATATTTTGAAAACTATGAAAATTGAAATATGATACTAACATGGTTACTACTGTGCGTGTGTTAAATGTACAATCATGATTACTACTTTGTGTGTTAAATGTACAATCATGATTACTGCTTTGTGTGTTAAGTGTACAATTATGATTACTACTTTGTGTGTTCAATGTACAATCTACACTTGGTCCAGTCCAAGGGCTCTTGTAACACGGTATGCAATGTATATTTAATTTAATTCACCTTAGTTATAAGTAAGCGCTATGATGCACGTGCATCTAACCATACAATATTTTTTTATATATATTTTAGAATTTTCTTGCTTAAAGATTGTATCTGATAGGCAAACCAATTTAAATATTTCTGTAAGAAAGCTTCAATAGTGATGGTCAATAATTCCACCATTATCAACAAAAAGACTAATCACCTCCCACCTCAAATCATTGAAAAATAGAGATGATTTAAAGTTTCCCATTGTGAACTTTCCATTTGTATGTATTAACTTTCTCTCAGCACCTGCATGTATGAAATACTAAGGTGACACGATATTCCGGAGCCTGTTTTCTTCCAAGATTTCTTTTTAGAGGGTATCTACAGAGCCAACGGTTCCTTGTGATCACTTCGAAATGTTTACGATCGCCATTATGACCCTGTTAACTGTCACGAATGAGCACGTATATGTTCTGCTGCTCGTAGTCAAATCATGTCCTTCCTCGTTCATCATATATTAGCGGATACGAATCACCTGAGTGTTGGCATGAGTAACACGACGGACGGGTGCAACTAGTTGAGCAGTTGCTGTTTACCTTATTCTCTAATTTTGTTTTAAAGGATCTAGTGTTGCTCATTTTGTTTTATTTTTTCTATGCTTTGTTTTCCATGACAATAGCTTGTGTTTTCGTCTTTTCTCTTTTCACCATTATATTTGCTGTCTTTCTTCGAATTTATTTTTTTTAATTAAAGGTACTCAATACAACATTATGTGATAAAGTTTGTTTGTGACTTGGGGCAGGTCGGTGGTTTTCTCCGAGTACTCCGGTTTCCTCCACAAATAAAATTGACCGCCACGAAATAACTGACATACTGTTGAAAGTGGCGTTCAACACCATAATCATGACTATGCATATACCACTTACTTGTGCATCTATTGAATGATTCCTGGTGAATTGGTATTTCTGTCTTTCCAACAACACACGTAACAATTAGTTGCCCGCTGCATACATCAAAATAGTGTTCTATCCTCTCTACAACCATGTAGAATATCCCATTAACACTTGTCTTTGTCGTTATCCGTCGAGAAATTATATTATCCTGGAAAATAACAATAATCTTTTTTTGCAATAATGCAATGTCTCTAAATACAAACACAAGACTTAATGATTAATGATTATTATCGAGCAATACAGTAATTGCCGAAGGTAAGATAGCTCGGGATTGAATTTTCATCGTTCATCGGTCACGTGCGAAATTAATGATATTCAGAATGGAAGATTAGCTCTACGTTTTATCACATAGATTTTCCACTTTTGATTGAGCTAATAAAACGTTTTATAAAGGAACTGTTTTTTCGTTGTCGGACTCTAAATGAATTATGCGACGTTTTGTGACGTGCATATTTTATTTTGCTGAGTGAAATTCCGGATTTATATCACTTGGATATCTGAGTATATTAAGGGCACCCGTGTAGTAAATTACAAATAGGTATACCTGTGGTACGTGTACATTTCTTTTAATCGGGTATACTTGTCAGCCAAGTTGTCCCCTAGCAATGTCAGCAAACTTTATTCAGGTGAAGATTACATGCAGTCTCAGTTCTTGTTCGTGTAATTGTGATATTATATAGTTTTTGCCATTGTCAATTATCATGTGTTACCTCTGATATGATCTACAACTAGTTGAAGGCAGTCAGTATTTGGTAAAAGTAGGACACGCGAAGATTTATTTTTTTTATTTTTGCACAGCTGAAACAATTCCAAGTTAACAGCGGAACGTAAACATAATTCAGGTCATTTTCAATTTTTTTGATTTTTTCATAGTCGTTCGATATCTTCTTGATAACATATATTGATGCAAGTTGTATTGCTGATATATAGCAGGAAGACAAACATGTGGTACACAATCTATTTTATTAAGAAAACTAAAATAATATTAATTGTAAATGGAATTATATTGTATGTTACTTTATAATATTGTAACCCAATAACTTGAAACCTTATGTAATATAATTTATCAGGCAGAATAAGACAATAAAGAAATTTAAAAAAAAACAAAAACACATGACGTTTATGAACATTCTGAAATACTTTCCAATATAAAACTGGATTACGATATAGACAATTTAATTTGTAATAATTTAATTGAAGAATATATGATGAAAGCCACTGGGGCTCGCTATTATATTTTCACATCACCAGGTATGTATTAAAAAGAAGAAGGGGTGACACTTTTTAGGGGACCAAAAGTGAAAGTAGAGTTTCGGCACCTGCTTGCCCTTTAAAAACGGTTTAGTCTTTGTTCAGCCCATAAAATTAATGCAAATATCGATGTTTTTTGCTGAATGACTGGTTTACAGTGGAATAACACTCGTTTTTAAATTCCAAGCGGTTTGAACAACTTCTTATTATACTCAATTCCGGTTTATATCAAGGTGAGTTTTCATTGGACGAAGGATTTAAACTGGCATTTTGCGTGAAATTATGTATTCATCTTGTCAAAAGAAATTTTTAAAATGCTGTCTTCCTATATTTCTAGATTGATTGAGACAAGAAAAAATGTATTTTAATGCAAGAGATTTAAGTAGTCTTTTTTCCTACTTTTTAAAATTACATTTCGATTTTTTTATTTCTATCAATATTATTAAGTCCATATAAACCGGAATTGAGTATGATAAGAAGTTGTCCAAACCGCTTGGAATTTAAGAACGAATGTTATTCCACTATAAACCAGTCAAGCAGCAAAAAACATCGATATTTGCAATAATTTTATGGGAAGAACAAATACTAAACCATTTTTGAAGCGAAAAAAGGTGCCGAAACTCTACTTTCACTTTTGCCCCCCCCCCCCCCCCCCAAACAAAAAGTGTCCTCCCTTCTTCTTTTTAATACATACCTGGTGATGTGAAAATATAACTGCGAGCCCCTGTAATGAAAGCGAGTAGGAATACATTTCAGGGAAGAATTTATTAAGTTACTCGGTTTGATAATCAGGATTATATAGATAACTGAATACACAAGATTTTCTTAATTTAATAAAAATGATAATTTCACAGTATCGCTTTTATTTTCACTCCCGTTACATTTCCCGACATTTCGTTGTCGCAGTTGCTTTTCTGTATGTTTTACAGTTATGTCCCTTTGACCGTTTCGTATGGCTTCTTTCTTTTTGAAGCGATACACATGCTAGTATGTTACTACACTACATACGTAATATAGTGCAGATAAACTAATGTTTATCTTGCATTCGAATCGAAACATTTGTTATCCAGATATGAGAATTTAATAAGAAAACGTATTTCCTTCGTGAGTGCAACATTAGCATTTTTTTTTGTCACATATTTTTGATAACGACACTCGTCAATAAGTTATTGTGTAAATAATAAATACGGTTTTAGGTTTATGGTGTTTAACGCCACTTTCAACAATATTTCAGATATTTCATGGCTGTCAGTTTTATTGATGGTGGAAACCGGAATATCCGGAGAAAACCACCGACCTGCCGCAAGTCACTGACAAACTTTATCACATAATGTTGATATCGAGTACGCCTCGTCTGAGCAGGAGTCGAACTCACAACGTTAGTGGTGAAAGGCACTGATTGCATATGCAGTTATAAATCCAACTGCCATACGATCACGACCACGACGTTCCCTTCATTTAAATATAGTATATATGATACATAAGGAAACAATGAATAAATTAAAAACCACTTATACATACATTAAACATTATCGTACACTTCGGAATCGGATACACTTTAAAAATCTTCACAATGACATCTAGATAACCATTTCTAAAACTTGCCAGTACCGTTGTAGTATCTTTATCTGGGTGATCTGAAGAAACAAAATCATGAAGCCGACTATATTTTATTGCGGTTTTAAGGTACTATTATGATTGATTCGGCTATGCACGGAAGACAATTTTGAATATAACAAAGAGGTAATTATAATCTGTATATCAAAAGACAAGACCATATCATGGTCAAAAGAAAACGGAGAAAAAGACAAACAATGATATACAAAGCATTGCACAGAAAAAAACATTTATTCACAAAAATACAACGACAGGAGCAAATGAAACTCCTCTTTTTTATAGATTGGGATAAGCGGAATTAAATTGTTGACTACAGAAAAGGAAAAGACGACATCTAAAATTAAAATAAGTCCTTAGATTAAATAGTTTGAAAGCATGACAAAAATCTAATGAAAAAAATAACAATTTATGTATCATTGTACAACGTTGGAAATATTAGATCCATGCATGTACAATTTGTCTTTGCAGAAGACTTTGATATTTGAAAAATGAGACTATATTTCACTACAATGAAAATTTTAGTCTAATTTGGTATAATTTTGAAATTTTAGTGTCTGCATAAAACCTCTGCTCGGTTCGTCTTAACCCTCAGTTGCAGGATCTTATTCATTTATGCTGTTAGCTTTAATTCGTATTATGTTGTCCTACACGACTTGACTATATCAGTAGAATGACGGGTGTCTCATTAGAGGGAGAAACTGCTTACACTTTGCGAGCACGTGGTCAATTGATTACCATTCTTGATTTCCCTGTGCTTTGCTACAGTCAGCGTTGCTCTTATGTTCAGTTGTCTGTGTTGTGTTGTGTATGTTTGTTTGTCTTCGTGCTGTGTATTGTGTATGTGTGTTTGTCTTCGTACTGTGTGTTGTGTATGTTTGTTTGTTTTCGTACTGTGTGCTGTGTATGTGTGTTTGTCTTCGTATTGTGTATGTGTGTTTGTCTTCGTACTGTGTATTGTGTATAAGGGTAATAACAAAATTACCGAACTCCGAGCAATCTTACAAAGGGAAAGTAAAAACTCATAAGTATATAAACAGACAAAATCAGTCAACAACTGGAAAACTGTGAAAACCGTAATGACCCTGACTTGGTATAGGCATTTCTAAAGAAATGGTGGGTGTTTGTCTTCGTACTGTGTATTGTGTGCTCAATGTGCCCATTCCTGATTCCCCCGATGTGTGATGGGGTCATTGCTGCACATCATTTTAGTTTTCTGTATTGTGTATTTTTTTTGCTTCTCTTCGTATTGTATATTGTGTTCGCAATGGATTACTCATACCTGATTCTCCCTGTTTTTGATCGGACCATAAAAGTATGCTATACTAACATTCAAACTTGTCTAATGCTAATGACAACCTTTTTCTGTTCTCATCGCCGCCGATTCAACACGAATAGTCCACATTCACATCCATTTCATCAAAGTTGTATATCTGAAGAATGGATTCAAATTTGCTTCTGTACCATCTCCGAATTTCTGCATATTTTGTGGGATCAGCAGAGCCACCAGTGTATGTCAGGGTGGAATAGTCTTTGCCACCTAACCATGAAGTTACCTCGTGTGTGTTGTTACTGATGTTTGGTGTGATAGTAACACATGACAATTGTGCTGTCTTTCCAAATATAATGGGAGGATTTGCAATCATCCATTCCACTGTAGATATAAATGAAAAACAAAACGTTTTCTAGATTAAAAAAGGTTGACATTTTTGTCATCCACGACTCCATATACAGACCTTCATATAGAGTAGTTCGTGATAAAATATCATTGTATACTGAATTTAATATGCAGTTGATTTATTTACACATTTGATATGTTCACTTGTCGAAAGCACTTCCCAGTCCTTTCCTCATTCATGACTTATCACCGGATGTGTCACTAGATTAACATGACGGGTGCCACTAGTGGAGCAGGAACTGCTCACCCTTCCGGGGCACCTGAGTTCAAACCCGGTTTTTAGTGGGGTTCGCGTTACTCGATCTTTAGTTTTATGTGTATGTTTTGTAAATCCTTGTTTGTCCTTTTGTGCTTTTTTCTTGTGGTCATTGTGTTGTCTGTTCTTCGATATACGGATTCTGATTACCCCTGTTGGTATCTTCAAACTCTTCTTGTATATTTTATTTTAAAATAAGATATACTATTGTTGAGTCTTTTATGAAATAATTAATGAACAGACGACATAATTAATAGCAGATTGTAATTTGATCTGATTTATCGTCGCTATCTCATAATTATGGAGTGCAGCAGGCGACAAATATGTTATTAATGGTTTTTATCAATCCTCTGTCTCGGTTTATTACTTCGTTTTCTCAGGTTAGTATTATCAAGTCTACCGGTTTCATTATGAAATGAAAGTGTACACAGTGATGATCAACAATTCCAAAAATATCAACAACACGTACAAGCACCTCTCACTTTCAATCACTGAACACAACAAAGATCAAGACATACTTGTATCACGTTGGAAATGCTAATCTTGTCTTAAGACATGCACACTATTGTGGCGGCATTTAACTGGTTAATGGGACACACAACTTACCTTAATAACTTGATTTCCAGTAACAACACATACATAAACAAGCGATAAAACATCTGCACATATTCGCTTCTATTACAAAAAGCCCACACGCTATCGCTAAAGTACAGAGAGTACAATAACAGGGTCAATGAATGCTAGTAGTTAGCTGTTTCTTAGGTAGAAATATGCAATGCATAGACACCTAATATTAACCACCATTTATCACATATTTCAATCTTGAAAAGTTTGATGATATCAAAAGGGCAATTATAAGCAGCATATCGAAGAAGGTTAGACAATAATGGGAAAACGAAAAATTGCAAACAATGATCTACAAGAATATTAAACAGAAAACTAACCCAGTAATAAGTAAAAAAAAGGGTCTTCCAGGAACCGTTTCACATAATTAGAAATCAAGTCAAAATAATAACAGAGTTTGCATCTACCAATTTAGATAAATCATCTATTCTACAGTGTATGTATTGCATTGTAAGCAAACCGTTCCTTGTATATAATTTCCGTGTTGTTTGTAGTTTTGCTTTATCGGGAAAATAATGTTTATATGTATTATATATACTACGGTTCTTACAAATTAACTTATATAGATAAAAATGTTCGAATGATTAGTTACTTTATGTATGCTCATGAGTAGGACCCGTGGCATATAAGTTCCTATTTTAAATTAAATGATTGACCTTTGGCATTGAACTTAATCTATAGTACAACATTCAGACCTACATGTTGTACCATGGTATAAGCCCAACAACTGTTCAATTTACGGATTCACCAAAGAATCAATGACTGAGCTAACTGAGAATGGTACAATATCAATTACAAATAATAAACCATAGTTTTATGCAAACACAATTCTAAGCTGAATAATTCACAGATAAGAAGAAAGGAAAACTGTTACAGTGACAGCCGCAACCTTTGAACCGTAATGAGAGCGGAAGGTTTGGCGCCTTAAAATCTGATTCAACCCACCATTTCTTTAGAAATACCTGTACCAAGTCAGGGTCATTACGGTTTTCACAGTTTTCCGGTTGTTGACTGATTTTGTCTGTTTATATAATTATGAGTTTTGACTTTCCCTTTGTAAGATTGTTCGGAGTTCGGTAATTTTGTTATTACCCTTATTTATGTTACAAGAAGATATATATACTCTGATTGAGTACTTTTGAGTTTATTTAACTATGCATACCGCATGCGGTTGATTGTCCAACAAACATCAATACTGCTGGAACTAAAACATGTAAAATAACCATATCCAGGTTAGGTTCATGAGCTGTGTTCTAAACAGTTCCCTATAGGTAAAACAAGGTTACATATTATCATACTTTACTATAGAAGCTAGATGGTAAATAATAACAATATTTTCTGTAAGTGAAAAGAAATAACCTCCTTTTCCCGTTGCACTATGCCCTTGCATTGTTGTCATCTGGAATCATGGCGGCTGCTGGTCGATTTGGGAGCCACTCAGATATATACATTGAGGCAATTCTGGCAGATAAGGACTGTAAAAGCACAAACAAATCAACAAAAGTGGCTTTAATGTGTCTCAACCAGTACCTCTTTATCACTGATCGCAGTCCCGATTTCTCAACATACAGTAAAGTTGAACTTGACAAACTTCTTGCCAGTTTCTACGTTAAACAACTGTTAAAAACCATTGAATTCAGTTTATTTGAAGTTATTTTGTCAGTCACTGATTTTTGTGTTTTAAATTTCATCAAAAATAATAATAGAGTAGAATTCTTGTAGTTTTAGCATGCCCAAAGATTCCTAGTTTGATCAGTATGATGATACAATTATGTCTTTTCGTGATAATGTAAAATCCAAAATAATTAAATCTCAAAAGGGTTATTTCCTTCGGTCCTACGGACCTCGGGGAAATAACCCTTTTCTCTATTTAATAATTTTGGATATTACATTATCATGAAAGCCATAATTGTATATTAACACATGACTATCAATGCCTAACTCGATATTGCTTACAATATGTCATCACAGTATATCAATAATAACGTAGGTATATAATTTAGTGCATACGATATGGTTATTCATTACTCCACTTTGTTTTGTCGTGTTCATGTTTAATTTATTGTTATTTGTACATTTGTATTTATTTAGGTCAACTGGTGTCCAACATGATTTCATTTGATATGATATTGGGTCCATTAAGCAGTAAAACGACGTGTGCCAGTAGTGGAGCAGGTACTGATGACCCTTCCGGTAGCACCTGAGTTCACTCCAGGGATTTAATGGGGTTCCTATTGTTCAATGTCTTGTTTTTGTACATATTGCATTGTTAATCGTTGTTTGTCCTTTTATCCTTTTTCTTTATGCCATTAAATTGACTTGTCCTTCGATTTACAGTTTCTAATTATCCCATTGGTGCATTCAAACTTTCTCTTTTGGTCAATGCATTGACTGTCAATCTTCAATTTGTGGCTTCTGATTACTCCTTTGGTATCTTTCTGGAATAACATTCATCCGGTACTCTGATATTCAAACGTTTTCTAAGCCAAACAACCAAGGGGGGTAAACTGAATAAGCAATATCGCTTGCTTAATGTTACACATGTCTGAGGGAGAACGACATCTGTATTGTCATAATGAACCTCAGAGACTCATTAATACAAGATAATATGTACATATTGTACGTTTACTCAAATGATATGTCGTTTACTATGTACATATACATGTGGTAAGCTTTAGACATATTTGCACTTAATTAGAAAAATAAAAAAGACTGAAGCATTCCCTTTAACACTGAGTAATAATTGGTATGATTACAATGAACCGTACCCTGTTTATAATATATATATATATATACTTTGAAGGAAGGGGTTAGGAACTAGGGTTATGCTGCTTAACACCATTTTCAACAATATTTCAGTCGTATCTTGGTGGTCAGTGCTATTGATAGAGGAAATCGGAGAAAACCACCGACTCGCCGCAAGTCACTGACAAGCCTTAGCACATAATGTTGTTTCGAGTATATCTCGCCTGAGCGAGATTCGAACTCATAACGTTTGTGGTGATAGGCACTGATTACACAGGTAAATTTAAATCGACCACGACAGCCCAAAATTTGAATAAATATAAAAGCTTAATCCATTCCATGACTTAGCAGTTATGATCAAGATTATCCATTTCTTACTTATCCCCTCTCCTCTCATTGAGTATTAAATACTATTTGCATGATTAACAACATATATTCTCAATATATTAAACAAAATTTGAATGAATGAAAAAAGTCGAATCCAATTCATGCCTTACCAGAAATAATCAAAATGAATCCTTTTTTATTTAAAGCGGCATTAGCTACGATTTTGACCAAAACAATTATATGTTTTGAAAATTGGTAAATAGCTTTAAAATGATGAAATAAAGGTAAATATTTCACACTAAACAGATTATCGTACCACTTTTCGCCTTTTGGGAACGAAAATTACCATCGATTTATTATTTCCTTGCAAGCAAATAATTTGACCTCGCTTTTTCCGTATGGAACTGACCTTACTAATGACAGGTAAAAGCAAATAATTTGTATTTTGTCGCTTATTAACTGCAAACTTGCATGGTTCTTTATCCGTAATTAAAGCCGACTAAAAGCAGATTCACAGAAAATAAGAAATAAGTGCATTGTTGTACTGATTTAATGACGATTCGACGACCTCCGTAAAAAATGACGATAATTAATAAGAGGGCGTCCAATTCTTGATCGATCACAAAACACGAGCCGTTGCACCTTTTTTCCCCGATGAGCGTACATTTCAAAACCTTTATAAGATACAGAAACACGTTTTATTAAGGCATCAATCATATCTGATAGTTTTTATAGGTAACAAAATTTACGATTTTGGCAGATAATGCCACTTTAAACAACATTAAAGAAATATTAACTATAATTTAAATCTACCTAATACAAATCTGATTATAAAGCTTTACGGTAACCCTACACCAAACTCAATGTTTTGTAGCATTGAAAAACATATATCATGTATTATGTATCATCAAAAATAGAAACGCATTGGTCCGATTTATATGTAAGTCAAAATGGCAGTCAATAAATGAATATTAGATAATTAAATATTTAAAGAATGAGCTATTTAAGGTGTATTTAAAATACAAAATGCCAGTACGAGCAATTTGGCAACTCGCCTTAAATGAAGGTTGATGTTACCGTGCATATAAACTGTTCATGTATTACACGGGAACTGTTTGGTTAAATCACCCGTGAAACTATCATTCGTGTTAAACAGACGATTATCATTGCTACTGTGAAATGCGCTACGCTATGTCATCTGCCGTCTTCGGGATGGACAATCTCGAACTGAAGTCGCCCGACAATTCAGCATTTACCAGGGCACAATTGTCTGCCTTTGGCAGAGATTAAATCAAACTGGATCAGATCAAGCCCTAGAAGTGATAGCCATGCATCACTGCTATAACTGAAGATCGGGATAGCCGGTTGGAATCGCGGATTTACGGCGACTGTCCACCCAGACGCGGCAGTCGATGAAGAAGACCTTATATTGGACCAGTATTGCGCGAAGTACACAGACGTACGCGTGTTCGTTGTTGTCATACATTGATGGTTTGGACTTTGTGGAACTGGCGCCAAATTTGGTTCCGCGATGAGCCACGTTTTCTTCTACAAAGATGTGAGGGAAAAAGCCGCGTATCCAGACTTCGAAATAAATGTTTCGTTCCTGTCTGCGTACATGAAGCTGATATGGTTAGCGGTGGAAGCGTAATGATGCGGGCAGTAATAGACGATATTTTGCAGCCACATATGACCAATGCTATTGACCGACACTGAGAGATGTTTCAGCAGGACAATGCCCGCCCCATGCAGCAAGTGTATCATTGGATTTCCTCATTCTGAACAACATTCATGTATTGCCATGGCCCTCAAAGTCACCGGATTTGAAACCCATAGAACATCTTCCGGACGAATTTGGAAGAGGCGTCCGCCAACATCAACCCCCATCTCAATCATTGGATCAACTCAGTCAATAAGTGCAGCATGAATGACAAAGGATACCACAGGACCGAATACAACATTTGATTCGATCCGTGCCAAGGAGATGGAGAACAGTGTTAGCAGCACCTGGTGATCACAATAGATACTGACATTGACGTCATCAGAAATTAACCCTTTCTTGTTATGTCACGTTTTTTCAGATCTTTGTTCAGTATCCTGTATAACATTCGTGTGCGTGCAATTTTAACCCGATACACCAAAGCATTGCTATTAAAAATCGACTTTGAGTACACAGAATAAAATACTGAAAAAATACATTATGCGTTTTGCTTTTTTTTGCTTCCTTTTTTTTTGTTTTTTTGTTTTTTTTTGCTTCCTTTTTTTTGTTTTTTTGTTTTTTTTTGCTTTTTTTTTGCATAGTATATTTGATAAAACAATATTCATCTTATTCATTTTATTTTTACCCAATAGATAAATAACACAGCAATGTATCTTAGTTTTCTGTTCCATGTTTTGTCGTTTTTTATTTACTATGAATCGTGACAATGACATTGGCTGTGAATAGTTTCCATTCAAAATTATTGTACTTGCTCCTTGCTAACCGTCTATTAATCGTATATCATGCATTGCCATCTCTCGAAGGTCGATATTATCATGATATACCTATGTAATCACAATGGTATAAGAGAATAAAGATATTTATTACCTAATAAAGTGTATTTTTCTGTTTTATTGAGTCAAATTATAATATGATATATTTTTCGCTATTAAAATGGGCATGTCGATCTATAGCACTCCTGATGAACTATTGCACTGTGCAATATTCTGCACGTGGCGTCTATAGCACCCATTCGAGTTGACCTTTGAACACGATTTCTGATTGGCTTTCAGTTTTGCCGATTGGCCAATCAAATAATGCGTTGCTTAATCGACTCGGCATAAACAATAATTGCTCTTTAAAGGTAAAAATGATTATTTTCGCAGTTTTTGACTTATAACATGAAAACAGAAGAAGATAGAGAAAAAACCTTCAATTAATGAAATGATCAGCAGGTTTTCCTCTACAATAACGAATATATGGGTGATGCTAGTCTAGGTCATTTGAATCAAATATATTGAAGGCCACGGAGATGTATGCAGTATAAATATAGATAATTTGATTTCATTTGAATATTTCAATCTGATTGGCTAATCAGCCTGGAGAAATTTTGGTTATACTCGATAACCTGGGTTTGTATTGTGACATCACCAACGTGTCCATCCGCAAACGACAAATTCAAATAGTCACATGAAATAATCGTGATTAAAATCGAGGAATCATTTTGTTGCAAAAATTAAATTATAAGGACTATCTGAAATTGTGGAGCAGGTTATATTTGCATAACCTGGTTTGGGTCAGTTTACGCTTTTCATAAACCAAACCAGATTGTATCGTATAATCTGTTCAACAATTTCAAATATTCCTTAAATAATTAGGTCTTGGTAATGTTTTGCTGACATAAAGAAAAACACTTTCGTGGAAAGTTATTAGGTAATAAATCTGTTATGTAATGGTTTCAGGTGCAATAGACTGGAACATTTGCCCTTTGGTCGTGGGAATGACCAAAGGTTCTATTGCACTTCGGCCGATGACCTCGCGCAATAGAACCTTTGGTCATTCCCACGACCTCAGGGCAAATATTCCAGTCTATTGCACATGCAACCATTAAATAACTGAATAATATATGTAAGACTCAGATCGATGTCCAGTCTCTAATCGGCGTCCAATCCTCAAATCGGCGTCCAATTCTCAAATCTACGTCCGTTTCTCACTTTCTCAAATCGAGGTCACTGACGTATGCTTCAAATGACGTCACACCCGTCAGGGCAGGTTTTTGAAGCAATACAGTTGTTTCGAATCATGTCAATTCCGACCACGTTCCGTCTTTTTCGTGTCTTGACGTCTGACAAGCTTGGCAAGACGACTTCCGGTGTTTACGCTATTACTGTGACAACGTCAGCATATCATAGTCGTAGATGCGGGAGATTATAAGTAATTGTAATATGGAGACGCCAAGGAAACGGCTGAATAAATACTGGTGTTCGGTACCCCACCATCTGTCTGATATCAGAAATATATACATAAGGGCAGATCGGTTTCCATTCATGATGCTGGCAGACGCAAATAAAGAAAGAAAACAAGTTTAATTTTAAAGAAGTAATTGTTTCTGCATTGACGGTTTTGATACAAATAAAATAATTTAATTGATATCTGTCTTTTACAGAAAATGTAAAGATTTTTTTAAGTTGAGGATCGAATGTTAAAACAGCACATATCGACTGGAGTTTTTGTTGTGTACATTGACACCGGAAATCCAGTGCTATACATTCCATTGAAATCACGTGATCTGGCGGCCGAAAATAACAAAATTTTGACGGAATGGAAATGATTCGAAACAACGTATTATATTTATTTCTCAATTTACAGTATGTCGCTTTTGTTTCTATTTTTTGTCCTGAATGCTACTATTAAAACAGGAACATGAGTATTATAGTCAAATATGTGTAGGCTATATGAATAATAAAAATCAAATATAGATTAGAACATGGAAATGTACATAAAAACTGCTTGAAAGTATCAACTGCTCAACCAATTTGAATTTTGAATTTTGGACTTTTAACGTCATTTAATGTCGTATTAGATGTTGCTTTCAAACTTGTTTAAACGAGAGGGTAGCTGCTGAGTTTTTTTTTGTAGACGAAACGTGGGTCAGGAACACCTAATGTATGCCTGGAACTTTGACATGTTGCATTCATTTGATATTATATGCAATACAGATGATGTACAAACTTGGCCAACATCATTCATGTGTCAAGGTAAAAACACATACAGATCTTTGTTCTGAAAAGAACGTTGATTTGATAGCAATAAATCGGCAATAGATCTGAGGAAAAGGACGCCGATTTGAGAATACCATTAAGTCGGACGGTCATTTAAGATAAAGACGTCAGTGGACGCCGATTTGAGGAGTGGACGTCGATTAGAGACTGGACGTCGATCTGAGTCTATCATATATATATATATATATATTGATCATGCAGATATACAATGTAGGACACATCATTTAAATTTTAATAACATTTAAGTATAATGTAATTTAAAGGGTAAATTCAATAAGTTTGTACTAAGCTGAATAAGTATGAGAAGCAAAGCATCAACATATCTCGTTTCTTTTTGAGTGGTAAGGGATAGGGTTCTGGTGTTTAACGCCACTTTCAACAGTATGTCAGTTATATCGTGGCCGTCAGTTTTATTGGTGGAGGAAACCAGAGTACGCTGCGAAGACCTGCGACCTGCCACAAGTCACTGACAAACTGTATCACATTATGTTGTATCGAGCATACCCCGCTTGAGCGGGATTCAAACTAATAACATCAGTGATTATAGGTAGGTAAAAATCCAACTACCATACTCTCACGTCCACGACAACACTTTTTTATGTTTAGTACCTATAAACCATTTGTATACTTAAAACAATACAGCTCATAATATTAAATAAAAAACATATCAAAAATTAAATTATTCTTTGAAAGAATGTTAAAGTTCAATCGAAGGCTTACCTTTCCAGAATTTTTTTTTTAAATATCCCTCGGACTTATAAAACATTAAAAGGTATTGGTTATAAGGTATTGCAACTAAGAGAAAAAAAATAATAAGAAAGAATACTTAAATATTAAAAACCATAATTTGCTACTAATGATATATGATTAGTTAGAATAAGTATTGTTGCATTATCTACCATATGACCTCACACTAACAAAACCACTGACCCGTAGCGTTCACAACCTTTTGTCCTGTGTTGTACAGGGCTATATAATCTGTGTCTTTCATATATCTATTTCCACTTTAAAAAACAAAACATATTACAGGTATGCCTACTTACAAATAGCAATATAATTATGTTGTTACTGTTAAAATGATTTTTGTTTTAAGTGGGAATAGGTGGAATGAATCATATAAACACCCTTTTATTTTTTTCTAATATATGCAAAGTATTAGATTTTCTTGCATATTGAAATTTAAAATAAGTTATATTTTGTTTGTTTGTTTGATGGTGTTTAACGCCACTTTCAAGAACATTTCAGATATATCATGGCGGCCAGTTGTATTGGTCTATGGAGAGTTATGCCGCCACCCTTTGAATATAAGAGTGTAGCTGAGAATGATTTCCTTCTGGGACCTTATTCATAAAGCGTTCGTTAACTATCGCATTCGTTAACGTCTCCATTAAGAATTTCCGCTAAAAAAATTGTATTCACAAAGCCTCCGTAATTTAACGCACCCGTTAATGTTCCCGTTAAACGTCTATTTTACGGAGAAAATTAACGGATAGGTGACCGTGACCGTAAAACGGGCACTTGGAGGTTATAAAGAGTAATATTTATTTAATTTCATTTCATTTATAAAGAGCAACAAATGAATCCTTTTACTATGAGAATGCGTAAAATAAGACACTTGCATATTGCATTTTTTTTTCATTAGCAAGACACAAGCTTTGTCGTGAGTGGAAGGAATTTAACAACTGATGAGTACAAAATAGAAAGGCGGGGAAAGATTTGACTGTTAAATGTGACGTCATTTATTGCGTAAGCTGTTTGCATTCAAACAGTCATCATGGCTCTAATAAGGCAGTTCTATGGAACAATCAAATTAGAAGAAACAAGATTTTCCGTGATAGTCTACATACAACGACCAAGAAATCCTAACCAGGTACAGAATGACGAGGCAGTGTATCACGGATCAGATTGACATTGTGCGAGAGGATATTTTAAATGAGACAAACATATCCCATGTCCTCTCTGTGGAACAATAGACATTTGCAGCTTTACGTCATTAGGCTACCGGATCCTTCCAGCTAGTTACTGGTGACACTTTAGGTATAAGCCAGTCATCTGTTTCGAGATCCATTCAGAGAGTTTCAATGGCGGTGGCAAATCGTGCTGGACAGTTTATAACATTTCCAACAGATGGGCGACGTATACCGTGCATTAAAGAGGGTTTGATGGATGTTACCGGGCTTCCGAACGATCTAGGCTGTGTTGATGGATCGCTTATCCCTACAAAGGCTCGTTCATCTCGAGAAGACATCCATGTTTGTCGTAGCGATGCATTTATATGGAGCCAATGTGGAGTGCAAGAATTTATCAGTGAAAATCAAGAGCCTGGGTACCTGTTAGGAGACCAGGCTTATCTACTGAAACCTTTCCTCCTTACACCGGCACGAGATCCGGGGAGAGGTGCAGAGGAGGCATACAATCGCCTACACCAGAGAACACCTTTGATTGAAGACACCTTCGGAAGAAGGAAATGTAGATGACTCATGTTGCACAAGTTTGGTAGGTTTCATAAAATATATTGAATACCTGATAATAAATAATACAAATGTCCGATTTTCGTTGATGAACGATTTAATAGATAGTTAAATAGCTAAAACGGAAAGCATGATGCATACAGAGACGTGCAAAAAGTATTCGGTCACTGTAATTTTTTACTGTATATTTTATATAAAACCACAATTTTTGCACGTCTCTGTATGTCAGATGTTAAGTGGTGTGTTTCTAGCAATACAGAATATACAGACACGACTAAATCAACCAGAGGAACTGTGATCGTACTCACAAAGTGATATCTCCCACCCGTCCTCTTTTTGAAAATCAACTTATCTCTCCTTCGTGTTTATCTACAAATAATGTACTTCTTAAAGTTTCAAGAAAATCTATTAAACTATATAATAGGTATGGACGGATCCTCCTTACTTCTTCAAATCCGCTAAAATGTGATCAACTGTCCACATTTTCCCGTTATATATTTCGACTAATAAAATCGAACAAAATCAGTACTTATAGTTTGTTTTGTTTAGGTTTTATGGTGCTTAACGCCACTTCCAACAATATTTCAGTTATATCGTGGCGGTCAGTTTTATTGGTGGAGGAAACCGCAATACCTGGAGAAAACTACCAACCTGTCGCAGGTCACTGACAAACTTCATCACATACTTTTGTATCGAGTACACCCCGCATGAGCGGGGTTCGAACTCACAACGTTAGTGATGATAGGCACTGATTGCAACGTCGACCCCCAGTATTTATCACAACCTTCATTTGTTCGTATAATAATAAATAAGTTACAATGTATTATATAATTATTTTCATGAGAGAAAATATTGAGATTTAATATTTTCATTTTTTTTAAGACACCGATAAAGGCAATTATTTTAACTGGAGTCTTGCACAACATATGTGAGGATAGTGGTATTCCTGTTACTGAGGGAGACTTTGATCAGGATGAGGACAATGATGATATTATTGACGCGTGTGACAATCATCATGCAGAGGAAGGTGAAACATGCAGAGCTCGATTAATAAGAGAACGTTTGAACTAACAAATAATCATGATGAAATTGCAAAATAAAATATATTATACATTTTTGTATTTTATTGAAAGTACATGTTTATGAATCTACACTTGTCTAGTTTCTTTAGTCTAGGGCAATGAGGCATACACATAGATGTAATCTTGAGAATCCATTTACATACTATTGAATGATTTCGACGCTGGGGTTCTTAACTCCTTTAGAATTTCAGTTATATTTCTCAGTTCAGCAAGTCTTTCTTTTTTTAATATCGGTCATACTCGATCTTAAATCTTCTTTTCTTTTCGATTTCCAACCTCTCCTTTTCGACACGCAACAATTCAGAATGTAAAGTATAAAAGAGATCAGCATTTATTTGTTTTCTAATTTTATTTTTTCAATCGTATGATTTTTACAATACGTAACATTCTAATATTATTTACAAATTCATCTACAGCTCAATTGTATCTGTGGAATAATATTTGTACAACCTTACCCTTATATATTGTAATTACATAAGGGAAAATGTCCTGAATGACATTGATGCATTGTTAAATTATGTTAAAGAGAATTATATCAAAACAGATATTATGTTTGTGCATATTATCTAAGCTGTTGTTGAGACTATACTAATATGTTGCTTTTGTTAGTGAGAAAAAAGGTGATGGAATTTTAATGATTTAGATTTTTGATGTTTTAACGTCACTTTCAGCAATATTTTAGCTATATCAGTTTTAGTGGTGTAAGCTTATGCAGAATGAGAACAAGTTTAGTGGTACTCTTTATAGATTAGTGTTTCATTATGACTTCAGATGGATTTCTCATATAAGATCTGTCTTTAGCAGAACGGGTCTCGGATATAATATTTACAAACCAAATTCAGATTATTTTTCCCAACCTGAAGCCTTTATTATTTGAGCGTCGTCGAGATCAATTTATGCAGGTATGGTTTTCCATATTGCAAACTCGTCTAGAGTCAATTCTATGCGACATTCAAAACAAAATTTGGAAGAAAACATATATCAAAACTCAGGACATCTAATTGTAAGATGCCGATAGAAACGGGAACGTGGCAGAATATTTCCAGAGAAGACAGAATTTGTCATTTGTGTAGAGACGGAGTTGGTGATGAATAGCACTACCTCTTCCTCTGCAAAAATGAAGCTGTTTTTGAAATAAGACAAAAATATATACCAAGGTATTATCATCTAAATCCTAATATAAATAAAATGGGTGGCATGTTGTCACGTGTATTTAAAACTGTTAAGAAATATAACTGCTTTGTGAACAAACTGAAAAAGTTATTATAATTTCAATGTTCGTATTATGCTCTTTTGCCTGTCTACTTACTCATTCTGTTATTTATGTTTGTATATATGTTGATGTATGACCTCATTAAGCACATGTTTGTGTCTGAGAGTACCAATAAATATCTAAACGAAACCGGAAGAGCCGGAGAAATTCACCGATCTGTTGCAAGTCACTGATAGACTTGATAACATAATGTTGTACACAACATGAGTGGTGATAGGCACTGGTTGCATGGGTGGTTGTACATCCTACTACCATACGACCACGGCCACGACGGCCCCACGAATCATATAATCACCCATTTTGCTTTGTAGGATGGGGGTGCTTGGAACTAGTGTTATACCCCCCATTTCCATATGTGGTTTGGACGGGTGTTGACGAATTCATCCCGTGGTAAGAAATACCGATATTTCGAGTCGGAAAATAAAAAAGGTTCCCACTTGTATTATCACTACCATTTTGAATGCCAGTGATGAATTCGATCAGAGAAGAAAGCATGCAATTTTCAAAAGAGCAGCGTTTTAACAGGTTTAAAGGAATTGTACCTCACAACGAGGAAACTGTAGGTCGTGTTAATATCCTGTATCTAGCTCGGGTTTGAATTGAAAATGATAGTGGGTTCGTCGTGGTTGTGATCGTATGGTGATTGGGTTTTCAACTACCTATGCAATCAGTGCCTATCACCACTAAAGTTGTAAATTCAAACCCCGCTCATGGCGAGGTGTACTCTATACAACATTTTGTGATAAAGTTTGTCAGTGACTTGCCACAGATCGGTGGTTTTCTCTGGCTACTCCAGTTTCCTCCACCAATAAAACTGACCGCCACGTTATAACTGACATATTGTTGAAAGTGACGTTAAACAGCATAAACCATAAACGTATGATCTATAGTATGTAAGCGAGGAAAAATGTATATAGCCATATTTATTTAATTTGTTCTTATATACGTAATATTTTGCACGTGAAGTTTTCTAATGGGCGGGACCAAGTATCTATATATAATTCTAACATAACCCCCTTCTTTCGCTTTGCTAACAAACGAGCGAGTTTTCCATTCGGTATAATCTCATTATCACATGCGCCGATGAATGTGACTGACTTTTCCATTGGCAGCATAAATTGCGTGCGACATTTTCCGCCAACGTAAATATAAATTACCGTCTTCCAATCAAAGTATAATACCGTATTTGTACTCTAAGACATAACAGAATCGAAATAAATCATGGAAGCCAGAATGTGCTTTTCGTTTTAACATGGATTGGCGGATATTAGTACATGTTATCCCTCGCTTCTGGCTCGGGATAACATACTAATATCCGGAAGTCCATGTTAAAACTCCCAGCACATTCTGGCTTTTATGATTTATTTCTTAAATAAATCGTAGGCAATTTACTAGAATAAAAGGGAAAAAAACGTCTTATGTTGAGTTCATTCAAATCATAGAATAATTACATTGACATGAATTAAATTGAGACATCGAAATCATTTGCTTTTTTTTTTCCTCTCTGCAATTTTGCTAAAGTAGATATTAATTACATATACATATTGTGGTTTCTTTAAAATAAAGGTTTAAGTGTTCCGTTTTTGCACGAGTTCTATTTTCTGACGTAATATTACAAATAAAGGTAATAACAAAATTACCGAACTCCGAACAATCTTACAAAGGGAAAGTCAAAACTCATAATTATATAAACAGACAAAATCAGTCAACAACCGGAAAACTGTGAAAACCGTAATGACCCTGACTTGGTACAGGCATTTCTAAAGAAATGGTGGGTTGAATCAGATTTTAAGGCGCCAAACCTCCCGCTCTCATTACGGTTCAAAGGTTCCGGCTGTCACTGTAACAGTATTTAAATACAGGAACAAAATAGGTAAAATAGTTGTCAAAGAAGTATCATATTCGGTGACGTAAATGTCAAAAATATTTTTACGTCACACATTGACAAAAAAATTCTTGACATTTTGGACTTCTTTATCTTTATACATTTTCACTATATGAAAATGCATCGCTTATAATTATTTTTGCAGAGACGGAATATATTTCGACAAGATATTGGTATCGGAATATAAACTTTTTAAGAGATCGAATAAGGCGAATCTTTTTATAGCCCTGGTCCAGTAGCCTGTTTCTCAGATGAAGATGACATTTCAGGAAATCAGAATAATTGCTACTGGCCCTTGCATAGCGAATCAATTGCGACATGTAAACACCATATGCAGGAGAAGCTGGTATATTGCTGCATATGTTTGGAAAATTTATGATTTTAAAATTGAAGTCGTCCCGCTTATCATAAATTTTAGTACTGAGTTGACCACTGTCGTCAAATTCGAGGTATAAGTCCAAAAATGATGCGGACGAAGCTGTATCGGGGGTCTCTTTAACTTCCAGCTCTGGAGGATATATCAATGGAAGAAATTCTGCAAATCTAGAATTATTGATAGATAAAACGTCATCAATATACCTGTATGTGAAATTAAAGGCTCTAGCCTCATGAATCTTCTTATCTTTTACAAGCTTTTGAAGAAACTCCGACTCGTATGAGTATAAAATAAATCGGCTAGAAGAGGGGCACAATTCGTACCCATTGGTATGCCGACGACCTGCTGAAACAGTGTCCCTCCAAAGGAGACAAATATGTTATCGATGAGGAACTCCAGCATACTGATCACTTGTTCCTCGGAGTAGCATGTTTTACCTTTATGAATTTTGTTTGAAAAATATGTGGAATTGTAGCCTAACACAACAAATTTTGAGCCATAGTTTCTATGACTAAAAGCTTTATGAATTGTTTCTTTTAAGCGGGTTTTTAATTTGTCATGCGGTAGGGTGGTATATAGAGTTGAAAAATCAAAAGTTTTGATGGAGGATACCTGAGAGAAAGATCTTGATTTCAAGTTATCCAAAAGATCTTTAGAGTTTTTCAAAATCCACATGTGATTTATGCCACTACGCGAGTAAACAGTTTCACAATATTTCAGTTGTCCCTCTTTTACTGTAGACAGAATCTTTGTCAGGTGAATAGACAATTCTTTCGTCGAACAAGTTGATGATCCCGCTATGTACCTTTCTTTGTATGGTGTCTTATGGAGTTTAGGTATCCAATATAAATAGGGTAAATCCTCAGACTCTTTACCAGAGGGAATGTTTAAAGAGGTCATGAATGATCTGTGGTTAGCTAGGATTTCATCTTTGTCGAACGAAGTTGGTTTGTATGTGGTATTACTAGAGGTGTTGCTATTTATGCCTAATTCCTTGATTAGACATTCGAAGTAATATGATTTACATACAAACACGATATTGTTGGAAGCCTTGTCCGCAGGAACGACAACATATTTGTCATGAAGAGAGGAAAGACACTTAACAGCTTCTTGGTCTTTAAATACAGACTTAGGTCGACTATTAACACAAATTTTTAGTTTGTGAATCCGACCTTGTACTAGAAACCTAATTGTTCTAACCCAGTCTGACAAGGACTCTAACTCAGGATCTTGGTCTACTTCTCTCTTTATCCACCTTCTGGCATAATCTTCAACAGCATCCATAATTATCTTGAAATTATGTTTCCAATTGATGTGTTGAGGTTCTCTGAATTTAGGACCATGAGAAATCACCTTTCGGAGACTCTCATGTTGAATGATATTCAGATCACCAGTGATTACATGTCCAGATGGGTTGTATTGAAAAGGAGAGTGGGAGCAGTCACAAGTCAGAGGGTTCTTAATGTACTCTTTTATGTTAATATCTTGCAATGCTTCTTTGTAGTTGAAAATTTTACGGCCAATGCTGTTAGTGTAGCTATAGGAGACAATGGGAACAGATTGATTTTTGAAATATGGTGGAATTTCTTTTATGACCTCTTTTCTATTAAGAATGTTGCTGATGTTAATAGCATCGATTCCTTTATTAGCAAACGGAATATGGAGGAATTTTCTGTTGTTATCATGAAGAGGTTCAGATCGAACTGGTTTAAAAAGACGAAAGGACGCCACGTCACATATAATACTAGACAATCTGTACTTAGGAGAAAAAGGATCTACGCCTCCTTTGTCAAGTCCAAAATCCCTAAGATCTTTGAGGTAGTTTACAGGTAAGTGAAAATAAGATTGTACGAATATGATGAATTCCAAGAGGTTTCTGTATATTAGAAAGTAAATCATTAAAAGTATCTTGTAACGTTCTTGGTTTAGAGGACTTTTTAACATTAGGATGTTGAATTCTTTTATGACCATGGCTACGTTTAGTTCTTGGAATAGTATTAAAAAGGCTCATCACGTTGATTTCGTTGCATCCAGGACTTGACAAATTTCCCACTCCTTTGATGTTATCATTGCAACCGTAAGGCATTGCAGTGCCTAATTCTTTTATCCAGAACAACTCTCTATCGGTGCGGTAAGGTGTACTAAGAATAGGACTGTTTGTATGATGGTAAATCTTCTCGATGATTCGAACTTTCATCGTCAAACAGCGGTCATGACCCGGTTGATTGAAATGATTATACAAAATCCTGTATTTGGGATCTTTTGCATCATATCGATGTTGGCTCATCCTACTTCGCAATGTTTGACGAGTTTCACCAACATACAAAAGTCCACAGAGTGTACATTATATACCGTAAATGACATTTTTAGTAGAACAGTCCATAGGTTCAAACGATTTGGTGTAGTACGTTTTTCCAGTTAAATTACTTGTAAATTCAGGAGAAGTTATTAGCATGACGCATGTTTTACAAGTATTATTTTTGTCAGTTTTTATTTTGCAAGTAGTAATGCATGGATAAGAGTCACAAGTACCTGGAGATATAAGACAGTCCGAAATATTAATAGAACAAGATTTTAAAATTTGATACGAATCTGAAGTTTTGAAATAATAATTACCCTCTGGCTGAACGTAAGACAAATCGGGGGTATCCCGTAGGATATTCCGTGGAACGCATATATCATTTGCTACCCTGTTCCGTGTAGTAGCAAATGAGGACCTTGTTAACCCGGGTGACGTCCTAGCCGGTATGTTGTCGTTAATTTCGTTATTCATAATTGCTTAAGTAAAGCTACCAAGTTGCAATGACCTCGGGGAAAAAAAATTCCACCAGCAGTGACATTGGGCATGGCTATAGTAAATAAAGGTAATAACAAAATTACCGAACTCCGAACAATCTTATAAAGGGAAAGTCAAAACTCATAATTATATAAACAGACAAAATCAGTCAACAACCGGAAAACTGTGAAAACGTAATGACCCTGACTTGGTACAGGCATTTCTAAAGAAATGGTGGGTTGAATCAGATTTTAAGGCGCCAAACCTCCCGCTCTCATTACGGTTCAAAGGTTCCGGCTGTCACTGTAACAGTATTTATATACAGGAACAAAATAGGTAAAATAGTTGTCAAAGAAGTACCATATTCGGTGACGTAAATGTCAAAAATATTTTTACGTCACACATTGACAAAAAAATTCTTGACATTTTGGACTTCTTTATCTTTATACATTTTCACTATATGAAAATGCATCGCTTATAATTATTTCTGCAGAGACGGAATATATTTCGACAAGATATTGGTATCGGAATATAAACTTTTTAAGAGATCGAATAAGGCGAATCTTTTTATAGCCCTGGTCCAGTAGCCTGTTTCTCAGATGAAGATGACGTTTCAGGAAATCAGAATAATTGCTACTGGCCCTTGCATAGCGAATCAATTGCGACATGTAAACACCATATGCAGGAGAAGCTGGTATATTGCTGCATATGTTTGGAAAATTTATGATTTTAAAATTGAAGTCGTCCCGCTTATCATAAATTTTAGTACTGAGTTGACCACTGTCGTCAAATTCGAGGTATAAGTCCAAAAATGATGCGGACGAAGCTGTATCGGTGGTCTCTTTAACTTCCAGCTCTGGAGGATATATCAATGGAAGAAATTCTGCAAATCTAGAATTATTGATAGATAAAACGTCATCAATATACCTGTATGTGAAATTAAAGGCTCTAGCCTCATGAATCTTCTTATCTTTTACAAGCTTTTGAAGAAACTCCGACTCGTATGAGTATAAAAATAAATCGGCTAGAAGAGGGGCACAATTCGTACCCATTGGTATGCCGACGACCTGCTGAAACAGTGTCCCTCCAAAGGAGACAAATATGTTATCGATGAGGAACTCCAGCATACTGATCACTTGTTCCTCGGAGTAGCATGTTTTACCTTTATGAATTTTGTTTGAAAAATATGTGGAATTGTAGCCTAACACAACAAATTGTGAGCCATAGTTTCTATGACTAAAAGCTTTATGAATTGTTTCTTTTAAGCGGGTTTTTAATTTGTCATGCGGTAGGGTGGTATATAGAGTTGAAAAATCAAAAGTTTTGATGGAGGATACCTGAGAGAAAGATCTTGATTTCAGGTTATCCAAAAGATCTTTAGAGTTTTTCAAAATCCACATGTGATTTATGCCACTACGCGAGTAAACAGTTTCACAATATTTCAGTTGTCCCTCTTTTACTGTAGACAGAATCTTTGTCAGGTGAATAGACAATTCTTTCGTCGAACAAGTTGATGATCCCGCTATGTACCTTTCTTTGTATGGTGTCTTATGGAGTTTAGGTATCCAATATAAATAGGGTAAATCCTCAGACTCTTTACCAGAGGGAATGTTTAAAGAGGTCATGAATGATCTGTGGTTAGCTAGGATTTCATCTTTGTCGAACGAAGTTGGTTTGTATGTGGTATTACTAGAGGTGTTGCTATTTATGCCTAATTCCTTGATTAGACATTCGAAGTAATATGATTTACATACAAACACGATATTGTTGGAAGCCTTGTCCGCAGGAACGACAACATATTTGTCATGAAGAGAGGAAAGACACTTAACAGCTTCTTGGTCTTTAAATACAGACTTAGGTCGACTATTAACACAATTTTTTAGTTTGTGAATCCGACCTTGTACTAGAAACCTAATTGTTCTAACCCAGTCTGACAAGGACTCTAACTCAGGATCTTGGTCTACTTCTCTCTTTATCCACCTTCTGGCATAATCTTCAACAGCATCCATAATTATCTTGAAATTATGTTTCCAATTGATGTGTTGAGGTTCTCTGAATTTAGGACCATGAGAAATCACCTTTCGGAGACTCTCATGTTGAATGATATTCAGATCACCAGTGATTACATGTCCAGATGGGTTGTATTGAAAAGGAGAGTGGGAGCAGTCACAAGTCAGAGGGTTCTTAATGTACTCTTTTATGTTAATATCTTGCAATGCTTCTTTGTAGTTGAAAATTTTACGGCCAATGCTGTTAGTGTAGCTATAGGAGACAATGGGAACAGATTGATTTTTGAAATATGGTGGAATTTCTTTTATGACCTCTTTTCTATTAAGAATGTTGCTGATGTTAATAGCATCGATTCCTTTATTAGCAAACGGAATATGGAGGAATTTTCTGTTGTTATCATGAAGAGGTTCAGATCGAACTGGTTTAAAAAGACGAAAGGACGCCACGTCACATATAATACTAGACAATCTGTACTTAGGAGAAAAAGGATCTACGCCTCCTTTGTCAAGTCCAAAATCCCTAAGATCTTTGAGGTAGTTTACAGGTAGTGAAAATAAGATTGTACGAATACGATGAATTCCAAGAGGTTTCTGTATATTAGAAAGTAAATCATTAAAAGTATCTTGTAACGTTCTTGGTTTAGAGGACTTTTAACATTAGGATGTTGAATTCTTTTATGACCATGGCTACGTTTAGTTCTTGGAATAGTATTAAAAAGGCTCATCACGTTGATTTCGTTGCATCCGGGACTTGACAAATTTCCCACTCCTTTGATGTTATCATTGCAACCGTAAGGCATTGCAGTGCCTAATTCTTTTATCCAGAACAACTCTCTATCGGTGCGGTAAGGTGTACTAAGAATAGGACTGTTTGTATGATGGTAAATCTTCTCGATGATTCGAACTTTCATCGTCAAACAGCGGTCATGACCCGGTTGATTGAAATGATTATACAAAATCCTGTATTTGGGATCTTTTGCATCATATCGATGTTGGCTCATCCTACTTCGCAATGCTTGACGAGTTTCACCAACATACAAAAGTCCACAGAGTGTACATTATATACCGCAAATGACATTTTTATTAGAACAGTCCAGAGGTTCAAACGATTTGGTGTAGTACGTTTTTCCAGTTAAATTACTTGTAAATTCAGGAGAAGTTATTAGCATGACGCATGTTTTACAAGTATTATTTTTGTCAGTTTTTATTTTGCAAGTAGTAATGCATGGAGAAGAGTCACAAGTACCTGGAGATTTAAGACAGTCCGAAATATTAATAGAACAAGATTTTAAAATTTGATACGAATCTGAAGTTTTGAAATAATAATTACCCTCTGGCTGAACGTAAGACAAATCGGGGGTATCCCGTAGGATATTCCGTGGAACGCATATATCATTTGCTACCCTGTTCCGTGTAGTAGCAAATGAGGACCTTGTTAACCCGGGTGACGTCCTAGCCGGTATGTTGTCGTTAATTTCGTTATTCATAATTGCTTAAGTAAAGCTACCAAGTTGCAATGACCTCGGGGAAAAAAAATTCCACCAGCAGTGACATTGGGCATGGTTATAGTAAATAAAGGTAATAACAAAATTACCGAACTCCGAACAATCTTATAAAGGGAAAGTCAAAACTCATAATTATATAAACAGACAAAATCAGTCAACAACCGGAAAACTGTGAAAACCGTAATGACCCTGACTTGGTACAGGCATTTCTAAAGAAATGGTGGGTTGAATCAGATTTTAAGGCGCCAAACCTCCCGCTCTCATTACGGTTCAAAGGTTCCGGCTGTCACTGTAACAGTATTTAAATACAGGAACAAAATAGGTAAAATAGTTGTCAAAGCAGTACCATATTCGGTGACGTAAATGTCAAAAATATTTTTACGCCACACATTGACAAAAAAATTCTTGACATTTTGGACTTCTTTATCGTTATACATTTTCACTATATGAAAATGCATCGCTTATAATTATTTCTGCAGAGACGGAATATATTTCGACAAGATATTGGTATCGGAATATAAACTTTTTAAGAGATCGAATAAGGCGAATCTTTTTATAGCCCTGGTCCAGTAGCCTGTTTCTCAGATGAAGATGACGTTTCAGGAAATCAGAATAATTGCTACTGGCCCTTGCATAGTGAATCAATTGCGACATGTACACACCATATGCAGGAGAAGCTTGTATATTGCTGCACATGTTTGGAAAATTTATGATTTTAAAATTGAAGTCGTCCCGCTTATCATAAATTTTAGTACTGAGTTGACCACTGTCGTCAAATTCGAGGTATAAGTCCAAAAATGATGCGGACGAAGCTGTATCGGTGGTCTCTTTAACTTCCAGCTCTGGAGGATATATCAATGGAAGAAATTCTGCAAATCTAGAATTATTGATAGATAAAACGTCATCAATATACCTGTATGTGAAATTAAAGGCTCTAGCCTCATGAATCTTCTTATCTTTTACAAGCTTTTGAAGAAACTCCGACTCGTATGAGTATAAAAATAAATCGGCTAGAAGAGGGGCACAATTCGTACCCATTGGTATGCCGACGACCTGCTGAAACAGTGTCCCTCCAAAGGAGACAAATATGTTATCGATGAGGAACTCCAGCATACTGATCACTTGTTCCTCGGAGTAGCATGTTTTACCTTTATGAATTTTGTTTGAAAAATATGTGGAATTGTAGCCTAACACAACAAATTGTGAGCCATAGTTTCTATGACTAAAAGCTTTATGAATTGTTTCTTTTAAGCGGGTTTTTAATTTGTCATGCGGTAGGGTGGTATATAGAGTTGAAAAATCAAAAGTTTTGATGGAGGATACCTGAGAGAAAGATCTTGATTTCAGGTTATCCAAAAGATCTTTAAAGTTTTTCAAAATCCACATGTGATTTATGCCACTACGCGAGTAAACAGTTTCACAATATTTCAGTTGTCCCTCTTTTACTGTAGACAGAATCTTTGTCAGGTGAATAGACAATTCTTTCGTCGAACAAGTTGATGATCCCGCTATGTACCTTTCTTTGTATGGTGTCTTATGGAGTTTAGGTATCCAATATAAATAGGGTAAATCCTCAGACTCTTTACCAGAGGGAATGTTTAAAGAGGTCATGAATGATCTGTGGTTAGCTAGGATTTCATCTTTGTCGAACGAAGTTGGTTTGTATGTGGTATTACTAGAGGTGTTGCTATTTATGCCTAATTCCTTGATTAGACATTCGAAGTAATATGATTTACATACAAACACGATATTGTTGGAAGCCTTGTCCGCAGGAACGACAACATATTTGTCATGAAGAGAGGAAAGACACTTAACAGCTTCTTGGTCTTTAAATACAGACTTAGGTCGACTATTAACACAATTTTTTAGTTTGTGAATCCGACCTTGTACTAGAAACCTAATTGTTCTAACCCAGTCTGACAAGGACTCTAACTCAGGATCTTGGTCTACTTCTCTCTTTATCCACCTTCTGGCATAATCTTCAACAGCATCCATAATTATCTTGAAATTATGTTTCCAATTGATGTGTTGAGGTTCTCTGAATTTAGGACCATGAGAAATCACCTTTCGGAGACTCTCATGTTGAATGATATTCAGATCACCAGTGATTACATGTCCAGATGGGTTGTATTGAAAAGGAGAGTGGGAGCAGTCACAAGTCAGAGGGTTCTTAATGTACTCTTTTATGTTAATATCTTGCAATGCTTCTTTGTAGTTGAAAATTTTACGGCCAATGCTGTTAGTGTAGCTATAGGAGACAATGGGAACAGATTGATTTTTGAAATATGGTGGAATTTCTTTTATGACCTCTTTTCTATTAAGAATGTTGCTGATGTTAATAGCATCGATTCCTTTATTAGCAAACGGAATATGGAGGAATTTTCTGTTGTTATCATGAAGAGGTTCAGATCGAACTGGTTTAAAAAGACGAAAGGACGCCACGTCACATATAATACTTGACAATCTGTACTTAGGAGAAAAAGGATCTACGCCTCCTTTGTCAAGTCCAAAATCCCTCAGATCTTTGAGGTGGTTTACAGGTAGTGAAAATAAGATTGTACGAATATGATGAATTCCAAGAGGTTTCTGTATATTAGAAAGTAAATCATTAAAAGTATCTTGTAACGTTCTTGGTTTAGAGGACATTTTAACATTAGGATGTTGAATTCTTTTATGACCATGGCTACGTTTAGTTCTTGGAATAGTATTAAAAAGGCTCATCACGTTGATTTCGTTGCATCCAGGACTTGACAAATTTCCCACTCCTTTGATGTTATCATTGCAACCGTAAGGCATTGCAGTGCCTAATTCTTTTATCCAGAACAACTCTCTATCGGTGCGGTAAGGTGTACTAAGAATAGGACTGTTTGTATGATGGTAAATCTTCTCGATGATTCGAACTTTCATCGTCAAACAGCGGTCATGACCCGGTTGATTGAAATGATTATACAAAATCCTGTATTTGGGATCTTTTGCATCATATCGATGTTGGCTCATCCTACTTCGCAATGTTTGACGAGTTTCACCAACATACAAAAGTCCACAGAGTGTACATTCTATACCGTAAATGACATTTTTAGTAGAACAGCCCAGAGGTTCAAACGATTTGGTGTAGTACGTTTTTCCAGTTAAATTACTTGTAAATTCAGGAGAAGTTATTAGCATGACGCATGTTTTACAAGTATTATTTTTGTCAGTTTTTATTTTGCAAGTAGTAATGCATGGAGAAGAGTCACAAGTACCTGGAGATTTAAGACAGTCCGAAATATTAATAGAACAAGATTTTAAAATTTGATACGAATCTGAAGTTTTGAAATAATAATTACCCTCTGGCTGAACGTAAGACAAATCGGGGGTATCCCGTAGGATATTCCGTGGAACGCATATATCATTTGCTACCCTGTTCCGTGTAGTAGCAAATGAGGACCTTGTTAACCCGGGTGACGTCCTAGCCGGTATGTTGTCGTTAATTTCGTTATTCATAATTGCTTAAGTAAAGCTACCAAGTTGCAATGACCTCGGGGAAAAAAAATTCCACCAGCAGTGACATTGGGCATGGTTATAGTAAATAAAGGTAATAACACAATTACCGAACTCGGAACAATCTTATAAAGGGAAAGTCAAAACTCATAATTATATAAACAGACAAAATCAGTCAACAACCGGAAAACTGTGAAAACCGTAATGACCCTGACTTGGTACAGGCATTTCTAAAGAAATGGTGGGTTGAATCAGATTTTAAGGCGCCAAACCTCCCGCTCTCATTACGGTTCAAAGGTTCCGGCTGTCACTGTAACAGTATTTAAATACAGGAACAAAATAGGTAAAATAGTTGTCAAAGCAGTACCATATTCGGTGACGTAAATGTCAAAAATATTTTTACGCCACACATTGACAAAAAAATTCTTGACATTTTGGACTTCTTTATCGTTATACATTTTCACTATATGAAAATGCATCGCTTATAATTATTTCTGCAGAGACGGAATATATTTCGACAAGATATTGGTATCGGAATATAAACTTTTTAAGAGATCGAATAAGGCGAATCTTTTTATAGCCCTGGTCCAGTAGCCTGTTTCTCAGATGAAGATGACGTTTCAGGAAATCAGAATAATTGCTACTGGCCCTTGCATAGCGAATCAATTGCGACATGTACACACCATATGCAGGAGAAGCTTGTATATTGCTGCACATGTTTGGAAAATTTATGATTTTAAAATTGAAGTCGTCCCGCTTATCATAAATTTTAGTACTGAGTTGACCACTGTCGTCAAATTCGAGGTATAAGTCCAAAAATGATGCGGACGAAGCTGTATCGGTGGTCTCTTTAACTTCCAGCTCTGGAGGATATATCAATGGAAGAAATTCTGCAAATCTAGAATTATTGATAGATAAAACGTCATCAATATACCTGTATGTGAAATTAAAGGCTCTAGCCTCATGAATCTTCTTATCTTTTACAAGCTTTTGAAGAAACTCCGACTCGTATGAGTATAAAAATAAATCGGCTAGAAGAGGGGCACAATTCGTACCCATTGGTATGCCGACGACCTGCTGAAACAGTGTCCCTCCAAAGGAGACAAATATGTTATCGATGAGGAACTCCAGCATACTGATCACTTGTTCCTCGGAGTAGCATGTTTTACCTTTATGAATTTTGTTTGAAAAATATGTGGAATTGTAGCCTAACACAACAAATTGTGAGCCATACTTTCTATGACTAAAAGCTTTATGAATTGTTTCTTTTAAGCGGGTTTTTAATTTGTCATGCGGTAGGGTAGTATATAGAGTTGAAAAATCAAAAGTTTTGATGGAGGATACCTGAGAGAAAGATCTTGATTTCAGGTTATCCAAAAGATCTTTAGAGTTTTTCAAAATCCACATGTGATTTATGCCACTACGCGAGTAAACAGTTTCACAATATTTCAGTTGTCCCTCTTTTACTGTAGACAGAATCTTTGTCAGGTGAATAGACAATTCTTTCGTCGAACAAGTTGATGATCCCGCTATGTACCTTTCTTTGTATGGTGTCTTATGGAGTTTAGGTATCCAATATAAATAGGGTAAATCCTCAGACTCTTTACCAGAGGGAATGTTTAAAGAGGTCATGAATGATCTGTGGTTAGCTAGGATTTCATCTTTGTCGAACGAAGTTGGTTTGTATGTGGTATTACTAGAGGTGTTGCTATTTATGCCTAATTCCTTGATTAGACATTCGAAGTAATATGATTTACATACAAACACGATATTGTTGGAAGCCTTGTCCGCAGGAACGACAACATATTTGTCATGAAGAGAGGAAAGACACTTAACAGCTTCTTGGTCTTTAAATACAGACTTAGGTCGACTATTAACACAATTTTTTAGTTTGTGAATCCGACCTTGTACTAGAAACCTAATTGTTCTAACCCAGTCTGACAAGGACTCTAACTCAGGATCTTGGTCTACTTCTCTCTTTATCCACCTTCTGGCATAATCTTCAACAGCATCCATAATTATCTTGAAATTATGTTTCCAATTGATGTGTTGAGGTTCTCTGAATTTAGGACCATGAGAAATCACCTTTCGGAGACTCTCATGTTGAATGATATTCAGATCACCAGTGATTACATGTCCAGATGGGTTGTATTGAAAAGGAGAGTGGGAGCAGTCACAAGTCAGAGGGTTCTTAATGTACTCTTTTATGTTAATATCTTGCAATGCTTCATTGTAGTTGAAAATTTTACGGCCAATGCTGTTAGTGTAGCTATAGGAGACAATGGGAACAGATTGATTTTTGAAATATGGTGGAATTTCTTTTATGACCTCTTTTCTATTAAGAATGTTGCTGATGTTAATAGCATCGATTCCTTTATTAGCAAACGGAATATGGAGGAATTTTCTGTTGTTATCATGAAGAGGTTCAGATCGAACTGGTTTAAAAAGACGAAAGGACGCCACGTCACATATAATACTAGACAATCTGTACTTAGGAGAAAAAGGATCTACGCCTCCTTTGTCAAGTCCAAAATCCCTCAGATCTTTGAGGTGGTTTACAGGTAGTGAAAATAAGATTGTACGAATATGATGAATTCCAAGAGGTTTCTGTATATTAGAAAGTAAATCATTAAAAGTATCTTGTAACGTTCTTGGTTTAGAGGACATTTTAACATTAGGATGTTGAATTCTTTTATGACCATGGCTACGTTTAGGTCTTGGAATAGTATTAAAAAGGCTCATCACGTTGATTTCGTTGCATCCAGGACTTGACAAATTTCCCACTCCTTTGATGTTATCATTGCAACCGTAAGGCATTGCAGTGCCTAATTCTTTTATCCAGAACAACTCTCTATCGGTGCGGTAAGGTGTACTAAGAATAGGACTGTTTGTATGATGGTAAATCTTCTCGATGATTCGAACTTTCATCGTCAAACAGCGGTCATGACCCGGTTGATTGAAATGATTATACAAAATCCTGTATTTGGGATCTTTTGCATCATATCGATGTTGGCTCATCCTACTTCGCAATGTTTGACGAGTTTCACCAACATACAAAAGTCCACAGAGTGTACATTCTATACCGTAAATGACATTTTTAGTAGAACAGCCCAGAGGTTCAAACGATTTGGTGTAGTACGTTTTTCCAGTTAAATTACTTGTAAATTCAGGAGAAGTTATTAGCATGACGCATGTTTTACAAGTATTATTTTTGTCAGTTTTTATTTTGCAAGTAGTAATGCATGGAGAAGAGTCACAAGTACCTGGAGATTTAAGACAGTCCGAAATATTAATAGAACAAGATTTTAAAATTTGATACGAATCTGAAGTTTTGAAATAATAATTACCCTCTGGCTGAACGTAAGACAAATCGGGGGTATCCCGTAGGATATTCCGTGGAACGCATATATCATTTGCTACCCTGTTCCGTGTAGTAGCAAATGAGGACCTTGTTAACCCGGGTGACGTCCTAGCCGGTATGTTGTCGTTAATTTCGTTATTCATAATTGCTTAAGTAAAGCTACCAAGTTGCAATGACCTCGGGGAAAAAAAATTCCACCAGCAGTGACATTGGGCATGGCTATAGTAAATAAAGGTAATAACAAAATTACCGAACTCCGAACAATCTTATAAAGGGAAAGTCAAAACTCATAATTATATAAACAGACAAAATCAGTCAACAACCGGAAAACTGTGAAAACCGTAATGACCCTGACTTGGTACAGGCATTTCTAAAGAAATGGTGGGTTGAATCAGATTTTAAGGCGCCAAACCTCCCGCTCTCATTACGGTTCAAAGGTTCCGGCTGTCACTGTAACAGTATTTAAATACAGGAACAAAATAGGTAAAATAGTTGTCAAAGCAGTACCATATTCGGTGACGTAAATGTCAAAAATATTTTTACGTCACATATTGACAAAAAAATTCTTGACATTTTGGACTTCTTTATCTTTATACATTTTCACTATATGAAAATGCATCGCTTATAATTATTTCTGCAGAGACGGAATATATTTCGACAAGATATTGGTATCGGAATATAAACTTTTTAAGAGATCGAATAAGGCGAATCTTTTTATAGCCCTGGTCCAGTAGCCTGTTTCTCAGATGAAGATGACGTTTCAGGAAATCAGAATAATTGCTACTGGCCCTTGCATAGCGAATCAATTGCGACATGTAAACACCATATGCAGGAGAAGCTGGTATATTGCTGCACATGTTTGGAAAATTTATGATTTTAAAATTGAAGTCGTCCCGCTTATCATAAATTTTAGTACTGAGTTGACCACTGTCGTCAAATTCGAGGTATAAGTCCAAAAATGATGCGGACGAAGCTGTATCGGTGGTCTCTTTAACTTCCAGCTCTGGAGGATATATCAATGGAAGAAATTCTGCAAATCTAGAATTATTGACAGATAAAACGTCATCAATATACCTGTATGTGAAATTAAAGGCTCTAGCCTCATGAATCTTCTTATCTTTTACAAGCTTTTGAAGAAACTCCGACTCGTATGAGTATAAAAATAAATCGGTTAGAAGAGGGGCACAATTCGTACCCATTGGTATGCCGACGACCTGCTGAAACAGTGTCCCTCCAAAGGAGACAAATATGTTATCGATGAGGAACTCCAGCATACTGATCACTTGTTCCTCGGAGTAGCATGTTTTACCTTTATGAATTTTGTTTGAAAAATATGTGGAATTGTAGCCTAACACAACAAATTTTGAGCCATAGTTTCTATGACTAAAAGCTTTATGAATTGTTTCTTTTAAGCGGGTTTTTAATTTGTCATGCGGTAGGGTGGTATATAGAGTTGAAAAATCAAAAGTTTTGATGGAGGATACCTGAGAGAAAGATCTTGATTTCAGGTTATCCAAAAGATCTTTAGAGTTTTTCAAAATCCACATGTGATTTATGCCACTACGCGAGTAAACAGTTTCACAATATTTCAGTTGTCCCTCTTTTACTGTAGACAGAATCTTTGTCAGGTGAATAGACAATTCTTTCGTCGAACAAGTTGATGATCCCGCTATGTACCTTTCTTTGTATGGTGTCTTATGGAGTTTAGGTATCCAATATAAATAGGGTAAATCCTCAGACTCTTTACCAGAGGGAATGTTTAAAGAGGTCATGAATGATCTGTGGTTAGCTAGGATTTCATCTTTGTCGAACGAAGTTGGTTTGTATGTGGTATTACTAGAGGTGTTGCTATTTATGCCTAATTCCTTGATTAGACATTCGAAGTAATATGATTTACATACAAACACGATATTGTTGGAAGCCTTGTCCGCAGGAACGACAACATATTTGTCATGAAGAGAGGAAAGACACTTAACAGCTTCTTGGTCTTTAAATACAGACTTAGGTCGACTATTAACACATTTTTTTAGTTTGTGAATCCGACCTTGTACTAGAAACCTAATTGTTCTAACCCAGTCTGACAAGGACTCTAACTCAGGATCTTGGTCTACTTCTCTCTTTATCCACCTTCTGGCATAATCTTCAACAGCATCCATAATTATCTTGAAATTATGTTTCCAATTGATGTGTTGAGGTTCTCTGAATTTAGGACCATGAGAAATCACCTTTCGGAGACTCTCATGTTGAATGATATTCAGATCACCAGTGATTACATGTCCAGATGGGTTGTATTGAAAAGGAGAGTGGGAGCAGTCACAAGTCAGAGGGTTCTTAATGTACTCTTTTATGTTAATATCTTGCAATGCTTCTTTGTAGTTGAAAATTTTACGGCCAATGCTGTTAGTGTAGCTATAGGAGACAATGGGAACAGATTGATTTTTGAAATATGGTGGAATTTCTTTTATGACCTCTTTTCTATTAAGAATGTTGCTGATGTTAATAGCATCGATTCCTTTATTAGCAAACGGAATATGGAGGAATTTTCTGTTGTTATCATGAAGAGGTTCAGATCGAACTGGTTTAAAAAGACGAAAGGACGCCACGTCACATATAATACTAGACAATCTGTACTTAGGAGAAAAAGGATCTACGCCTCCTTTGTCAAGTCCAAAATCCCTAAGATCTTTGAGGTAGTTTACAGGTAGTGAAAATAAGATTGTACGAATATGATGAATTCCAAGAGGTTTCTGTATATTAGAAAGTAAATCATTAAAAGTATCTTGTAACGTTCTTGGTTTAGAGGACTTTTTAACATTAGGATGTTGAATTCTTTTATGACCATGGCTACGTTTAGTTCTTGGAATAGTATTAAAAAGGCTCATCACGTTGATTTCGTTGCATCCAGGACTTGACAAATTTCCCACTCCTTTGATGTTATCATTGCAACCGTAAGGCATTGCAGTGCCTAATTCTTTTATCCAGAACAACTCTCTATCGGTGCGGTAAGGTGTACTAAGAATAGGACTGTTTGTATGATGGTAAATCTTCTCGATGATTCGAACTTTCATCGTCAAACAGCGGTCATGACCCGGTTGATTGAAATGATTATACAAAATCCTGTATTTGGGATCTTTTGCATCATATCGATGTTGGCTCATCCTACTTCGCAATGTTTGACGAGTTTCACCAACATACAAAAGTCCACAGAGTGTACATTCTATACCGTAAATGACATTTTTAGTAGAACAGCCCAGAGGTTCAAACGATTTGGTGTAGTACGTTTTTCCAGTTAAATTACTTGTAAATTCAGGAGAAGTTATTAGCATGACGCATGTTTTACAAGTATTATTTTTGTCAGTTTTTATTTTGCAAGTAGTAATGCATGGAGAAGAGTCACAAGTACCTGGAGATTTAAGACAGTCCGAAATATTAATAGAACAAGATTTTAAAATTTGATACGAATCTGAAGTTTTGAAATAATAATTACCCTCTGGCTGAACGTAAGACAAATCGGGGGTATCCCGTAGGATATTCCGTGGAACGCATATATCATTTGCTACCCTGTTCCGTGTAGTAGCAAATGAGGACCTTGTTAACCCGGGTGACGTCCTAGCCGGTATGTTGTCGTTAATTTCGTTATTCATAATTGCTTAAGTAAAGCTACCAAGTTGCAATGACCTCGGGGAAAAAAATTCCACCAGCAGTGACATTGGGCATGGTTATAGTAAATAAAGGTAATAACAAAATTACCGAACTCCGAACAATCTTATAAAGGGAAAGTCAAAACTCATGATTATATAAACAGACAAAATCAGTCAACAACCGGAAAACTGTGAAAACCGTAATGACCCTGACTTGGTACAGGCATTTCTAAAGAAATGGTGGGTTGAATCAGATTTTAAAGCGCCAAACCTCCCGCTCTCATTACGGTTCAAAGGTTCCGGCTGTCACTGTAACAGTATTTAAATACAGGAACAAAATAGGTAAAATAGTTGTCAAAGCAGTACCATATTCGGTGACGTAAATGTCAAAAATATTTTTACGTCACATATTGACAAAAAAATTCTTGACATTTTGGACTTCTTTATCTTTATACATTTTCACTATATGAAAATGCATCGCTTATAATTATTTCTGCAGAGACGGAATATATTTCGACAAGATATTGGTATCGGAATATAAACTTTTTAAGAGATCGAATAAGGCGAATCTTTTAATAGCCCTGGTCCAGTAGCCTGTTTCTCAGATGAAGATGACGTTTCAGGAAATCAGAATAATTGCTACTGGCCCCTGCATAGCGAATCAATTGCGACATGTACACACCATATGCAGGAGAAGCTGGTATATTGCTGCACATGTTTGGAAAATTTATGATTTTAAAATTGAAGTCGTCCCGCTTATCATAAATTTTAGTACTGAGTTGACCACTGTCGTCAAATTCGAGGTATAAGTCCAAAAATGATGCGGACGAAGCTGTATCGGTGGTCTCTTTAACTTCCAGCTCTGGAGGATATATCAATGGAAGAAATTCTGCAAATCTAGAATTATTGATAGATAAAACGTCATCAATATACCTGTATGTGAAATTAAAGGCTCTAGCCTCATGAATCTTCTTATCTTTTACAAGCTTTTGAAGAAACTCCGACTCGTATGAGTATAAAAATAAATCGGCTAGAAGAGGGGCACAATTCGTACCCATTAGTATGCCGACGACCTGCTGAAACAGTGTCCCTCCAAAGGAGACAAATATGTTATCGATGAGGAACTCCAGCATACTGATCACTTGTTCCTCGGAGTAGCATGTTTTACCTTTATGAATTTTGTTTGAAAAATATGTGGAATTGTAGCCTAACACAACAAATTGTGAGCCATAGTTTCTATGACTAAAAGCTTTATGAATTGTTTCTTTTAAGCGGGTTTTTAATTTGTCATGCGGTAGGGTGGTATATAGAGTTGAAAAATCAAAAGTTTTGATGGAGGATACCTGAGAGAAAGATCTTGATTTCAGGTTATCCAAAAGATCTTTAGAGTTTTTCAAAATCCACATGTGATTTATGCCACTACGCGAGTAAACAGTTTCACAATATTTCTGTTGTCCCTCTTTTACTGTAGACAGAATCTTTGTCAGGTGAATAGACAATTCTTTCGTCGAACAAGTTGATGATCCCGCTATGTACCTTTCTTTGTATGGTGTCTTATGGAGCTTAGGTATCCAATATAAATAGGGTAAATCCTCAGACTCTTTACCAGAGGGAATGTTTAAAGAGGTCATGAATGATCTGTGGTTAGCTAGGATTTCATCTTTGTCGAACGAAGTTGGTTTGTATGTGGTATTACTAGAGGTGTTGCTATTTATGCCTAATTCCTTGATTAGACATTCGAAGTAATATGATTTACATACAAACACGATATTGTTGGAAGCCTTGTCCGCAGGAACGACAACATATTTGTCATGAAGAGAGGAAAGACACTTAACAGCTTCTTGGTCTTTAAATACAGACTTAGGTCGACTATTAACACATTTTTTTAGTTTGTGAATCCGACCTTGTACTAGAAACCTAATTGTTCTAACCCAGTCTGACAAGGACTCTAACTCAGGATCTTGGTCTACTTCTCTCTTTATCCACCTTCTGGCATAATCTTCAACAGCATCCATAATTATCTTGAAATTATGTTTCCAATTGATGTGTTGAGGTTCTCTGAATTTAGGACCATGAGAAATCACCTTTCGGAGACTCTCATGTTGAATGATATTCAGATCACCAGTGATTACATGTCCAGATGGGTTGTATTGAAAAGGAGAGTGGGAGCAGTCACAAGTCAGAGGGTTCTTAATGTACTCTTTTATGTTAATATCTTGCAATGCTTCTTTGTAGTTGAAAATTTTACGGCCAATGCTGTTAGTGTAGCTATAGGAGACAATGGGAACAGATTGATTTTTGAAATATGGTGGAATTTCTTTTATGACCTCTTTTCTATTAAGAATGTTGCTGATGTTAATAGCATCGATTCCTTTATTAGCAAACGGAATATGGAGGAATTTTCTGTTGTTATCATGAAGAGGTTCAGATCGAACTGGTTTAAAAAGACGAAAGGACGCCACGTCACATATAATACTAGACAATCTGTACTTAGGAGAAAAAGGATCTACGCCTCCTTTGTCAAGTCCAAAATCCCTAAGATCTTTGAGGTAGTTTACAGGTAGTGAAAATAAGATTGTACGAATATGATGAATTCCAAGAGGTTTCTGTATATTAGAAAGTAAATCATTAAAAGTATCTTGTAACGTTCTTGGTTTAGAGGACTTTTTAACATTAGGATGTTGAATTCTTTTATGACCATGGCTACGTTTAGTTCTTGGAATAGTATTAAAAAGGCTCATCACGTTGATTTCGTTGCATCCAGGACTTGACAAATTTCCCACTCCTTTGATGTTATCATTGCAACCGTAAGGCATTGCAGTGCCTAATTCTTTTATCCAGAACAACTCTCTATCGGTGCGGTAAGGTGTACTAAGAATAGGACTGTTTGTATGATGGTAAATCTTCTCGATGATTCGAACTTTCATCGTCAAACAGCGGTCATGACCCGGTTGATTGAAATGATTATACAAAATCCTGTATTTGGGATCTTTTGCATCATATCGATGTTGGCTCATCCTACTTCGCAATGTTTGACGAGTTTCACCAACATACAAAAGTCCACAGAGTGTACATTCTATACCGTAAATGACATTTTTAGTAGAACAGCCCAGAGGTTCAAACGATTTGGTGTAGTACGTTTTTCCAGTTAAATTACTTGTAAATTCAGGAGAAGTTATTAGCATGACGCATGTTTTACAAGTATTATTTTTGTCAGTTTTTATTTTGCAAGTAGTAATGCATGGAGAAGAGTCACAAGTACCTGGAGATTTAAGACAGTCCGAAATATTAATAGAACAAGATTTTAAAATTTGATACGAATCTGAAGTTTTGAAATAATAATTACCCTCTGGCTGAACGTAAGACAAATCGGGGGTATCCCGTAGGATATTCCGTGGAACGCATATATCATTTGCTACCCTGTTCCGTGTAGTAGCAAATGAGGACCTTGTTAACCCGGGTGACGTCCTAGCCGTATGTTGTCGTTAATTTCGTTATTCATAATTGCTTAAGTAAAGCTACCAAGTTGCAATGACCTCGGGGAAAAAAATTCCACCAGCAGTGACATTGGGCATGGTTATAGTAAATAAAGGTAATAACAAAATTACCGAACTCCGAACAATCTTATAAAGGGAAAGTCAAAACTCATGATTATATAAACAGACAAAATCAGTCAACAACCGGAAAACTGTGAAAACCGTAATGACCCTGACTTGGTACAGGCATTTCTAAAGAAATGGTGGGTTGAATCAGATTTTAAGGCGCCAAACCTCCCGCTCTCATTACGGTTCAAAGGTTCCGGCTGTCACTGTAACAGTATTTAAATACAGGAACAAAATAGGTAAAATAGTTGTCAAAGCAGTACCATATTCGGTGACGTAAATGTCAAAAATATTTTTACGTCACATATTGACAAAAAAATTCTTGACATTTTGGACTTCTTTATCTTTATACATTTTCACTATATGAAAATGCATCGCTTATAATTATTTCTGCAGAGACGGAATATATTTCGACAAGATATTGGTATCGGAATATAAACTTTTTAAGAGATCGAATAAGGCGAATCTTTTAATAGCCCTGGTCCAGTAGCCTGTTTCTCAGATGAAGATGACGTTTCAGGAAATCAGAATAATTGCTACTGGCCCCTGCATAGCGAATCAATTGCGACATGTACACACCATATGCAGGAGAAGCTGGTATATTGCTGCACATGTTTGGAAAATTTATGATTTTAAAATTGAAGTCGTCCCGCTTATCATAAATTTTAGTACTGAGTTGACCACTGTCGTCAAATTCGAGGTATAAGTCCAAAAATGATGCGGACGAAGCTGTATCGGTGGTCTCTTTAACTTCCAGCTCTGGAGGATATATCAATGGAAGAAATTCTGCAAATCTAGAATTATTGATAGATAAAACGTCATCAATATACCTGTATGTGAAATTAAAGGCTCTAGCCTCATGAATCTTCTTATCTTTTACAAGCTTTTGAAGAAACTCCGACTCGTATGAGTATAAAAATAAATCGGCTAGAAGAGGGGCACAATTCGTACCCATTAGTATGCCGACGACCTGCTGAAACAGTGTCCCTCCAAAGGAGACAAATATGTTATCGATGAGGAACTCCAGCATACTGATCACTTGTTCCTCGGAGTAGCATGTTTTACCTTTATGAATTTTGTTTGAAAAATATGTGGAATTGTAGCCTAACACAACAAATTGTGAGCCATAGTTTCTATGACTAAAAGCTTTATGAATTGTTTCTTTTAAGCGGGTTTTTAATTTGTCATGCGGTAGGGTGGTATATAGAGTTGAAAAATCAAAAGTTTTGATGGAGGATACCTGAGAGAAAGATCTTGATTTCAGGTTATCCAAAAGATCTTTAGAGTTTTTCAAAATCCACATGTGATTTATGCCACTACGCGAGTAAACAGTTTCACAATATTTCTGTTGTCCCTCTTTTACTGTAGACAGAATCTTTGTCAGGTGAATAGACAATTCTTTCGTCGAACAAGTTGATGATCCCGCTATGTACCTTTCTTTGTATGGTGTCTTATGGAGCTTAGGTATCCAATATAAATAGGGTAAATCCTCAGACTCTTTACCAGAGGGAATGTTTAAAGAGGTCATGAATGATCTGTGGTTAGCTAGGATTTCATCTTTGTCGAACGAAGTTGGTTTGTATGTGGTATTACTAGAGGTGTTGCTATTTATGCCTAATTCCTTGATTAGACATTCGAAGTAATATGATTTACATACAAACACGATATTGTTGGAAGCCTTGTCCGCAGGAACGACAACATATTTGTCATGAAGAGAGGAAAGACACTTAACAGCTTCTTGGTCTTTAAATACAGACTTAGGTCGACTATTAACACATTTTTTTAGTTTGTGAATCCGACCTTGTACTAGAAACCTAATTGTTCTAACCCAGTCTGACAAGGACTCTAACTCAGGATCTTGGTCTACTTCTCTCTTTATCCACCTTCTGGCATAATCTTCAACAGCATCCATAATTATCTTGAAATTATGTTTCCAATTGATGTGTTGAGGTTCTCTGAATTTAGGACCATGAGAAATCACCTTTCGGAGACTCTCATGTTGAATGATATTCAGATCACCAGTGATTACATGTCCAGATGGGTTGTATTGAAAAGGAGAGGGTTCTTAATGTACTCTTTTATGTTAATATCTTGCAATGCTTCTTTGTAGTTGAAAATTTTACGGCCAATGCTGTTAGTGTAGCTATAGGAGACAATGGGAACAGATTGATTTTTGAAATATGGTGGAATTTCTTTTATGACCTCTTTTCTATTAAGAATGTTGCTGATGTTAATAGCATCGATTCCTTTATTAGCAAACGGAATATGGAGGAATTTTCTGTTGTTATCATGAAGAGGTTCAGATCGAACTGGTTTAAAAAGACGAAAGGACGCCACGTCACATATAATACTAGACAATCTGTACTTAGGAGAAAAAGGATCTACGCCTCCTTTGTCAAGTCCAAAATCCCTAAGATCTTTGAGGTAGTTTACAGGTAGTGAAAATAAGATTGTACGAATATGATGAATTCCAAGAGGTTTCTGTATATTAGAAAGTAAATCATTAAAAGTATCTTGTAACGTTCTTGGTTTAGAGGACTTTTAACATTAGGATGTTGAATTCTTTTATGACCATGGCTACGTTTAGTTCTTGGAATAGTATTAAAAAGGCTCATCACGTTGATTTCGTTGCATCCGGGACTTGAATATCATTGCAACCGTAAGGCATTGCAGTGCCTAATTCTTTTATCCAGAACAACTCTCTATCGGTGCGGTAAGGTGTACTAAGAATAGGACTGTTTGTATGATGGTAAATCTTCTCGATGATTCGAACTTTCATCGTCAAACAGCGGTCATGACCCGGTTGATTGAAATGATTATACAAAATCCTGTATTTGGGATCTTTTGCATCATATCGATGTTGGCTCATCCTACTTCGCAATGTTTGACGAGTTTCACCAACATACAAAAGTCCACAGAGTGTACATTATATACCGTAAATGACATTTTTAGTAGAACAGTCCAGAGGTTCAAACGATTTGGTGTAGTACGTTTTTCCAGTTAAATTACTTGTAAATTCAGGAGAAGTTATTAGCATGACGCATGTTTTACAAGTATTATTTTTGTCAGTTTTTATTTTGCAAGTAGTAATGCATGGAGAAGAGTCACAAGTACCTGGAGATTTAAGACAGTCCGAAATATTAATAGAACAATATTTTAAAATTTGATACGAATCTGAAGTTTTGAAATAATAATTACCCTCTGGCTGAACGTAAGACAAATCGGGGGTATCCCGTAGGATATTCCGTGGAACGCATATATCATTTGCTACCCTGTTCCGTGTAGTAGCAAATGAGGACCTTGTTAACCGGGTGACGTCCTAGCCGGTATGTTGTCGTTAATTTCGTTATTCATAATTGCTTAAGTAAAGCTACCAAGTTGCAATGACCTCGGGGAAAAAAAATTCCACCAGCAGTGACATTGGGCATGGTTATAGTAAATAAAGGTAATAACAAAATTACCGAACTCCGAACAATCTTATAAAGGGAAAGTCAAAACTCATAATTATATAAACAGACAAAATCAGTCAACAACCGGAAAACTGTGAAAACCGTAATGACCCTGACTTGGTACAGGCATTTCTAAAGAAATGGTGGGTTGAATCAGATTTTAAGGCGCCAAATCTCCCGCTCTCATTACGGTTCAAAGGTTCCGGCTGTCACTGTAACAGTATTTAAATACAGGAACGAAATAGGTAAAATAGTTGTCAAAGCAGTACCATATTCGGTGACGTAAATGTCAAAAATATTTTTACGCCACACATTGACAAAAAAATTCTTGACATTTTGGACTTCTTTATCTTTATACATTTTCACTATATGAAAATGCATCGCTTATAATTATTTCTGCAGAGACGGAATATATTTCGACAAGATATTGGTATCGGAATATAAACTTTTTAAGAGATCGAATAAGGCGAAGCGTTGTACGTTACCTGTAAGCGACTCAAAGTAATTTCTTGGTTTTATGGTGCATTAATTACAATTTATAGGAAAATAGATTTAATATCATCCATTATTATACCTCATATATTAATTATCATCAATAGATTAATTTGATTGGACAATGGGTAAAAATCTGAACGCGTAATCACACAGGACAAAAATCATATTCCGTGAAATAGAAATCATATTCCACCCCCTCGGAGGCCTGGCGGGTATTTCCCGCCAGATTTGTCGTTTTTTGACAGGAAATCGTCAGAGGCACTCGGAACGCATCATATGCAGGCCACCGTTACAATGTGGTTTTTAAATATCAACGTTCCATTGGACTTAAAATATGTTTGTTAGCAGTATTTTACATATATGTGTTTACTTGGTTTCATTCGGTATAATAAAACATTTCTAGCATGTGGGTACTGGAAATATGAACAATTATTCACCCACGTGGCCCTTGAGGAATATGATACTCTTGTGTGAATACATTTTCATATTTCCCTCACCAGCATGCAATAAATGTATAATATACCATACACTATAGATGCACTTAGTGGCATGTAGAATATGTCGGTGTATATTCCAATTTTCTCTACGCCGATAAAAAAATGATATACAGTCAAACCTGTGTATAAAGGGCACTCAAGGCAACCTGAAAATGTACCCTTTATGAGCCCTTTATATACAGGTTAAAATTATATGCACTATTCATTAATGGGGAAATTGAGGCTGTCCTTTATAGATAGTGATATGCTATATAGGCAGGTTTGAATGTAATTGAAATTATATGGAAAGTGACGTTAACAGTAGTAAAATAATCAAAATCAGTATGTATATGACTAATACATCTAAGGTATCTTCTCTGTTGTGTTTGTACTAGAATATTTTTTTATTTTATTTCTTTATTTTGATGTTCTGAATTCATCTAAGAAAGCGTCTATGTATGTTTTTATATGTTTTTTTTTTTATATTTATATATTTGTTTTATGTGATGAATTCGTCTGAGAAAGCGTCTTTGTATGTTATATACGTATTTGAATTTGAGACGTTCGAATTTATGCTTTCTAGCTAGATAATAATGTGTTATTTTCAATTTCTCCAGAATAAAACATATCTTATCTGTCACATATTGGAAACTGATTTAAAAGATAAAGATGTAATCCTTTACATAACATCATTGTGCACCATCTTGATATGAAACAGATTTCTTGCATAAAGAAATTAAACATGTTGCGTTATTAATAATATGTTGCATTCTGCACTTATTTTTTTCACTTATTAAGATAGCATTCGACAGATTTAATTTTGTAAGCTATTAAGAATAATTTTGACGCAGGGTAAATAAATTACTGTGTATCATACTACAAAGACGTGTGATGTATTTTGATATACAGGAATCCATTTCAAGCTCGATTTCAATTTTTTTTATTTAAAATGAACAACATCAAGAAACAACATATGTCTTATTGTCGAAACGGTACCAAAATAGAATAGAAAAATCGAGGAAGCAAGCACACACAAAGTCGATACTGCTAACACATATGTACATACGTTCAATTTCCTTGCTTGATAAGGACACGTCAATAAAAAAGGGGGGTGTAGGTGTGTTGGGTAAATAAGGGTAATAACAACATTACCGAACTCCGAACAATCTTACAAAGGGAAAGTCAAAACTCATAAGTATACAAACAGACAAAATCAGTCAAAAAACCGGAAAATTGTGAAAACCGTAATGACCCTGACTTGGTACAGGCATTTCTAAAAAGAAATGGCGGGTTGAATCAGATTTTAAAGCGTCAAACCTACCGCTTTCATTACGGCTAAAAGGTTCCGGCTGTCACTATTACAGTATTTATAACAATACTGGAACAAAATAGGTAAAATAGTTGTCAAAGCAGTACCAAATTCAGTGAAGTAAATGTCAAAAACACTCTTACGTCACACATTGATAAAAATATATTTTGACATTTTTGTGGACCTCCTTATCTTTATACATTTTCACTATTTGAAAATCCATCGTTTATTATCATCTCTGCAGAGACGGAATATATTTCGACAAGATCTTGGTATCGGAATATAAACTTTTTAAGAGATCGAATAAGGTGAATCTTTGCATAGCCCTGGTCCAGTAGCCTGTTTCTCAGATAAAGATGACGTTTCAGGAAATCAGAATAATTGCTACTGGCCCCTGCATAGCGAATCAATTGCGAGATGTAAACACCATATGCAGGAGAAGCTGGTATATTGCTGCACATATTTGGAAAAGTTATGATTTTAGAATTAAAGTCCCGTTTATCATAAATTTCAGCACTGAGTTGACCACTGTCATCAAATTCGAGGTAAGCTAGACTTTTTAGCCAGAACAATATTTCAGTTATATCGTGGCGGTCAGTCTTATTGGTAGAGGAAACCGGATGACCCGGAGAAAACCGCAGACCCGCCGCAAGTCACTTACAAATTTTATTACATAATGTTGTACATCTCGCCCTGATCGAGACTCGAACTCACAGCGATAGTGGTGATAGACACTGATTACTTAGGTAGTTGTAAATCCAACTACCACACGATCACGGCCATGACAGCTGGGAGAATGGGAGAAAATGTCATAGGACTATTTTCTGAACAGAAAACAGGGTTTACCACCCGGAAAGTTGCAAGATCGTAAAATCGTACCCGAAAAGAACATTTGAAGTGTACATTGGTGCAGCAGTGTATATTTGTCCATGATACTGATAGATTCATGTGGTTCGCATTAAAAAAAATTATTAGAATATTTGGACTCGCGAAAAAAGAAAATGCTAAGTGTTAAAAACAATAGTCAAAGTTAAACCGAAATGCATAATACAAAAAAGGGGGAAATAAAGTTAGAAAATAAATTCCTAAATCGTAGTTAATGAAAGGACAATATAAAAATCATACATCTAAAAAAACAATTATTTGATGTCCTTTATAATTGTGGGATAACGCTTACATAGGTATGTTAATTTATATTTGCCCTTTGTTCTATAAAATATTTAAATTGAATTAACTGTTGTTCTGATATTACCCCTTTTGCATCTTCAATCGGTTAAACGTGGTGTGCATCTCCAAGGAGCCAACGAAAAAAAAACAGTAATACAATTACAACCAACATCTAACTTACATGATAGTGATCATCTTACATTAAACTTCTTGTAGATGATTTGCTAAACGTTAGAGAATACCGAAGGGGCAATCAAAATTGACAATCCAGAGAAACTGGTAACATATGGTACACAAGACGAAGAAAAAGAAAACAGAGCACAGCACAATATGTGTTGGACACCGTTATACGCAAGCAAACACAAATAACGTAAATAATGCACGAGCCCTCACACAAACAATTTGAGGTGAAAGCGAACCGAACATCGTTTCTATGAGGAAATCGTAACGGACATCACAACACAAACCCCCTACGAAGAAGTGCAAAAATACTGCTACTTCACATTGGTGCTGTCCCGACTCTCTGGTGAATGTGGCTAAAATTAGATCTTTAGCTTCGCTCCCTTTACTGATATGTCACGACGTAGGGTATCTGAGGAAACATATGTACGGGTCAAATGCGAGTGAAATTATGTCATATATATATATAATGATATACTAAACAAGACTATTGTCATTTCAGACAACAGGATTACTCGCTGCATGGAAAGCAGATGTGTAATACGTTCATAGTTTCGCCATCAGCATTTTCATTGGATGGTATACATGGTATTGTTATTCGTAGTGATGTTTCCTCAGAGCTCCCATGCCGCGACATTTCAGTAAAGGGGGTCAATTGGAGCGATCGGAATTTGTTTCTGGAATATATTCAACATTTAGGACTAACTGTACAGTCATCTTCCAGAATTTATTTGTATGTGACCTTAGCCGATGTTGGCTTTATTGTTTAGGCCCTTTGGTTTTATTGCTCCCAAAACTTTAAATAATTTGGCTTTTAAATCTTTCGATTTTGACCCTGCCTGATGAAGGTTATTCCAGAAACGCGTCGTGCACACAACATTTGAAATATACGTTTTTATTAATACATTATAAAACTGACAAATTATTTTTTAATGCAGACAATTACATCCTGTTTAAGTTTCCAATGGCGCCTCTTCGAGATGCATCAATTTAATTTGACGACAGTGGTCAACTCAGTACTAAAATTTATGATAAACGGGACGACTTCAATCTTAAAATCATAAATTTTCCAAACATGTGCAGCAATATACCAGCTTCTCCTGCATATGGTGTTTACATCTCGCAATTGATTCGCTATGCAAGGGCTAGTAGCAATTATTCTGATTTCCTGAAACGTCATCTTCATCTGAGAAACAGGCTACTGGACCAGGGCTATAAAAAGATTCGCCTTATTCGATCTCTTAAAAAGTTTATATTCCGATACCAAGATCTTGTCGAAATATATTCCGTCTCTGCAGAGATGATAATAAACGATGGATTTTCATATAGTGAAAATGTATAAAGATAAAGGAGCCAAGAACAATGTCAAGGATATTTGTTTATCAATATGTGACGTAAAAATATTTTTGACATTTACTTCACCGAATATGGTACTTCTTTGACAACTATTTTACCTATTTTGTTCCTGTATTTAAATACTGTTATAGTGATAGCCGGAACCTTTGAACCGTAATGAGAGCGGGAGGTTTGGCGCCTTAAAATCTGATTCAACCCACCATTTCTTTAGAAATGCTTGTACCAAGTCAGGGTCATTACGGTTTTCACAGTTTTCCAGTTGTTGACTGATTTTGTCTGTTTATATAATTATGAGTTTTGACTTTCCCTTTGTAAGATTGTTCGGAGTTCGGTAATTTTGTTATTACCCTTATTTAGCTTAGTTCTACGTTTCCGATTAAATTACCGGATAAACAAACACTAGTATAGCATACAATATATAAAAAAAATACAATATCACCATTTTTTTTTTTTTTTTTTTTTTTTAATAGGTTTGGTCTAATGTATGCAACACATCTTTAAGCAATATTTCAGTTTTATTGTGACGATCAATCTTATTTGTGGAGGAAAGCAGAGTACGCGGATATGACCAGTCGCATATCATTGACAATCTTTATAATGTAATGTTGTATATGAACTTCCAATTAAGAAATAGTTGACGATAATAAGATGAAAAACAGATGCTATTAATCGAAGGACAAACAATTGACACAATTACCAAGAAAAAATAACAATGAAAAGAAAAAGGAACACACATGACACACAATAGTCGAAAAAAACATGGATATGCAAATTGTGATGAAACAGCACGAACACAAATAAAACCGGATATGAAGTCATGTGCTTCGGATGAGTGGCCGTGGCTTTATGATAAAGGTAATAAAAAAATTACCGAACTCCGAACAATCTTACGAAGGGAAAGTAAAAACTCATAAGTATATAAACAGACAAAATCAGTCAACAACCGGAAAACTGTGAAAACCGGAATGACCCTGACTTGGTACATGCATTTCTAAAGAAATGGTGGGTTGAATCAGATATTAAGGCACCAAACCTCCCCCTTTCATGACGGACTCAAAGTTTCCGGCTGTCACTATAACAGTAAGTATGTCATGCTAATTTAAATAATTTTATTGAAACATGTACTCACAAACAGAACATTATACAGCAATGGTCGTCAATATACAATGTAAATATATGAGTTTCTTTACGAGTAAGAATCAAACTTCAAAACTCGAGAAAGAGAATATCGAATGGGGAATCAAAAAAGAAACAATCCAGAAAAACTGGCAACATATATATATGGTACATACGACGAAGAAAAACAAAACAAAAACACAATATGTGTTGGACACCACTGTGCGCCTTCACACACAAATAACGTAGATGAGACACGAGCCCTCCTACAAACAGTTTAATTTGAAAGGAACCGAACATCGTTGCTATACGGAAATGGTAACGGACATCACGACGCGGAACTCAGAACGTAAAAACACATAATAGGACAACACAAAAAATTAAAATTATAAGCAACAGAAATTCCACCAAAACCCCGGGGATAAACTCGGGTGCTCACGAATGGTAAGCAGTTCCCGCATCTTAGAAAAAACCCGCCGTGCTACTCATATATACGTCAAGTCCGGTAAAAGTCTTGGCAGTGATAGCGGAAAGAAAACATCTACGTAAAAAGTAAAAGATCCATTGTCATTTGAGATATGGATATTTTGTAACATAGAGTTTATAATAGCAGTATAACTGGATGATCATATAGATATTAAATTTCAATTATATTCAACAATCCTTCCATAAATGATTGCAATTTAAAATGAATGGGACTCTAAAGGACATGGTGGGATTCGAAAGATGTCCGGGAATCTGAGAATATTGGCTTAATCAAACAAAGAGAATCGAAGGAGGAAGGAAATAAAAAGTACAAAAGACAAACAATGATGGAATGTTAAGAAATCAAAAATATGTGCAACTCGAACCACACAAATCAGCGGGTAGAATCGTTTCCCCCGGAAGAGAGTGGAGTTCTTGCTCTATTTGATGTTAGTTATTTATAGCAATACTAGATGCATACATTGACTAAGATTATTATCCAAGGTATGGCTGGTTTTATTTTCCGCTAATATCGGAAAAACATATGTCGTAACATTATATTGCATTGACCGGTCACACAATGTCATACATTCAGGACAGTAAACGTTTACTCTAAATGACTTTATTGATAGGGATATGTTTTTAGTTTTATATCAGTAAGGGGTTGCTCTTATATTAGGCTTAGTGTTTTGGTATTTAACACCACGTTTTCGAAACTGGAATAACCCACGACAGCCACCCACCTGGCACAAGTCACTGACAAGCTTTATCACATAATGTTGTATTGAGTACACCTCGCCTGAGCTGGATTCGAGCTCACAACGTTAGTGTTTATAGGCACGTATTGCATATGTGGCTGTACATTCAACTGCCATATGATCTCCACCACGACGAGCCCTCTCTTATATATGTATATTTTACTTCATAAGTAGAAAATGTGTACGAAAGCATATACTAATATTCCTACATATACATTTACATATATGCATGTATTTATAGCACTGATTATGGATATTCAAAGGCATTTTGTAAAATATGACTTGGTTAATCTGCTTCAAAACATCCACAATTCCGCTTTTTATAAAATAAAGATGAAAAGCAGAGCTTTTATATTTTCAGATTAACTATATGGGTTTTCCGATTTTGCTGTGTTTGGCAGAGCGGTTTTATGGTTTGTATTATGTTATTCACATGACAGATTTATCCAAATCCATGTACTTCAGACATAGTTTGAACATATCAAAGGGGTAATCACAAGTGGTAATTCGAAGAAGGACAGACAACACAATGACCAAAAGAAAAAAGAACAAACACACACTACACAGAGAACTACAGATTGAGCCAGATGAACCCCACTACAAATCGGGATGATAAACAGTTTCTGTTCCATATGTGAATAACATCAATATACAGGATGGTAAAGAACTACATAAATATATACTAAATAAATGAAGTATATTTAAAGAAATGTACTTTAATTTCTAAATGTCTTCATTTGATTACTTAACATCTTTATGTTTTTTTTGGAGACAATACCGAAATGGTAGCTGCCAATTGTACATCTGAAAGGGACTAATTCTTTTATTCTCTCTTTCAATTCAGAGTACGGACTTCTTTTGTAAAGAAGAAGTCAAATGTTTCAATATTATTGCATGTGGAGATGGACATTGATTTTTCTTTTCAAAATACACATATGGGCATTGTTGTATTTTTGAAGACTTTATTGTAGGCTTGCTAGCGGATTCAGTCATGTTATGTGATACCTTATATGCAAATATTGGTGAAACGGTTGTGCTACGTTGTCCATGCACATCACATGATCTTCAATCACAGTGGTGTGTTCCACCAAACTTAACAGTACTATCTTTTGGAAAGGAAATCAAGACTTCTTTGGGAAATTATGATCGATTAGAATTATGCGATAACCATGACAACGGGGAATTAAATCTTACAATTAGGAATTTTACTAGAACTGATGAAGGCTATTATCGCTGTATATCAAATGTGAATGGTATTGTAGTAGAATCAGATCTCTAGGTTTACATAAGAAATAAGTTGGCATAGAACATATTCCTGAATATTTCATTTATTTTTGCTTTACCATGAGGTTCGGAAACATTTTCATTCATTCTAACTCGCATATACATCATAGCTATGTGTGTTCCAATGAAACTAGTTTCCCCCGACCATTTTGATTGTACCTGCACCAAGCCAGGAGAATTAGTGGTAATGCATTATGTGTGTTTGGGTTGTGAATATTTCTTCTGTTTCCATGATTTTCGGAATGGACTTTGGAACCGTTCTGACTGTATGATATTTCTGCCTTTTCAATTTAATTTGCGACGCAATGTACATTTGCATGGATCTTTTTGTTTAGGACATTATGATATTGAATTAACATTTCGTGTTGTGTTGTGACATTATTGGAGCAATCTATCAATCAAATGCTATTTTTTGTAAATTTATGATTGACCAGCTCGGAAACATATAAGATGCAAATAATGAAAAACACTGATTGAGCAGTTGCATATCACATGTATGTCGTCTTAAAAAAAGGAAAAAAAGAAAACTGTCACAAAATATGCATTTGACACAAAAGATATAATAATATGATTTTCGTATTTAACTCAGAAATTCCCACGAACATAGCAGTCCAAAATGAAACAGAGTAAGGCATAGTGCAAGCTGTTGCTGAGTATTCTATTACTATGAATTGCTCCGTTAATAGCGGAATACCTACGGAAACCATAGTCTGGAAGTACAACAACACTATTATGGTTATTTGAGGATCGGCTTTTTTATCGAATACGTTCACCCCTACAAGAAAATATCATTTGAAAAACTTGACGTGCAACGCCAGCAAGAGTAATTTCAACCAAGCAATTACCAAAACAATTCAACTTAATGTCCAATGTAAGTTTTCATATATACACATGCTAATTTTTCTGCATCTTTATTTATTTTGTTCCTTAAAGACAATGAAAAGTTTCAAGATATCAGTGAGGTAATCACAAGCCGTAAATAGACAGGGCTGACAATGCAATGGCCTCAACAATATACATTCTGATTGTATATGAACATATTAAATACCATACACACGATTATACTCGAGTCCATAGAAAATGAACACACATCGTGTAAAATGAAAATTATAAGATGACACCGGAGTTTGATTTGGATGATGTCCGGGTAATTTGTTCGAATGGACGAAATGTCTACCCGTGGACAGTGATCAAGTTGTTAACACATCAACAATCAGTGTGATTGTTTCCACCATCATTTCATCAACAACTTTCTTGTTCCTTTTATGATTGATTTGATTTGATTTATTGTGTTTAACGCCACTTTCAGCAATTTTTCAGCTATATCATACCGACCAGTTCTAGTGGTGGAAGAAGCCTGAGTACACGGAGAGAACCACCGTCCATGGGCAATCGACTGGTAAGCTTCATCACTTGCGGCTGCGAGTCGAGTGCAACCTTTTTGTAATTTACAATGCCGGGTGCGAACCCACGCCGTATTGTTAATAGACTTGTATGAGTTGCTAGGTAATCCAACTACCTAATTCATTGAGCCACCCAGGTCATGTGTTCCTGTTATGATATAGGTGCAAAATTTGATCACTTTACACTATACATCGATCGTTGACTGACAGGAACAGCAGAGGTATAATATCCTAAATCAATAGATCGCATAGCGGTGTATACCAATCATGTGCTGGTGAAAAAACAAAACATTTTGGGCTCATAAATTCAGCTTAGCCACGCCACTTTTTTTGAGTGCCCTTACCAAGCCAGAAAAGTGAATGGTCATGTAATTGTGTGCTAGGGGGTATCGATTTTACCTCTTTCTACGATTTTCCATTGGTTTTTGGAACTGTTTCGACAGTGTGGTATTTTTTGTTCACTTTATTATTCATTTTCCAGATGAGCCTGAGGTAAGAATTGAATCGGCTGAAACGATAGCCATTTCCAAAGGACAAACCTTGACATTAAAATGTTGATTTGATTTTGGGACTGGCTTGTTGAACGTAAAATGGATACATAATAATAATATGGAGATCAAAGGATTTGATACCATTAATTCCAACAGCAGTTATGTAACAATTCCAAACATTAACCACACCTTCTCTGGCCTTTGGGAGTGCAAAGTTCAAAATGAAGTTGGACTTGGATCTGATTTTGTTCACATAAATGTAAAGTGTGAGTATGATTAAATACATAGGGATGAGGGATTGAGTGATTGTTGTTTAACGTCAAATGAGCAAATATTCAGCTATGTCATAGCGAGAACAACTTGCATTCTATAACAAGTAATGATGTCTGCTTTGTACTGGACAAACACGCTTAATTGCATCTTTATAGTGCTAGCTCAATAAATTAACAGTCAGTAAATATGTTGCTCATTTAGGACACATTATCCCGATTCCTAGCGAACCAGGTTTTGCTCTTACTCCCAAAAACTGTCTGCATAGCGGTGACGCAACAATTACCAGTTTAATAGTCTTTGATTTGACCCGATCGAGGCTCAGGAACTCAGGATTTAGCATGGTCAAAGCAAACAGCTAACTATTGCGGTTTAGCAAAACATGAAACATGTAATACGTTTCTACCAAATTTCATAAGCAATTATATTTTTTTCAATAAAATGTGAATTCTTTTTGTTTTAATATCTTATTTCTCTTATTGTTTTCTTTAACTGAATAACTATTGAGTATATATCTAAAACAATGAATCGACACAACCTTTTCAAAAATAACATCAAGCCTATCCCATTATTTGCCTTATTTAGACGGACGGAATTTTATTATTTTATAATTTTCCTCCCATAAAACAATGTAGGTTGTTTCTAGATGTACGTTTTTGAACATTCTACTGTCAATTTTATGTTGTGATTAATTTTTGTGATTTTTACTGATATGGTCATTTTTAGTGGAAGCGAATCTGTGGAGGTTTTTCATCATCTGTTTATATATGTATTGCCCTTGAATATCCATTAATCAAAAGGGGAGTTGGGATCCCATTCATCGATTAATCCCTCCACATGCATTGTCCCGGTGCCAAGCCATGACATGGATTTCCAATGTCATATATTGTGATCGCCCATCTATGTGTTCAGTGAGTTGAGGTGAGAGGTTCCTGTTCATTTTGCTGACATTGGTTTGGATTGTTGACCATTACTGTTTTAAGTTTCTTTTCATAGTACACCAATGATGCTTTATTGTGTGGGGAAAGCTTTTTTTCTCAGCGTATTCATATTAACGTCCGGTAAACGATTTTTAAAGTAGTTCCAACCGGAGATAACTACTGCGTATATTGCATCGTATCATTAACTGTATAAAGAGTGGTCTAGGGCGCTGGACGTCAGGCTAAGCGAATGTTGCAGCAGTGTGTCAATGGTGTGGGTTCAAATCCCGTCGAGGCAAGAACAAAAATTTGACAGCTCTAAAATCTAATTCTAACACTGTTTGGTTTAATTTTCCGACGTATATATATATATAGATATACATGAATAGGGTCAGAGTTATGGTGTTTAACGCCACTGTCAACATTACTTTAGCTATGTTGTCTCGGCCAGTTTTATTGGAGGAGGATACCGGAGTACAGAATCAATTTATCCGGTGGAGTAAAACTCAAATAAAAAAATGAAACCCCTTGATATTGCTTGTTATACCTATATTCACTTATTAGTCTGTTCATTTAACACATTTTGATAAACATTTCATTCAGTGTGAACTTGATGTATTGTGCAGAATATCTAGAGCATAGTTTCATACAATACATAGATTGGAATGTTCAAACGTGTTATTTTCCTTTTTGTTAGCACTGGAAACATTATTTATAGATAAGTACAATTGATGATCCTTGAAGGTGATTTAAATACCAGACACATGAATTGTGTAACTGTCATTGTTCTATAGTATATATATAATATATTTTCAAATAACTTCCTTCTAACCTAATTTATATTTGTAAATTTAGATTTAGTAATGAATTTATTTTTCTACGTAATATTTCTTTGATAGTGGGTTGCTGCAAACAAGGAAGCAGTTGAACCTAGGTTTCCTAGTGGCTAATATCAAGTCATTACTCCGAACGGTTTACGGTCTCCCTGATTTGGTCAAACAATACAGAATATCTGTATCACAAATGATGGTCCTTTCCTCATTCATGACTTATCACGGGGTTTGTGCATATCGTAGCACGACGGATGTCACTAGTGGAGCAGGAACTGCCTACCATTCCGGAGCACATGGGTTCATCCCCGGTTTTTAGTGGGATTCGTGTTGCCTGATCTTTAGTTTTCTGCATAGTGATTTGTAGATAGTTGTTTGTCCTTTAGACCTTTTTCTGTCGGGCATTGTGTTTTCGGTCCTTAGATTTACGGATTCTGATTGCCACGTTGTTATCTTCAAACTATTCTTATAATTATTCACTGTGGTATTCAATGCATATACATATTCTCAATTTGTATTTTAGACAAGCCAGTTTTAGTCCCAAACAAAACATTGTTGCAGTTGAAAACAGAGATCTTAAAACCAGTTTCCGTATCATTGACAGTAAAATCTTTTGAAAAACCAGTTGTCCTCTGGATGAAATCATGTGGTGGAAAGCTTAGTACTTGGTTTGTAAGAGAGACACACAACAAAGGGAAGAGATTATCCAACACATATTTACTGACTTCAACTGTAATACCACTATAGCACACATATTTCGGTAGTTATTATGTTCGCATTCGTAATAGCGAAGGAAGCACAGATGTCTCTCTGTACCTATAGTATGAAGGTATGTTATGGTATTTTCTAAGTAACCCAAAAACAGTTGAATCTTTTAGAACCTACATAAGTCCTTCTTGCATAACTCGTAGTTAAAATTAGATCCGTTGGTGGCACAATGAAACCTGCAAAAACCGAATCCTGAATAAATATAGCCCCAATGTAAGAAAACATTGTTAACTTAATTTCCATAAATTAAACCGAACATCTATCTATTTCGAACACAAACGTAGGTCTCAAGGAGGTTGGGTTCAGACAGGTTTAACTGTATATACATGTTAATCTAATTTATTTCGGAAATTCAATGGTCGGCATTTTTGTAGTGAACTCATCCTTCTCCTTGACTGTGACTTGTGAACATCAAATGTAGTTTTCAAATCCACTTTTTTTTCTCTCATATCAAATCAATCTTTATCATTGCACTTAAAAATAGTGATACAATTACAAAAAAATTCTAAATCAGTAGATATGTTAAAATATAAATTTCATTTCAAGCATTTGGAATCCAGACCTGGATTGCACTTCTCAGATTTAACCCTCATTTGGCAATATAAAACATGAGCTAATTTTGACATTAACACTTTTAATTGAAAATCAAACGATAATGTAATTGCGGTCTAAATATGCATGAGTAATCTTCACATTTATCATATTGCTTTGTTCAAAATGGTTAAAGTAGAATCTAAAAGTTGAGTTTATTTGTTGTTATTTATTCGCACGGGAAGATACAAAAACAAAATGCGTTATTTGTGTTGAATAATAACAATTTGTAACTAATGCAACATTTTATGTAACATTATATACGTTTTCCTCTGCAATTAACGAAAGTCGCCTGTCTGATACAAGATGTTGTATCACCACACTGTGGTGATAAAAGAATGGCGCGACGTTGCACGAGACGTTCTCTGCCGAACTACTTTGACGTGACGTCATATCATTGGAATGTGAGACAAAACACAATAACCTGACGTTGGTGAATGAACGGAAAAAATAGCGTGACGTCATACACAAAATGTAGTCCCCCTCAGAGTATTGTACACATTTTAATTCAACCCTTGCTATTTGCTTAAAACTAGTTTTTATTGAAATGTTAGATAAACTTATTACATTCATAGTGTGGTGGTACAAGACTGTGTATCAGGTCTTGTCTGTTGCGTGAACTAACCGCATCACAACTCGTCGCTATCGCGACTCGTAGTGATACTGGTTCACACAACAGACTCGACCTGATACAAAGTCTTGTACCACCAGACTATGTATGTAATGGGTATATATTTAATATTTTCTATAAATATTCCTTTTAAGCATATCATAATTTTTGGTCTGTATATGGAGGACCACAAAGTTGTTGGTTAATTTCAGATAAATTTCACAAGGTTTCAAATATGAAATGCTTGTTTATCTCAACTTCTATTGCTTCCTCTTTTCAAATATGAGCAGATAATCTGTAAATTAAAACAGTAGCACATTGACGATGTAAAACATATGGGACAGGGACTGTTTACCCTTCTAAAGCACCTGAATTCACCCCCGATATTTGGTGGGGTTCGCCTTTCTCGACCTTTTGTTTTCTGTTTAGTGTTTTGAAGATCTTTGTTTGACCTTGTTCCCTTGTTCATTTGACCATTATATTGTTTTTCTCTCTTAGACGTACTGCCTTTGATTGCCCCTCTGGTATATTCAAGCTTGTCGTACTGTTATGTATTTTTTTTTTCACAGACCGCCGTTGGGCTAAACGATTGAGTGAAAACACTACTTCCATTCTAAAGAAAACAAACGTTAGACCAGATACTCTAGAAAGGTTTGAATTTACAGATTTTTAATTGATGACACGAACAAAACAAAAACGGCTCGCATGACCATATTTAATACAGTCAAACATGTATCAAAAGGTCACCTTTTCGACACATAGAAAATGTTTTTTCTTAGATATGTGACCTCTTAAAATAGGTTCAATTCATATGATATTTTATATCACGGGACAAGGAAAGGGTAACCTTTAACTACATGTGACTGCTTAATAGAGGTGACCGCATCAACAGGTTTGACTGTAGTTACAAATTCCTATCATAGTGCATAATATGTTTGATTGAACGCATATTAATTGTTAAAGCATTGTTTCCCTCTAGGGAACACTGCTCAGGAACATGATCTGGATATGACGAATTTACATCTTTTAGTTCCAGAAGTATTGCTGTTTGTTGGACAATCAACCGCATGTGGTATGCATACCTAAATATACTCAAAAGTACCCAATCAGAGTATATATATATCTTCATCTAACAGAAATGACCTTTTTTTCTTTTGATCTTATCTAAGAATTATTCAGCTTAAAACATGTTTGTATTAAACCATGGTAACAGTGATTTATTATCTGTAATTGGTATTGTACCATACTCAGTTAGCCGGTCATTTAATCTTTGTTGAATCCGTAAAATGCAAATTAGCGGGACTTATACCATGGTACAAAATGCAGGTCTGAATGTTGTTCTATAGCGTAAGTTCCGTGTCAAATGTCAATCATTTAATTCATGCAATGAAACGTACATAGCAGGTGTTCTACTCATTAACTTATGCTAAGAAAATTATTAGATATGTGTATGCTTGAAACGTTCGGTTAATACATTGCGTAATTTATTTCAGCTACAGTTAATCTCCCTCGTGCATAGACAACATTGCCTTGGCAATTATGGCTATCATGTGTAGACCCGTTGGTTTACCTACTCCCAAAGAATTCTGATGTTTTGTTTTCAATTTCTTAATTTGAGCGTACAGTATTTCGAGCCATCAGTAATTGTCCAATTATGCGGATGGAAGTTTCCATTGGATCTCTGGTGACAAACTGCTTATAAAAATGTACCGACATTGCAGATATATTTTACTAATAATAATTGAAATTACATTATAGAACCGACAAATAACCCTCTTGTCTAGAGATACATGTCATATAAACTACAATGTAATCTCGGAGAGTCTTTAAATACTCAATGAATCATTTAGTACGTACGTATTAGAAACCATGTTGTTAATATTTTATTTTCCAATTGAAACGGTTTATTGGATCCCGCTTATTTATTTGTGTCGCCAATTATACATGTTATGCAATGAGGTAGTAATATGAAAAACAAACAAAATAATGCACTGTTCCCAAATCTAATCAACAAATTGTAGAGACAGAGGCAAAATCGAAACCCATAGCACACAAATACATGACCGCTCAGCTTCCAAACTTGGTGCAATAAAAAGTGGGTGAGCTTAGCTATTGCTATGAGCCCAAACATAACAGATTAGTGTTTTCCCATCTGGGTGAAATACCAATCCTTTATTCGGTTTACATGCGTAGCATTGACACATTTTCGTGACTAACCCAAGCCAGGATCTGGATTTCCAACGTCACATTTCGACGTCTTTCTTGTGTTCAGTGAGTGTATGTGAGAGGATTGTTGATATTTGTGGAATTGTTCACCGTCATTGATCAAACTTTATGTTCATGACCTCACATATAAATGGCCAAACAGCGTTGTTGTACTGCATTAATCAAATTTGCGTGCTATATATATATCACAACTCATTTGAAAATTGAAATATATTTCTTTGGAACAGCTGATCATAATATAAATGCACTTTAAAAGAACAAACGGTATTAACGATTGTTTGTTTTTTAAATATTACAACCATTATGTAATACTAATGTCTCAGTTTCAATTAGTGATTTAGCACAAATCATCTTACACACAGCATTAGCATATTTTGGAGATGCTACATTTAACATATATCAAAAAATAAGTTGAAGTGAAATATACAGCAATATTTATAAGCATCCGAAATATGATACAAATATGCCCAAAGGAACGAATTCATTCAATATCTTAGTGATAATAAAAGAAGCAAAATAAAACATTTAACATCAAATGAACACATAGAAAAATGCAAAACGTCACAACATAATTATTAAATATTGTTTGCCTGTCAAAAACTAGGAAATATATCAGGAAGAGGTTTTGCCACTGTGTTATCATTGTTGTCTGTAGCCTGAATATCTCCTAGAGTTGATAGTGTTGATGTGGTTGGTTAGATCTGTACATGTTATCCAGATCATTGCAGTTGAAGTAGTAGCAAAAGTGAATGGGATGCTAGCGCTAGTGAACACTTTGTCCAATTTTATCTCGTCCTTTCCTCATTATTCAAGACAAGTGGTTATTTGCATAGAGAAGTAGCAAAGCTCAAGATCAAATTCCAAAAAGCAAAAATACAGTTTGATATTTCCTCTGATATCAAGTTGTCGCATGATTTATGATTGGTCGAAAATGTTTCATATTAAAATATAGCTACCAATCGCATGCACTTCCATCTTATATAGCACCCAACTAACAACGTGCCAATACGCCATATATAATTATGGGAAACTACTTACCATATGATAACCCCGTGGACCAATAGTCCACTATCAGAAGTAATCGACCCAGCGGTGGCAATGAAAACGTAGATATCAAATGCTATGGACACGACGCGTTTCTGGACTAACCAAAACGGTATTTCTCTTCACTTTGTCGAAATACAACCACTTTTTCACCTGGGTTATGGTATTTTAGTCCGCAAGTCTAAACAACGTTGGCAATTATACTCGAACAAAACGGGCATCAGCAGTGACATGTGTACCTGTATGTACATGTCGATAATTTGCGGATATAAATTCTATGTTTTGGATCTTAGTCTAGATAATAGTTCTTCATTTTCAACATATAATGAAATAAAAAGAAATGATAGGACCACTATAATAGGTTGTTAGAAATTACAGTTGAATTCCTCTCCATTGATTTCAATTCCACTGTGCAATGTGTGGGCATTTCCCGCTACGTCTAGTGTCATACGACAAACCTTCCTCTACATTTGGTACGACTGCCAAAGCTCTATTTTACCACATAATTCATCTAGAGAATTAATAACATCATGTGTCTTATATTTATTTATATCTATATCAATGATTTTCGTTGTAGCTTCTTCCGTATATTTAGGATGTGTTGTAACATACATTGAATTATTTTAATTGTTTCTGTTTCAATGACGGTTGCTTCCGGGATAATCGGTCTTACTGAACATGTCTGTAAAACGGGTGATTCCAATAACATACAAATGGATGATGTGTGCAAAATTGCATTATTGGATGAATTTCGAAATTCGATGTGTACTGACAAAGAAAGGCTACTCTGGTGGGATTCGAATAGGCTTTATCCAGCTTATGAAAGTCTGGTCTTACCATTCATATTAAACATTTGCTTAAATGAGGTTGTCTTTCGCGGGATTGTATTCCAGTGCATGCCAAAGACGTATTTTGAGTCTTAAGCAAATAATCTGAAATTATTTTCAAACACCATATGTGCAATGTTTATATAAGCTTACTTGATAAAAATGTCAGTTGTTGATTTGCTTTGTAGCAATACGATCCATGAACCCGCCTTGTGGTTACGAAAAAAATCTAGGCAGATCCTTTAATTTCACATTCCGCTATATAGATGATATTGTTTCACTAAATAATTCTATACATTGTGATTTAGCTGATCGCATCTATCCCATTTAGTTTGAAATAATGAATAGCACAGATCCAATTAGGTGTGCTTCACACATTGACCTACACATCGAAATTGACAGTGAGGTGTAGCATTCCAGCAGCACCTGAACATGTGCATTATCTCAACTAAGCCAGATCTTGTGTTTCATATAATGATTTACTTGATAGAGGGATTTTGCTAAAAAGGGATATAGTAAACCAGGGGTTCCTAGTGGTTACTTTGTAATTATCACAAAAATGTCTGAAGTGTTCCGTCTGTCGTAATCACAATCTGGTTATTTCCTCATTCTTGACCTAACGATGGATTTTTAACAGGAATAACACGAAGGGTGCCACATGTAGAGCATGCACTGCTTACCTTTCCGTAACAGCTGCGTTTGCCCCCAGTTATAGTGGAGTCGGTGTTGCTCGATCATTAGTTTTCTGTGTAGATGCAAATCAGGGGTCATGAACTAAAAGTTGATATGCAAAAAAGAGATACGCTGTCAATTAACAAAGAAATCGTGGAACAAATATTTTCAAAAATAGTTTAATATTGTTCAATACGCACGATACATGTTTCGCGGCATTTTAATTTATTTTTGTAATTTTTAGACCATTTCCTAAGCCCTTATATAAATATATTTGCTTTGCATTAGAACATAAATAACTTATTGTATTTGAAGAGTTGTCGACGTCAATTTGTGCTTTGACGGTCTCAATTTCGATGTAATAGCTCCACGTTACCAAATGAAATTGTATTTTGACGCCAGCAACTATTCAGTACAATACAATTAATCCTTAAATAATAAGAGTAAAAATAAATAAAACAAATATCACATTCTCAGAACAAAAGAGATGAATTTAATATGTAAAACATAAGAAAGAGAGTTAAATTTACAAACCGAGAGGACAGCTCTCGTGAATTATAACTTTAGTAGCATGGCAAAATACAGCACGTGTTCATAAAAATGTAGATGTCATTTTTTTTTTAATTCATAATATTTTGTTATTGAAATCTGTACATTACAAAACATCGAATCCCGTTACCTTATCTCGGCCTCGTTAATGTTAGTAAAAGCTATGTAATATACAGTTATTAGTATTTGTTAGCAAGTACATATAATATAATACTATTTTTTAAGTATGATACATATGACAAGAAAGTACCTTTGAATCTGTGCGATCAGATAATAATGATCATATTATATTTATAAATGTAGTTTCTAACAAAAATACAGATTTTCAATTATATATTTTTTGGGGGATTAAATTTAATAATAATATTATGTTTTAGGATATGAGAGAAAAAACTAATGTTGGTTAACTACTAGTTAGAACCAAATAAAGAATAAATAAAAATAAGAAAGATAAATAAATAAATGAAAACAAAAATACAGTAATTGGAAAAACAAAAAAGTATAAAAAAAAGAAAAAGAAAAAACTAAGAAAACTGATCAAATTAAAGGTGAAAAACAAAAAAAACATGGGTCGGAACAGGCATTAGTTTCGTTTGGGAAGGAATAAAACAAAAATAGAATATTTTACATATCTTATTGAGAGTTTTAATTGTGCAAGTTAACAATACTTTTTGAAGTGCTACATATGTTTTTTCAATAATAAAAGGTAGAAAATACATGAATCACTATGCATGATCCCTATTTTGTAATAAAGTACTTCAACAGTTCCATGAATTGTTGAAAACTTCTAGGTTTTCTTGTTTAATGGCAATTATTCGTTCTGTAGAATAAATCTCTTGGAGTATAAATATAAGGGCTGTTAAAGCAAGTTGTTTTGACAGACATCTACATGTGTATATATAATATTTAATTGCTAGTAAAATTTTGTTGCTTATCAGTGAGTTTTTGTCCGTGTGGTAACCCAAAGTGAATGTCTTTTTGTTATAGTTTAAAGTAAAATTACCATTGTCCAATTATCTAATGCTTCCAGTAGAATCTGGAAATTTTCACATTCCCACAACAAATGTATCATATTTTCATTTTCTTTTTTACAAAAACTACACAGTGGATCTTGTTTTATTTTGATCTTATATAGAAAGGCGTTTGTAGTCAATCTGAAATGGTTAATTCTATATTGTAACCACTGAAATTTACAATTGTGTGTAGCTTTGAAAGGAAGTTTATCAATTTGCTTAATATCATTCTCTGTAAATTCAAACATTGTCATTCATTTTTGTTTACTAATAGGTTGAACATGGTTATTACTCAATATTGCATGCATATCTCTGGTGCCCTTTTTGTTTTTCAATTTTTTTCTATATTCCTAGGTATATATGAGTACTCAATTTTTATAAGCAAGAGATGAATCCATGATATTTCAAAAAGTTTGTAATGAGCACGATACATGTTCCGCGGCATTTTAATTTATTTTTGCAATTTTTAGACCATTTCTTAAGCCCATATATACATATGTTTGCTTTGCATTAGAACATAAATAACTCATTTTATTTGAAGAGTTGTCGACGTCAATTTGTGATTTGACGGTCTCAATTTTCGCTGTACTAGCTCAACCTAACCAAGTGAAACTGTATTTTGACGCCGGCAACTATTCAGTACAATACAATTAGTCTTTAAATAATAACAATAAAAATAAATAAAATAAATAACACATTCTCAGAACAAACGAGATGAATATAATATGTACAACATAAGAAAGAGAGTTAAATTTTCCGTATTTAGCAAGGCAACCCATTCCTATAACAAGAATTGCAAAGAGCAGTACTCCCTCACTGACAGAAATGATCAAGCTGTCGCTATACTGTGGTGATTCTTCCTTTTTTTCTGTAAGACAGTAAATAATAACATAATGTTATAAATAATGTTAAGTACTGCGTGGATTTTGCATATCAAAGATATCAAAGGGGTAATCAGAATCCGTAAAGCGAAGAAGAACAGACAACACAAATGCCAAAAGAAAAAAGACAAAAGGACAAACAACGATCTACAAAATATACACATAAAACGAAAGATCGAGTAACATGGACCCTACAAAAAACCGGGGGTGAACTCAGGTGCTCCGGAAGGGTAATTCGAGGCAAACATTCATGGTTCGATGCATTGACTCGGAATACATTTTATTTCATCATATTTTGAAAACTATGAAAATTGAAATACGATACTAACATGTTTACTACTGTGCGTGTTTTAAATGTACAATCATGATTACTACTTTGTGTGTTAAATGTACAATCATGATTACTACTTTGTGTGTTAAATGTACAATCATGATAACTACTTTATGTGTTAAATGTACAACCATGATTATTACTTTGTGTGTTAAATGTACAATCATGATTACTACTTTGTGTGTTAAATGTACAATCATGATTACTACTTTGTGTGTTAAGTGTACACTCATGATTACTACTTTGTGTGTTAAATGTCCAATCTACACTTGGTCCAGTCCAAGGGCTCCTCTCTTGTAACACGGTATGCAATGTATATTTAATTTAATTCACCTTATTTTTAGGAAAGCGCTGTGATGTGCGTGTATCTAACCATACACTATTTTTCAATACATATTTTAGATTTTTTTTGCTTAAAGATTGTATTTGATAGGCAAAACAAATTAAATATTTCTGTAAGCAAGTTTTAATAGTGATGGTCAATGATTCCACCATTACCAACAAAAAGACTAATCACCTCCCATCTCAAATCATTGAAAAATAGAGATGATTTAAATTTTCCCATTGTGAACTTTCCATTTGTATGCATCAACTTTCTCTCAGCACCTGCATGCATGAAATGCTAAGGTGACACGATATTCCGGAGCCTGTTTTCTTCAATATTTCTTTTTTAGAGGGTATCTACAGAGCCAACCGCTCCTTGTGATCACTTCAATATTTTTACTATCGTCATTATGACTTTGTTATAGCTACAGAGCCAACGGTTCCTTGTGATCACTTCGAAATGTTTACGATCGCCATTATGACCTTGTTAACTGCTACGGATGAGAACGTATATTTTCTGCTGTTCGTAGTCAAATCATGTCCTTCCTCATTCAACATTTATTACCGGATATGAATGAACGGGTTGTTGCTATGAGTAACACGAAGGACGGGTGCAACTAGTTGAGCAGTTGCTGATTACCTTATTCTCTAATTTGTTTTAAAGGGTTTAGTGTTGCTCATTTTGTTTTATGTTTTATATGATTTGTTGCCCATGACCATAGTTTGTGTTTTCGTCTTTTCTCTTTTCACCATTATATTTGCTGTCTTTCTTCGAAATAAGGTTTTTAATTAAAGCTACTCGATACACCATTATGTGATAAAGTTTGTTAATGACTTGGAGCAGGTCGGTGGTTTTCTCCGGGTACTCCGGTTTCCTCCACAAATAAAATTGACCGACACGATATAACTGAAATATTGTTGAAAGTGGCGTTAAGCACCATAATCATAAACCCTTAGTTAGACCTTTCGTATTTTCAAGAGAATAGTATAAGGCTGGTATAAAGAAATGTTATTGTAGCTTGATGACTATAAATATACTACTTACTTGTGCATCTATTGAATGATTCCTGGTGAATTGGTATTTCTGTCTTTCCTACAACACACGTGACAATTAGTTGCCCGCTGCACACATCAAAATAGTGTTCTACCCTCTCTACAACCATGTAGAATATCCCATTAACACTTGTCTTTGTCGTTATCCGTCGAGAAATTATATTTTCCTGGAAAATAACAATATTTTTTTTTGCGATAATACAATGTCTCTAAATACAAACACAAAAATTAATGATTAATGATTATTATCGAGGAATTAAGTAATTGCCGAAGGTAAGATAACTCGGGATTGAATTTGCATCGTTCATCGGTGACGTGGGAATTTTTTTATATTCAGAATGCAAGATTAGCTCTACATTTTATCACATAGATTTTCCACTTTTGGTTGGGCTAATGAAACGTTTTATAAAGGAACGTTTTCTTAGTTGTCGGACTGTAAACGAATTATGCGACGGTCGTTTTATGACGTTCATATTTTATTTCGCTGAGTGAAATTCCGGATTTATATCACTTGGATATCTGAGTATATTAAGGGCATCCGTGTAGTAAATTACAAATAGCTATTCATGTCTACGTGTACATTTCTTTTAATCGGGTATATTTGTCGGCTAAATTGTCCCCTAGCAATGACAGCAAACGTTATTCAGGTGAGGATTACATGCAGGTTCAGTTCTTGTGTAATTGTGACACTGTATAGTTTTCGCCATTGTCAATTATCATGTTCTACCTCTGACATAATATACAACTTGTTGAAGGCAGTCAGTATTTGGTAAAAGTAGAAGGAAACGCGAAGATTTATTTTTTTATTTTTGCACAGTTGAAACAATTCCAAGTTAACATCGGAACATAGACATAATTCAGGTCATTTTCAAATTTTTTAAAAAGGCATGTAACATATAGCTACTTATTTAGTTTTTGTAGAACATAAAATAATGGACGCACGATTTTTTCATAGTCGTTCGATCTCTTCTTGATAACATATATTGATGCACGTTGTATTGCTAATATATAGCATGAAGACAAAAATGTGGTAAACAAACTATTTGATTAAGAAAACTAAAATAATATTAATTGTAAATGGAATTATATTGTATGTTGCTTTATAATATTGTAATCCAATAACTTGAAATCTTATGTAATATAACTTTTCAGGTAGAATAAGATAATAAAGAAATTTAAAAAAACAAAAAAAAACAAAAAACATGTGTTTATGACAATTATGAAATACTTTCCAATATAAAACTGGATTACGATATAGAAAAATTAATTTGTATTAATTTAATTGAAGAGTATATGATGAAAGCGAGTAGGAATGCACTTCAGGGAAGAATTTATTAAGCTCCTCTGTTTGATAATCATGATTATATAGATAACTGTGAATCACAGGATTTTCTTAATTTAATAAAAATGATAATTTCACAGTATCGTTTTTTATTTTCACTCCCATTACATTTCCCGACATTTCGTTGTCGCAGTTGCTTTTCTGTATTTTTTACAGTTATGTCCCTTTGACCGTTTCGTATGGTTTCGTTCTTTTTGAAGCGATACACATGATAATATATTACTACACTACATACGTAATATAGTGCAGATAAACTAATCTTATATTACATTTGAATCGAAACATTTGTTATCCAGATATGAGATTTTATTAAGAAAAGCTAATATTATTTTTTTACATGTTTTTGATAATGACACTCGTTAATTAGTTATAGTGTAAATAATAAATACGGTTTCAGGTTTATGGTGTTTAGCACCACTTTCAACAATATTTCAGATATTTTGTGGCGGTCAGTTTTATTGGTGGAGGAAACCGGAATACCCTCAGAAAACCACGAACCTGCCGCAAGTGACTGACAAACTTTATCACATAATGTTGATATCGAGTATGCCTCGACTGAGCGGGATTCGAACTCACAGGGTTAGTAGTGATAGGCACTGATTGGATATGCAGTTATAAATCCAACTGCCATGCGATCACGACCACGACGTTCCCTTCAATTAGTCATAGTATATATGATACATAAGGAAATAATGAATAAATTAAAGACCACTAATACATACATTAAACATTATGTTACACCTCGGAATCGGATACACTTTAAAAATCTTCACAATGACATATAGATAACCATTTCTAAAACTTGCCAGTACCGTTGTAGTATCTTTATCTGGGTGATCTGAATAAAAAACGATCATATATTTTATTGCTGTTTTATGGTACTATTATGATTGATTCGGTTATACACGGAAGACAAGTTTGAATATAACAAAGGGGTAATTTGAATTTGTATATCGAAAGGCAAGACCATATAATATAATTAATGTTCAAAGGAAAACGGAGAAAAAGACAAGCAATGATATACAAAACATTGCACAGAAAAAAATATTTATTCACAAAAATACAACGACAGGAGCAACTGAAACTCCTCTTTTTATAGATTGGGTTAATGGGAACTAAAATATTGACTACAGAGAAGGAAAAAACGACATCTAAAATTAAAGTAGATCCTTAGATTAAATAGTTGAAAAGCATGACAAAAATCTAATGAAAAAAATAAGAAATTATTTATCATTGTACAACGTTGGAAATATTAGATCTATGCATGTACAATTTGTTTTTTACAGAAGACTTCGATATTTGAAAACAAGCAGTTTAATTTGGTATAATTTTTAAATTTTAGTGTCCGCATCAAAACTCTGTTCGGTTCGTCATTGCCCTCAGTTGCAGGATCTTATTCATTTATGTTGTTAGCTTTATTTCGTATACTGATGTCCTACACGACTTGACTATATCGGTAGAATGACGGGTGTCTCATTAGAGGGAGAAACTGCTTACATTTCGCGAGCAAGTGGGTTCACCCTAATCGGTTTTTGATAGGGTCAGTGATGCTTATCTTTTTAGTTTTCTGTTTTGTGTTGTGTATTTTTGCTTTGTTTGTCTGCGTACTGTTTGATTTGTTCCCAATGGATTACCATTCTTGATTCCACTGGGTTTTGTTACATTCAGTGTTCAGTTTTCTGTGTTGTGTTTTGTATGTCTGTTTGTCTTCGTACTGTGTATTATATATGTTTGTTTGTCTTCGTGCTGTGTATTGTGTATGTTTGTTTGTCTTCGTACTGTGTATTGTGTATGTTTGTTTGTCTCCGTACTGTGTATTGTGTATGTTTGTTTGTCTTCGTACTGTGTATTGAGTATGTTTGTTTGTCTTCGTACTGTGTATTATATATGTTTGTTTGTCTTCGTGTTGTGTATTGTGTATGTTTGTTTGTCTTCGCACTGTGTATTGTGTATGTTTGTTTGTATTCGTACTGTGTATTATGTATGTTTGTTTGTCTTCGTGCTGTGTATTGTGTATTTTTGTTTGTCTTCGTACTGTGTGTTGTGTATGTTTGTTTGTTTTCGTACTGTGTATTGTGTATGTTTGTTTATCTTCGTACTGTGTATTGTGTATGTTTGTTTATCTTCGTACTGTGCATTGTGTATGTTTGTTTGTCTCCGTACTGTGTATTATGTATGTTTGTTTGTCTTCGTACTGTGAATTATGTGCCCAATGTGCCCTTTCCTGATTCCCCCGATTGTTGATGGGGTCATTGCTGCACATCATTTTAGTTTTCTGTATTGTGTATGGTTTTTTTTTCTCTTCGTATTGTATATTGTGTTCGCAATGGATTACTCATACCTGATTTCCCCTGTTTTTTGATGGGGCCATACAATTATGTTATACTAACATTCAAACTTGTCTGATGCTAATGACAACCTGTTTCTGTTCTCATCATCGCCGATTGAACATTCACATCCATTTCATCAAATTTGTATATCTGAAGAATGGATTCAAATTTGCTTCTGTGCCATCTCCGAATTTCTGCATATTTTCTTGGATCAGCAGAGCCACCAGTGTATGTCAGGGTGGAATAGTCTTTGCCACCTAACCATGAGGTTACACTGTGTTTGTTAGAACTGATGTTTGGTGTGATTGTAATACAAGACAATGCTGCTGTCTTTCCAAATATAATGGGAGGATTTGCAATCATCCATTCCACTAAAAAAATAAATGAAAAGAAAACTTTTTCTAAATTACAAAAACTATATATTTTGTCATCCACGACTGTATGCATAGGCCATTATATGGAATCATGCGTGATAAAATATCATAGTATTCTGAATTTAATATACACATTTGTATTCCTTATTCTAAAATAAGATATATTATTGTTTAGTCTTTTTATATTATAAGTATTGACCAAACGACGTAATTAATGACATATTGTAATTTGATCTGATTTATCGTCGCTATCTCATAATTATGGAGTGCAGTAGGTGAGAAAAATTTTATTAATAGTTTTGTTTATCAATCCTCTATCTTGGTTTATTAATTCGTTTCCTCGGATTAGTATTATCAAGTCTACCGGTTGAATTGTGTACGAAAGTTTCAACAATTCTACTAATATCAACAACACGAACAATCACCTCTCACTTTCACTCACTGAACACACAAAAGAACACGCCATTGTGTATCACGTTAAAAATCCAAATTATGTCTTAGGACATGCGCAAAACTATGACGGGATACAACCGGTTAATGGGATCCCAAGCATCCCTTAATGATAACTGGATTTCAGGCAGCAACACATATATAGACAAGCAATACCACACCTGCCCATATTCGGTTCTCTTATAAAGGTCACAATCGCATCGCAAAAACATGGACATAACAACAACAGGGTCAATGTAAGCTAGCAGTTATCTGATTACCAGCTATGAATGGACAATACATGTACCTCTAACATTAACCACCATTTATTAGCTATTTCAATCTAGAAAAGCTTGAAGATACCAAGCAAAGGGGTAATCAGAAGCCGTAAATCTTATAAGGACAGACAATTCAATGGCTAAAAGAAAAAGTACAAACAATTATTTACAAAAATGATTAATCAAAAAACTAAATATTGAGCAACACGAACGCCGATAAATATCGGTGGTGAACTCGGGTGCGCCGGAATGATAAGTAGTCCGTACGCCACATGGGACGCCGGTAGTTTTATCTTTTGCTACAAACCCGGTGATAATTCATAAAATAGGTTTTTTTCAGAAACGTTTCACATAGTTAGACGAAATAAAGTCTGAGTAAGAATAGAATGGCCATCTACTAATTTAAATTTTTCGTTGCCGATTGATACATCATCTAATCAACAATGTAGGCATTGTATTGTAGCAAACCGTTCCCTGTATATAATTCCGTGTTGCGTGTGATTTTTTATGTTAAAGGTCTTGGTGTTCTCGGTTTCTATGGTAAAGGTATTGGTGTTGTGTTATCTGGATAATAGTGTTGATAAGTATTTTATATACTACGGGTCTTACGAATTAACTTATATGAACAAAAGAGTTCATGAGTATAAAGGACACATGATATTATATGTTTCGTAGCATACACTAAATGATTGACATTTGAAACGGAACTTATGTTATAGTTCACTATTCAGACCTACATGTTGTACCATGGGATAAACCCTGCAAATTTGCATTTTTCGGATTCAACACAGATTTAATGGCTGGGTAGCCGAGCATAGTACCATATCAATTGCAGATAATTAAGGAATATTTGAAATTACTGAACAGGTTATACGATATACCCTGGTTTGGGGCAGTATACGCTTATAAAGCGAAAACTGTTCCAAATCAGGTTATACAATCATAACCTGTCAAAAAAACTCGAATATTCCTTATAATTTAATCTTTACAACAAAATTTAATGATTCCTCGATTTTAATTACGATTATTTCATGTAACTGTTTGAACATGTCGTTGGCCAATGAATATGTTTTTTACGTCAAAATACCAACCCAGGTTATCAAGTATAACCACAATTTTCTCCAGACGGATCAGCCAATCAGATTGCATTATTCAAATAAAATTAAATTATTAAACCATAGTTTTATATAAAGACATTCTTAAGCTGAATAAATCATAAATAAAATCAAAGTAAACAAGGCCATGTATGTTACAAGCATATATACACTATCATTCGGGTACTTTTGAGTTCATTTAGTTATGCATACCACATGCGGTTGATTGTCCAACAAACATCAATACTGCCTGAACTAAAACATGTAAAATCGCCATATCCAGATAATGTTACTGAGCAGTGTTTTACAAAGTTCCCTAAAGGTAAAAAAAATGACATATATTAACACATGGCTATCAATGTCTAACTCAACTTCGTCGTGATCATTGTCGTATGGTAGATGAATTTACAACTATCAGTGGCTATCACCACTACTCGATACAACATTATGTGATAAAGTTTGTCAGTGACTTGCGACAGGTCCGTGGTTTTCCCTGGGTACTCCGCTTTCCTCCACCAATAAATCTGGCCTTCGCGATATTAAAGGATTGATCGCAATTTTTATTCGGTTCATGAAGAAATAACCTCAATCAGGTTGTACACACCGTGTGTCCCACGTTACGCAAGGGTGTGTATACCCTGATTGAGGTTATTTGGAATGAACCGAACAAATAATTTCGATCAAACCTTATAAATTAATTCAAACTTTTTTTTGTTATGATATTGAAAAACATATTTATTCTTTTCAAATAAGGCAAATAATCGAAAATAAATTAAAATAACCCCAAAGGTGCCTCATTTAAAGAAAATCATCTGATGACAACGGGACGCGACGCCTTGAGAACGACGTCTAGTTTTCGATTCCGTACATTGACAAATAACCTCAACTTTTTAAATCAATCAAGACACGTATAACATGACATGTGACTCTAAAATAAATTTATAACTGAAATAATGTTGAAGGTGGCATTAAGCACCATAAGCCAAACCAAGCCATTTAACTCTATATTGTTTACAATATGTTACCTCAGTATATCAATAAAAACATAGGTATATAATTTAGTACACACGATGTGGTTCGTCATTACTGAACTTTGTTTTGTAGGGTTTCATGTTTAATTTATGTTTATTTGTACATTTGTCTTTATTCGCGTCTACTGGTGTCCAACACGATTTCCATGTCAGATGACGTTGGTGTCGTCAAACAGTATGACGACGTGTGTCACTAGTGGAACAGGAACTGCTGACCCTTCCGGAGAATCGGAGCTAACCCCGGTTTTAATGGGGGTGGCATTGTTCAATGTCTCGTTTTATGCATATTACATTGCTAATCGCTGTTTTTCCTTTTTCATTTGGCCATTAAATTGACCTGTCCTTCGATTTGCAACTCCTAATTATCCCTTTGGTATATTCAAATTTGTCTTGCATGTATTCCCTTTTGGTCATTATTTTGACTGTCAATCTTCGTGTTGTGGCTTCTGATGACTCCTTTGGTATCTTTCTAGAATAATCTCCATCCATGACTCTCAAATTCAAACGTTTTTGTAAGCACTGAAGCCAACAGGGGGTGGGGGTAAAATGAATAATCAATATCAATTGCTTAATGTTACATATTCCTCAGAGAGAAAACCTTCTGTATTGTCACAATGAACCTCAGATACTCACGCGGATATACAGCGTATAACAAACGTAAATAGGTCCTTACACTTACTCTGTGGATATACTGTTTACTAGGGATGTTGCACAAAATGACATTACTCTACATTACTCGACATAACCTACAGTACTCTACTTAAGTCCACTGCGCATGACACACGGTATCACCTATTGTTAATCATTAGGTTAATATAATTGATCAAATGTCAATATAAACTAAAGGACATTCCAAGTTTTGAGTTATACTATATTTTCTGCGAATATCATGCAAACTGAAAAAATAATACAAATCGCGCAGATAAAAGCTCGAACAATCACCTGTAATTGTTATATCGTATCGAGTACACCTTTTACCTATCATTAATAAATAAAGTGTGTGAATATTCACCATCTCAACAGCATTTTCTTATTATTGGTCATAAATCAAATAACAAAGGAATCCTTCGTGTATGTCTATTGCGAAATACAACAATTTGTTTTCATATACAAAATAAATCCTAATCTAAGTAGCAAGAGGTTCAATGTATATCAATGTAATCGTATATGATTATTGTGCATTATGCATATGCAGTGACGTAGCAAACGGTTACAGAGTCGAGGATCAAGCTTTAGAAATGGATCGAAAAGTGGGGGACAACTTTTGGAGTGCACAGGAAGAGGGAGAAAAACAAACAAACAAAAAAGGCTTCAAACCTCTTTGTAACTTAACATTTTTTACCTTAATGCTGAAAATTCAGCTACTAATAAAAAAAAATAAAAAAAAATGCCATAAAAAGTTACCACTTTCATAAGCGTTGGGGGCAAGTGCCCTACTACGCCCCTGGTTTCAATGCATTGCATTTAAACATGTAGCGAGGTACGCAGTGGATTTCGGAGGCATCAACTGGGTCTTGGATGGAATTGGTTGTGGAAACGGAGTTGGTGTGTAGTCCGAGGGTTGAAGCTGACGATAATTGGAACATAAAAATGTATAATAAAAAGCAATACATGTATTTTATTTGCGCGTTTGAACTGTGCCCGCATTTTGTCAATTACAAAAGAGCCAAACAAATCCATAATTCACGAATATTGTGTATAAATTGATGACTCTTTAGTCTTGTCTCTCTTGAAAAAATATCTTGACCTGAAAGATGCAAAAATTAAATTATATGACCCTCCAGTTTTAAAAATAAATTTTAATAATATTTGAATAATATTAGCCAATTGTTCATATAAACAAATATTTTTGTTTCGTGTTATAAACATTTTGGGGTCAGACCTATAATTCGACAGCCCGATAGTCCGGCGGCCCAGTAGTCCGACAGTCCGGTAGTCTGATAGTCCGACAGACTAAGTATATTTGTAGGTATTCTATGAAAATAAAATATATGTTCTTTATGAGAAATGTTCGCTTAGTCAAGTTGTGTGTGGGAAAGCAAGTTCCGTCATCAAACTGGCGTTGCAAGATTCTTATTGTGGTTTACTGATGCATATATTAAAAACTGCTGTTGAAATATTCTGATAAGGTTTACTGAAGCATATATCAAAAATATTTTATCAAATTAATTTTCAAGACATTTACTTTAGAGAATTAAAGAAAACAGGTCCGAATATATTGTGTAGATCCGGAATACATAGCCTTTGCCTTTTGTCCCGGTTGGCTCATCTAGCCAGGACAGTCTTTTCAGTCCGGAACATATCACATCGGTGGAGTAATGGTTAGCGTGCTCGTCTCGAGTGCGGTAGATCGTGTGTTCGAACCCCGGTCGGGTCAAACCAAGACTATACAATTGGTATTTTTTGTTTCTCCGCTAAGCACGCAGCATTAGGAATCAAAATAATGTGCTCGAGTGGAGCGAAATGTCTATCCATGGACCGTTGTTTCATTGAGCTAGCACTATACAAATCCAACTCAGCGTGTTGGTCTAGTACAAAACGGACCTCATCATCATCTCATTGAAAATTTACTTGTTCTGCCCATGATGTAGGTGAACAATTGCTAAATTGGCGTTAAACAACAATCACTCACTCAGTTCGGAGCAAATTACCTGCTACATTGGCTCTGTCGGAAAAATAATAATTTAACGGCGAAGAAGACGACATGATTTGATCCAAAATACCCCCTGGAAAATCGTATGTAGTCACTTTGAGATTATCATTGGATTAAAGAAGTTTTCTATTTCTTCATATAAGTGAATGAAAAAATTCCGTCATGCAAATTCAAACAAATATTCAAGAAAATTGACTAAACTAAAGCTTTAGATATTTAGATGTACTCCCGCTAATTCTTACTTTGTTGCTGTTCTTACTTGAAAGGTGAAGCTGAAAAACAAACACATCTCTGTCTGACTATCGAACTGTTGGACCAGCGGGCTGTCGGAATAACCGGCTGTCGGATTATAGCTACGCTTCCAAAATTTTTGGTTCGGGTAAAACATAGACACACCTAAAGGTTAAATGGTCGCCCTCTAAACCTCATTACATGTATAAACAAATGTTCATAGACTAAAGATTTAAAACTTTGATTTAATGCAAAACAAAACTAATAGCAGAAAGTCAACATTCGTGTTTTTCAACAGGAAAGCGTAAATACATGAACAAATGTTCAAAACAGCTTTTCATTCAGATTTCTGTTGCTGACCGTGTATGATTTTTTTAAATATTGTCATTATTATACCGACCTCAACGATTTGTTCTCATCCAGTTACAGTGTTTAACTTGTGTGGTTTTTTTTCAAATCCGATGTGTTCACACGTGTATTTTAATTTTTGGTATTTTAATTGTTGCGTTAATTTACCTGCGCCCTGACATATTCTTGTAAAGTAGATATATATTTTGGAAGCGATGATGCATCGATTTCCTTCCATTTGACAAACTGTCCCTTCTAATTGTTTAGCATATTCTTTAATTTACTGGCAGAGACACATACATGTGATTTAACCCACATCCGCTCGTGGCACGGTATTACCACCCCCCTTTCTAAACTTTTTGTTTACATAACTATTTTCAATAAAATTTCTTAATTATTTCATCTTTTTTTTTAAATTTTAACAGCAAATTACAGGTATCGACAACATAAATGCTATCTACGGAATATGGACACGAACAAAGTTAAGTTCAGGAGGAAAGGGGGGGGGGTATAATTCCGAGCCACGAGCGCCTGTGATTTAACCATCGCCTTCTTAGTTTTGAAAATTAAATTACAATCCCTGCAAACTATATCAATAAATTGAATATCACAATTCGTTGCGCGTTTTGTATCTGTATCAAATAACTGATTTTGGTGTTTTAAAATCTATGAATAAACATAATTGGTTTGGTCAAGGTCACAAACTTAGTCGAGATAAGTAAACGAATTGGCGGAAAATCTTGACATAGCGAGCTTCATCTTACCCAAGCGAGTGCATCTCAGTTATTTCTATCGATAAATCACGCTTTGTTAAACATTGGTAACAGAAATTGTATTTCATCAATATTATGTTCTAGTATATATTTCAGAATTGTATATTACAACGATAAAACGACGCATCTCGCTTTTATCAAAACTATCAATAAACGATCCACATACGTACGTACGTCGAGTAATGTTGGTATGTCAATTTGTGCAACATCCCTAGAATGTAAATATACATGTAGCAAACATTAGACATGTTCGCACTTATTCAAAAAAAAGTGAAAAAGACGTTGAAGTATCCTCTCTAACACTGAGTAATAATTGATATGATTACTACGATACATAGTATATCAGGAGCGGGACCAGTGGGGGCGGGGGGGCGTACCACCCTAAAATTGGAAAACATATGATTGTTTGGCGTAAAATCGTGATTTTTCACACGAATTACCCCAACAATTTCCGCGCCTCCCTCCGCAATTGAAAAAAATATGATTTTTGGGCGTAAAATCGTGATTTTTCACACGAAATACCCCAAATAGTTTAGCGCCTCCTCCGCTCGGCGCAATTTTTTTAACTTCGCCTCTCCCCTCACTTGTAATCCTAGATCGTCCCTGTATATTTATTATATATATATATAAACATATATATATACGAAGGTGTTATGGGTATTGGTTATAGTGTTTAACGCCATTTTCAACAATATTTCAGCTATATCGTGGTTGTCAGTTTTATTGGGGGAGGAAACAGGAGTACCTAGAGAAAATCACCGACCTGCCGTAAGTCACTGACAAACGTTATTACATAATGTTATATCGAGTACACCTCGCTATTAACGGGGTTCGAACTCACAACGTTATTGGTGATAAGCACCGATTGCATGAGTAGCTATAAATCCAACTACAATACGAGCATACCCACGACTGCCATAATTTTGAACGAATATAACTGCTTAATCAAATATATGACTTAGCCGTAATGATCATAACTATCCCCTTCTTACTGATTCCATCTCCTCACATTGAGTATTAAATACCATATGGACTAACAACATATATTCTCAACATATTAAAAAAAATATTTGAATGAATAAAAAGCCAAATCCAATTCATACTTTACCAGAAATGATCAAAATTAATCCCTTCTTATTTAAACAACATTTAACAAATATGAAATATAATTCGTCATGGACATTTTTAGGCTTACTTACAATGACATTTAAATCTACGCTAATTAATGTTAAAATCAGATTTAAAAACTTAACAGTAACCCTACACCACATTCATTGTTCTGTAACATTGAAACGAACATATGTCATGTATCATTAACAATAGAAACGCACAGGTCCTATTCATATGTAAGATAAAGTTGACAACCATTACATGAATATTAAGCTACGAAAGGTGCACTAGCAATTTGGCAATTCGCCAAGTGTACTTTTCAAACCCTCAAAAATGAAGGTTGTCGTTATGGTTCATAACAAAAAAAACTGTTAATTTATTCCACGGGAAACTTGTGGTTAATTCACCGGTAAACTTGGGTGTTACGCAGGCGATTGTAATTGCTACTGTGAAATGCTGCTATGCCAAGAGTATGTCCCTGCTACACGTAACAACGTCATAGGTAGTCTTCAGGCTGGACAAACTCAAGCTGAAGTCGCTCAGCAATTCAACGTTCACCAGAGCACAATTTCTCACCCTTGGCAGAGATAAAATCAAACTGGATCAGCTCAAGATCGCCTTAGAAGTGGTAGGTCACGTATTACTACTCAAGCCAAGATCGATATGCCCGTCTGTTTCATCTACGTAGTCCAAGGGTCATTGCTCCAATCAATACTGCTGGAGAAAATCCGCCAAGACAGTGCGTAACAGGCTTCGCCAATGCATAATTCGGCCAAAAAGACCTTATGTTGGACCAGTTTTGACCAACGTACAGAGACGTGTACGTATTCGTTGATGTCATATATTGAAGGTCTTGATATTGAGAAACTGGTGCCGAATTTGGTTCAGCGGCGAATCACGTTTTCTTCTGCAAAGATGTGATGGGCGAACCCGGGAACAGGTGTCGAAATGAGTGTCTCGCTCCTGCCTGCGTACTAGAAATTGACAATGGGCAGCAATTTCCTACAACCGCAGAACAAATCAAATGATTGTCCAAGGAAATTTAACTGCTCAACTTCATAAAATGCCTGTACCAAGTCAGGGTCATTACGGTTTTCACAGTTTTCCGGTTGTTGACTGATTTTGTCTGTTTATATAATTATGAGTTTTCACTTTCCCTTTGTAAGATTGTTCGGAGTTCGGTAATTTTGTTATTACCTTTATTCATAAAAACGATATTTTGCCGCCACATAATTATGCTCTCAATGTTATCAAGGCAATATTGAACATCGGAAATGTTGAAGAATTTTGTGATTCCTTTTGTCGTTTTATATTTACTGTGAATCGTGACGGGAACATGGCCCATAAATAGATTTCATTCAAAATTATTTTACTTCGTTCTTAATAACCGTCTGTCAATGGTATATCAGACATAATCATCTCTCGAAGGTCGATATTGGCATGTTATACCTATGTAATCACAATGGTTTAGGAGAATTCAGATATATATGTATATACGTCTGAAAATTAGACCAAACAGTGTTAGAATTAGATTTTAGAGCTGTCAAATTTTTGTTCTTCCCTCGACGGGATTTGAACCAACACCATTGATACACTGCAGCACCATTCGCTTAGCCTTACGTCCAGCGCCCTAGACCACTCGATCACATCCACTCCCTATATATATATATATTAAACATGAATATATACAATGTAGGACAAATCATTTAAATTTTGATTACAGTTGTACATTTAATTACAATCTCATGTAACTAGTAAATTCAATACACAATGTACTCAACTGCATAAATAAGAAAAAAAAGAAACCATTCAAATATCCCGTTTCATTTTGAGTGACTGGGATTATTGCGTTTAACGCCACTGTCAATAGTATGTCAGTTATATCGTCGTGGTCAGTTTTATTGGCGGAGGCAACCGGGTACCTGGAGAAAACCACTAACCTGTCGCAAGTCGTTGACAAACTTTATCATATAATGTTGTATCGAGCATACCTGGCCTTAGCGGGATTCGAACTCACAACGTCAGTGATGATAGGTAGTAATAAATCCAGCCACCCTATGATCATGATCACGACAGCCTTTTGTTTGTTCATTTTGACTACCTATAAACCATTTGTTTACTTGAAAGAATGTAAAAGTTTAATCGAAGGCTTACCTTTCCAGAAAGGTTTTTCAAAACACGTCGCTTCTGGCTTATAAAACATTAAAAAGCATAGCTTATAATGTGTTGTAACTAAGAAAGCAAAAATAAGAAAAAAACAATTTGAAACTAAGAACAATAGTCATTTCCGACTAATGATACATGATTAGCTTGTATAAGTATTGTTGTTTTATCTATCATTTGACCTCAAAATAACAAAATCACTGACACGTAACGTTGTCAAACTTGTTGTCCTGTGTTAGTTAAATCTATTTATTACATAATTAGTTCAAATAAAGGCATTTCTGTATGACCAATATAACCGGAAGTAAACTGTCCATATATTCACACCCCGGTAAAATAACCGGTTATTGGATTACTACAAGATCATTTGCATATCGAGGCCAATATTGGCCCATGCCAATATGGGCCTCGACTTCGTCTCAGGCCAATATGGGTGTCTCTTTTAGAGATGTCGGAAATATGTAATAAATAGTTTAATACATGGGCATTTCCATATTGGCATGGTTATTATCCCTCGTCCCATATTGGCCCTCGACTCCGTCTCGGTCCAATATGGGGTTCTCGGAATGATAACCAGGCCAATATGGAAATGCCCATGTATTAATCTGTATATGTAATGGGTGTTTTCTATATATCTAGAGCGGTGTAATGCTATCCACAAATACTAAAAACAATAAACGAAGCAAGACTGACAAAGTTGAAAATTAGATAACCGTAGGGTGATACCTTTTGTATCGCACTACACGTTGTCAAAATGTGTTCAAATTTTCACCTGAGTTATGATATTTCATCCCACTTGTATAAAAAACGTTATGATTTTCGTTACAAAAACAACACGAAAACATAAAAACAAATTGTTTAAGATAGGGATGCAATCGATGTTTGCGTGTCTATCCGTGGGCATTGATATTGTACCACCCTTTTGCTCTTCTGTACAGCATTCGGCTTTACCTCAGATTATAGATGGGTGTTTCGCATTGGTACAATATCAATACCAATAGGTAGACTCATACATAACTAATAATGTTCCGATGTTTTTCCCCCATCACAATATACGCCAAGTAATGTCTATTATTCTAAATAACGGGAAAATACATGATATAGGCAAAATTGTATTATGCGATATATTTCAAATTTGGATGTATTACGTAAAAAAAAGAACAAAAAGGGTACTTCGGTGGGATTCGAAGCCACGTCTAGGACTTATGAGTGTCGGGTCTTTTGCATGGCTGTATAGTCTGGTGAGTCTTTACCAATTAATCTGATATCGTTTTCGAACACCATATGTGCAATATTTACATACCTCCCATCCCCCCCCCCCGATTTGGTAAACATGATGGCTGTTGATTTGTTATGTACCCGTAACAATGAAACCTATTAACCCGCCTTGTAGTTACGTTATGTCACGCAGGTCTTTAACATGTACGTGTGTAAGCATGGTGAAACTCAAAGGGCTTTGCATTTTAAAATCATTTCGCATGAATTCGTCCTTTGTTTACCCTACCATTATCCATGTAATTTTCAAATAAGCAGCAAGTTTAACATTTTGGAATTGTACCACACAACGGATACAGTGTGGGTCGTACTAATATCATGTACCTAACTCTCGATTTGCAATTGATAAAGATAGTGTGTACTTGAGGGGCAAAATATAGCGATATTTATTTAATTTGTACTTTTCAAGTGCTTTAGTTCGTGTATATTTAATAATTTGCACGTTAGTTTTCTAATGGGCGGGACCAAGTATCTAAATATGAATAAATCATAGGCAATTTACTGAAATAAAAGGGAACAAAGCGTCTTATGTTGAGTTCTTTCAAACCATAGAATAATTATATTGTCATGAATTAAATTGAGACATAACAACTATTTGCTTTCTTTCTTTATTTCTCTGCAATTTCGCTAAAGTATATTTTAATGACATTTTGTGGTTTCTTTCAAATAAAGGATTAAGTGTTCCATTTTTGCACAAGTTCTATTTTTTGACGTAATATTTCAAAGCGTTGTACGTTATCTGTAAAGGACTCAATGTAAGTTCTTGGTTATTTATGGCGCATTAATTATAATTTATAGGAATATTGATTTAATATCATCTAATATATCATACATTGTAGATGTACTTTGTAACATGTAGAATGTCGCTGTATATTCCAATTTACTCTTCCCCGAAAAAAAAAAAAGATAAACATTCAACCTGTATATAAAGGGCACTCAAGAGAATCTGAAGATGTACCCCTTATGAGCAGTTGCCCTTTATATACAGGTTAAAATTATATGCACTATTCATCAATGACAGTGATTGTAAAAAGGATTTTCCCCCACTTATTGGTGAACTATTTTGCGGAGGTAAACATTAAAAAAGATCAAAATAATTTTTAAGAGAGAATTGATTTGAAATGAGTGATTTATTTTCATCTTTATTGATATTTACAATAATTCAAACAATTTTAAATATATTGTTTTACTGTTTCTAAATTTTCAAAAAAAAAATTAAAATGAGCGTTGACTGAGGTGTGTGGATCGTAGAGGGAACGACAACTCTGGATAGAGAATGCATTTATCCATGATACTGATAGATACACATATTTCCACATACTCAACATCACACATACAGTAATTGTAACAACATACACATACAGTTTATAATAGCAGCATAACAGGATAATCAGATAGATGTTAAATTTCAATTATATTCGTAACCTTCAACAAGCCTTCCATAAATGATTGCAATTTAAATGGAATGGGACTCTAAAGGACATGATGGGATTCGAAAGATTGCCGTGGATCTGAAAATATTGTTTATCCAAACAAATAAAATCTAAGAAAGAAAGAAATAAAAAGTACAAAAAGACAAACAATGATGGACTGTTAAGAAATCACAAAATTGTGCAACTCGAACCACAAAACCAGCGGGTGGAATCGTGTCCCCCAGAAGAGAGTGGAGTTCTTGCTCCATTTGATATTAGTTATTAATAACAATCTTTAATGTATACATTCACTAAAACTACTATCCAAGGTATGGCTGGTTATATATTCCGCTAATATCGGAAAAGCATATGTCGTACTATTCTATTGCATTGACCGGTCACACAATGTCATACATTCAGGACATTAAACCTTTACTCTAAATGACTTTATTGATAGGATATGTCTTGAGTTCTATCTCAGTAAGGGGTTCCTCTTATATAAGGCTTAGGCTTATGGTGTTTAACGCCACGTTTTAGAAACTGGAATAACCCAGGGAAGCCACCGACCTGGCACAAGTCACTGACAAACTTTATCGCATAATGTTGTATTGAGTACACCTCGCCTGAGCTGGATTCGAGCTCACAACGTTAGTGCTTATAGGCACTTACTGCATATGTGGTTGTAAATTCAATTACCATATGATCTCTACCACGACGACTCCTCTCTTATATATGTAAATTTTACTACATAATTAGAAAATGTGTACGAAAGCATTTACTAATATTCCTACATATACATGTACATACATACATGTATTCATAACACTAATTATGGATAATCAAAGGCATTTTGTAAAATATGACTTGGTTAATTTGCTTCAAAACATCCACAATTCCGCTTTTTATAAAATAATGATGAAAAGTAGAGCTTTTATATTTTCAGATTAACCATATGGGTTTTATGATTTTGCTGTGTTTGGTAGAGCTGTGTTATGGTTTGTATTATGTTATTCACATGACAGATTTATCCAAATCCATGTACTTCAGAAATAGTTTGAACATATCAAAGGGGTAATCACAAGTGATAATTCGAAGAAGGACATACAACACAATGATCAAAAGAAAAAAGAACAAACAAACACTCCACAGAGAACTAAAGATTGGGCCAGATGAACCCCACTAAAAATCGGGATGATCAACAGTTGGATTTACAACTACATGTGCAATCATTGTCTATCACCGCTAAACGTGTGAGTTCAAACATCGTTCATGGCGAAGTGTACTCAATACAACATTATGTGAAATAGTTCGTCAGTGACTTGCTGCAGTGCGGTGGTTTTCTTTGAGTACTTCGGTATCCTCCACCAATGAAAATGACCGCCACGATATAACTGACCTATTGATGAAAGTGGCGTTAATCAACTTAAATCAACCAAACCGACCAACCATCAAAGGTCATAATAATTTGATTTTCGTATTTAATGCAGAAAGTCCAACGAACATTGCAGTCCAAAATGAAACAGAGGAAGGCATAATACAGGCTACTGCTGGGTATTCTATTACTATGAATTGCTCCGTCAGTAGTGGGATACCTAATGGAACCATGATCTGGATTTATAACAACACTGTTGTGGGTGTTGGAGGACCGGCTTTTATATCGTATACGTTCATCCCTACAAGAAAAGATCATTTAAAAAACTTGACGTGCAGCGCCAGCAACAGTAATTTCAGCCTAGCAATTACCAAAACAATTCAACTTCATGTTAAATGTAAGTGCATGTTTTAATTTCGTTTTGTTCCAGGAAGAACATATTTGATGCAAGGAGTTCTTAGTATTAAAATATGACAATCCTTTGTTTTGTAACTAGAAAGAAATGTTTGGAGATACCAAAGGGTCAATCAGAAACCGTAAATCGAAGACAGACAGACAAAACAGTGATTAAAGAAAAGATGAAAATATGGCAAACAAGGATTTACAACACACTTCACAGAAAACTAAAGATTGAGCAAAACAAGCCCTATAATAATCGGAGGTGACCTCGGGTGCTCCGGGAAGGTTAGCCGTTCCTATTCAACTAGAAACATTCGTCGTGTTACTGTCAAACGAAAAACAACCCTTTAAATTTAAGACCGCATTGTTCATATAACTAATCACACATTTTTTGGTTTGTTCAACATAGACCGACAGTACCACTATGAACATATATAATGCATGAACAGATATCTATACATTTTGATTGTATATGAACATATTAAATATCAAGCAAGCGACATTGGCATTGAACAAATGGTCCATTAGTGTGATATTCGAGTCCAGAGAACAGAACACGCATAGTGCAAGATGAAAATTAATAGATGACACCGGATATTGATTTGCTTGAAGTCCGGGTAATTTGTTCGAATGGACGAAATGTCTACCCGTGGACTGTTATTAAGTTAGTGAGCACTGCAATAATCCTGGTCAGAGTGATTGTCTTATTTTAAAAGAAAGCTTCACAATAGTGTCATCAATAACGGGCTATTATTAAGTTAACAAACACTGCTATGATCATGGTTAAAGTGATTGTCTTCTATAAAGGAAGACTCATCATCGTTTCATCAAGAACTTGCTTGTTCTTGTCATGGTACAGTTGCGAAACTTCCCACTTTGCGCTAGACATCGATCGATGTACTGTATGTTACAACTGTATGTTATCCTAAATAAATAGATCGTCTAACCGTGAACACTAATCATATGCTGGTGTAATGAAAATGGGTCTCATAAAATCAGCTTAGCCTCGCCACTGTTTATGTATGTCCCCTTTTTAATCCAGAAAAGTGAGTGGTCATCAATTTGTTAGTTAGGGGGTCTCGATTTTGCCTCTTCCTACGATTTTTCTATTGGATTTTGGAACTGTTTCCCAAATGTGATATTTGTTGTTATCACTTTATTATTCATTTTCCAGATGAGCCTGATGTAAGAATTGAATCGGCTGATACGATAGTCATTTCAGAAGGACAAACCTTGACATTAAAATGTAGCTTTGATTTTGGAACTGGCTTGTTGAATGTAAAATGGATACATAACTATAAAATAGAGATCAAAGGATTGCATACAATTGATTCCAATAGCAGTTACTTAACAAATCAAAACATTAATCACACCTTCTCTGGCCCTTGGGAGTGCAAAGTTCAAAATGAAGTTGGATTTGGATCTGATTTTGTCCATATAAATGTGAAGTGTGAGTATGATTAAATGGTAAAATCACAACATAGTCAGTAATTGAGTAATTGTAGCTTAGTACCCAATGATCAATTTTCAGTTTAATTATGCCGACAATAACGTGCATTCACTGATAACAAATATGATTATGTCTGCTCTGTACTAGACCAACACTATTAATTGGATCATTATAGTGCTACCTTACCGAAACAACAGTCCGTGGCTAAATATGTCACTCAACCAGGACACATTATCCTTTTGTCCGATTTTGATGAAATTTACACCAATAATCTCGGAATTTGGTGCAAATTTTTCTGATAATTTTGAAATAATTTTATAATGAATACTTTTCAAGAAATCACGATTTAAAGACACATTTAAATTGTTGTATTAAAAAATAACATAGGTTTATAGAGAATAATGACGTTAAAAATTAATATTTGTTTTTAAATCATAATTTCTAGAAAACTATGAATCATACAAATATTGAAAAATTGCCAGAACAAACTGCATATCTGAGTTTAATAGTAACAATTTCATAAAAATTCGACAAGAAATAAATTCAGGACATTTTTTGGAAAAAAAATGTGTGTTTATATGAAATATATAGTAAACATTTTGAGTGGGAACATATATATGGCGCATAACTGTATATATACAGTTGTATATATATTGTGTCACTTAAATACAATCTATGCTATGTCATTATAATTGCGATTTAAATATATTCAATATGCTCACTTTTACATGATATAGCACTATCTGTATTATACTTGAAATTAACTCAGTCACTGAGCAAAAGTTATCCAGGAGTGTGTTTGCGCACTAGGTTCTTGTTAGTCGCGAAGTTGCAGCTTTGACGCCTTCTACAGTTTTGCTGCTCACGGCACTTTCTGTTAGCGTGTTCCAATCTTTCACAGTTCTTAAATGCTTAAATGTCTCTATGATGGCTGAAAGTACACTACAATTAGCAAATATGATATTAAATTAGAATGAAGACAGAAAATACATATTGCATGGGGAATCAATTTATTCGGTGGAATAAAACTAAAATAATGCTTGTATGATCTATGTTCACGTATTATTATGTTCATTTAACATTATTTAATAAAAATTCGCTTAATATGACATTGATGTATCGTGCTTAATATCTAGGCATAGCTTCATGCAATACATAGATTGGAATGTCCAACAGTGCTATTTTCTTTTTTGTTAGTACTTAAAACATTATTTATCGATAGGTACAATTGGTGATCATTGAAGGTGATTTAAATACAAAGTACATGAATTGTGTAACTGTCGTTGTTCTATATACTATATTTTCAAATAACTTCCTGCTGACCTATTTTATATTTGTAAATTTAGATTTATTAATGAATTTATTTTTCTACATACTATTTCCTTGATAGTGGGTTGCTGCAAACAAGGAAGCTGCTGTTCTTAGCTTTCCTAGTTGTTAAGTTCAAGTCTTCACTCCGAAAGGTTTACGGTCTCCCTGACTTGGTCAAGCAATACAGAATATATGTATCACAAATGATAAGAGATATTTTCCTATTCTCGTAAGCACTGCCTGATCATTTACTCATTCCTGACTTATCACTGGGTTTCTGACTAGAGTAGCACGACGGGTGCCAGTAATGGAGCAGGAACTGCTTACCTTTCTGGAGCACATGGGTTCATCCCCAGTCCTACAATTTACGGATTCTGATTACCCCAATGTTATCTTCAAACTATTCTTATAATTATTCGTTGTGATATTCAATGTATATACATTATTCACTTTTTGTATTTTAGACAAGCCAGTTTTAGTCCCAAACAAAACATTGTTGCAGTTGAAAACAGAGATCTTAAAACCAGTTTCCGTATCACTGACAGTTAAATCTTTTGAAAGGCCAGTTGTCCTCTGTATGAAATCATCTGGTGGAAAGCTTAGTACATGGTTAGTAAGAGAGACACACAACTAAGGGAAGAGTTTATACAACACATATTTACTGACTTCAACTGTAATACCACTAAAACACACAGATTTTGGTAGTTATTCTGTTCGCATTCGTAATAGCGAAGGAAGCACAGATGTCTCCCTGTATCTAATGTATGAAGGTATGTAATGGTATTTTCTAAGTAACCCATAAACATTTGAATCTTTTAGAACCTATCTATATCCTTCTTGCATAACTCGAAGCTAAAATTAGATCTGTTGGTGGCACAATGAAACCTGCAAAAATCGAATCCTGAATAAATATAGCCCAATGTAAGAAAACATTTTTAACTTATTCTCCATAAACCGAACATCTGTCTATTTCGAACACAAACGTAGGTCTCAAGGAGGTTGGGTTCAGACAGGTTTAACTGTATATACATGTTAATCTAATTTATTTCGGAAATTCAATGGTGGACATTTTTGTAGTGAACTCATTCTTCCCCTTGACTTTGACTTGTGAACGATCAAATGTATTTTTCAAATCCATTTTTTTTTGTCTCATATCAAATCAATCTTCATCATTACACATAAAAATAGTGATAAAATTACAACAAATTCTAAATCAGTAGATATGTTAAAATATAAATTTCATTTCAAGCATTTGGAATCCAGACCTGAATTGCACTTCTCAGATTTAACCATCATTTGGCAATATAAAACATGAGCTAATTTTGACATTAACACTTTTAATTGAAAATCAAATAATAATTTAATTGCGGTCTAAATATGCATGAGTAATCTTCACATTTATCCTATTCCTTTGTTCAAAATGGGCAAAGCATAATTTAAAAGTTGAGTTTATTTGGTGTTATTTGTTCGCACGGGAAGATACAAACACAAAATGTGTTATTTGTTTTGAATAATAACAAATTATTAAATGGTATACAAGGCCATCGTATGATATAATATTGAAACAATAGTCAACTTTAAACAATTAATACATGTTTTTTTTTCCTTTCTTTTCAGACTTGCACATTGATATTTTCCCGAAAACAGCTACATGCAGTACATACACAACAATTCAAATCAACTGCACGTTAAATCCAAAACAGCATAGAAATTGGACATTTAATTGGAAACACTATTGGAATGGCGTATTTATTCGTACTTTGGAATACACCATTACAGATAATATAGCCGTATTGGATTTACCTTTTTGTGACTATACTGATAATGGAGAGTACACATGCACTCTTCATGTCGAAGGTGGAGACTTTGCTGCAACCAGCTTTGTACACGTACAAGGTCTTGTATTCTGTTTTCTAGCATGCAATGTCTTAATTGACTGAACATATAATTAATTTGCATAATACTCGCCCTGTTATATGTACGTGTTGATATTTGATTCATACATATAGAAAACACTTACATGACCCATCATTTCACCAAGAGTGATGATAAGGGCATAAGTAACTAGCTTTAACCCGCCACCTTTTATTGAAGTGTCTGTGCAAAGCCAGGAAAGTGAGCGGTACTGTATATGTCTGTTCAATTTGCAAATGCTTCTAGGATTGTTCTATTATATTTTAAAACAGATTTGACGGTGTGGTTAATTTTTAATTTTTAAATTTGTTTGGTTATATTTTATCATTCGTATATATCGTGATAGACATCTTAAAATGCAACGAATCAGTGCCTATCACCTCTGAAGTTGTGAGTTCGAATTTCAACCATTTAGATATAATGTACAATATAGACTTTCTTAATTATATTTGTTTTGAAGACAGCAGCAATGAGCTGTTTCGTCTTTGGATATATGAATACATGTGTAATATATTATGCTGTCAAACATGACCTGATACCTTTATTATTTTGCTTCCAAATTGTTGCTCTTTATCTTAGAGTTACAGCAATATCTGCAATAACAAAAATTAGTCGCATCAATATGTTCATATACAACAGACATGGTCTTCTGCTATTACAATTTTTTTTGTTATTCAGGGAAGTAAATATCACTGTACCCTCAGAAGGGATGTTTGCACAAATACAACTAATATAATCTCTCCATTTTATTGAAAAGTCTCTACCAAGTCAGGAAGGTGCAATGTTTCAACTTTGTCCATGGTACTACGATTTGTCTATTAGATTTTGGAACTGTTTCGCCAATTTCGTATTTAATTTGTCTTCCATATTTTATATAGGTCCACCGATCATAACACACAGAAATATGTCCTTATTCAATGGAAGAGTTGCTTTGTCCATTTATGTGTTTTCTGATCCGAGGATCACAGACATAGTCTGGATGAGAGAGATTTTTGGTAAAACAACATATAATGGTTCAGAAAGAAGCTCAATGGAAAGAATAAGAAATACGACTGTTACCATATTAAGCTATGGAGTACGGGTTTCAGTACAAGGTCAATTGATAGAGTTCAACATAGTGAAATTAAATGTGACAAAGGGAAGATATGTTTGTCAACTGCAGAATGAACGTGGACTTAAAGAAGCGTCATTTAACATTGTCGAAATAGGGTTATTTCTTGACTCATACAAGAGACCAGCAAAGCGAAATATTACAGGTTAGTCCAAATCATATCGTCCATTAGTTCAATACATCCTTGTTAAACCCATAATATACAAGTTTGAAGATATCAAATGGGTAATCAGAAGCTGTAAGTCGATGAAGGATAGGGAATACAATGACCAAGAGAAAAAGATAGAAAAGAACAATGAACTACAGAAGACTAAAGATTGAGTATCACGAATCCCACTTAAAACCGGGGGGAAACGCATGTGCTCTGGAAGTTAACATATGTATTTTTATATGAAAATACGGTTATGTTCTATATAAATTAAAAATATAAACAAAATAGTTTCATATCCACCTGGTTTTAGGCACCCACACACATAGTGGAAGCCGCACTGGGAGCAAATGCCTTACTTGTAGCAACAAATAACTGTTTCTGTTGAATTTTGCATGAAATGTGACCCTTTGTCCCAAATAAAGGGACATAACTGGTATCAAAACTTGTAAAACCGTTTTGGTTTAGAATTATGACATATGTACTACGTGTTCTGACGTCTAGTTAATCTTGTATGGTAGTTGGATTTGCAACTACCTATGTAATCGGTGCATATCACCATTGATTTTATGGGTTCCACTCCAGCTTAGGGCGAGGTGTACAACATTATGTGAGAAAGTTTGTCAGTGACGTGGTGGTTTTCTCAAGGTCCTCCGGTTTCCTTGACCAATAAAACTGACCGCCACGATATAACTGGAATATTGTTAAAAGTGACGCTAAACACCACAAAGCAAACCACCCAAACCATCTAGTTAATCTTCATCTTTTATGTATTTGCGTCTTAGTTCTATCCACAAGTGAGCAGCTCTATATCTTTGGCAGTATTGGTGGATTCGCTGTTATAACTGTTGGATTGATGATATCAATTTGTTGTGGTTGGAGACATCACAGACAACAAACAAGTAATTTATACATGATATACTAGTTACCAAAAGTTCGAAGATACCAATGGGGTAGTCAGAATCCGTAAATCACAGAACAGACAACACAATGGCCAAAGGACAAAATACAAGAGGACAAACAATGATGTACAAAACACTACTCAGAAACCTAAAGATCGAGCAACACCTAATATTCTTTTTGTGTAATAAATGTACATTAAAAGTTCATTCTCAAACATTCCTTGTATTTGAAAATAAAGGAAAGTATTATAATTCGTTCATTTTTTTATAAATGTATTTTAGAAACGCATTGTGCGGACTAAATTATATATCTACGTTTTAATTCCATCTTTTTTCTACACTTGTTAAAAGTACAACAACAGAATCATTAATCAAAATTTAATATTTGATTGTGATGTTTAATACAACTGTTGACATCACACAAGTACAGATGAATGTACTAATCTATAAACGTGTGTTTTCAGACCGTTTGTATGCTCTTTATTCCATGATAAATTCGTCTAGTGATTGGTGCTTTCACATAACATGAAAAAAGAGAATTAGAATTCTAATTTTTCTAAATCCAAATTATATTGATATGTCTAATATTGCCTGCTTGGAGCTAGTGACGTGGACATGTTGGATGATATACAGATTACAATATGTTAAGCCTTGATTATATTCATGCATGAGGCAATAACAGAATGAGCAAAACACAAAGCACCATATCATCAGAACTGTTCCAAACTCTAATGAGAAAATCGTAAAAACAGAGGCAAAGCCACAACAAATATTAAAACGAAGATGCTGATTCAAATCAATTACATTGTTTACATAGTTATTGCACGTCTTTTAATATTTCAAGGTTATATAACAGCTATTCATACGGTGCCACATGAGCCAGTAATGTAAGTATGATATTAATTCAAAATGAAATGATGGTAACTAATACATTTATGTAGGCATTGGTGTTGTATGGGTATTGCTCATTCGCCTTTGCTTTGCTTTTTTTAAAAAGTTAAATATCAACATTTTTTTCTAGCAGGCATATCTACAGGTGTTATAAACCAGCTTAGACTTTATGATAGAACAAAAGCAAACATGATAATGCTTAATAGACAAATCGCGCTATCTCATTTGAATGATCTTAAGTTATTTATAGGAAAGCTAAATATTAATATCTTTCTCCTTTTTCTTAAATATTGATTTTATCATAACAATTATTAGTATTACACTAAATGCATTGTGTGCACTATTAAAATATGTAAGATTAAATGGGTATGATGCGGATACGTTCATAAACGATTAGACACTTGGTGAATGTGTTAAATTTTGTGATTTTTTTTAGTACACGATCGCGATCGAAATCTTACGTGAGTTGAGTTTAAAACAAACATTTTCGTCTGGATCTGTTTGCACTGTCTTGTTCTTCCTTTTTTCCCATTCATAGTGTAGATGACATTACGAGTGGGATTTAGGCGAGGTGTACTCGATGCAACATTATGTGATAAAATTGCTCAGTGACTTGTGGCAGGTCGGTGGTTTTCTGCAAGTACTCCGATTTCTTTCACCAATAAAACTTACTTCCACGATATAGCTGAAATATTGTTGAAAGTGGCGTTAAGTACAATAGTCCATATCCCTTTCTATGCGAACATCGTGAATCTAAAACCATTAAAATTATCAGACAGGTAACGTCATTTACACTATGAATGGGAAAAATACTCAACTCACGATCGCGTGTAGATAAATAATGATGACACTCAATAAGTAACATTAAGAAAAAAGACTGTTTTAGTATTTTCTTGTTATTGTATATTTACAGACAAGCCCAACCAACGACTGTTGAATTAAATGTTATAGAGAATACAGGTGACACGATTTATGAAGAAATTAACAGTAACGGACACTTACCGGAAACTGAGGAAACAGACTCCCGGTCTGAAGCATCATTCACAGACGACATTGGATCGGACTTGAACGATGAATCGAGATATGAAGATATTGATGATTTACGGACAGATAAACACGAGTATTTAGAATGTGCTACGGATTCTATTTCCGTTGTACGATCAGAGAAAAGTATTACTTCATCTGAAGTGTATATTGTTCCTACCCCGGAATATCTAGATCTAGAAGAAAGGTTTTCCGACATACCAATCGAGACTCTATACCCAAATGAATAACTATCTTTCAGGCAATGTAATTTCCACATCCCAATATGGCACACCATTCGTTCCGTATTGTATCAAAATGATGGTTAATTCCTAATAACTTTGTACATATATAATGACTGCTACATATTGGACTTAATTAATTCGTCTTAGTACAACAATGTATAATTATTGACATAATTAAATTGATGCAACGTATATATATCGTATAGAGAGTTATAAGTGTGCAAATTAACAATACTTTTTGAAGTGCTACATATGTTTTTTTCAATAATAAAAAAGAAGAAAAACATGAATCAATATGAATGGTCCCTACTTTGTAAAAAAGTACTTCAACAGTTCCATGAATTGATGAAAACTACTAGGTTTTCTTGTTTGATGGCCATTATTCATTCTGTACTATAAAGCTCTTGGAGTATAGATATAAGGGCTTTAACAGCCACTTTTTTTTAAAGACACCTACATGTGTATATATAGTATTTAATTGCTAGTAAATTTGTGTTGCTTATCAGTGAGTTGTTTTCCTTGTGGTAACCCAAAGTTAATGTCATTTTGCTATAGTTTAAAGTAAAATTACCATTGTTAAGTGTCCAATTATCTAATATTTCCAGTAGAATCTGAACATTTTCACATTCCCACAACAAATGTATCATATTTTCATTTTTTTTACAAAAACCACACAGTGGATCTTGTTTTATTTTGATCTTATATAGAATGGTGTTTGTAGTCAATCTGAAATGGTTAATTCTCTATTGTAACCACTGAAATTTACAATTGTTTGCAGTTTTGAAAGGAAGTTTATCAATTTGTTTAATATCATTCTCTGTAAATTCAAACATTGTCATTAATTTTTGCTTACTAGTAGGTTGAACATGGTCATTACTCAATATTGCATATATATCTCTGGTGCCCTTTTTGGCTTTTCAAAAAAACGTCTATATTCCTAGGTATATATGATTACTCAATTTTTGAAGCATTATCTCCATCAATTTTTTCGGAGTATTTTTTTTAAGCAAGAGATGAATCCATGGTATTTCAAAAAGTGTGTAATGAGCACGATACATGTTCCGCGGCGTTTTAATTTATTTTTGGAATTTTTATATATTTTCTTAAGCCCCTATATAAATATGTTTGCTTTGCATTAGAGCATAAATAACTTATTTTATTTGAAGAGTTGTCGAAGTCAATTTGTGCTTTTACGGTCTCAATTTTTGCTGTACTAGCTCAACGTTACCAAGTGAAACTATATTTTGACGCCGGCAACTTTTCAGTACAATTCAATTTGTCCTAAATAATAACGATAACAATAAAAAAAACAAAAATCACATTCTCAGAACAAAAGAGATGTATACAATATATACAATATAAGAAAGAGAGTTAAATATACAGCTATGAGAATTATATTTTCAAGCCGCGTGTACAGCTATCGTTCTTTATAACTTTAATAACATGGCAAAATACAGCATGTGTTCATAAACATGTAGATGTCATATTTAGTATGAACGATGCCTTTCTAGAATAACTTTCGCTATGTACGTTCAAAATCGAAAGATTAGAAAGCCAAATAATTGGAAATGATCGGAGTGATAAAACCAAAGGGCCTAAACAGGATAGCCAAAGTCGGCTAAGTTTTCCTATGCCTGAGGGAGGAAAACCTTAGTTTGATTCAATTGTCAACATATAAAATATTTATAACGTTGTGATTTGCTATATCATATATCTCTTTCGTTCTTAATACCGAATCATTGACACTGTTTCGGGGAAGATATCATTGCATGGCTTTCCCCCTGTTTTGTGTCATTTTTAGCACCCTCTTGGACTTGTTGTTCCAATGGAGTGGCGATTTCTGCAACATTTCCCAACAATTTTCTTTCCTTTCCCCTACAACGTAGAGTGCAACATAAGACGGTTTTTAGTTTTCCGTATATAGCAAGGCAACACGTTCCTATAACAAGAATTGCAAAGAGCGATACTCCCACACTGATATAAATGATCAAGCTGTCGCTATGCTCTGATGATTCTTCCTTTGTTTCTGTAAGAAAGTAAATAATAACATATTTTTTTTAAATAATGTTAAGTACTACGTTGGATTTAGATATTAAAGATACCAAAGGGGTAATCAGAATCCGTAATTCGAAGAAGAACAGACAACACAATAGCCAAAAGAAAAAAGACAAAGGAACAAATAACGATCTACAAAACATACACAGGAAACGAAAGATGGAGTTACATGAATCCACAAAAACACCGGGAGTGAACTCAGGTGCTCCGGAAGGGTAATTCGAGGCAAACATTCATGATTCGATGCATTGATTCGGAATACATTTTATTTCATCATATTTTGAAAACTATGAAAATTGAAATACGATACTAACATGGTTACTACTGTGCGTGTTAAATGTGCATTCATGATTACTACTTTGTGTGTTAAATGTACAATCATGATAACTACTTTGTGTGTTAAATGTACAATCATGATTACTACTTTGTGTGTTAAATGTAAATCATGATTACTAATTTGTGTGTTAAATGTGCATTCATTATTACTACTTTGTGTGTTAAATGTACAATCATGATAACTACTGTGTGTGTTAAATGTACAATCATGATTACTACTTGGTGTGTTCAATGTACAGTCATGATTACTACTTGTGTGTTAAGTGTACAATCATGATTACTACTTTTTGTGTTCAATATACAATATGCGCCTGGTCCAGACCAAGGGCTCCTCTCTTATAACGCGGTATGCAATGTATATTTAACTTAATTCACCTTAGTTATAAGTAAGCGCTATGATGCGCGTGTATCTAACAATACAATATTTTTGTATACATATTTTAGATTTTTCTTGCTTGAAGGTTGTATTTGATAGGCAAAAATAATTAGATGTTTCTGTAAAAAAGTTTCAATAGTGATGGTCAATAATTCCACCATAATGAACAAAAGGACTAATCATCTCCCACCTCAAATCATTGAAAAAAAAAGATGATTTAAATTTTCCCATTGTGAACTTTCCATTTGTATGTATCAACTTTCTCTCAGCACGTGGATGTATGAAATACTAAGGTGACACGATATTCCGGAGCCTGTTTTCTCCCAAGATTTCTTCTTTAGAGGGTATCTACAGATCCATTGGTTCCTTGTGATCACTTCGAATTTTTTACGATCGCCATTATGACCTTGTTAACTGTCACGAATGAGCACGTATATTTTCTGCTACTCGTAGTCAAATCATGTCCTTCCCAGTTCATCATATATAACCGGATATGAATCACCGGATGTTTGCCATGAGTAACATGACGGACGGGTGCAACTAGTTGAGCAGTTGCTGTTTACCTTATTCTCTAATTTTGTTTTAAAGGGTCTAGTGTTGCTCAATTGTTTTATTTTTTCTGTGCTTTGTTGCCCATGACCATAGTTTGTGTTTTCGTCTTTTCTTTTTTCACCATTATATTTGCTGTCTTTCTTCGAATTAAGATTTTTAATTAAATGTACTCGATACAACAATATGTGATAAAGTTTGTAAGTGACTTGTGGCAGGTCGGTGATTTTCTCAGAGTACTCCGATTTCCTCCACAAATAAAATTGACCGCCACGATATAACTGATATATTGTTGAAAGTGGCGTTAAACACCATACTCATAAACCCTTTCGTCTTTTCAAGAGTATAGTATAAGGCTGGTATAAAGACATGTTATTGTAGCTTGATGACTATAAATATACTACTTACTTGTGCATCTATTGAATGATTCCCGGTGAATTTGTATTTCTGTCTTTCCTACAACACACGAAACAATTAGTTGCCCGCTGCATACATCAAAAGAGTGTTCTACCCTCTCTACAACCATGTAGAATATCCCATTAGCACTTGTCTTTGTCGCTATCCGTCGAGAAATTATATTTTCCTGGAAAATAACAATAATCTTTTTTTGCAATAATACAATGTCTCTAAATACAAACACAAGAATTAATGATTAATGATTATTATCGAGCAATACAGTAATTGCCGTAGGAAAGATAGCTCGGGATTGAATGTTCATCGGTCATCGGTCACGTGCGAATGTTTTGATATTCAGAATCCAAGATTAGCTATACATTTTATCACATAGATTTGCCACTTTTGATTGTGCTAAAGAAACGTTTTACAAAGGAACTTTTTTTTCGTTGTCGGACTCAAATTGAATTATGCGACGTTCGTTTTGTGACGTGCATATTTTATTTTGCTGAGTGAAATTCCGAATTGATATGACTTGGATATCTGAGTATATTAAGGGCATCCGTGTAGTAAATTACAAATAGTTATACCTGTGCTACGTGTACATATCTTTTAATTGGGTATATTTGTCAGCCAAGTTGTCCACTAGCAATGTCAGTAAACTTTATTCAGGTGAAGATTACATGCAGTCTCAGTTCTTGTGTAATTGTGATACTATATAGTTTTCGCCATTGTCAATTATCATGCGTTACCTCTGACATGATCTACAACTTGTTGAAGGTGGTCAGTATTTGGACACACGAAGATTTATTCTTTTTTATTTTTGCACAGTTGAAACAATTCCAAGTTAACATCGGAACGTAAACATAATTCAGGTCATTTTCAATTTTTTTGATTTTTTCATATCTCTTCTTGATAACATATATTGATGCAAGTTGTATTGCTGATAAATAGCATGAAGACAAAAATGTGGTACACAATCTATTTTATTAAGAAAACTAAAATAATATTAATTGTAAATGGAATTATATTGTATGCTACTTTATAATATTGTAACCCAGTAACTTGAATCCTTATGTAATATAATTTATCAGGCAGAATAAGACAATTATGAAATTAAAAAACAAAAAACAAAAAAAAATGTGTTGATGAAAATTATGAAATACTTTCCAATATCAAACTGGATATAGAAAATTTAATTTGTAATAGTTTAATTGAAGAATATATGATGCAAGCGAGTAGGAATACATTTAAGGGAATAATTTATTAAGTTCCTCGGTTTGATAATCATGATTATATAGATAACTGTGAATCACAGGATTTTCTTAATTTAATAAAAATGATAATTTCACAGTATCGTTTTTATTTTCACTCCCGTTACATTTCCCGACATTTCGTTGTCGCAGTTGCTTTTCTGTATGTTTCACAGTTATGTCCCTTTGACGGTTTCGTATGGTTTCGTTCTTTTGAAACGATACACATGATAGTACATTACTACACTAAATATGTAATATAGTGCAGATAAGCTAGCTTGATATTACATTCGAATCGAAACATTTGTTATCCAGATATGATATTTTATTAAGAAAACTGTTGCACTCGTGAGTGCAACATTAACAAATTTTGTTTTTTTACATGTTTTTTGATAATGACACTCGTCAATTAGTTATAATGTAAATAATAAATACGGTTTTATGTTTATGGTGTGTAACGCCACTTTCAACAATATTTCGGATATTTCGTGGCGGTCAGTCTTATTGGTGGAGGAAACCGGAATACCCGGAGAAAAAACCACGAACCTGCCGCAAGTCGCTGACAAACTTTATCATATAATGTTGATATCGAGTACACCTCGACTGAGCGGGATTCGAACTCACAACGTTAGTGGTTATAGGCACTGATTGCATATGCAGTTATAAATCCAACTACCATACGATCACGACCACAACGTTCCCTTCAATTAGTCATAGTATATATGATACATAAGGAAATAATGAATAAATTAAAGACCACTAATACATACATTAAACATTATCGTACACTTCGGAATCGGATACACTTTCAAAATCTTCACAATGACATCTAGATAACCATTTCTAAAGCTTGCCAGTACCTTTGTAGAATCTTTATCTGGGTGATCTGAAGAAATAAAACATCATGAAGCTGACTATATTTCATTGCAGTTCTATGGTTCTATTATGATAGATTCGGTTATGCACGGAAGACAAGTTTGAATATAACAAAGGGGTAATTATAATCTGTATATCGAAAGGCAAGACCATATAATGGTCAAAAGAAAACGGAGAAAAAGACAAACAATGATATACAAAACATTGCACAGAAAAAACATGTATTAAAAAAAATACAACGACAGGAGCAGTTGAAACTCTTTTTTTAATAGACTGTGATAAGCGGAACTAAATTATTGACTACATAGAAGGAAAAGACGACATCTAAAATTAAAATAAGTCCGTAGATTAAATAGTTTGAAAGCATGACAAAAATCTAATGAAAGAAATAAGAAACTATCTATCATTGTACAATGTTGGAAATATTAGATCCATGCATGTACAATTTGATTTTGCAGAAGCCTTTGATATTTGAAAAATGAGACTATATTTCACTACAATGGAAATTGTAGCCTAACTTGGTATAATTTTGAAATTTTAGTGTCCGCATAAAACTCTGTTCGGTTCGTCTTTACCCCCAGTTGTAGGATCTTATTCATTTATGTTATTAGCTTTATTTCGTATACTGATGTCCTACACGACTTGACTTTATCTGTAGCATGACGGGTGTCTCATTAGATGGAGAAACTGATTACCCTTCGTGAGCACGTGGGTTCAACCTAATCGGTTGTTGATAGTGTCAGTGATGCTTAACTTTTTAGTTTCCTGTTTTGTGTTGTGTATTTTCGCTTTGTTTGTCTGCGTACGTTTTGATTTATGCCCAATGGATTACCATTATTGATTCCTCTGGGGTTTTTTTTGTTCAGTGTTGCTCATCTGTTCAGTTTGTTGTGTTGTGTTGTGTATGTGTGTTTGTCTCCGTACTGTGTATTGTGTATGTTTGTTTGTTTTCGTACTGTATGTTGTGTGTGTGTGTTTGTCTTCGTACTGTGTGTTGTATATGTTTGTTTGCCTTCGTACTGTATTGTGTATGCTTGTTTGTCTTCGTATTATGTATTGTGTATGTTTGTTTGTCTTCGTGCTGTGTATTGTGCATGTTTGTTTGTCTTCGTACTGTGTATTTTGTATGTTTGTTTGTCTTCGTACTGTGTATTTTTTATGTTTGTTTGTCTTCGTACTGTGTATTGTGTAAGTTTGTTTGTCTTCGAACTGTGTATTTTGTATGTTTGTTTGTCTTCGTATTGTGTATTGTGTATGTTTGTTTGTCTTCGTACTGTATATTGTGTATGTTTGTTTGCCATCGTACAATGTATTGTGCATGTTTGTTTGTCTTCGTACTGTGTATTGTGTATGTTTGTTTGTCTTCGTACTGTGTATTTTGTATGTTTGTTTGTCTTTGTACTGTGTATTGTGTATGTTTGTTTGTCTTCGTACTGTGTATTGTGTATGTTTGTTTGTTTTCGTACTATGCATTGTGTATGTTTGTTTGTCTTCGTACTGTGTATTGTGTATGCTTGTTTGTCTTCGCACTGTGTATTGTGTATGTTTGTTTGTCTTCATAATGTGTATTGTGTATGTTTGTTTGCGTCGTACTGTGTATTGTGTATGTTTGTTTTTCTTCGTACTATGTATTGTGTGCTCAATGTGCCCATACCTGATTCCCCCTCTTTTGATGGGACCATAAAATTATGTTATACTAACATTCAAACATCTATGATGCTAATGACAACCTTTTTCTGTTCTCATCGCCGCCGATTGAACACGAATAGTCCACATTCACATCCTTTTCATCAAATTTGTATATCTGAAGAATGGATTCAAATTTGCTTCTGTGCCATTTCCGAATTTCTGTATATTTGTTTGGATCAGCAGTGCCACCAGTGAATGTCAGTGTGGAATAGTCTTTGCCACCTAACCATGAAGTTACATTGTGTGTGATGGAACTAATGTGTGGTGTGACACACGACAATTGTGCTGTCTTTCCAAATATAATGGGAGGATTTGCAATCATCCATTCCACTGTAAAAATTAAATGAAAGCAAAACAATTTCTAGATTAAAAAAGGTAGATATTTACTTTATTTTGTCATTCACAACTGCATGCAAAGGCCATTATATGGAGTCGTGGGTGATAAAATATCATAGTATTCTGAATTTAATATGCAGTTGATTTATTTACACATTTGTATATCTTATTTTAAAATAAGATATACTATTGTTAATCTTGTTATGCTATTAGTATTGACCAAACGACGTAATTAATGACATTGTAATTTGATCTGATTTATCGTCGCTATCTCATAATTATGGAGTGCAGTAGGTGACAAATATTTTATCAATAGTTCTTTTTCATAAATCCTCTATCTTGTTTTATTAGTTCGTGTCCTCGGATTAGTATTATCAAGTCTACGGGTTGAATTATGTATGAATGCTTAAACAGTGATGTCAACAATTCCACTCAAATCAACAACACGAACAATCACTTCTCACTTTCACCCACTGAACACAGCAAAGAACACGACATTGTGTATCACATTAAAAAACCAAATCCTGTCTTAGGACAGGCACAAAACAGTGACGGGATACAACCGGTTAATGGGATCCCACGCATCCCTTAATGATAACTGGATTTCAGGCAGCAACACATATATAAACAAGCGATACAACACCTGCCCATATTCGATTCTATTAAAAGGGTCATAATCGCATCGCAAAAACATGGACATAACAACAACAGGGTCAATGTAAGCTAGCAGTTATCTGATTTCCAGCTATGAATGGACAATACATGTACCTCTAACATTAACCACCATTTATTAGCTATTTCAATCTAGAAAAGCTTGAAGATACCAAGCAAAGGGGTAATCAGAAGCCGTAAATCTTATAAGGACAGACAATTCAATGGCTAAAAGAAAAAGTACAAACAATTATTTACAAAAATGATTAATCAAAAAACTAAATATTGAGCAACACGAACGCCGATAAATATCGGTGGTGAACTCGGGTGCGCCGGAATGGTAAGTAGTTCGTAGGCCACATGTGACGCCGTTGTTTTATTTTTTGTTACAAACCCGGTGATAAGTCATAAAATAGGTTTTTTTCAGAAACCGTTTCACATAGTTAGACGAAATAAAGTTTGAGTAAGAATAGAATGGTCATCTACCAATTTAGATTTTTCGTTGCCGATTGATAAATCATCTAATCAACAATGTAGGCATTGTATTGTAGCAAACCGTTCCCTGTATATAATTCGTGTTGCGTGTGATTTTTTATGTTAAAGGTCTTGGTGTTCTCGGTTTCCATGGTAAAGGTATTGGTGTTGTGTTATCTAGATAATAGTGTTGATAAGTATTTTATATACTACGGGTCTTACGAATTAACTTATATGAACAAAAGAGTTCATGAGTATAAAGGACACATGATATTATATGTTTCGTAGCATACAATAAATGATTGACATTTGAAACGAACTTAAGTTATAGTTCACTATTCAGACCTACATGTTGTGCCGTGGTATAAACCCTGCAAATTTGCATTTATCGGATTCAACAAAGATTTAATGGCTAGGTAGCCAAGCATAGTAACATACAAATTGCAGATAATTAAGGAATATTTGAAATTACTGAACAGGTTATACGATATAACCTGGTTTTGGGCAGTATACGCTTATAAAGCGAAAACTTTTCCAAATCAGGTTATACAATCATAACCTGTCAAGAAAATTCGAATATTCCTTATAATTTAATCTTTACAACAAAATTTAATGATTCCTCGATTTTAATTACGATTATTTCATGTAACTGTTTGAATATGTCGTTGGCGAATGAAAATGTTGTAGACGTGAAAATACCAACCCAGGTTATCAAGTATAACCATAATTTTCCCCATGCGGATCAGCCAATCAGATTGCATTATTCAAATAAAATTCAATTATTAAACCATAGTTTTATATAAGGACATTCTTAAGCTGAATAATTCATAAATAAGATCAAAGAAAACAAGGTCATTGATGTTACAAGAGTATATATACTATCATTAGGGTACTTTTGAGTTCATTTAGTTATGCATACCACATGCGTTGATTGTCCAACACACATCAATACTGCCTGAACTAAAACATGTAAATTCTCCATATCCAGATTATGTTCCTGAGCAGTGTTTTACATAGTTCCCTAAAGGTAAAAAAAATGACACATATTAACACATGGCTATCAATGTCTAACTCAACTCCGTCGTGATCATTGTCGCATGGTAGATGAATTTACAACTATCAGTGCCGATCACCACAAAAGTCGTGAGTTCGAACCACGTTGATGGCGAGGTGTACTCGATACAACATTATGTGATAAAGTTTGTCAGTGACTTGCGACAGGTCCGTGGTTTTGCTTGGGTACTCCGCTTTCCTCCATCAATAAATCTGGCCTTCGCGATATTTAAGGATTGATCACAATTCGTATTCGGTTCATGAAGAAATAACCTCAATCAGGTTGTACACACCGTGTATTCCACGTTACGCAAGGGTGTGTACACCCTGATTGAGGTTATTTGGAATGAACCGAACAAATAATTTCGATCAAACCTTATAAATTAATTCAAATTTTTTTTTGTTATGATATTGAAAAACATATTTATTTTTTTAAAAATAAGGCAAATAATCGAAAATAAATTAAAATAACCCCAAAGGTGCCTCATTTAAAGAAAATCATCTGATGACAACGGGACGCGACGCCTTGAGAACGACGTCTAGTTTTCGATTCCGTACATTGACAAATAACCTCAACTTTTTAAATCAATCAAGACACGTATATAATGACATGTGACTCTAAAATAAATTTATAACTGAAATAATGTTGAAGGCGACATTAAGCATCATAAGCCAAACCAAGCCATTTAACTCTATATTGCTTACAATATTTTATCACAGTATATCAATAAAAACGTAAGTATATAATTTAGTACACACGATGTGGTCCGTCATTACTGAACTTTGTTTTGTAGGGTTTCATGTTTAATTGATGTTTATTTGTACATTTGTATTTATTCGCGTCTACTGGTGTCCAACACGATTTCCATGTCAGATGACGTTGGTGTCATTAAACAGTAACACGACGTGTGTCAATAGTGGAGCAGGAACTGCTGACCCTTCCGGAGAATCGGAGCTCACCCCTGTTTTAATGGGGGTGGCATTGTTCAATGTCTAGTTTTTTGCATATCACATTGCTAATCGTTGTTTGTCCTTTTTCATTTGGCCATTAAATTGACCTGTCCTTCGATTTGCAACTCCTAATTATCCCTTTGGTATATTCAAATTTGTCTTGCATGTATTCCCTTTTTGGTCATTATTTTGACTGTCAAACTTCGGGTTGTGGCTTCTGATGACTCCTTTGGTATCTTTCTAGAATAATCTCCATCCATGACTCTCAAATTCAAACGTTTTTGTAAGCACTGAAACCAACAGGGGGCGGGGGTAAAGTGATTAATCAATATCACTTGCTTAATGTTACATATTCCTTCTGTATTGTCACAATGAACCTCAGATACTCACGCGGATATACACCGTAAAACAAACGTAAATAGGTACTTACACTTACTCTGTGCATATACTGTTTACTAGGGATGTTGCACAAAATGACATTACTCTACATTACTCGACATAACCTACAGTACTCTACTTAAGTCCACTGCGCATGGCACACGGGATCACCTATTGTTAATCATTAGGTTAATATAATTGATCATATGTCAACATAAACAAAAGGACATTCCACGTTTTGAGATATACTATATTTTCTGCGAATATCATGCAAACTGAAACAATTAATAACAATCGCGCAGATAAAAGCTCGAACAATCACCTGTAATTTTTATATCGTATCGAGTACACCTTTTACCTATCATTAATAAATAAAGTGTGTGAATATTCACCATCTCAACAGCATTTTCTTATTATTGGTCATAAGTCAAATAACAAAGGAATCCTTCGTGTATGTCTATTGCGAAATACAACAATTTGTTTTCATATACAAAATAAATCCTAATCAAAGTAGCAAGAGGTTCAATGATTTTGCAATCGTATATGTTTATTGTGTATTATGCATATGCAGTGACGTAGCAAAAGGTTACAGAGTCGAGGATCAAGCTTTTTAAATGGATCGGAAAGAAGGGGACAACTTTTGGAGTGCACAGGAAGGAAGAGAAAAACAAAAAAAACAAAAAAGGCTTCAAACCTCTTGGTATCTTAACATGTTTTGCCTTAATGCTGAAAATTCAGCTACTAATAAAAAAAAATAAAAAAATTGCCATAAAAAGTTAAATATGTTTTCCCCAACCCGCTACCACTTTCATAAGCGTTGGGGATAAGTGCCCTACTACGCCCCTGGTTTCAATGCATTGGATTTCGAAGGTCTCAACTGGGTCTTGGATGGCATTGGTTGTAGAAACGGGGTTGGTGTGTAGTCCGAGGGTTGAAGCTGACGATAATTGGAACATGAACATTTATAATAAAAAGCAATACATGTATTGTATTTGCAAGTTTGAACTGTGCCCGCATTTTGTCAATTACAAAAGGGCCAAACAAATCCATAATTCACGAATTTTGTGTATAAATTGATGACTCTTTAGTCTTGTCTCTCTTGAAAAAATATCTTGACCTGAAAGATGCAAAAATTAAATTATATGACCCTCAAGGTTTAAAAATAAATTTTAATAATATTTGAATAATATTAACCAATTGTTCATATAAACACATATTTGTGTTTCGTGTCATACACATTTTGGGGTCAGACCTATAATCCGACCTCCCGATAGTCCGGCGATCCAGTAGTCCGACACTCCGGTAGTCCGATAGTCCGAGAGACTAAGTACATTTGATGGGTATTCTATGAAAATAAAATATATGTTCTTTATGAGAAATGTTCGCATAGTCAAGTTTTGTGTGTGAAAGCAAGTTCGTCGTCAAACTGGCGTTGTAAGATTCTTATTGTGGTTTACTGAAGCATATATCAAAATTAGATTATCAAATTAATTTTCAAGACATATACTTTAGAGAATTAAAGAAAACAGGTCCGAATATATTGTGTAAATCCGGAATACATAGCCTTTGCCTTTTGTCCCGGTTGGCTCATCTAGCCAAGACAGACTTTTCAGTCCTGAACAAATCGCATCGGTGAAGAAATGGTTAGCGTGCTCGTCTCGAGTGTGGTAGATCGTGTGTTCGAACCCCGGTCGAGTCAAACCAAAGACTATAAAATTGGTATTTTTTGTTTCTCCGCTAAGCACGCAACATTAGGAATCAGAATACTGTGCTGGAGTGGAGCGACATGTCTATCCATGGACTGTTGTTTCATTGAGCTAGCACTATACAAATCCAACTCAGCGTATTGGTCTAGTATAAAACGGACCTCATCATCGTCTCATTGAAAATTTACTTGTTCTGCCCATGATATAGCTGAACAATTGCTAAATTGGAATTAAACAACAATCACTCACTCAGTTCGGAACACATTATCTGCTACATTGGCCCTGTCGGAAAATAATAATTTAACGGCGAAGAAGACGAAAAGATTTGATCCAAAATACCCCCTGAAAATCGTATGTAGTCACATTGAGATTATCATTGGATTAAAGAAGTTTTTTATTTCTTCATAAAAGTGAATGAAAAAATTCCGTCATACAAATTCAAACAAATATTCAAGAAAATTGGTTAAACTAATGCTTTAGATCTTTAGATGTATTCCCGCGAATTTTTACTTTGTTCCTGTTAGTAGTGTATCGGGCCCGTATAGCGCTATTGACCCCTATGTTAAATCATTTTTCCCTCCTGTATTCAGTCAGCCGTGATGCGGCTCTCATATCTGTCTCAATCGATAATGAAGAATTCCATGTCATCTGTATTCCTAGTTGACCATAGGATATTATTGGGGTATTCTTATCCCTTGGTACTGCTTTTGTTTGTACAGCAGGGTATCAATACGTCATTTTCCATAATTATGCATGTATATCTGTGGTGTCATGATATTTCAGTTATATCGTGGTTGTCAGTTTTATTGGTGGAGGAAACAGGAATACCCAGAGAAAACCACCGACCTGCCGCAAGTCACTGACAAACTTTATCACATACTGTTGTATCGAGTACACTTCGCTATTAACGGGGTTCGAACTCACAACGTTAGAGTTGATAAGCACCGATTGCATGAGTAGCTAAACATCCAACTACAATACGAGCATGCCCACGACTGCCCTAATTTTCAACGGATATAACTGCTTAATCAAATATATGAATTAGCCGTTATGATCATAGTTATCCCCTTCTTACTGATCCCATCTCCTCACATTGAGTATTAAATACCATTTGGATTAACAACATATATTCTCAACATATAACAAAAAATTTGAATGAATAAAAAGTCAAATCCAATTCATACTTTACCATAAATGATCAAAATTAATCCCTTCTTATTTAAACAACATTTAACAAATATTAAATATAATTCGTCATGGATAGTTTTAGGCTTACTTACATGGCATTTAAATCTACGTTAACTAATTTCAAAATCAGATTAAAAAACCTAACAGTAACCCTACACCAAATTCATTGTTCTGTAGCATTGACAAAAACATATTTCATGTAAGTTGACAACCAAAACATTAATATTACATTAATATATATTTACGCAATCAGCTACTAAAGGTGTAATAACAATTTGGGAACTCGTCAAGTGTATTTTTCGAAACCTCAAAAATGAAGGTTGTCGTTATCGTTCATAGCAAAAAAACTTTATTTATTCCACGGGAAACTTGTGGTTAATTCACCCGTATACTTGGGTGTTGTTAAGCAGGCGATTGCAATTGCTACTGTGAAGTGCTGCTATGCAAATATTAGGTCCCTGCTACAGGTAACAAGGTCATAGGCCGTCTTCAGGCTGGACAAACTCAAGCTGAAATCGCTCAGCAGTTCAACGTTCACCAGAGTACAATGTCACACCCTTGGCAGAGATGAAATCAAACTGGATCAGCTCAAGATCGCCCTAGAAGTGGTAGGTCACGTATCACTACTCAAGTCAAGATCAGTATGCCCGTCTGTTTCATCAACGTAATCCAACAGTCACTGCTACAATCACTACTGCTGGAGAAAGTCCGCCCAGACAGTGCGTCAAAGGCTTCGCCAATGCATAATTCGGCCAAAGAGACCATATCTGGACCAGTTTTGACCAACGTACAGAGACGTGTACGTGTTCGTTGGTGTCATATATTGAGGGACTAGACATTGAGAAACCGATGCCGAATTTTGTTCAGCGGCGAATCACGTTTTCTTCTGCAAATGTGTGATGGACGAACCCGGGAACAGGTGTCGAAATGAGTGTTTCGCTCCTGCCTATGTACAAGAAATTGACAGTGGGCAGCAATTTCCTACAACCGCAGAACAAAGCAAATGATTGTCCAAGGAAATTTAACTGCTCAACGTCATAAAGACGATATTTTGCCACCACATAATTATGCTCAATGTTATTGATAAGCACAGTGTGAGATGTTTCAGCAGGACAATGTCCGGCCTCATATAGCAAGGGTAACCATGAATATCGTAACTCAAGACAACATGAATGTATTGTCATGGTCCTCAAATTCGCCATATTTGAACTCCATAGAACATATTTGGGACGAATTTGATAGAAGCGTCCGTTACCGCCAACCTCCACCTCAATCATTGGACCAATTTAAGTTAAGCGTTTCAAGATGAATGGCAAATGATACCACATGTCCGAATACAACATTTAATTCGATCCATTCCAGGGAGATGCAGAACAGTGTTAGCCGCGCATGCATATGGTAGTCACAATATACACTGACTTTAACGTCACCGGAAATTGACCCAATGTATCGTTTGTTACTGTATCGCATTCCTGTGAAAACTTTGCTCAATATACCAAAGTATTGCTGTAAAAAATCGATTTGAATTACACAGAATACAATTTTGAAGAAAAAAGAACATTCTAAGTTTCTTTTTTTTTTTTGCAGAGTATATTTGATAGAATAATATTCGTCTTAATAATTTGTATTTCTATCCAATAGATAAATAACATAACTATGTATGCTAACATTTCGAGTAGCATTAGAAGTTTTCCTATAATATAAAAACACCAAAAGCAATTTTTTTTTCAAATTATGTCTTTGTTTACATTATCATTATTATTTGGCTATTCTGTTTAGGCTGTGTTACTCGCGTTTCATATATTTTGGCTTTGAGCGTACCTGACGAAGATTGTACCAGATTAAAGTTGGTATTTCCAAGAATAAGGTTGGAATTACCAATATTAAAGTTGACATTACCAAGAATAAAGTTGGAAATACCAACATTAGAGTTGGTTTTACCAAGAATAAAGTTAGAATTACCAATATTAAAGTTGGTATAACCAAAATTAAAGTTGAAATTACTAATATTAAAGTTGGTATTACCAAGAATAAAGTTGGAATTACCTATATTAATGTTGGTATTGCCAAGAATAAAGTTGGAATTACCAATATTAAAGTTGGTATTACCAAGAATAAAGTTGGAAATACTAACATTGAAGTTGGTATTACCCTAGAATATTGTTGGAATTACCAATATTAAAGTTGGTATTACCAAAAATAAGGTTGGAATTACCAATATTAAAGTTGACATTACCAAGAATAAAGTTGGAAATACCAACATTAGAGTTGGTTTTACCAAGAATAAAGTTGGAATTACCAATATTAAAGTTGGTATTACCAAAAATAAAGTTGAAATTACCAATATTAAAGTTGGTATTACCAAGAATAAAGTTGGAAATACCAATATTATAGTTTACATTTTGAAACCAAATAAAAGAGGGGAAATGGCACTCAAACACTTCCGTACTTGATGGAGCTCCCCTACATAGCGCAAAAACAATGTTATCAAAATAATTCCTCAATCGTTATAGGTTCAGCCAATTATGCGTTTCTTTTTTTCTTTTTTGCAGAGTATATTTGATAGAATAATATTCGTCTTAATAATTTGTATTAACAAGAATAAAATTGGAATTACCAATATTAAAGTTGGTATTACCAAGAATAAAGTTGGAATTACCAATATTAAAGCTGGTATTACCAAGAATAAAGTTGGAAATACCAACATTAAAATTGGTATTACCAAGAATAAAGTTGGAATTACCAATATTAAAGTTGGTATTACCAAGAATAAAGTTGGAATTACCAATATTAAAGTTTGAATTACCTATATTAATGTTGGTATTGTCAATCGTTATAGGTTCAGCCAATCCGATGGTCAGAGGATTTTTGAGATTCTGTTATCGCCAAAGCTCTGAGTTGGGATTTGTTGCCTCTCCGATAAGCACGCAGCATTAAGAAGAAAAAACAAAGACTGGTTGAATCGGAATCATGATAATGTGTCCTAGTGGTGCTACATGTCTATGCGCGGACTGTTGTTTCTGTGAGCTGAATGTGTTGGTAGAGTACAAAGCTGACATCATCATAATCTCATTGAAAATTAACTTCTTGTCGCCATTATATAGCTGCATTAATGGCTGAGTTGGCTTTAAACAACAATAACTCACTCACTCACTCACTGGAATTGTAAAGGCATCACTTTCCCCTTAAATATGAAAGGTAACATTTTCTGTGATGACAGTTTGAAACATTTACAGTTTGTGAACAGACGACACATGAAATACGGAAGTAACTAGCATGAGAGGCACTGTTACATATGATACATGTATATCATGTATTCATTTTTTTCCATATGCTTCCAACAATTTGCTTTACGAGGGATATGAATAAATGACATAGCTAAACATCATTGATTTTAATATGGTAGTTAAATTATAAATCCTACAGATAAAATGTCAGAACGTTATTGTCAAACAAGACGATCACTTCCCCCATACATATTCATTGGAATATTTTTTATCATGGCAATATTGAACATCGGAAATGTTGAAGAATTTTGTGATTCGTTTTGTCATTTTATATTTACTGTGAATCGTGACGAGAACATTGCCCATAAATATATTTCATTCAAAATTATTTTACCTCGTTCTTAATAACGTCTATTAATGGTATATCAGACATAACCATCTCTCGAAGGTCGATATTGGCATGTTATGCCTATACTATGTAATCACAATGGTTTAAGAGAATTAAGAGAATGGTCTAAGTGAAACATGCAATGTAGGACAAATCATTTAAATTTTAATTACAAATGTAAATTAATTACTATCTCATGTAAATAGTAAATTCAATAGACAATGTATTCAACTGCATAAATAAGAACAAAATAGAAACCATTCAAATATTCCGTTTCATTTTGAGTGGCTGGGATTATTGTGTTTAACGCCACTGTCAATAGTATGTCAGTTATATCGTCGTGGTCAGTTTTATTGGCGGAGGAAACCGGGATATCCGGAGAAAACCACTAACCTGCCGCAAGTCGTTGACAAACTTTATCATATAATGGTGGTCGAGCATACCTCGCCTTGGCGTGATTCGAACTCACAACGTCAGTGATGATAGGTAGTTATAAATCAAACTACCATACGATCACGACCACGACAGTCTGTTTTGTTCATTTTGAATACCTATAAACCATCTGTTTACTTAAAACAATACAGCTTAGAATATTAAATAACATTTTAAAAAAATATCAAAAATCAATTTATACCTTGAAAGAATGTAAAAGTTTAATCGAAGGCTTACCTTTCCAGAAAGGTTTTTAAAAAACACGTCGCTTCTGACTTATAAAATATAAAAAAAATTATAGGTTATAATGTGTTGTAACTAAGAGAGCAACAAATAAGAAAGAACAATTTAATACTAAGAATCATAGTCATTTCCTACTAATGATATATGATTAGTTTGTATTATTTACCGTATGACCTCACAGTAACAAAACCACTGACCCGTAACGTTGTCAAACATTTGTCCTGTGTTAGAAAGGGCTATATAATCGGTGTCTTCTATACATATCTATTCCCACGTTTTCTAAATACCTAGTACATGCATACCCACTTACAAATAACAACATAGATATGTTATTACAGTTCAAATGGATTTGTTTAAATGTTGGAATAAGTGGAATGATTCATTTATAACTAGCCTTTTGTTTTCTAATATATGCAAAGTGTCAGTTTGTATTTAATGTTGAAATTTAAAACAAGGTTGAGTTCAAAGGTCAAAGTGCAAAGATGTCGAAAAATATTTTTCTTAATTTTATTTAGCGGGGGGGGGGGGGGAGGGGTGTCAGTTTTCCTGGATGAGGAAACTGGAGTATCCTGAGATAACCACTGACCTGCCCCAAGCCACACAATAACTTTATCACATATTGTTGTATCGAGCACACCTCGTAACGAACGGAATGCGAACTCAAAACATTAGTGGTGATAGGCACTAATTGCATAGGTAGTTGTAATTTCAACTATTATACGTTCACGACCACAACGTCCCTCACTAATTGCATAGGTAGTTGTGAATTCAACTACCATACGATCACGACCACGGCGGCCCCTCTGGTGGAATTAGTGTCTGGTGAAGATGACGGATTTTGATTGAACACGTGTGGTTAGAATCATGACCAGTTTGCTCACGCTATCAGAATCACACAAATCCATAACAGTTGACAATTGTCTGTTTTCTTTTCACTTTCTATTAGCGTCAATTTATATGATGGAATATGGATGAGTTGTGTCTCTAGATGACGCCATGTTTTCTCTTGAATAAAAGGCCTCGTTGTAATTGTGTATTTATGTATTGGTCACCTATAGTTTTTTGTCATTTTCGTCACAATATCAGAGGATGGGGCTGCTTAGAACTAGTGCTGTGCCACCAATTTCCTTAAAGGTGTGTGTATGTGTGTGGTTTTTTTTGGTTTTTTTTTAATTATTTATTTTGTGGGGGAGGTATCTTCAACGAAACAATCCCGTAGTAAGAGATACCGATAGTTGGAGTCGGAAAACTAAAAGGGTGTCCATTATCATTTTGCATATCAGAAATAAGTTCGCTACGAGAAAATAGCATGCAATTTTCAAAAGAGCGCGAAGCTTAAAATTTTAGAGGATTGTACCCCAAAACGGAGAAACTGTGGGTCGTATTAACATCTTGTATCTAACTCTCGGTTTGCAATTGATAAATATAGTATGTAAGTGAGGGGCAAAATATAGCAAGAATCATATAATTTGTACTTTTCAAGTGTTCTAGTTCTTGTATATTTAATATTTTGCACGTATAGTTTTCTTATTGGACGAGACCAAGTATCTATATATAAATAAATCATATAATAATTATGTTGTCATGAATTAAATTGAGACAGAAATTATTTGTGTGTTTCTTTATTTCTCTGCAATTTCGCAAAAGTAGATTTTAATGACATTTTGTGATTTCTTTAAAATAAAGTATTAAGTGTTCCATTTTTCCACAAGTTCTATTTTCTGACGTAATATTTCAAAGCGTTGTACGTTATTTGTAAACGACACACAGTAATTTCTTCGTTATTTATGGCGCATTAATTACAATTTATAGGAATATCGATTTAATATCATCTAATATATTATACACTTTAGATGTACTTAGTAACATGTAGAATGTCGCTGTATATTCCAATTTACCTTTCCCCGAAAAAAAAGAAGATAAACAGTCTACTTGTATATAAAGAGCACTCCAGAGAATCTGAAAATGTACCCCTTATGACCAGTTGCCCTTTATATACAGGTTAAAATTATATGCACTATTCATCAATAGGAAAAATGAGGTTGTCCTTTATAGACAGTGATTTGCTATGTAGAGGTACTCTTCAATGCAGGTTCGAATGTAATTGAAATTGTGTGTATAGTGACGTTAAACATTAACGAATAACCCAAATCAATATATATATGACTAATACATCTAATGGATCTTCTCGATGGTGCTTGTAGTGGAAGATCTAAATTCGCGAAACTCAAAAATATTTGTAAGTTTTCATTAGAGGATTTTTTTTTGTCCAATTAAGCAAATTGTGATAAATTTGCATTTCAAAATTTTGTGGAAAGAATAAAACGCTTTATGTTACAATTGTTACTGTCATGTAAAAAATGCAAAGTCGAAAATAATATTCAAAAACCTGGAACATTATCCACAAAAAACGAATATGTTTGTATTGTCTTACCTACATCGACAGTGGAACTAGATGGTTTGAAAATACAGATCAGCCTTACAAAGATGACATTGACAAAGTTTACATACCATTGTATGTTGACATTGTTTTTTTGTTGTTGTTTTTTAATTTATTTTATTTCATTTATTTTGTCTTTTTATTTTGATGGTCAGAATTCGTCTAAGAAAGCGTCTTTTTACGTTTTTATATGTTTCTTTTAATATTTTCTTTTTTTTTATGTTCTGAATTCGTCTGAGAAAGCGTCGTTTTATGTTATATACGTATTTGAATTTGAGACGTTCGAATTTATGCTTTCTAGCTAGATAATAATGTATCATTTTCCATTTCCCCCAGAATAAAACATATCTTATCTGTTACATATTGGAAACTGATTTAATAGATAACGATGTAATCCTTTACATAACATCATTGTGCGCCATCTTGTTATGAAATAGATTTCTTGCATAAAGAAATTAAACCTGTTGCGTTATTAATAACATGTTGCATTCTGCACTTAATATTTTCACTTATAAAGATAGCATTCGACAGATTTAATTTTGTAAGCTATTAAGAATAATTTTTACGCAGGGTAAATAAATTACTGCGTAATTATTTCACATGGTGTGTCATACTACAAAGACGTGTGATGTATTTGATATAGAGGAATCCATTGCAAGCTTAACTTCACTTTTATTCTTTTCTTACTTAAAATGAACAACTAAAACAAACAAATAAAACATGCCTCACTGTCGATACAGTTATAAACTGCATTAATGGAGCGCAAACTGAGTATCCTTCCGGATCACCCGAGCACACTCCGTGGGATTCGTGTTACTCAGTGTTTAGTTTTTAGTGTGGAGGTTTGAGGACCATTATTTGTCATTTTGCATTGTGTTTGTTTTCAATATGGCTAGGGTTTATTCAAAATCATGACCCATGTTTGCTAAGGTTTAGGATTTGGCCCCTTTACTCCTTGATATCTTCAAACTTTTCTTGCATAAGTTTATCAGTGCATGTAGTAATTTATGTAGGTGATGATCAAGTTCATCGGCTACATCTCAAGTAAACCTTACATGTTTTTTGGGTTATATTGCAGATCCATAATCATTTCTCCTCACTCCAGCAAAATATTGGTTTTCATGTAAAAGATTCATTAATTCAATCTTTGAAAAATTTGTATATATATATCGGCATTATAATTAAGATGTGGTTTATTTAATTGTTTTGATAGAGGTCATTTCAAACAATGACTTTTAAGATATATAAGCACATTGGAATTATCTCCTCCTGCGGGTAAGGTAAGTTGCCTACACAGATCGAGATGCAGGAGTATACATTTTTAATTAATAGGATAATCACAAGCCAGAGACTGGATTTCCAGCGTTATATGTCTTTTTCATGTTCAATGATTTGAGAGGTGATTGTTTGCTTTGTTGATATTGGTGGAATTGTTGATCGTCTCTCTTTAATATTTCTTTAGGTGATATGTGATTGGTTATTTTGTTGATATTGGTGGACTTGTTTAGATCACCACTGCTTAAACTTTCGTTCCATTATACCACAGGCAAATAGAAGTCGAGATTGTGCTACATACGAAGTTTTATACTTTATATCTTTTCGAATTATCCTTCTTCCTACATTTGAAGTTTACATTGGCGGATCATGATACTGATAGATTCATGTGGTCAGTATTAATCAAAAATGCTAGAATATATTTAAATTTGCACTCGCCAAGAAAAAAAGATGTTTTTGATGCGTTATAAAACAATAGTTATATTTAAACCCAAGCTGCATAATAACAAAAAAGGGAAAACATATAGTTAAAAATAAATTCCTAAATCATAGTAAATTAAAGGACAATGTAAATCATGAGTGTATATTTTACCTTCATCATTAACCGATATGTAATTTTACTTTTGACAATGTTGGTTATTTGATATCCTTTAATTATGGGGAAGAACAGTTTGGTCAATAAAATATTTAAATTTAATCAACTGTTCTTCTTCTGATACTACCCCGTTTGCATCTTCATTTGGTTAAACAGGATGTGTATCTCCAACGAGCCAACAAAAAAATAGAATAATAACCAACATCACAACTTTATATAGAAGTTATGCTACTAGTTGTAAACCTTCAGACGAACGAAAAAGTGCAAGAAATAACTACTACTTCACATTGATGTTGTCCCGAGTCTCAGATCTCTCACTTCCTCCCCTCTACTAATATGTCACGTCGTGGGAGATCTTAGGAAACACATGTACGGGTCAGCTGAGAGTGACTTTACGTCATGGATATATAATGATATCCTAAATAAGGTCATGACCATTTCAGACAATCGAATTGCTAGTAGCGTACCAAGCAGATTAGTAAAACGTTCATATTCTCGCAATAATCTTTTTCATTGGATGGTGTGCAATGTATTGGGACATGTATAGTGAAATTTCCTCAGATTTCCCTTGCCGCGACATTTCAGCAATAGGAGGCAATCGAAGCGATCGAAATTAGTTTCTGGTATATATCAAATCATATATACTTAACATTTACGACTTATTGTTCAGTAAGTTTCCATAATGTATTAAATTATATTCACAAATGATTTTTTCATGCAGACAAGTACATCCTGTTTAACTTTCCAATGGCGCCTCTTCGAGATGTAGCAATTTAGTTTAGTCGTACGTTTCCGATTAAATTCCCGGATAAAAAAACACTATTATAACATACTATATAACAAAATAACAGTATCAAATCAGGCCGGTAATATTCAGCATGTCTTTAAATCAGGTATGGTTTATCGCCATTATTTTATTATTATTTCTTTTTGGTATTAGGTTTGGTTTATGGTGTTTTACGCCACTTTAAGCAATATTTCAGATATATCGTGGCGGTCAGTTTTATTGGTGGAGGGAACAGAAGGACCCGGAGATAACCACCGACTTGTCGCTAGTCACTGATAAACATTATTGCATAATGTTGTATACGAACTTCAAATTAAGAAATAGTTGACGACAACAAGATGGAAATCAGAAGCTATTAATAGAAGGAAAAACAATTAACACTATTAACAACAACAACAAAAAGAAAGAAAGAAAAGACAAAGGAGCAAACATGACACACACTAGTCGAAATAAACAATGCATATACAAATTATGATGAAACAGCACGAACACAAATACAAACTGGATATGAAGTCATCTGCTTCGGATGGGGTAGCAGTTACTTTAACATCTGTAAGTATGTCATATTAATTTAAATAATGTTATTGATACATGTGCTCACAAACATAAAATTATACAACAATGGTCGTCAATATACAATGTAAGCCAACAAATTTAATCTCTAATCATGTAAGCCTCACATTTCAAAAGAAAAAAACTCAGTAGTAAACTACATACAAAAATGTATAGTGCTCTTTGGGACATGCACACAAGTTTGTATGACCCCATAGCTCAAACATAGCAAAATAGTTAGCAAGTCACACATATTTCCACATACTCAACATAACACATACAGTAACTGTAACAACATAAACTTAGAGTTTATAATAGCAGTATAACATGATATTCAGATAGATGTTAAATTTCAATTATATTCGTAACCTTCAGCAAGCCTTCCATAAATGATTGCAATTTAAATGGAATGGGACTCTAAAGGACATGATGGGTTTCGAAAGATTGCCGTGAATCTGAAAATATTGTTTATCCAAACGAAGAAAATCTAAGAAGGAAAGAAATAAAAAGTACAAAAAGACAAACAATGATGGACTGTTAAGAAATCACAAAATTGTTCAACTCGAACCACACAAAACCAGCGGGTGGAATCGTGTCCCCCGGAAGAGAGTGGAGTTCTTGCTCCATATGATATTAGTTATTAATAACAATCTTTAATGTATACATTCACTAAAACTACTATCCAAGGTATGGCTGGTTATACATTCCACTAATATCGGAAAAACAAATGTCGTAATATTATATTGCATTGACCGGTCACACAATGTCATACATTCAGCACATTAAACCTTTACTCTAAATGACTTTATTGATAGGATATCTTTTCAGTAAGGGGTTCCTATTATATAAGGCTTACGCTTATGGTGCTTAACGCCACGTTTTAGTAACTGGAATACACCAAGAAAGCCATCGACCTGGAACATGTCACTGACAAACTGTATCACATAATATTGTATTGAGTACACCTCGCCTGAGCTGGATTAGAGCTCACAATGTTAGTGGATATTGGCACTTATTGCATATGTGGTTGTAAATTCAACTACCATATGATCTCCACCACGACGACCCCTCTCTTATATATGTAAATTTTACTACATAATTAGAAAATGTGTACGAAAGCATATACTAATATTCCTACATATACATGTACATATATACATGTATTTATAACACTAATTATGGATATTCAAAGGCATTTTGTAAAATATGACTCGGTTAATCTGCTTCAAAACATCCACAATTCCGCTTTTTATAAAATAATGATGAAAAGTAGAGTTTTTATATTTTCAGATTAACCATATGGGTTTTATGATTTTACTGTGTTTGGTAGAGCTGTTTGATGGTTTGTATTATGTTATTCACATGACAGATTTATCCAAATCATGTACTTCAGAAATAGTTTGAAGATATCAAAGGGTAATCATAAGTGGTAATTCGAAGAAGGACAGACAACACAATGACCAAAAGAAAAAAAGAACAAACAAACACTACACAGAGAACTACAGATTGAGCCAGATGAACCACACTAACAATCGGGATGATCAACAGTTTCTGCTGCATATGTGTATAACATTAACATACAGGATGGTAAAGAATCATATAAAATATATATTAAATAAATGAAGTGTATAGCGAAATGGTAGCTGTCAAGTGTATATCTGAAAGGTGCACAGAAGGTAATCAGACGCTGTACAGCGAAAGCTGTCAGATGCACTGAGCTTTTTGTTAGAATTTTTCCCATAAAATAAGATTTGTCACTTCCTAAAAACAAGATATTTGCACCTGCATTAGCCATCAGTTTATGAAATGAGATTTGACTAATTCTTTTATTCTCTCTTTCAATTCAGAGTACGGATTTCTTTTGTACAGAAGAAATCAAATGTTTCAATAGTATTGCATGTGGAGATGACCATTTATTTATTTCTTTTCAAAATAAACATATGAGCATGGTTGTATTTTTGAAGACTTTATTGTAGGCTTGTTAGCGGATTCAGTCATGTTGCATGATACCGTATATGCAAATATTGGTGAAACAGTTGTGCTACGTTGTCCATACACATCACATGATCTTCATTCTCAGTGGCGTGGTCCACCAAACTTAACAGTGCTATCTTTTGGAAAGGAAATCAAGACTTCCTTGGGAAATTATGATCGATTAGAATTATACGATAACCAAAACAACGGGGAAATAAATCTAAAAGTTAAGAATTTTACTAGAACTGATGAGGGTTATTATCGCTGTATATCAAATGTGAATGGTATTGCAGTAGAATCAGACCTCCAGGTTTACATCAGAAGTAAGTTGGCATAGCACATATTCTTGAATATTTCATTTATTTTTGCTTTACCATGAGGTTCGAAAACATTTTCCCTCATGCTAAGTCGCATATACATCATAGCTCTGTGTGTTCCGATGAAACTAGTTTCCTCCTACCATTTTTATTGAAGTACCTGCTTTGTTCTAATGCCGACAATATCTTTCATTTAAGTACCTGCACCAATCCAGGATAATTAGTGGTAATGCACTATGCGAGTTAGGGTTGTCAATATTTCTTCTGTTTCCATGATTTTCAGAATGGACTATGGAACCGTTCTAACTGTATGATATTTCTGCTTTTTCAATTAATTTTGCCACGCAATGTACATTTGCATGGCTCTTTTTTTATGACATTATGATATTGAATTAACATTTCGTGTTGTGTAGAGTGACCTTAATGGAGCAATCTATCACTCAAATGCTATTTTTGTAAATTTATGATTGACCAGCTCGGAAACATATAAGATGCAAACAATGAAAGACACCGATTGAGCAGTTCCATATCATATGTTTATCGTTAAGAAAAAACAGGGGGGATCATAAATATGTAGTTTACCTTGTTTGACTCTTCATACGAGGACTCAAAAGTAATAAGGGGCAGTCGTGGCCGTGATAGCATGGTAGTTGGATTTACAAGTGCATATGCAATCATTGCCTATCACCCCTAAAGTTGTGAGTTGGAACATTGTTCATGGCGAAGTGTACTCAATACAACATTATGTGAAAGAAATAGTGTGTCAGTGACTTGCTGCAGTGCGGTGGTTTTCTTTGAGTACTTCGGTTTCCTCCACCAATAAATATGATCGCCACGATATAATTGAACTATTGATGAAAGTGGCGTTAATCACCATAAATCAACCAAACCGACCAACCATCAAAGGTCATAGTAATTTGATTTTCGTATTTCATGCAGAAAGTCCAACGAACATAGCAGTCCAAAATGAAACAGAGGAAGGCATAATACAGGCTACTGCTGGGTATTCTATTACTATGAATTGCTCCGTCAGTAGTGGGATGCCTAATGAAACCATGATCTGGAGGTATAACAACACTGTTGTGGGTGTTGGAGGACCGGCTTTTATATCGTATACTTTCACCCCTACAAGAAAAGATCATTTAAAAAACTTGACGTGCAGCGCCAGCAACAGTAATTTCAGCCTATCAATTACCAAAACAATTCAACTTCATGTTAAATGTAAGTGCATGTTTTAATTTCGTTTTGTTCCAGGAAGAACATATTTGATGCAAGGAGTTCTTAGTATTAAAATATGACAATCCTTTGCTTTGTAACTAGATAGAAATGTTTGAGGATACCAAAGGGTCAATCAGAAGCCGTAAATCGAAGACAGACAGACAAAACAGTGATTAAAGAAAAGATGAAAATATGGCAAACAAGGATTTACAACACACTTCACAGAAAACTAATGATTGAGCAAAACAAACCCCCTAATAATCGGAGGTGACCTCGGGTGCTCCGGGAAGGTTAGCGTTCATACTCAACTAGAAACATTCGTCGTGTTACTGTCAAGCGAAAAACAAATTTTAAATTTAAGACCGCATTGTTCATATAACTAATCACACAATTTTTTTTGTTCAACATAGACCGACAGTACCACTATGAACATATATAATGCATGCACAGATATCTATACATTTTGATTTTATATGAACATATTAAATATCAAGCAAGCGACATTGGCATTGAACAAATGGTCCATTAGTGTGATATTCGAGTCAAGTGAAAAGAACACACATAGTGCAAGATGAAAATTAATAGATGACATCGGATATTGATTTGCTTGAAGTCCGGGTAATTTGTTCGAATGGACGAAATGTCTACCCGTGGACTGTTATTAAGTTAGTGAGCACTGCAATAATCCTGGTCAGAGTGATTGTCTTATTTTAAAAGAAAGCTTCACAATAGTGTCATCAATAACGGCCTATTATTAAGTTAACAAACACTGTTATAATCATGGTTAAGGTGATTGTCTTCAATAGAGGAAGACTCATCATCGTTTCATCAAGAACTTGCTTGTTCTTGTCATGGTACAGTTGCGAAACTTCCCACTTTGCGCTAGACGTCGATCGATGTACTGTATGTTACAACTGTATGTTATCCTAAATAAATAGATCGTCTAAAGGTGAACACTAATCATATGCTGGTGTAATGAAAATGGGTCTCATAAAATCAGCTTAGCCTCGCCACTGTTTATGTATGTCCCCTTTTTAATCCATAAAAGTGAGTGGTCATGTATTTGTTAGTTAGGGGGTCTCGATTTTGCCTCTTCCTACGATTTTTCTATTGGATTTTGGAACTGTTTCCCAAATGTGATATTTTTTGTTATCACTTTATTATTCATTTTCCAGATGAGACTGATGTAAGAATTGAATCGGCTGATACGATAGTCATTTCAGAAGGACATACCTTGACATTAAAATGTAGCTTTGATTTTGGAACTGGCTTGTTGAATGTAAAATGGATACATAACTATAACATAGAGATCAAAGGATTTCATACAATTGATTCCAACAGCAGTTACTTAACAATTCCAAACATTAATCACACCTTCTCTGGCCCTTGGGAGTGCAAAGTTCAAAATGAAGTTGGATTTGGATCTGATTTTGTCCATATAAATGTGAAGTGTGAGTATGATTAATTGGTAAAATCACAACATAGTCAGTAATTGAGTAATTGTAGTTTAGCACCCAATGATCAATTTTCAGTTTAATTATGCCAACAATAACGTGCATTCACTGATAACAAATATGATCATGTCTGTTCTGTACTAGACCAACACTATTAATTGGATCATTATAGTGCTACCTTACCGAAACAACAGTCCGTGGCTAAATATGTTACTCAACCAGGACACATTATCCTTTTGTCCGATTTTGATGAAACTTACACCAATAATCTCGGAATTTGGTGCAAATTTTTCTGATAATTTTGAAATAATTTTATAATTAATACTTTTGAAGAAATCACGATTTAAAGACACATTTAAATTTTTGTGCTAAAAAATAACATAGGTATATAGAGAATAATGACGTTAAAAATTAATATTTGTTTTTAAATCATAATTTCTAGAAAACTATGAATCATACAAATATTGAAAAATTGCCAGAACAAACTGCATATCTGAGTTTAATAGTAACAATTTCATAAAAATCGGACAAGAAATAAATTCAGAACATTTTTTTGAAAAAAAATGTGTGTTTATATGAAATACATAGTAAACATTTTGAGTGGGAACATATATATGGCGTATAACTGTATATATACAGTTGTATATCTATTGTGTCACTTCTATACAATCTATGCTATGTCATTATAATTGCGATTTAAATATATTCAATATGCTCACTTTTACATGATATAGTACTATCTGTATTATACTTGAAATAAACTCAGTCACTGAGCAAAAGTTATCCAGGAGTGTGTTTGCGTACTAGGTTCTTGTTAGTCGCGCAATTGCAGCTTTGACGCCTTCTACAGTTTTGTTGCTCACGGCACTTTCTGTTAGCGTGTTCCAATCTTTCACAGTTCTTGGGAAGAAAGAATGTTTAAATATCTCTATGATGGCTGAAAGTACACTACAATTAGCTAATATTATATTAAATTAGAATGAAGACAGAAAATACATATTGCATGGGGAATCAACTTATTCGGTGGAATAAAACTAAAATAATGCTTGTATGATCTATGTTCACGTATTATTATGTTCAATAAACATTTTTTAATAAAAATTCGCTTAATATGACATTGATGTATCGTGCTTAATATCTAGGGCATATCTTCATGCGATACATAGATTGGAATGTCCAACAGTGCTATTTTCTTTTTTTGTTAGTACTTAAAACATTATTTATAGATAGGTCCAATTGATGATCATTGAAGGTGATTTAAATACAAAGTACATGAATTGTGTAACTGTCATTGTTCTATATAATATATTTTCAAATAACTTCCTGCTGACCTATTTTATATTTGTAAATTTAGATTTATTAATGAATTTATTTTTCTACATAATATTTCCTTGATTGTGGGTTGCTGCAAACAAGGAAGCTGCTGTACTTAGCTTTCCTAGTTGTTAAGTTCAAGTCTTCACTCCGAAAGGTTTACGGTCTCCCTGACTTGGTCAAGCAATACAGAATATATGTATCACAAATGATAAGAGATGTTTTCCTATTCTCGTAAGCACTGCCTGATCATTTACTCATTCATGACTTATCACTGGGTTCTGACTAGAGTAGCACGACGGGTGCCAGTAATGGAGCAGGAACTGCTCACCTTTCTGGAGCACATGGGTTCATCCCCAGTTTTTAGTTGGTTTTGTGTTGTTCGATCTTTGGTTTTCTGCGTAGTGATTTGTAGATAGTTGTTTGTTCTTTTGTGCTTTATCTTTTGGGCATTGTTTTTTCAGTCCTACAATTTACGGATTCTGATTACCCCGTTGTTATCTTCAAACTATTCTTATAATTATTCGTTGTGATATTCAATGTATATACATTATTCACTATTTGTATTTTAGACAAGCCAGTTTTAGTCCCAAACAAAACATTGTTGCAGTTGAAAACAGAGATCTTAAAACCAGTTTCCGTATCATTGACAGTTAAATCTTTTGAAAAGCCAGTTGTCCTCTGGATGAAATCATCTGGCGGAAAGCTTAGTACATGGTTTGTAAGAGAGACACACAACCAAGGGAAGAGATTATACAACACATATTTACTGACCTCAACTGTAATACCACTAAAACACACAGATTTTGGTAGTTATTCTGTTCGCATTCGTAATAGCGAAGGAAGCACAGATGTCTCCCTGTATCTAATGTATGAAGGTATGTTATGGTATTTTCTAAGTAACCCATAAACAGTTGAATCTTTAAGAACCTATCTATGTCATTCTTGCATAACTCGAAGCTAAAATTAGATCCGTTGGTGGCACAATGAAACCTGCAAAAATCGAATCCTGAATAAATATAGCCCAATGTAAGAAAACATTTTTAACTTATTCTCCATAAACCGAACATCTATCTATTTCGAACACAAACGTAGGTCTCAAGGAGGTTGGGTTCAGACAGGTTTAACTGTATATACATGTTAATCTAATTTATTTCGGAAATTCAATGGTGGACATTTTTGTAGTGAACTCATTCTTCCCCTTGACTTTGACTTGTGAACGATCAAATGTAGTTTTCAAATCCATTTTTTTTGTCTCATATCAATTCAATCTTCATCATTACACATAAAAATAGTGATAAAATTACAACACAATTCTAAATCAGTAGATATGTTAAAATATAAATTTCATTTCAAGCATTTGGAATCCAGACCTGAATTGCACTTCTCAGATTTAACCATCATTTGGCAATATAAAACATGAGCTCATTTTGACATTAACACTTTTAATTGAAAATCAAATAATAATTTAATTGCGGTCTAAATATGCATGAGTAATCTTCACATTTATCCTATGGCTTTGTTCAAAATGGGTAAAGTATAATTTAAAAGTTGAGTTTAATTGGTGTTATTTGTTCGCACGGGAAGATACAAACACAAAATGTGTTATTTGTTTTGAATAATAACAAATTATTAAATGGTATACAAGGCCATCGTATGATATAATAGTGAAACAATAGTCAACTTTAAACAATTAATACATGGTTTTTTTTCCTTTCTTTTCAGACTTGCACATTGATATTTTCCCGAAAACAGTTACATGCAGTACATACGAAACAATTCAAATCAACTGCACGTTAAATCCAAAACAGCATAGAAATTGGACATTTAATTGGAAACACTATTGGAATGGCGTATTTATTCGTACTTTGGAATACACTATTACAGATAATATAGCCGTATTGGATTTACCTTTTTGTGACTATACTGATAATGGAGAGTACACATGCACTCTTCATGTTGAAGGTGGAGACTTTGCTGCAACCAGCTTTGTACACGTACAAGGTCTTGTATTCTGTTTTTTAGCATGCAATGTCTTAACTGACTGAACATATAATTAATTTGCATAATACTCGCCCTGTTAAATGTAAGTGTTGATATTTGACTCATACATATAGAAAACACTTACATGACCCCATCATTTCACCAAGAGGGATAAAAAGGGCATAAGTAACTAGCTTTAACCCGCCACCTTTTATTGAAGTGTCTGTGCAAAGCCAGGAAAGTGATGTCTGTTCAATTTGCAAACTGCTTCTAGGATTGTTCTATTAGATTTTAAAACAGATTTGACGGTGTGGTTAATTTTTACTTTTCAAATTTTTTGGTTATATTTTATCATTCGTATATATCGTGATAGACATCTTAAAATGCAACGAATCAGTGCCTATCACCTCGGAAGTTGTGAGTTCGAATTTCAACCATTTAGATATAATGTACAATATAGACTTTCTTAATTATATTTGTTTTGAAGACAGCAGCAATGAGCTGTTTCGTCTTTGGATATATGAATACAGGTGTAATATATTATGCAGTCAAACATGACTTGATACCTTTATTATTTTGCTTCCAAATTGTTGCTCTTTATCTTAGAGTTACAGTAATATCTGCAATAACAAAAATTAGTCGCATCAATATGTTCATATGCAACAGACATGGTCTGCTGCTATTACAATTTTCTTTTGTTATTCAGGGAAGTAAATATCACTGTACCCTCAGAAGGGATGTTTGCACAAATACAACTAATATAATCTCTCCATTTTATTGAAAAGTCTCTACCAAGTCAGGAAGGTGCAATGTTTCAACTTTGTCCATGGTACTACGATTTGTCTATTAGATTTTGGAACTGTTTCGCCAATTTCGTATTTAATTTGTCTTCCATATTTTATATAGGTCCACCGATCATAGCACACAGAAATATGTCCTTATTCAATGGAAGAGTTGCTTTGTCCATTTATGTGTTTTCTGATCCGAGGATCACAGACATAGTCTGGATGAGAGAGATTTTTGGTAAAACAACATATAATGGTTCAGAAAGAAGCTCAATGGAAAGAATAAGAAATACGACTGTTACCATATTAAGCTATGGAGTACGGGTTTCAGTACAAGGTCAATTGATAGAGTTCAACATAGTGGAATTAAATGTGACAAAGGGAAGATATGTTTGTCAACTGCAGAATGAACGTGGACTTAAAGAAGCGTCATTTAACATTGTCGAAATAGGGTTATTACTTGACTCATACAAGAGACCAGCAAAGCGAAATATTACAGGTTAGTCCAAATCATATCGTCCATTAGCTCAATACATCCTTGTTAAACCCATAATATACAAGTTTGAAGATATCAAATGGGTAATCAGAAGCTGTAAGTCGATGAAGGATAGGGAATACAATGACCAAGAGAAAAAGATAGAAAAGAACAATGAACTACAGAAGACTAAAGATTGAGTATCACGAATCCCACTTAAAACCGGGGGGAAACGCATGTGCTCTGGAAGTTAACATATGTATTTTTATATGAAAAATACGGTTATGTTCTATATAAATTAAAAATATCAACAAAATAGTTTCATATCCACCTGGTTTTAGGCACCCACACACATAGGACCAGATGCATTACTTGTAGCAACAGATAACTGTTTCTGTTGAATTTTGCATGAAATGTGACCCTTTGTCCCAATTAAAGGGACATATCTGGTATCAAAACTTGTAAAACCGTTTTGGTTTAGAATTAAGACATATGTACTACGTGTTCTGACGTCTAGTTAATCTTGTATGGTAGTTGGATTTACAACTACCTATGTAATCGGTGCATAGCACCATTGATTTTATGGGTTCCACTCCAGCTTAGGGCGAGGTGTACAACATTATGTGAGAAAGTTTGTCAGTGACGTGGTGGTTTTCTCCAGGTCCTCCGTTTCCTTGACCAATAAAACTGACCGCCACGATATAACTGGAATATTGTTAAAAGTGACGCTAAACACCACAAAGCAAACCACGCAAACCATCTAGTTAATCTTCATCTTTTATTTATTTGCGCCTAGTTCTATCCACAAGTGAGCAGCTCTATATCTTTGGCAGTATTGGTGGATTCGCTGTTATAACTGTTGGATTGATGATATCAATTTGTTGTGGTTGGAGACATCACAGACAACAAACAAGTAATTTATACATGATATACTAGTCACGAAAAGTTCGAAGATACCAATGGGGTAGTCAGAATCCGTAAATCACAGAACAGACAACACAGTGGCCAAAGGATAAAATACAAGAAGACAAACAATGATGTACAAAACACTACTCAGAAAACTAAATATCGAGCAACACTTAATATTCTTTTTGTGTAATAAATGTACATTAAAAGTTCATTCTGAAACATTCCCTGTTTTTGAAAACAAAGGAAAGTATTATAATTCGTTCATATTTTTATAAAGTATTCTAGAAACGCGTCGTGCGGACTAAATTATATATCTACGTTTTTATTCCATCTTTTTTCTACACTTGTTAAAAGTACAATAACAGAATCGGTAATCAAAATATAGCATCTGATTGTGATGTTTAATACAACTGTTAACATCACACAAGTACAGATGAATGTACTAATCTATAAACGTGTGTTTTCAGATCGTTTTGTATGCTCTTTATTCCATGATAAATTCGTCTAATGATTGGTGCTTTCACATAACATGAAAAAAGAGAATTAGAATTCTAATTTTTCTAAATCCAAATTATATTGATATGTCTAATATTGCCTGCTTGGAGCTAGTGACGTGGACATGTTGGATGATATACAGATTAAAATATGTTAAACCTTGATTATATTCATGCATGAGGCAATAACAGAATGAGCAAAGCACAAAGCACCACATCATCAGAACTGTTCCAAACTCTAATGAGAAAATAGTAAAAACAGAGGCAAAGCCACAACAAATATTAAAACGAAGATGCTGATTCAAATCAATTACATTGTTTACATAGTTATTGCACGTCTTTTAATATTTCAAGGTTATATAACAGCTATTCATACGGTGCCACATGAGCCAGTAATGTAAGTATGATATTAATTCAAAATGAAAGATGGTGACTAATACATTTATGTTGGCGTCGGTGTTGTATGGGTGTTGCTCATTCGCTTTTGCTTTCCTTTCTTTAAAAGTTAGATATCAACATTTTTTTCTAGCAGGCATCTACATGTGTTATAAACCAGCTTAGACTTTATGATAGAACAAAATCAAATATGATAATGCTTAATAGACAAATCGCGCTATCTCATTTGAATGATCTTAAGTTATTTATAGGAAAGCTAAATATTAATATCTTTCTCCTTTTTCTTAAATATTGATTTTATCATAACAATTGTTAGTATTGCACTAAATGCATTGTGTGCACTATTAAAATATGTAAGATTAAATGGGTATGATGCGGATACGTTCTCAAACGATTAGATACTTGGTGAATGTGTTAAATTTTGTGATCTTTTTTAATACACGATCGCGTTCGAAATCTTACGTGAGTTGAGTTAAAACAAACATTTTCGTCTGGATCTGTTTGCACTGTCTTGTTCTTCCTTTTTTTCCATTCATAGTGTAGATGACATTACGAGTGGGATTTAGGCGAGGTGTACTCGATGCAACATTATGTGATAAAATTGCTCAGTGACTTGTGGCAGGTCGGTGGTTTTCTGCAAGTACTCCGATTTCTTTCACCAATAAAACTTACTTCCACGATATAGCTGAAATATTGTTGAAAGTGGCGTTAAGTACAATAGTCCATATCCCTTTCTATGCGAACATCGTGAATCTAAAACCATTAAAATTATGAGACAGGTAACGTCATTTACACTATGAATGGGAAAAATACTCAACTCACGATCGCGTGTAGATAAATAATGATGACACTCAATAAGTAACATTAAGAAAAAGACTGTTTTAGTATTTTCTTGTTATTGTATACTTACAGACAAGCCCAACCAACGACTGTTGAATTAAATGTTATAGAGAATACAGGTGACACGATTTATGAAGAAATTAACAGTAACGGACACTTACCGGAAACTCAGGAAACAGACTCCCGGTCTGAAGCATCATTCAGAGACGACATTGGATCTGACTTGAACGATGAATCGAGATATGAAGATATTGATGATTTACGGACAGATAAACACGAGTATTTAGAATGTGCTACGGATTCTATTTCCGTTGTACGATCAGAGAAAAGTATTACTTCATCTGAAGTGTATATTGTTCCTACCCCGGAATATCTAGATCTAGAAGAAAGGTCGCCCGACATGCCAATCGAGACTCTATACCCAAATGAATAACTATCTTTCAGGCAATATAATTTCCACATCCCAATATGGCACACCTTTCGTTCCGTATTGTATCAAGATGATGGTTAATTCCTAATAACTTTGTACATATATAATGACTGCTACATATTGGACTTAATAAATTCGTCTTAGTACAACAATGTATAATTATTGACATAATTAAATTGATGCAACGTATGAAGATATCAAATGTGGTAATGGGAATCTGTAAGTCGAAGAACATACACTACAATGGTCAAAACAAAAGGAACAAAAGGACAAACAATGATCTACAAAATGCTACACATAAAACTAAATATTGAGCGACACGAATCCATAGACAAAATCAGGATGCAAACTAAAATACCAATCTCCGAAAAAAACGCAGGCTAACATTCAACACGAACCCCACTTAAACTGAGGGTAAACTCGGGTGTTCCGGAAGGGTATATGTTTTTATAAAAGGATTTCATATAAAACAGAAATAAATAGCGACACTGGGCACATCATAAAACAAACAATGTTAGGTAAACTGGTTTGGTATATCGTTATTGTCAAGTCGAATCCTATCATGAGTATTTAGTAATAACTTATACCACACAAAGCATTTTATCTTTATCAAGTTAGTGTATTGGTTTTAGCGATTTCATGCCAAATGTACAATGTTTCATGTGACTAGAGCCATTATTGATAATAACATGCATGAGTGGTAATGACTGTTAAGTTGTCCAGGCATATGAAAAAGTGATGCAAACGGTTGTATGCAGTTGGAATTTATAGAAAGAAATGTTGCTTATCGAAAACTCCATTAAATTCGTAGGAAAAGATACATAGAATATAATACCAGAGAGGTGTAACATCGTAATATATGTGACACCCGAGGGTAAGATCTAAATCGTTTGTCTCAAATTTAATGATCGTGTTCTTACCCCTTTTTTTCGTGTCAATGAGTGTTTACTTTGAATGAATAATAGAGTGTTCTCCCTTTTTAGTAACTAACGTAAATTAATTAATTACAATCCTTTGGTGAAAGTCAAACTAAATTTTACAGGTATTTATCTTTGTTGCAGTAGCATTTATAATGTATTTATAAAATACATTGTATTATGTTATGAAATACTGTTTAAATACTGCCAATTCAGGGGTGTATATCGACAAATCGACCATTTACCACAACAATGGAAAATATTTTGCGTGAAAACTTGCATGTTGTCTGTCTTACCCATGGGCTTAGTTCAGATATAATTTGTTGTTCACCTAAATTACTGGATTATCTTATCCAAAGGGTAAGAAAATATTATCCAAGCCACATGGATTAAGTATTAAATTTGGTAAAAAATATACATTGAATGTTCCAAGACCTCATCAACTTGCACGAAACATTTGCTAAAATGTAAGACATGAAGCAGAAACTTCATGCTGTGGTACTTGAGTTCATAACTTCGCTTGGCAAGAACATTGATGATTCATTTTCAAAGTATTGTATAGTGTAGCCATTATATAGTTCAAATACTTCAAATTATATTTATCTTGACGACATTATCAAACAGACTATGTTTTCTAATGGTTCGTGTGCTTGTCATCAACTGCATAAGGTCATTGTTCGATCCATGGTCTGATAAAACAAAACAAACTACTCAATTGGTTTTGCTGCTTTTCCACTACACACAGCATTAATGAGTCAGATCCAAAACTGATGGACTCACAGTCAGAATAGTGCGTCCGAATTGTCGAACCTATTTACCTATGGACTGTTGTTTCATTGCAATTAGGCGAGTTGGTGAAGCAGACATTATCATCATCGCATATAAAGTAAGAACAGTTTGAAAATAATAAGGGGATTATCACAAACGGGAAATCGAAAAAGTACAGACATTGCAATGATCAAAATAGAGGACAAAGCGATAACTTGTTCTCGTCATAACGTAGTTGAATGAAAAATGCATTGGCATTGAAAACCAATCGCTTACTTACTTATTCATTCTTGCCAAATTTAATTTCCATACGTGGGCTTCAGAATTATAGAATTAAGACAAATCACAATGTGGCGAACCATGAATGCAATGCAACCAAGGAAAAAAAACATAAACATTAAAATAGAGTGAACAATTCATTCAAACTCGGTTTGGGTATCATGGCTCCGTATTCATTCGATTAAATCAATCACAATGCAATTTGTGTCTGCTGGTTTGCATGACTTAGAACACATATGTAACCTATAAGAACATACTATTGATTGTCGTGAGATCAGGATAATATATCCATGTGGGTTGCTATTTCCACATCCGGGTTATTGCTTCTGAAAGTTAGAGAACAATATAAACCAAGTTCAATGTTTCGATTGAGTACAAAGCAGCTCTCATCATGTACATCCCCCTATATGGATTATATGGAGGAAGTAATGCCTTTGCAATTCAACCTTCAGTCTTTTTTATATGAAGTTATTGATTGTTATCTATTTCACTTTCTTTATTAACCTCGTAACATATTCAATAAACATTTGTACATTCCTATTTGTTTCTAGCATTCTACGACGGGCAACATGGTATCCATTGCAACAAGAGCAACGGAAATGTCAAACAATTTCAGTATATTATTTTTGATTACTTGTAGAACATATTTGAATCTTGTTAAATAAACCAGTTGTTGCATCATTAAACTTTTGAGCAGAATATTGGACAAACTATGTTATTTTCTTTGAACTAGGAACAGTTTGCCCGCATTGAAGAAAAATATACCTCTAATATTATTATAATATAATTTTGGAAGCTAGTCGCAAAGTACAAATGGAAGTATATGCTAAAAAGATTAATACATAACTTTTTCGATATCCGTCCGTCGATCATCCCTCGACATATATCACCTCTTGACTACATCTCTGACTGATATGGAGGTCTCGGGATGGCTGATATGGAAAAGGTCATGCATTGATGTGTATGCATCAATTACTGATATATAGTAGTATATGGTCTACAACTAATTAAATAAATATCACATAATAATAACAATTTAAAAAGTCTTTTTCGAAGACAAAGTTCGTCCAAAGTTGAGTTACCATGTATTAAGCAAATACCAACCTTTGTATTGTGTGCATCCAGTACGTTTTCTTTTATTGTGTTCTGTGTTTTGTTTTTGTTTTTGTTTGTTTGCTTGCTTTGTGTTTTGGTTTTTTCCCCCCTTTTTTTTTCCTTTTGCAACATAGATGCTGTTAATTATGCTCTTCTGAACGATTAAATACAATGTCTATTATGCATCCATTAATGCCTATTTTTGATTCACAATCGTGTGATATGATATATGTGTTCCCCTGAATCCGATAATATATGGCTGCAAGGGACTTTTTTCATCCGATTTCAAAAGAATCATCACTTCCGGTCAGCATCATATAACATTTGATAGTCTTTGGTACTTTGATTCCAAATTTTACAAGAACAAATGAAGGTTTTCTCCTCTGAAAACTTCTCTGTCACGAATATGTGATATATTTCTTGTATATACAATGTTAGATTGCAGCATTCTTCATAATAACGATTGTGGAAAACACTTGCATGACCGCATCATTTCAATAGGAGAGGAGGTTTGTTAATATTATATGACTTCTTTCCTCAATTACATATTGTTTATACTAACTTCTACTAACATGAATTGCTATTATTAGTCCATGGGATAAAAATAAACACGACTAACACGAACATTGTACTATCATATACCTGATATATGTAACAGAACAATGATTGTTGTGTAGGGTTACTGCTTGTTTTTTTATACATTGTATGATATTCAGGTATATTCATAAGCAATGATGATTATTCACACTTAAATATCTTTCAATGTTTGGCTTTGGTTCCATTATTGACACAATGTTTTAGAATATTCATGACGAAATATTGTTGTTGCTTAATGATGTTTAAATAAGAAGGGATTAATTTTGATTATTTCTGGTAAGGTATTAATTGGCTTAAGCTTTTATATTCATTCAAAAATATCTTTATATATATTCAAGTAATATCGGATTAGGGTTGTGGTTTTTAACGCCACTTTCAACAATAAGTCAGTTATATCGCGGATGTCAGTTTTGTTGTTGGAGGAAACCGAGTACCCAGTGAAAACCACAGACCTGCCACGAGTCACTGACAACTTTATTACATAACGTTACATTGAATAGACCGTGCTTGAGCGGGATTCGAATTCCCAACGATAGTGATGAAATGCATTGCTTGCATAGGTAGTTATAAATCCAACTACTATACGACCACAACCTCGACGTCCCCCTAACAAATACGTGTTAACTTCATGACGTTTATATGAAAACGGCATTATAGCTAATAATACACAGGTATGCATTTACTTGTCATTGCTTTGTCATACACCGGATGTCGTCATGCGTCTCTGGGATTCATTGTAATAATACAGAGGTTTTTCTCCCTCAGCCATTAAGCAAGCGATATAGCTTATTCAGTTTAGCCGACTTGGCTTTCGTGCTTGAAAACTGTTTGAAATTGAGAGTATCGGATGAAGTTTATCCCAGCACGAAACGTTTAAAACATACCAAAGGAATAATCAGAAACCGGATACCACATACCGTAGAACAATATAATGACAAAAGGGAAAACAACGATTAACAAAACATAACACAGAAAACTAGACATTAGGAGATACTAAGCCTACAAAAAAACAAAGGTAAACTATGTGCTTTGGAAGGGTGAGCAGTTCCAGCTCCACTAGTAGCACCCGTCGTATTACTATTTCAAGACATGAACATCATCTGAGATGGAAATTGTGTCGGACACTAGTACACACGTAATAAGTAGATACAAATAGCAAATAATATCAATTAAATATGAACCCCTAAAACAAAGTGGAGTAATGACGAACCACACCGGGTGTACTAAATTATATACCTATGTTTTTATTGATATACTGTGATAAAATATTGTAAGCAATATGGCGTTTAGTATTGATTGTCATGTGTTAATATGTAACATTGTTTACCTCTAGGGAACACTGCTCAGGAACCTGATTTGGATATGACGAATTTACATCTTTTAGTTCCAGCAGTATTGTTGTTTGTTGGACAATCAACCGCATGTGGTATGCATACCTAAATGAACTCAAAAGTACCCAATCAGAGTATAAATATATATATATATATATATCTTCACCTTTTTTCTTTTGATCTTATCTATGAATTATACAGCTTAAAGTATGCTTGTCTAAAACCATGGTAACAGTGGTTTATTATCTGTACTTGATATAGTACCATTATGCTCAGTTAGTCGGTCATTTAATCTTTGTTGAATCCGTAAAATGCAAATTTGAGGGGCTTATGCCATGGTACAAAATGCAGGTATGAATGTTGTTCTATAGCTTAAGTTCCGTGTCAAATGTCAATCATTTAATTCATGCAATGAAACGTACATAGCAGGTGTCCTACTCATTAGCTTATGTTAAGAAACTCGTCATTCGAATTCTTTTGTTTATATATATATATATTAATTCGTAAGAACCGTAGTATATATAATACTTATAAACACTAGTATCGGGCCAAAAACAAACACAAACACAACACGGAAATTATATAAACGGAACGGTCTGCTTACAATGCAATACCTATATTGTAGATTAAATGCTTTATAAGTCAGCAGTGAAATCTCTACACAAATATGTCACTATTGTTTTTTAAATGTCTTGTGTAAATGTATTGCACTCTGTTTTACCGTATTGTATTTTTAGTGTAAAATTAAAAAAAACAATACTAGTGGTGACAGGACAACATAATTCTCCACTAATCAATGTGAAGTAATTTAATATCTACGTTTTTATTACTATCACTGAGTCGATTTCTTAGCTGGTGGACCGGAAGCTTAAGGTATCATCCACTCAGCAGTCTGTGTTTTAGCATTAAGATGAATTATTAGATATGTGTATGTTTGAAACGTTCGGTTAATACATTGCGTAATTTATTGCAACTACAGTTAATCTCCCTCATGCATAGACAACATTGTCTTGGTAATTCTGGCTATCATGTGTAGACCCGTTGGTTTACCTACTCCCAACGAATTCTTATGTTTTGTTTTCAATTTTTTTAATTTGAGCGCACAGTATTTCGAGCCATCAGTAACTGTCCAATTATGCGGATGGAAGTTTCCATTGGCTATCTGGTGACAAACTGTTTATAAAAAGGTACCGACATTGCAGATATATTTTACTAATAATAATTGAAAATAGATCATACAACCGACAAATAACCCTCTTGTCTAGAGATACATGTCATTTAAACTACAATGGAATCTCGGAGGGTCTTTAAATACTCAATGAAACATTTAGTACGTACGTATTAGAAACCATGTTTTTAATATTTTGTCTTCCAATTGAAACAGTTTATTGGATCTCGTTGTTTTTGTTTAGAGAGTTGTTTTGGATTAAAGAGTTAGGCACTGCAATGACTTACGGTTGCAATGATAACATCAAAGGAGTGGGAAATTTGTCAAGTCCTGGATGCAACGAAATCAACGTGATGAGCCTTTTTAATACTATTCCAAGAACTAAACGTAGCCATGGTCATAAAAGAATTCAACATCCTAATGTTAAAAAGTCCTCTAAGCCAAGAACGTTACAAGATACATTTAATGAAATACTTTCTAATATACAGAAACCTCTTGGAATTCATCAAATTCGTACAATCTTATTTTCACTACCTGTAGACTACCTCAAAGATCTTAGGGATTTTGGACTTGTCAAAGTACAGATTGTCTAATATTATGTGTGGCGTCCTTTCGTCTTTTTAAACCAGTTCGATCTGAACCTCTTCATGATAACAACAGAAAATTCCTCCATATTCCGTTTGCTAACAAAGGAATCGATGCTATTAACATCAGCAACATTCTTAATAGAAAAGAGGTCGTAAAAGAAATTCCTCCATATTTCAAAAATCATTCTGTTCCCATTGTCTCCTATAGCTACTCTAACAGCATTGGCCGTAACATTTTCAACTACAAAGAAGCATTGCAATATATTAACATAGAAGAGAACCTTAAGAACCCTCTGAGTTGTGACTGCTCCCACTCTCCTTTTCATTACAACCCATCTGGACATGTAATCACTGGTGATCTGAATATCATTCAACATGAGAGTCTCCGAAAGGTGATTTCTCATGGTCCTAAATTCAGAGAACCTTAACACGTCAATTGGAAACATAATTTCAAGTTAATTATGGATGCTGTTGAAGATTATGCCAGAAGGTGTATAAAGAGAGAAGTAAGCCTAGATCCTGAGTTAGAGTCCTTGTCAGAATGGGTTAGAACAATTAGGTCTCTAGTACAAGGTCGGATTCACAAGCTCAAAAATAGTGTTAATAGTCGACCTAAGTCTGTATTTAAAGACCAAGAAGCTGTTAAGTGTCTTTCCTCTCTTCATGACAAATATGTTTTCGTTCCTGCGGACAAGGCGTCCAACAATATCGTGTTTGTATGTAAATCATATTACTTCGAATGTCTAATCAAGGAATTAGGCATAAATAGCAACACCTCTAGTAATACCACATACAAACCCACTTCGTTCGACAAAGATGAAATCCTAGCTAACCACAGATCATTCATGACCTCTTTAAGCATTCCCTCTAGTAAAGAGTCTGAGGATTTACCCTATTTATATTGGATACCTAAACTCCATAAGACACCATACAAAGAAAGGTACATAGCGGGATCATAAACTTGTTCGACGAAAGAATTCTCTATTCACCTGACAAAGATTCTGTCTGCAGTGAAAGAGGGACAACAGAAATATTGTGAAACTGTTTACTCGCGTAGTGGCATAAATCACATGTGGATTTTGAAAAACTCTAAAGATCTTTTGGATAACCTGAAATCAAGATCTTTCTCTCAGGTATCTTCCATCAAAACTTTAAATTTTTCAACTCTATATACCACCCTACCGCATGACAAATTAAAAACCCGCTTAAAAGAAACAATTCATAAGGCTTTCAGTCATAGAAACTATGGCTCAAAATTTGTTGTGTTAGGTTACAATTCCACATAATTTTCAAACAAAATTCATAAAGGTAAAACATGCTACTCCGAGGAACAAGTGATCAGTATGCTGGAGTTCCTCATTGATAACATATTTGTCTCCTTTGGAGGGACACTGTTTCAGCAGGTCGTCGGCATACCAATGGGTACGAATTGTGCCCCTCTTCTAGCTGATTTATTTTTATACTCATATGAGTCGGAGTTTCTTCAAAAGCTTGTAAAAGATAAGAAGATTCATGAGGCTAGAGCCTTTAATTTCATATACAGGTATATTGATGACGTTTTATCTATCAATAATTCTAGATTTGCAGAATTTCTTCCATTGATATATCCGCCAGCGCTGGAAGTTAAAGAGACCACAGATACAGCTTCGTCCGCATCATTTTTGGACTTATACCTCGAATTTGACGACAGTGGTAAACTCAGAACTAAAATTTATGATAAACGGGACGACTTCAATTTTAAAATCATAAATTTTCCAAACATGTGCAGCAATATACCAGTTTCTCCTCCATATGGTGTTTACATCTCGCACTTGATTCGCTATGCAAGGGCCAGTAGCAATTATTCTGATTTCCTGAAACGTCATCTTCATCTGAGAAACAGGCTACTGGACCAGGGCTAACAAAAGATTCTCCTTATTCGATCTCTTAAAAAGTTTATATTCCGATACCAAGATCTTGTCGAAATATATTCCGTCTCTGCAGAAACGGTTATAAGCATCATTTTTCATATAATGAAAATGTATAAAGATAAAGAAGTCAAGAAAATGTCAAAAATATCTTTTTATCAATGTGTGACGTAAAAATATTTTTGACATTTACGTCACCGAATATGGTACTGCTTTGACAACTATTTTACCTATTTTGTTCCTGTATTTAAATACTGTTATAGTGACAGCCGGAACCTTTGAACCGTAATGAGAGCGGGAGGTTTGGCGCTTTAAAATCTGATTCAACCCACCATTTCTTTAGAAATGCCTGTACCAAGTCAGGGTCATTACGGTTTTCACAGTTTTCCGGTTGTTGACTGATTTTGTCTGTTTATATACTTATGAGTTTTGACTTTCCTTTTGTAAGATTGTTCGGAGTTCGGTAATTTTGTTATTACCCTCATTTTATTTGTTTCGCCAATTATACATGTTATGCAATGAGGTAGTAATATGAAAAACAAACAATATAATGCACTGTTCTCAAATCTAATCAACAAATTGTAGAGAGAGAGGCAAAATCGAAACACAAATACATGACAGCTCAGTTTCCAAGCTTAGTGCAATTAAAAGGGCTGGGTTTAGCTATTGCTATGAGCCCAAACATAACAACTTAGTGTTTTCCCATCTGGGTGAAATACCAATCTTTTATTCGGTTTGCATATGTAGCATCGATACATTTTCGTGACTAACCCAAGCCAGGATCTGGATTTCCAACGCCACATTTCGACGTCTTTCTTGTGATCAGTGAGTGTATGTGAGAGGCTTGTTGATATTGGTGGAATTGTTCACCGTCATTGATCAAACTTTCTGTTCATGACCTCACATATAACTGGGCGAGCAGCGTTGTTGTAATGCATTAATCAAATGTGCGTGTTACATATATCAAAACTCATCTGAAAATTGAAATATATTTCTTTGCAACAGCTGATCATAATCAAATGCACTTTAAAAAAAACAAACGGAGCTAACGATTGTTTTTTTTAATATTACAACCATTATGTAATATTAATGTCTCAATTTCAATTAGTAATTTAGCACAAATCATCATACAAATAACATTAACATATTTTGGAGATGCTACATTTAGCATATTTCAAAAATAAATTGAAGTGAAATATACAGTAAATATTTATTTCATGTGTAAGTATCCGAAATATAATACAAATATGCCTAAGAGAACGAATTCATTCAATATTTTAGTGATAATAAATGAAGCAAAATAAAATCCAGAAAATAAAACATTTAACATCAAATGAACAATTAGAAAAATGCAAAACGTAACAACATAATTATTACACATTTAACCGGTTGTAACCCGCCAATATTTTTTGCCTTTCCGAAACTAGGACATTTATCATGATGAGGTTTTTGCTACTGTGTTATCATTGTTGTCTGTAGCCTGAGTAGCTCCTGGAGTAGATAGAGTTGATGTGGTTGGTTAGATCTGTACATGTTATCCAGATCATTGCAGTTGAAGTAGTAGCTAAAGTGGATGGGATGCTAGCGCTAGCGAACACCTTGTCTCATTTTACCTCGTCCTTTCCTCATTATTCAAGAGATATGGTTATTTGCATAGAGAAGTGGTAAAGCTCAAGATCAAATGTCTGCATTCCAAATAGCAAAAATACAGTTGGATATTTCCTCTGATATCAAGTTGTCGTATGATTTAGGAATGATCGAAAATATTTCATACTAAAATATAGGTACCAATCGCATGCGCTTCCATCTTATCTAGCACCCAACTAACAACGTGCCAATACGACATATATAATTATGGGAAACTACTCACCATATGATAACCCCGTGGAACAATAGTCCACTATCAGAAGTAATCGACCCAGCGGTGGTAATGAAAACGTAGATATCAAATGCTATGGACACGACGCGTTTCTGGACTAACCGAAGAGGTATCTCTCTTAACTTTGACGAAATATAACCTATTTTTCACCTGAGTTATGGTATTTCAGTCCACCAGTCTAAACAACGTTGGGAATTTTACTCGAACAAAACGGGCACCAGCAATGACATGTGTACCTGTATGTACATGTCGATAATTTGCGGATACAAATTCTATGTTTTGGATCTTAGTCTAGATAATAGTTCTTCATCTTCAACATATAATGAAATAAAAAGAAATGATAGGACCACTATATCAGGTTGTTAAAAATTACAATTGAATTCCTCTCCATTGATTTCAATTCCACTGTGCAATGGGTGGGCATTTCCCACTACGTCTAGTGTTATGTCATACGACAAACCTTCCTCTACATTTGGTACGACTGCCAAAGCTGTATTTTACGACATAATTCGTCTAGCATTATTTTAATTGTTTCTGTTTCAATGACAGTTACTTCCGAATAGTCGATCTTACTGAAAGTGTCTGTAAAACGGGTGATTCCAATAACATACAAATACATGATGTGTGCAAAATTGCACTATTGGATGTATTTCGAAATTCAATGTGTACTGATAAAGAAAGACTACTCTGGTGGGATTCGAATAGGCTTTATCCAGCTTATGAAAGTCTGGTCTTACCAATCATATTAAACATTTGCTTAAATGAGGATGTATTGCGCGGGATTGTATTCCAGTGCATGCCAAAGACGTATTTTGAGTCTTATACAAATAATCTGAAATCCTTTTCAAACACCATATGTCCAATGTTTATATAAGCCTACTTGATAAAAATGTCAGTTGTTGATTTGCTTTGTATCAATACGACCCATGAACCCGCTTTGTAGTTACGAAAAGAATCTAGCCAGATCCTTTAATTTCATATTCCGCTATAAAGATGATATTGTTTCAGTAAATAATTCTATGAATGGTGATTTAGCTGATCGCATCTATCCCATTTAGTTTGAAATAAAGAATAGCACAGATCCAGTTAGGTGTGTTTCATACCTTGACCTACACATCGAAATTGACAGTGAGGGACAATAAAGAAAGAAAATCTTAGGACAAAAGAGATGATTTCAATTTTCCTAATACGAAACTTACATTTAGATGTAGTAGCATTCCAGCAGCACCTGAATATGTGCATTTATCTCAGCTAGATAGAGGGATTTTACTAAAAATGGATATAATAAACCACGGGTTCCTAGTGGTCAGGTTCTAATCATCACCTCGAATATTTTGCGATCGCCACCATGACCTGGTTGACTGCTATGAAATGTCTGAAGTGTTCTGTCTGTCGTAATCACAATCTGGTTATTTCCTCATTCTTGACCTAACGATGTATTTTTAACAGGAATAACACGAAGGGTGCCACACGTAGAGCATGCACTGCTTACCTTTCGTATCACCTTAGCTTGTCCCCAGTTTTAGTGGAGTCGGTGTTGCTCGATCATTAGTTTTCTGTGTAGATGTAAATCAGGGGTCATGAACTAAAAGTTGATATGCAAAAAAGAGATACACTGTCAATAATCAAAGAAATAGCCGAAGAAATATTTTCAAAAATAGTATAATATTGTTCAATGAGCACGAAACATGTCCCGCGGCATTTTAATTTATTTTTGTAATTTTTAGACCATTTCTTAAGCCCATATATAAATATATTTGTTTTGCATTAGAACATAAATAACTTATTGTATTTGAAGAGTTGTGGACGTCAATTTGTGCTTTGACAGTCTCATTTTTTCTGTTCTAGCTCCACGTTACCAAGTGAAACTGTATTTTGACGTCGGAAACTATTCAGTACAATTCAATTAGTCCTAAATAATAACGATAAAAATAAATAAAACAAATATCACATTCTCAGAACAAAAGAGATGAATACAATATGTACAACATAAGAAAGAGAGTTAAATCTACAAACCGAGAGAACATTCAAGCCGCGTGTACAGCCATCGTTCTTTATAACTTTAATAACATGGCAAAATACAGCATGTGTTGATAAACATGTAGATGTCATATTTAGTACGAACGATGCTTTTCTGGAATAACCTTCAATATGTATACTCAAAATTGAAAGATTAGAAAGCCAAATAATTGAAAATGATCGGAGTGATAAAACCAAAGGGCCTAAACAGGATAGCCAAAGTCGGCTAAGTTCTCTTATGCCTGAGGGAGGAAAACCTTAGTTTGATTCAATTGTCAACATATAAAATATTTATAGCGTTGTGATTTGCTATATCATATATGTCTTTCGTCCTTAATGCCAAATCATTGTCACTGTTTCGAATGAGATATCATTTCATGGCTTTCCTCCTGTCATGTGTCATTTGTAGCACCCCCTTGGCCTTGTTGTGTAAATTTATTGACGATTTCTGCAACATATCTCACCAATGTCCTTTCCTCTCCCCTCCAACATACACTGCAACATAGGACGTTTTTTAATTTTCCGTATTTAGCAAGGTAACACATTCCTATAACAAGAATCGCAAAGAGCGGTACTCCCACACTGATATAAATGATCAAGCTGTCGCTATGCTCTGGTGATTCTTCCTTTGTTTATGTAAGACAGTAAATAATAACATATTTAAATAATGTTAAGCACTGCGTTGGATTTTGTATATCAAAGATACCAAAGGGGTAATCAGAATCCGTAAATCGAAGAAGAACAGACAACAAAATGCCAAAAGAAAAAGGACAAAGGGACAAACAACGATCTACAAAACATACACATAAAACGAAAGATCGAGTAACATGAACCCCACAAAAAACGAGGGATGAACTCAGGTGTTCCGGAAGGGTATTTCGACGCAAATATTCATGGTTCGAGGCATTGACTCGGAATACATTTTAGTTCATCATATTTTGTAAACTATGAAAATTGAAAACAATACTAACATGGTTACTACTGTACGTGTGTTAATTGTACAACCATGATTACTACTTTGTGTGCTAAATTTACAATCATGATTACTGCTTTGTGTGTTAAATATACAATCATGATAACTATTTTGTGTGTTAAATGTACAATCATGATTACTACTTTTTGTGTTAAATGCACAATCATGAGTACTACTTTATTTGCTAAGTGTACAATCAAGATTACTACTTTGTGTGTTAACTGTACAATCATGATTACTACTTTGTGTGTTAAGTGTACAATCATGATTACTACTTTGTGTGTTAAATGTACAATCTACGCTTGGCTCAGTCCAAGGGCTCCACGGTATGCAATGTATATTTAATTTAATTCACCTTAGTTATAAGTAAGCGCTATGATGCGCGTGTATCTAACCATACAAATTTGTTTTATACATATTGTAACGTGCTAGGGTTGGTGAATACTGAGCAAAATGTGAAAGACGTTCTTATTCCAGGATGTCAAATTTATGTAATGTATCTTTCTCTGTCTTATGTTCTTTTGACCTTCCGAGACCAAACAAGGAGGAACACTAGTGACAATAATCACAGTGAAATGAACAAGATTAGACAACTAACCCTGAAGTTTGTTGAAATTGATTTGTGCTTGACACTCAGTTTAAATCATGTGAATAAAGATTACCATTACAAAAACATGTATTAATAATTGGGCATCTAACAGGGTCAAGGGGAAGATAATCTGCCAAAAGATTAATTAACTCTGCACAGAATATCAAACACAACACAAAATAAAGGGCTGAGGGGAAATAAAACTATTCTCACGATCAAGTCTGTGTGTTGTACTCGGTATATACACAGCTTCTCTTGCGCGTTCAACGGAATAGATAACCAAGATGGAGGATAAACACTCCAACAATTATGGTTAATTTGCACATTCAACGTCACTTGAGAAGTGAGATTTGGAGGATATTGGTAACACAGACTCTCTCACGAGAACAGGAACTAAACCAGAATAATCAACAACAGGTCAAGCAATATTGGAGATATCTGTTAAAGAATGAAGATAATAATGTGAGCAAATATTTTATTACTTTTGTCATGTCAATTTCTTCACAATTCAATTTGTTTCACATCAATTTACAACAGATTTTTAATTATTCAATATTCTGAGGTTAAATACTATTTGTTTTCTATAACTTTGGGTATTTGTTTTTGCCACGGTGTTCAACCATTGTTACTAACACTAATTATTGTTTACTATTGTTAACTAACACATTTATGTTCACTAACACAATTGTTTTAATTGTATTAAATGGAATATTTATTAAAAATACTGGATTTCTGGAAATCACAGGAACCCAGAAAATGTTTGTTACCTACTTTTATCTATTTTATTTGCACCTAATCCCTATTCCTATAGCCTATCTAAAGAAATGAAAACTATTTCTCTACAAAGACATGAAATCTATGTCATCGTAGGGTCCTAAACAAGCAAATGAAAAATGAATAACTTTACTAGGATTTACAGGAAATCACAGTAAATCCTGATTCCTAATGTCCAGTCCCTATAAGGTCCTATCTCCTACAACGTGAATAAGAGGAGGGGAATGGGAAGGGCATAAACTTTATTAATGGATAACATAGCAAAAGGGATTCCTTAACACAAATGCAAAAAAATACTATCTGACTAAATAAAAATATTCAGTATACCAGATAAACTCTGACCTGAGCTTGAACTAACATGGCCCAGAAAAGTCAGGAAAATACTTAAAATGAATGAAATTTGGCAACTGAACCAAGACAACTTAAGTTCAGTTGATAAAGTCCAATAGTGTTGAAAACCTAATTAACAAATAATTTAGCAACAAGACTAAGATAACATTAGTCTGTTGAAAATGCCAAATTCTAAAGAATTGTGAATTGATTCAAATAATGAGTATGCACTCTGAATATAGAAACTAACCAAGTCTCAGGTATACTGGTATAATCCACAGGTAGCACTCAACTGGCAAAACCAACTGGTAGATAACTGGCAGGAACGTAAAATTGAAATAACTGACAGGAACGTAAAATTGAAATAACTGACAGGCGGAACCTTTGTAAACTGAGGATGGAACAGAACCCTAGAACGCGGAGAAAATCCTTTATATATGAGCCAGTCCCGATGACCTATCGGTATTGTCCTAACAACAATCGGGAATGACCTATCAACGATCGGGGATGTGGGGATTTGTCGGGGAAACTATCGGGGAATGCAGAAACGTAACTCTAATGGACCAAAAAGTAATCCCCGATGAAGCGAATAAAAATAAACAAAAGTGGAATGTCAATAAAATAACATCTTTACGGAATACAAAAATCATTTAGCTTCATATTTCAATGAAAATCTCAAACTTTTTAATTCAATAAATAAGTTTATTTTCTGTCACAAGCGTTGCATATTCTTACACACATAAAATCGTTTCCAATGACTCCAGACATCAAGCGCCGAAATGATATTGATTGACCGAGATACACAAGGTCACACACAAGTGTTAAATAATTTGCATAACACAACAACATGGCGAAACTCGATGTCGAAGAGTGGCAGACTGTAATAACACAGCGTAAAATAACGCTAATTAATATGATTGAACACCGGGAAAACGATTAGAATAATAAGGTGAGGACTCCGGAAAACTGCCAAAGTTGATAAAAATAGATGACATGTCCAAAGGTGAAATTAAATCGCCAAAGCTTTGACCAGAAGGTCAATCAAAAATAACACGTGGTAGGCACAGTTAACAAATTTTCGATTCTTTACATTTGCCCTCACTTAAGTTTTCAGTGTCCTCACGAAAACTCTTCTAATAAAAAATATTATACTCAATTTTTAGGCAGTAACAAGTTAACAACAATAACTAGTAAAATAAGGTAACAAATAAATTTTGTTTTTGAACACATTAGGGCTTGTTTGCACCTTCCAATCATACAATAATTCACAATGACCTACCGGTATCTTATTAATTTACTCAAAATTATCCATTTCATCACAAAAATTAAAATGTAAAAATCAGTTACTTTTCATTTTTTTATCTTAATTATGCAAATTGTTTTTCTATTTAATTATTTCAGGCAAGAACTCAACAATTATTCCTGAAGAAGTTAAAGCAGCAAAAATAAAAATGGTAAGATTTTCACTGACAATAATTTGAACATTTCTTTCACAAAACAAAATCTTTTGTCCCAACATTCAATTTATGTTTACATGGTATTCTCAAAAATACTTGAACGTTAAACACAGATCAAGAAAATCGAAGCACACTTCTCATACAATCACTAGATTGTAAAATACAAGGGAAGTAACTCTCAAATGTTACTTCTAAATACAAAAAATTAAAACTATCCGGGCTCAGTGTTTTATATTTTCATAATTTCTCGCACTGATACATTCCCATTTGAAAATATATCAATTACAACTGTAATTAAGATATAAGGCCAAGGATTCCTTATACCTCATTAAATTTGAAACAATAACTGACAATTATCACCATCTAACAATAGATATCAAATAACTTGGCACTAGATGGTACGTAGCACCAGAAATGGTAATTTTATACTGGACAGACACAGTTAAATTACCTGCAAAATTTAAATATAGCATATACAAGTTTACCTGTCTATACCTGTAAATTATAGGAAATATTATAATTTACTACTAAATAAATTTCAATAAAATTTTACAATTATTGTCTATAATTATAGAATGTTCATAACACAAATGTCACTGAATCCTAGCAATGTACTGTCCATAAATTCTGGTGATGTTCGCACACAAGATCTCTTCATGTATTCAGATAATGTTCGTAAACTAGACGATTTCATAATTCCGGATAATGTTCGTACACAAGACATCTTCCTAATTTCGGATAATGTTCATACACAAGACATGTTCATAATTTCGGATAATGTTCATACACAAGACATCTTCATAATTTCTGATGATGTTCATACACAAGACATCTTCATAATTTCGGATAATGTTCATACACAAGACATGTTCATAATTTCGGATAATGTTCATACACAAGACATGTTCATAATTTCGGATAATGTTCATACACAAGACATCTTCATAATTTCTGATGACCTGTATGTAATCAGATTTCTGTAGTAAATTCATTAAATCCACCCAATTTTAGTATTTACATTTTTTTTTTTTTTTTTTAATGCCTCATTCTCATAAAATATAACCATGGTATGGTGTACTTAAATAAATAAAATACAGGATTCAGGATATAGGGCCAAGGATTCCCTATAACCAATAAAATTTTGATAAAAATATGATAGCACTAGATGTACATAGTACTACAAAATTACTTGACTGGACAACACAGTCAGTTAATGTTAAGTGCACCAAAACTAATTGTAAGTAATAACAATATTAACAATACAATTAATAATAAAAATGGAAATTGTCCATAAAATGTTCACTTCCTGGATTTCTTGGTTATATTAGACTTTATTTTTTTTTTACAGGTGACACAGACTTTTCCTGAATAAATTTACGTTTCAACGGTCTGTTAACAGGATTAAATGGTGGTCTATTAAATGGTGGTCTATTACGGATTGGTGAACGTGGTGGAATGTATCTGTTGTGGTTGTAAACGGGACGGACATTTTGATGAGAATAACTACGGCGGACTGCAATTTCTATTTTCTCCATTTGATCATGGTTGCGTTTTAGCTGATTCGATATTTCCTTGAGATAATTATTTGTTTTCTGTCCAACTTTAATAAGCACTTCTAAAACTGATGTAGGGTAATCCGAGGAAGTTTGTTGTAAATCAAAATTTTCGGACGTTTCCAAAAGTTGGTGGCGCAGATCCAGTTCTATGTCATTGTCAGGCGGAGGAATGGGAATATCAGGAAGCACAGGTCTTGGAGTAATATATGGAGGTGAACGTAGAGGTTCTGGCAGTGAAGGCATAACATCTTCAGATAAAGCAATAAGTTGATCAGCAATGTTATCCAAAGCAATCCTAGGCGGAGAGTATGAAACAGTAGGAGGAACCACAGGTTGAATTAGTTTCAGTGTGGAAGAAGCAACCACGGCAGTTGACTTCTTACACTTAGAAAACCAATGAGCATTGGATTCAGCTGCCTCCCAGCGTTTCAGATCCCTCTCAGGATCAACTTTCCTGAAGTTTTCATTTTCTATAAGATGTTGGTCATCGGACCCTAAATAATTACCATCTTTCATAAATTCTTCTTTGAGTGCATTGTGGGGCTTGTAAAAGGAACCATGCCTCTTTATTAATTGAAAATCATGGCTATGGAAGCTGCAAATATTACAATGATATTGTGCCTCGTGAGCGGTGACATGCTTGGTTCTAAAGTGTTTAATGCTGTTTTCCTCTCTCCCAGGAAGTCACATATGGTGCACTGGTACACCCTACCTCTATCAGGCTTTACTATTTTATCCATATCTGGAAAATATAGATGACACTATGGTAAGTATATTTGTCATATATCATGTATATATATTTTATTTTACATAAGTGAATTGATTGAACACCTGTGGCTGCTGGGCAATATTTCTACTGGGTACAAGATTTAAGTACAGTACTGATATAAATTTGCACAAAAGGAAAACACATTTATGCAATAATTCATTTATGGCTTATTTTTCAGTAATTTCTCAATCCATTTTGGGGTACTATCAGCGAGATATGGTTTAAGTTTGTCATGGTTGACCACTTTTGAGTTTCCAAGACCATTAACTTGTATTTGATAGTTAATGTCATTCATTTTCTTTGTAATTAAACATGGTCCAATATACATGGGTTGTAACTTGGGACTAATTCCTTGACGTCGCATCTCGTCTAGATACCAAACCTTATCATATACATGATATGGTGTAAAATTTACTTTATTATTATAAAAATCTTTTCTGCGTTTTGCACTTATAGACAAATTCCGTCGGGCAACTTCATGGGCTTTCTGTAGTCTTTCCCTGATTTGTAGTGCATGTCCACCCCAATTCATGGGAATGTCACTTTCTCCGTTCAAAGGAGCACCTCCTTTGATAACTTGTATAGGTAATCTCACTTCTCTGCCAAGCAGTAGAAGATTTGGTGTCAGTCCAGTGGACTCGTGTGGTGTAGCCCTATAAGCACCAGCCAAACATCCAAGATTCAAGTCCCACCCAGTCTGTTCACCTCTTAAGAATGATTTAATCATGGACAACAGGCTGCGATTGAAACGTTCAATCTGTCCATTACCTTTAGGATTTCTGGGACTGGTTCTGGTCTTTCTTATCTCCAAAAGTTGACATAATTCTTGGAATATATCGCTTTCAAAATTGCGTCCTTGGTCTGAGTGTATTGACAAGGGACAACCATATCGACAAATAACTTCATTCAAAATGACATTAGCACATGTTTCAGCTGTTTGGTTGGGCACTGGAAAGACTTCTATCCATTTAGTAAAGTAATCTGTGACGCCGAGAATATATCTGTTCCCTCTAGGTGTAACAGGAAGTGGACCTAATATATCTGTAGCAAGACGATCCCATGGTGCACCAGTTGGCATACTCCCAAGTGGAGCCTTGAATGTCTTCTGTGGGGGTTTAATAGATGCACAGATCTCACACTTACTGATCCAAATGCGAATGTCTTCTCGCATTTCGAACCAATAAAATCTCTGTTTTATTTTTTCCTTGGTTTTCTTATTCCCTAAATGCCCAGATACAATAGAATTATGCATCTGTTTTAGGACATCTTCCTTCATCTTTCTAGGGGTCAATAACTGGTAGTAATGACCTGTGTCGTCATGTTTATGAAATTCCTTATACAAAAGACCGTCTATTATTTTTAGAGATCCCCATAAAAACCAATAATGTCTGGTAGCTGGGCTGTTTGTTTCTATTTCCTTTCTGTCTGGTCTAGTCTCTTGTTTCTGCCATTGACGAATGGGTCCTATGTCTTCGTCTTTTTCTTGCATAGACTGCAAATTCATCCGAGTATATCCAGCTGGCCAAATGGTCCAGTTGTCTTTTTCTTTCTGATTTCTAGTCTTGATTATATTAACAAGGTCAGATTCTTTTTCATTCGAATCTTGAACATTATAACATGGTAATGAACTTGACATATTCTCTGCTCTTTGCATACATTTGGCGCAAGGGCCACATTTTAAATATTCTAAATTGTCAGTTTGTGGACAGTCACATTCTCTAGGGTTTAGACATCTTGACATTGCATCTGCATTACCATGTTTGTTACCAGGACGATACTCAACAGTAAAGTCAAAGGCGGATAGGATTTCAACCCACCGTGCAATCCTTCCTTTTGGCTCTTTTAAACTAAAAAGCCAGATCAATGCTTGGTGATCTGTCCTGACAGTAAATGTTCTACCTAACAAATACTGTCGATAATATTCAATAAAATAACGGACAGCTAACAACTCCTTATCCGTGATGCAGTAATTTCCTTCTGCTTGGTTAAGGGTACGACTACCATAGGCAATTACTCTAAGGTGTCCGTCTTGAATTTGACTCAAAACAGCACCAATAGCTGTGTCACAGGCATCAGTATCAAGTATAAAATCTCCTGTATCTCTAGGATATGCCATTAGTTCAGGACTTACAAATGCTTGTTTTAACTTATCAAAAGCTTGTTGACAAGAATCTGACCACAGAAATTTATTTGATTTCTTAGTCAGTTCTGTTAAGGGTTTCACCAACAGAGAAAAATCCCTTATAAAACGGCGGTAATAACTTCCTAAGCCCAATATTTGGCGTACTTCTGACACATTTGTAGGGATTGGCCAAGAAAGTATTTTGGCAACATTATCAGGATTTGGTCTGATTCCTTTTTGCGAAACAACATGGCCCAAAAAGGCGACTTCAGATTTTAACAGGTGGCATTTCTCAGGTTTCAACTTAAGAGCAGCATCAGAAATCCTCTGAAGAACCGTCTCAATCCTCTGAATATGTTCAGAAAAATTTGAACCAAAAACTATTATGTCATCCAAATAGATCAGACAAATCTGCCATTGTAATCCATTAAGGACTAATTCCATTAAGCGTTGACAAGTTGGGGGTCCGTTACACATACCCATTGGGAGTGTAAGATATTCATATAAACCATACTTGGTGACAAAGGCTGTTTTTGGAACATCCTTAGTGGAAACAGGAATTTGGTGAAAACTACTAGTTAAATCAAACGTACTGAATAGAACGGCTCCTGAGACAGTATCCAAACAATCCTGAATTCTGGGCAGGGGAAAAGCATCTTTCTTGGTTACAGAATTAAGTTTTCTGTAATCTACACATGGTCTAACTGTCCCATTCTTCTTCATTACTAATAATAAAGGACTGGACCATGGAGAGGTGGACTTTCGAATAATCCCCTGTTTCTGCATCTTATCAATAAGATTCTTTTCTTCATTGGCATAAGCCATTGGCACCCTACGAGGAGGCTGTTTTATCGGTTTAGCATCTCCAGTGTCAATGTGGTGTTCTACTAATGTTGTTCGACCAAGATCTATCTCATCTTTGGAGAAGGTATTTGAGAACTTTTGAAAAAGTTCAGCCATAATTTGGCTTTCTTCAGGTGAACATTCTTCTGTCGATTTCTGGAACAAGTCTTGCAAATGTGGTTGAACTATTCCACTTTTACCTCCATCTGCCGTTCCTTTCTTTGAAATATTCCTAATAATTCCAGTATTAGTTTCCCATTGAACAGGGTTACTCTTTTCCTGTTCTTTTAAACGTCTCACTTGATTGAAATTATTAATTTCTGTCATATCTTCAAATTCTATTAACATTTTTGGGCTCATTTACAAGTTTTTCTGCTTCCCCTGTGATTGTGTCTTGTGATATTGTAACTTTCTTATTAAAAGGGTTCAGGATACGTACTTTATTAGTAACATCTTGACTAATGTCTACCAAAGTAGGGGCCATAACAACAGGAAACTTTTGAAGAAAATCTTTCACAGGTTCTAATAATAAATCAGAAACAATATCTGGACTGTCATCGTCATATCTGTCAACAAAAACATCAACTAAAATTTCACAAGAAGGGGATATTTCATAATTATCAGCAAGACGTACTTTTCTGACTTTTTCAGGTTGGCCAATTTGGGTACAGTGGATACAGGAACCACCTAGCAGCATAATTCCGTCGCTTAATCTAAGATCAGCGGGTCCCCATTCTGCCTTCATTAGTACATCAAGACCTAATAAAGCTTCATCCTCAATATCTGCAACTATTAACTCAATATCAAAATTCAAGTCTCCTAACTGAATATCAAAAATGGCCTTCCCTAACTCCTGTAGGGGCTTACCATCTGCACTAGCTAGGGTATTGGACTTTTTCAAATAGGGTTTCTTGGACTCCGGAATTTTACTAAAAGCCTGTCTAGATAACACTGTCCTAGCAGCACCCGTATCAACAGTAAAATTTATTTCCGATCCTTGAACTTGTCCCATGACATAAACTCCATCACTTCTAAGAACTTGACGTCCAATAACATCACAACTAGGCAATTTTTGTTCAGTTCCGTCGTCACGGTTAGAACAAGTAATGTCTTTCCCAACCTGGGAAATACAAGGTTTCACTATTGAATCAAATTGAACATTTTCAATTTCACTAAATTCACAATTTTCTAAATTTGTCGAATTAGAGCTGCTAGTTGGGGCCTGCACATCATCTATTTCCAATGTTTGACCTTCTTGAAAATAATGGGTCTGCTCTCGGCCATCAGAGTTGACCCTATCTAGTTTAAACTAAAACCTGGGGCATGACAAGAACCTCTGTTGGGGCTAGGAGCAATACAAACATTTGTATTGGATTTTTGTACTGGACTATCTTCTTTCCATATCTTGGGCATGGACTCTTGTGTCTGTCTAGACTCATGTCCTTCAAATGGTCTGTCTGATTGTCTGTTAGCCCTATAACTATCGGGTTGTCTATTTGGGTTACTGTAGCAACTTCGGGCAAAATGACCTGGCTGGCCGCAATAATAGCAGAGCATAGAGTTCCTTTGTTGCGGAAATTTATTGTCCCCCATACTGGCCTTTGGAGTTCTGTTATTTCTGTCTATGTTAACAGAATAATTTTTACCAAAGTTCTGCCTTCCTTCATAATTTGTGTCATGTCGATTCAATTTCTCAAACATTTCTTGGCATATCTGTTGGATTTCATTTCTACTAACGGATAAAAAGTCTTGAGGGGTCCCATTTCTGTACTCTGGTTTTGGAGGTACATTCGCGGGAGGCTTCCGGCCATTTAATTTCCCTGTTTTGTCTGTCTGTCTTGGCTCTTCAGTCGTGTTTCTCTTTACTTGTCTCACCCGTTTATTTCGACCATTATAATAGATGTCCTCAGTTTTGGGATAACTTGTTGCCTCAATATATGCAATAACTTCCTGGACAGCTTCCTCAATAGTTTTAGGATCTTTGTTAAGCTCAATGTGGACTCTGGCCTTATTGTCCTCCAAACCCATTAGAAATCTCTGTAACAGATCTTACTGTCTAATAATTGATGCTCTATGGGCATACGCCTTATCATAAATGTGCTTTAATTCTGCTGCGTACATTTCTGGGGTTTCCCCGGCTCTCTGGTTTCTACGATTGAACAAGACCTTGTAATTCTTTCTACTTTCATAAACACCAAACCTATTGCCTAATTCCTTGACAAGCCTTGTATAACTGAGTAATGTCCTTCCCTGCAACTGGTCAAATGTAAAATCTCCAGCTGCACCTTGCAATCTGGGAAGCAATTCTTGAAGTTTTCTGTTCTCATTCCACTGTTGAAGGTGGCTCACAGCTTCAAATCTGTTGATCCAGACTTCCCATTTTTCTTTACCAGTAAACGCTGGTAGTTTAGCAACAGTGTTGCCGTCGCTTCTGCTGCGTCTGGGCTCAACTATGCGACTAGTACAGATACTGTCATCATCAGACTCACAAGTGCTTATTTCTTCTGATGATGATAAAGAGTTATCATGAAGCAGACCCGAAATGGTTCTTCTGGGTATATTGTTGGAACTGCTGGACTTCTGTTCTCTAACTGTGGCATTATGGGACTGGTTGGCAGTTTTTGATGCCTTCTTCTTTACAAATTTATTCTCTGGGATGGGTGTGCCTTTTAGTCCAGCAAAAGCTGACTGTATAGCTGATACAGCCTGTGTTGTCATTTCTTGAAATGCATTTTCCATTACCCCATACAGTCCCTCATGATCACCTTGTGGAGCTTTCTCAATAATTTCAGGCATAATATCTGCTTGTACATCTGGTCTTCTATACCTAAGAGTTGTTGGTCTTCTAGGAGAGGCAGTAGTTCTGTCAGAAAGTTTATAAGTCTTTTTCATTCTTGGTCTTAGGGTCATGGTCATTTCATCATTATCATCATAATAGTTGGCCTCTGCTGTAGCCTTACTTGTAGTTGGGCGTAAGGTCATTTCCTCATTGTCGTCAGAATATTTGGCCTCTGCTGTAGCCTTACTTGTAGTTGGACGTAAGGTCATTTCCTCATTATCAGTGTCATCTTCTGTATTCACAGTCTCATAAGCTTCACTGTCTTCAGTGGTGGCGACATTGGTCTCCATATCGTCTTGTTTCTTAGCTGAACTAAACGTTCTCTTTTTGACCATTTTGACGGTATTCACTTTTGTTCGTATCACTGGATCTACTAGATTAGCTAGCAGATCCCGCCGAGGATGCCAAATTATGTAACGTGCTAGGGTTGGTGAATACTGAGCAAAATGTGAAAGACGTTCTTATTCCAGGATGTCAAATTTATGTAATGTATCTTTCTCTGTCTTATGTTCTTTTGACCTTCCGAGACCAAACAAGGAGGAACACTAGTGACAATAATCACAGTGAAATGAACAAGATTAGACAACTAACCCTGAAGTTTGTTGAAATTGATTTGTGCTTGACACTCAGTTTAAATCATGTGAATAAAGTTTACCATTACAAAAACATGTATTAATAATTGGGCATCTAACAGGGTCAAGGGGAAGATAATCTGCCAAAAGATTAATTAACTCTGCACAGAATATCAAACACAACACAAAATAAAGGGCTGAGGGGAAATAAAACTATTCTCACGATCAAGTCTGTGTGTTGTACTCGGTATATACACAGCTTCTCTTGCGCGTTCAACGGAATAGATAACCAAGATGGAGGATAAACACTCCAACAATTATGGTTAATTTGCACATTCAACGTCACTTGAGAAGTGAGATTTGGAGGATATTGGTAACACAGACTCTCTCACGAGAACAGGAACTAAACCAGAATAATCAACAACAGGTCAAGCAATATTGGAGATATCTGTTAAAGAATGAAGATAATAATGTGAGCAAATATTTTATTACTTTTGTCATGTCAATTTCTTCACAATTCAATTTGTTTCACATCAATTTACAACAGATTTTTAATTATTCAATATTCTGAGGTTAAATACTATTTGTTTTCTATAACTTTGGGTATTTGTTTTTGCCACGGTGTTCAACCATTGTTACTAACACTAATTATTGTTTACTATTGTTAACTAACACATTTATGTTCACTAACACAATTGTTTTAATTGTATTAAATGGAATATTTATTAAAAATACTGGATTTCTGGAAATCACAGGAACCCAGAAAATGTTTGTTACCTACTTTTATCTATTTTATTTGCACCTAATCCCTATTCCTATAGCCTATCTAAAGAAATGAAAACTATTTCTCTACAAAGACATGAAATCTATGTCATCGTAGGGTCCTAAACAAGCAAATGAAAAATGAATAACTTTACTAGGATTTACAGGAAATCACAGTAAATCCTGATTCCTAATGTCCAGTCCCTATAAGGTCCTATCTCCTACAACGTGAATAAGAGGAGGGGAATGGGAAGGGCATAAACTTTATTAATGGATAACATAGCAAAAGGGATTCCTTAACACAAATGCAAAAAAATACTATCTGACTAAATAAAAATATTCAGTATACCAGATAAACTCTGACCTGAGCTTGAACTAACATGGCCCAGAAAAGTCAGGAAAATACTTAAAATGAATGAAATTTGGCAACTGAACCAAGACAACTTAAGTTCAGTTGATAAAGTCCAATAGTGTTGAAAACCTAATTAACAAATAATTTAGCAACAAGACTAAGATAACATTAGTCTGTTGAAAATGCCAAATTCTAAAGAATTGTGAATTGATTCAAATAATGAGTATGCACTCTGAATATAGAAACTAACCAAGTCTCAGGTATACTGGTATAATCCACAGGTAGCACTCAACTGGCAAAACCAACTGGTAGATAACTGGCAGGAACGTAAAATTGAAATAACTGACAGGAACGTAAAATTGAAATAACTGACAGGCGGAACCTTTGTAAACTGAGGATGGAACAGAACCCTAGAACGCGGAGAAAATCCTTTATATATGAGCCAGTCCCGATGACCTATCGGTATTGTCCTAACAACAATCGGGAATGACCTATCAACGATCGGGGATGTGGGGATTTGTCGGGGAAACTATCGGGGAATGCAGAAACGTAACTCTAATGGACCAAAAAGTAATCCCCGATGAAGCGAATAAAAATAAACAAAAGTGGAATGTCAATAAAATAACATCTTTACGGAATACAAAAATCATTTAGCTTCATATTTCAATGAAAATCTCAAACTTTTTAATTCAATAAATAAGTTTATTTTCTGTCACAAGCGTTGCATATTCTTACACACATAAAATCGTTTCCAATGACTCCAGACATCAAGCGCCGAAATGATATTGATTGACCGAGATACACAAGGTCACACACAAGTGTTAAATAATTTGCATAACACAACAACATGGCGAAACTCGATGTCGAAGAGTGGCAGACTGTAATAACACAGCGTAAAATAACGCTAATTAATATGATTGAACACCGGGAAAACGATTAGAATAATAAGGTGAGGACTCCGGAAAACTGCCAAAGTTGATAAAAATAGATGACATGTCCAAAGGTGAAATTAAATCGCCAAAGCTTTGACCAGAAGGTCAATCAAAAATAACACGTGGTAGGCACAGTTAACAAATTTTCGATTCTTTACATTTGCCCTCACTTAAGTTTTCAGTGTCCTCACGAAAACTCTTCTAATAAAAAATATTATACTCAATTTTTAGGCAGTAACAAGTTAACAACAATAACTAGTAAAATAAGGTAACAAATAAATTTTGTTTTTGAACACATTAGGGCTTGTTTGCACCTTCCAATCATACAATAATTCACAATGACCTACCGGTATCTTATTAATTTACTCAAAATTATCCATTTCATCACAAAAATTAAAATGTAAAAATCAGTTACTTTTCATTTTTTTATCTTAATTATGCAAATTGTTTTTCTATTTAATTATTTCAGGCAAGAACTCAACAATTATTCCTGAAGAAGTTAAAGCAGCAAAAATAAAAATGGTAAGATTTTCACTGACAATAATTTGAACATTTCTTTCACAAAACAAAATCTTTTGTCCCAACATTCAATTTATGTTTACATGGTATTCTCAAAAATACTTGAACGTTAAACACAGATCAAGAAAATCGAAGCACACTTCTCATACAATCACTAGATTGTAAAATACAAGGGAAGTAACTCTCAAATGTTACTTCTAAATACAAAAAATTAAAACTATCCGGGCTCAGTGTTTTATATTTTCATAATTTCTCGCACTGATACATTCCCATTTGAAAATATATCAATTACAACTGTAATTAAGATATAAGGCCAAGGATTCCTTATACCTCATTAAATTTGAAACAATAACTGACAATTATCACCATCTAACAATAGATATCAAATAACTTGGCACTAGATGGTACGTAGCACCAGAAATGGTAATTTTATACTGGACAGACACAGTTAAATTACCTGCAAAATTTAAATATAGCATATACAAGTTTACCTGTCTATACCTGTAAATTATAGGAAATATTATAATTTACTACTAAATAAATTTCAATAAAATTTTACAATTATTGTCTATAATTATAGAATGTTCATAACACAAATGTCACTGAATCCTAGCAATGTACTGTCCATAAATTCTGGTGATGTTCGCACACAAGATCTCTTCATGTATTCAGATAATGTTCGTAAACTAGACGATTTCATAATTCCGGATAATGTTCGTACACAAGACATCTTCCTAATTTCGGATAATGTTCATACACAAGACATGTTCATAATTTCGGATAATGTTCATACACAAGACATCTTCATAATTTCTGATGATGTTCATACACAAGACATCTTCATAATTTCGGATAATGTTCATACACAAGACATGTTCATAATTTCGGATAATGTTCATACACAAGACATGTTCATAATTTCGGATAATGTTCATACACAAGACATCTTCATAATTTCTGATGACCTGTATGTAATCAGATTTCTGTAGTAAATTCATTAAATCCACCCAATTTTAGTATTTACATTTTTTTTTTTTTTTTTTAATGCCTCATTCTCATAAAATATAACCATGGTATGGTGTACTTAAATAAATAAAATACAGGATTCAGGATATAGGGCCAAGGATTCCCTATAACCAATAAAATTTTGATAAAAATATGATAGCACTAGATGTACATAGTACTACAAAATTACTTGACTGGACAACACAGTCAGTTAATGTTAAGTGCACCAAAACTAATTGTAAGTAATAACAATATTAACAATACAATTAATAATAAAAATGGAAATTGTCCATAAAATGTTCACTTCCTGGATTTCTTGGTTATATTAGACTTTATTTTTTTTTTACAGGTGACACAGACTTTTCCTGAATAAATTTACGTTTCAACGGTCTGTTAACAGGATTAAATGGTGGTCTATTAAATGGTGGTCTATTACGGATTGGTGAACGTGGTGGAATGTATCTGTTGTGGTTGTAAACGGGACGGACATTTTGATGAGAATAACTACGGCGGACTGCAATTTCTATTTTCTCCATTTGATCATGGTTGCGTTTTAGCTGATTCGATATTTCCTTGAGATAATTATTTGTTTTCTGTCCAACTTTAATAAGCACTTCTAAAACTGATGTAGGGTAATCCGAGGAAGTTTGTTGTAAATCAAAATTTTCGGACGTTTCCAAAAGTTGGTGGCGCAGATCCAGTTCTATGTCATTGTCAGGCGGAGGAATGGGAATATCAGGAAGCACAGGTCTTGGAGTAATATATGGAGGTGAACGTAGAGGTTCTGGCAGTGAAGGCATAACATCTTCAGATAAAGCAATAAGTTGATCAGCAATGTTATCCAAAGCAATCCTAGGCGGAGAGTATGAAACAGTAGGAGGAACCACAGGTTGAATTAGTTTCAGTGTGGAAGAAGCAACCACGGCAGTTGACTTCTTACACTTAGAAAACCAATGAGCATTGGATTCAGCTGCCTCCCAGCGTTTCAGATCCCTCTCAGGATCAACTTTCCTGAAGTTTTCATTTTCTATAAGATGTTGGTCATCGGACCCTAAATAATTACCATCTTTCATAAATTCTTCTTTGAGTGCATTGTGGGGCTTGTAAAAGGAACCATGCCTCTTTATTAATTGAAAATCATGGCTATGGAAGCTGCAAATATTACAATGATATTGTGCCTCGTGAGCGGTGACATGCTTGGTTCTAAAGTGTTTAATGCTGTTTTCCTCTCTCCCAGGAAGTCACATATGGTGCACTGGTACACCCTACCTCTATCAGGCTTTACTATTTTATCCATATCTGGAAAATATAGATGACACTATGGTAAGTATATTTGTCATATATCATGTATATATATTTTATTTTACATAAGTGAATTGATTGAACACCTGTGGCTGCTGGGCAATATTTCTACTGGGTACAAGATTTAAGTACAGTACTGATATAAATTTGCACAAAAGGAAAACACATTTATGCAATAATTCATTTATGGCTTATTTTTCAGTAATTTCTCAATCCATTTTGGGGTACTATCAGCGAGATATGGTTTAAGTTTGTCATGGTTGACCACTTTTGAGTTTCCAAGACCATTAACTTGTATTTGATAGTTAATGTCATTCATTTTCTTTGTAATTAAACATGGTCCAATATACATGGGTTGTAACTTGGGACTAATTCCTTGACGTCGCATCTCGTCTAGATACCAAACCTTATCATATACATGATATGGTGTAAAATTTACTTTATTATTATAAAAATCTTTTCTGCGTTTTGCACTTATAGACAAATTCCGTCGGGCAACTTCATGGGCTTTCTGTAGTCTTTCCCTGATTTGTAGTGCATGTCCACCCCAATTCATGGGAATGTCACTTTCTCCGTTCAAAGGAGCACCTCCTTTGATAACTTGTATAGGTAATCTCACTTCTCTGCCAAGCAGTAGAAGATTTGGTGTCAGTCCAGTGGACTCGTGTGGTGTAGCCCTATAAGCACCAGCCAAACATCCAAGATTCAAGTCCCACCCAGTCTGTTCACCTCTTAAGAATGATTTAATCATGGACAACAGGCTGCGATTGAAACGTTCAATCTGTCCATTACCTTTAGGATTTCTGGGACTGGTTCTGGTCTTTCTTATCTCCAAAAGTTGACATAATTCTTGGAATATATCGCGTTCAAAATTGCGTCCTTGGTCTGAGTGTATTGACAAGGGACAACCATATCGACAAATAACTTCATTCAAAATGACATTAGCACATGTTTCAGCTGTTTGGTTGGGCACTGGAAAGACTTCTATCCATTTAGTAAAGTAATCTGTGACGCCGAGAATATATCTGTTCCCTCTAGGTGTAACAGGAAGTGGACCTAATATATCTGTAGCAAGACGATCCCATGGTGCACCAGTTGGCATACTCCCAAGTGGAGCCTTGAATGTCTTCTGTGGGGGTTTAATAGATGCACAGATCTCACACTTACTGATCCAAATGCGAATGTCTTCTCGCATTTCGAACCAATAAAATCTCTGTTTTATTTTTTCCTTGGTTTTCTTATTCCCTAAATGCCCAGATACAATAGAATTATGCATCTGTTTTAGGACATCTTCCTTCATCTTTCTAGGGGTCAATAACTGGTAGTAATGACCTGTGTCGTCATGTTTATGAAATTCCTTATACAAAAGACCGTCTATTATTTTTAGAGATCCCCATAAAAACCAATAATGTCTGGTAGCTGGGCTGTTTGTTTCTATTTCCTTTCTGTCTGGTCTAGTCTCTTGTTTCTGCCATTGACGAATGGGTCCTATGTCTTCGTCTTTTTCTTGCATAGACTGCAAATTCATCCGAGTATATCCAGCTGGCCAAATGGTCCAGTTGTCTTTTTCTTTCTGATTTCTAGTCTTGATTATATTAACAAGGTCAGATTCTTTTTCATTCGAATCTTGAACATTATAACATGGTAATGAACTTGACATATTCTCTGCTCTTTGCATACATTTGGCGCAAGGGCCACATTTTAAATATTCTAAATTGTCAGTTTGTGGACAGTCACATTCTCTAGGGTTTAGACATCTTGACATTGCATCTGCATTACCATGTTTGTTACCAGGACGATACTCAACAGTAAAGTCAAAGGCGGATAGGATTTCAACCCACCGTGCAATCCTTCCTTTTGGCTCTTTTAAACTAAAAAGCCAGATCAATGCTTGGTGATCTGTCCTGACAGTAAATGTTCTACCTAACAAATACTGTCGATAATATTCAATAAAATAACGGACAGCTAACAACTCCTTATCCGTGATGCAGTAATTTCCTTCTGCTTGGTTAAGGGTACGACTACCATAGGCAATTACTCTAAGGTGTCCGTCTTGAATTTGACTCAAAACAGCACCAATAGCTGTGTCACAGGCATCAGTATCAAGTATAAAATCTCCTGTATCTCTAGGATATGCCATTAGTTCAGGACTTACAAATGCTTGTTTTAACTTATCAAAAGCTTGTTGACAAGAATCTGACCACAGAAATTTATTTGATTTCTTAGTCAGTTCTGTTAAGGGTTTCACCAACAGAGAAAAATCCCTTATAAAACGGCGGTAATAACTTCCTAAGCCCAATATTTGGCGTACTTCTGACACATTTGTAGGGATTGGCCAAGAAAGTATTTTGGCAACATTATCAGGATTTGGTCTGATTCCTTTTTGCGAAACAACATGGCCCAAAAAGGCGACTTCAGATTTTAACAGGTGGCATTTCTCAGGTTTCAACTTAAGAGCAGCATCAGAAATCCTCTGAAGAACCGTCTCAATCCTCTGAATATGTTCAGAAAAATTTGAACCAAAAACTATTATGTCATCCAAATAGATCAGACAAATCTGCCATTGTAATCCATTAAGGACTAATTCCATTAAGCGTTGACAAGTTGGGGGTCCGTTACACATACCCATTGGGAGTGTAAGATATTCATATAAACCATACTTGGTGACAAAGGCTGTTTTTGGAACATCCTTAGTGGAAACAGGAATTTGGTGAAAACTACTAGTTAAATCAAACGTACTGAATAGAACGGCTCCTGAGACAGTATCCAAACAATCCTGAATTCTGGGCAGGGGAAAAGCATCTTTCTTGGTTACAGAATTAAGTTTTCTGTAATCTACACATGGTCTAACTGTCCCATTCTTCTTCATTACTAATAATAAAGGACTGGACCATGGAGAGGTGGACTTTCGAATAATCCCCTGTTTCTGCATCTTATCAATAAGATTCTTTTCTTCATTGGCATAAGCCATTGGCACCCTACGAGGAGGCTGTTTTATCGGTTTAGCATCTCCAGTGTCAATGTGGTGTTCTACTAATGTTGTTCGACCAAGATCTATCTCATCTTTGGAGAAGGTATTTGAGAACTTTTGAAAAAGTTCAGCCATAATTTGGCTTTCTTCAGGTGAACATTCTTCTGTCGATTTCTGGAACAAGTCTTGCAAATGTGGTTGAACTATTCCACTTTTACCTCCATCTGCCGTTCCTTTCTTTGAAATATTCCTAATAATTCCAGTATTAGTTTCCCATTGAACAGGGTTACTCTTTTCCTGTTCTTTTAAACGTCTCACTTGATTGAAATTATTAATTTCTGTCATATCTTCAAATTCTATTAACATTTTTGGGCTCATTTACAAGTTTTTCTGCTTCCCCTGTGATTGTGTCTTGTGATATTGTAACTTTCTTATTAAAAGGGTTCAGGATACGTACTTTATTAGTAACATCTTGACTAATGTCTACCAAAGTAGGGGCCATAACAACAGGAAACTTTTGAAGAAAATCTTTCACAGGTTCTAATAATAAATCAGAAACAATATCTGGACTGTCATCGTCATATCTGTCAACAAAAACATCAACTAAAATTTCACAAGAAGGGGATATTTCATAATTATCAGCAAGACGTACTTTTCTGACTTTTTCAGGTTGGCCAATTTGGGTACAGTGGATACAGGAACCACCTAGCAGCATAATTCCGTCGCTTAATCTAAGATCAGCGGGTCCCCATTCTGCCTTCATTAGTACATCAAGACCTAATAAAGCTTCATCCTCAATATCTGCAACTATTAACTCAATATCAAAATTCAAGTCTCCTAACTGAATATCAAAAATGGCCTTCCCTAACTCCTGTAGGGGCTTACCATCTGCACTAGCTAGGGTATTGGACTTTTTCAAATAGGGTTTCTTGGACTCCGGAATTTTACTAAAAGCCTGTCTAGATAACACTGTCCTAGCAGCACCCGTATCAACAGTAAAATTTATTTCCGATCCTTGAACTTGTCCCATGACATAAACTCCATCACTTCTAAGAACTTGACGTCCAATAACATCACAACTAGGCAATTTTTGTTCAGTTCCGTCGTCACGGTTAGAACAAGTAATGTCTTTCCCAACCTGGGAAATACAAGGTTTCACTATTGAATCAAATTGAACATTTTCAATTTCACTAAATTCACAATTTTCTAAATTTGTCGAATTAGAGCTGCTAGTTGGGGCCTGCACATCATCTATTTCCAATGTTTGACCTTCTTGAAAATAATGGGTCTGCTCTCGGCCATCAGAGTTGACCCTATCTAGTTTAAACTAAAACCTGGGGCATGACAAGAACCTCTGTTGGGGCTAGGAGCAATACAAACATTTGTATTGGATTTTTGTACTGGACTATCTTCTTTCCATATCTTGGGCATGGACTCTTGTGTCTGTCTAGACTCATGTCCTTCAAATGGTCTGTCTGATTGTCTGTTAGCCCTATAACTATCGGGTTGTCTATTTGGGTTACTGTAGCAACTTCGGGCAAAATGACCTGGCTGGCCGCAATAATAGCAGAGCATAGAGTTCCTTTGTTGCGGAAATTTATTGTCCCCCATACTGGCCTTTGGAGTTCTGTTATTTCTGTCTATGTTAACAGAATAATTTTTACCAAAGTTCTGCCTTCCTTCATAATTTGTGTCATGTCGATTCAATTTCTCAAACATTTCTTGGCATATCTGTTGGATTTCATTTCTACTAACGGATAAAAAGTCTTGAGGGGTCCCATTTCTGTACTCTGGTTTTGGAGGTACATTCGCGGGAGGCTTCCGGCCATTTAATTTCCCTGTTTTGTCTGTCTGTCTTGGCTCTTCAGTCGTGTTTCTCTTTACTTGTCTCACCCGTTTATTTCGACCATTATAATAGATGTCCTCAGTTTTGGGATAACTTGTTGCCTCAATATATGCAATAACTTCCTGGACAGCTTCCTCAATAGTTTTAGGATCTTTGTTAAGCTCAATGTGGACTCTGGCCTTATTGTCCTCCAAACCCATTAGAAATCTCTGTAACAGATCTTACTGTCTAATAATTGATGCTCTATGGGCATACGCCTTATCATAAATGTGCTTTAATTCTGCTGCGTACATTTCTGGGGTTTCCCCGGCTCTCTGGTTTCTACGATTGAACAAGACCTTGTAATTCTTTCTACTTTCATAAACACCAAACCTATTGCCTAATTCCTTGACAAGCCTTGTATAACTGAGTAATGTCCTTCCCTGCAACTGGTCAAATGTAAAATCTCCAGCTGCACCTTGCAATCTGGGAAGCAATTCTTGAAGTTTTCTGTTCTCATTCCACTGTTGAAGGTGGCTCACAGCTTCAAATCTGTTGATCCAGACTTCCCATTTTTCTTTACCAGTAAACGCTGGTAGTTTAGCAACAGTGTTGCCGTCGCTTCTGCTGCGTCTGGGCTCAACTATGCGACTAGTACAGATACTGTCATCATCAGACTCACAAGTGCTTATTTCTTCTGATGATGATAAAGAGTTATCATGAAGCAGACCCGAAATGGTTCTTCTGGGTATATTGTTGGAACTGCTGGACTTCTGTTCTCTAACTGTGGCATTATGGGACTGGTTGGCAGTTTTTGATGCCTTCTTCTTTACAAATTTATTCTCTGGGATGGGTGTGCCTTTTAGTCCAGCAAAAGCTGACTGTATAGCTGATACAGCCTGTGTTGTCATTTCTTGAAATGCATTTTCCATTACCCCATACAGTCCCTCATGATCACCTTGTGGAGCTTTCTCAATAATTTCAGGCATAATATCTGCTTGTACATCTGGTCTTCTATACCTAAGAGTTGTTGGTCTTCTAGGAGAGGCAGTAGTTCTGTCAGAAAGTTTATAAGTCTTTTTCATTCTTGGTCTTAGGGTCATGGTCATTTCATCATTATCATCATAATAGTTGGCCTCTGCTGTAGCCTTACTTGTAGTTGGGCGTAAGGTCATTTCCTCATTGTCGTCAGAATATTTGGCCTCTGCTGTAGCCTTACTTGTAGTTGGACGTAAGGTCATTTCCTCATTATCAGTGTCATCTTCTGTATTCACAGTCTCATAAGCTTCACTGTCTTCAGTGGTGGCGACATTGGTCTCCATATCGTCTTGTTTCTTAGCTGAACTAAACGTTCTCTTTTTGACCATTTTGACGGTATTCACTTTTGTTCGTATCACTGGATCTACTAGATTAGCTAGCAGATCCCGCCGAGGATGCCAAATTATGTAACGTGCTAGGGTTGGTGAATACTGAGCAAAATGTGAAAGACGTTCTTATTCCAGGATGTCAAATTTATGTAATGTATCTTTCTCTGTCTTATGTTCTTTTGACCTTCCGAGACCAAACAAGGAGGAACACTAGTGACAATAATCACAGTGAAATGAACAAGATTAGACAACTAACCCTGAAGTTTGTTGAAATTGATTTGTGCTTGACACTCAGTTTAAATCATGTGAATAAAGTTTACCATTACAAAAACATGTATTAATAATTGGGCATCTAACAGGGTCAAGGGGAAGATAATCTGCCAAAAGATTAATTAACTCTGCACAGAATATCAAACACAACACAAAATAAAGGGCTGAGGGGAAATAAAACTATTCTCACGATCAAGTCTGTGTGTTGTACTCGGTATATACACAGCTTCTCTTGCGCGTTCAACGGAATAGATAACCAAGATGGAGGATAAACACTCCAACAATTATGGTTAATTTGCACATTCAACGTCACTTGAGAAGTGAGATTTGGAGGATATTGGTAACACAGACTCTCTCACGAGAACAGGAACTAAACCAGAATAATCAACAACAGGTCAAGCAATATTGGAGATATCTGTTAAAGAATGAAGATAATAATGTGAGCAAATATTTTATTACTTTTGTCATGTCAATTTCTTCACAATTCAATTTGTTTCACATCAATTTACAACAGATTTTTAATTATTCAATATTCTGAGGTTAAATACTATTTGTTTTCTATAACTTTGGGTATTTGTTTTTGCCACGGTGTTCAACCATTGTTACTAACACTAATTATTGTTTACTATTGTTAACTAACACATTTATGTTCACTAACACAATTGTTTTAATTGTATTAAATGGAATATTTATTAAAAATACTGGATTTCTGGAAATCACAGGAACCCAGAAAATGTTTGTTACCTACTTTTATCTATTTTATTTGCACCTAATCCCTATTCCTATAGCCTATCTAAAGAAATGAAAACTATTTCTCTACAAAGACATGAAATCTATGTCATCGTAGGGTCCTAAACAAGCAAATGAAAAATGAATAACTTTACTAGGATTTACAGGAAATCACAGTAAATCCTGATTCCTAATGTCCAGTCCCTATAAGGTCCTATCTCCTACAACGTGAATAAGAGGAGGGGAATGGGAAGGGCATAAACTTTATTAATGGATAACATAGCAAAAGGGATTCCTTAACACAAATGCAAAAAAATACTATCTGACTAAATAAAAATATTCAGTATACCAGATAAACTCTGACCTGAGCTTGAACTAACATGGCCCAGAAAAGTCAGGAAAATACTTAAAATGAATGAAATTTGGCAACTGAACCAAGACAACTTAAGTTCAGTTGATAAAGTCCAATAGTGTTGAAAACCTAATTAACAAATAATTTAGCAACAAGACTAAGATAACATTAGTCTGTTGAAAATGCCAAATTCTAAAGAATTGTGAATTGATTCAAATAATGAGTATGCACTCTGAATCTAGAAACTAACCAAGTCTCAGGTATACTGGTAGAATCCACAGGTAGCACTCAACTGGCAAAACCAACTGGTAGATAACTGGCAGGAACGTAAAATTGAAATAACTGACAGGAACGTAAAATTGAAATAACTGACAGGCGGAACCTTTGTAAACTGAGGATGGAACAGAACCCTAGAACGCGGAGAAAATCCTTTATATATGAGCCAGTCCCGATGACCTATCGGTATTGTCCTAACAACAATCGGGAATGACCTATCAACGATCGGGGATGTGGGGATTTGTCGGGGAAACTATCGGGGAATGCAGAAACGTAACTCTAATGGACCAAAAAGTAATCCCCGATGAAGCGAATAAAAATAAACAAAAGTGGAATGTCAATAAAATAACATCTTTACGGAATACAAAAATCATTTAGCTTCATATTTCAATGAAAATCTCAAACTTTTTAATTCAATAAATAAGTTTATTTTCTGTCACAAGCGTTGCATATTCTTACACACATAAAATCGTTTCCAATGACTCCAGACATCAAGCGCCGAAATGATATTGATTGACCGAGATACACAAGGTCACACACAAGTGTTAAATAATTTGCATAACACAACAACATGGCGAAACTCGATGTCGAAGAGTGGCAGACTGTAATAACACAGCGTAAAATAACGCTAATTAATATGATTGAACACCGGGAAAACGATTAGAATAATAAGGTGAGGACTCCGGAAAACTGCCAAAGTTGATAAAAATAGATGACATGTCCAAAGGTGAAATTAAATCGCCAAAGCTTTGACCAGAAGGTCAATCAAAAATAACACGTGGTAGGCACAGTTAACAAATTTTCGATTCTTTACAATATTTTAGATTTTTCTTGTTTAAAGTTGTATTGGATAGGCAAAAAAAAAAATTTCTGTAAGAAAGTTTCAATAGTGATGGTCAATAATTTCACCATTATCAACAAAAGGATCGTCACCTCCCGCCTCAAGTCATTGAAAAATAGAGATGATTTACATTTTCCCATTGTGAACTTTCCATTTGTATGTATCAACTTTCTCTCAGCACGTGCATGTATGAAATACTAATGTGACACGATATTCCGGAGCCTGTTTTCTTCCAAAATTTCTTCTTTAGATGGAATCTACAGAGCCACCGGTTCCTTGTGATCACTTCAACTTTTTTACTACCGTTATTATGACTTTGTTATAACTACAGAGCCAATGGTTCCTTGTGATCACTTCGAAATTGTTACGATCGCCATTATGACCGTGTTAACTGTCATTGATGAGCATGTATATTTTCTGCTGCTCGTAGTCAAATCATGTCCTTCCTCGTTCATCATATATTACCGGATATGAATCACCGGATTGTTGCCATGAGTAACACGATGGACGGGTGCAACTAGTTGAGCAGTTGCTGCTTACCTTATCCTCTAATTTTGTTTTAAAGGATCTATTGTTGCTCGTTTTGTTTTATTTTTTCTATGCTTTGTTGCCCATGACCATAGTTTGTGTTTTCGTCTTTTCTCTTTTCACCGTTATATTTGCTGTCTTTCTTGGAATTAAGATTTTTAATTAGAAATACTCGATAAAATATTATGTTATCAAGTTTGTTAGTGACTTGTGGCAGGTCGGTGGTTTTCTCAGGTACTCCGGTTTCCTCCACAAATAAAATTGACCGCCACGATATAACTGAAATATTGTTGAAAGTGGCGTTAAACACCGTAATCATAAACCCTTAGTTAAACCTTTCGTATTTTCAAGCGTTTAGTATAAGGCTGGTATAAAGAAATGTCATTGTAGCTTGATGACTATAAATATACCACTTACTTGTGCATCTATTGAATGATTCCTGGTCAATCGGTATTTCTGTCTTTCCTACAATACACGTGACAATTATATGTCCCCTGCATACATCAAAATAGTGTTCTACCCTCTCTAAAACCATGTAGACTATCCCATTAACAGTTGTATTTGTCGTTATTCGTCGGGTTTTGCAATAATGCAATGTCTCTAAATACAAACACAATAATTAATGATTAATGATTAGTATCGAACAATACAGTAATTGCCGAAGATAAGATAGCTCGGGATTGAATTTTCATCGCAGAGTGAAATTCCTGTTTTCGTTCACTTGGATATCTGAGTACATTAAGGGTATCCGTGTAGTAAATTACAAATATATATGCCTGTGCTATCTGTACATTTCTTTTAATTGGGTATATTTCTCAGCCAAGTTTTATTCAGGTGACGATTACATGCAGTCTCAGTTCTTGTGTAATTGTGATATTATATAGTTGTCAATTATCATGTGTTACTTCTGACAGGATCTACAACTTGTTGAAGGCGGTCAATATTTAGTATAAGTAGACGGACACGGGAAGATTTAATTTTTATTAAAAAGTTAACATCGGAACGTAACCATAATCCAGGTCATTTTCAAATTTTCTGAAAAGATATGTAATCTATAAATACTTATTTAGTTTTTGTACAACATACAATAATGAACGCACGATTTTTTCATAGTCGTTCGATCTCTTCTTGAAAACATATATTAATGCAAGTTGTATTGCTGATATATAGCATGAAGACAAACATGTGGTTCAAAATCTATTTTATTAAGAAAACTAAAATAATATTAATGGTAAATGGTATTATATTGTATGTTAATTTATAATGTTATAACTCAATAACTTGAAACCTTATGTAATAATATGAGACAGGCACGACCTGTTTGAAGGACGAAGTCCTATAATGTTAAGAGGGAGGCGTGAGAAGGAAATGTATTTTTTTTAAAGTACTTTTTAAAGTGTTTTTTTATTATTTGGCTGGAGTTATCTCTCTTTGACTGTTTAACTGAAGACTGAAGGTATGTTTGTTTGCCAAAAAAAATTAAATCGCATAAAATATCTAGATCTTTTAAAAGATCTTATATAGATCGAAACATACTTTACTATAATAAAAATAAGATCCAAATTCAGATGTTTGTTCTCTTTCCAAATATATTCGAAACTAAGCAATATGTTACGTATCTTAGCAACAGATTATGGTGCCATCGTTGTATTACAGCCACACTAAAACAATACGAAAATACAGGAAATAACGATCAACTGGTCAAATGCAAATCTTTCAATGAAATTTCAATAATACGATGATCCGTACATGTTATTATCTTTTATTTTTATTGGCATTTTGTAGCAGATAATGTTTTGCTATGGCTGTTCCGTTCATTTTACCTACGCCACTCTTTCGTCAAGAATCTCGTAGAAAGATATTTTTTAATTAGAATTTTATTTCAAGTTTATTTCGATTTTGCATAGAGTAAATAATTAAAGAAATGGTAATTTTTCATTGAAATATATATTGTTTGCGTTTCTAAATATCAATTGATCTATTTTTAAAACTTCTGGTGAAAAGATATTTGTCTATGAATAAATACTAGCACATAGGAGTCGAAAATCGTACAGCCTACAGTTAAAAGGACTTCGTCCTTTATTAAAACTTCCGGTGAAAAGATATTTCGCTATGAATAGATACATAGGAGTCGAAAATCGCACAGCCTGTAGTTAAAAGGACTTAGTCCTTTATAATTTATCAGGCAGAATAAGACAATAATGAAATATAAAAAAACAAACAAAAAAAACATGTGTTTATGAACATTCTGAAATACTTTCCAATATAAAACTGGATTACCATATATAAAATTTAATTTGTAATAATTTAATTGAAGATTTCATTCATAATATGCCTAATATGATGTAAGCGAGTAGGAATATATTTCAGGGAAGAATTTATTAAGTTCCTCTGTTTGATAATCATCATTATATAGATAACTGTGAATCACAGTATTTTCTTAATTTAATAAAAATGATAGTCTCACAGTATCGTTTTTATTTTCACTCCTGTTACATTTCCCGACATTTCGTTGTAGCAGCTGCTTTTCTGTATGCTTTACAGTTATGTCCCTTTGACGGTTTCGTATGGTTTCGTTCTTTTTGAAGCGATACACATGATAGTATATTACTATACTACATACGTAATATAGTGCAGATAAACTAAGAAAACTTATGCACTCGTGAGTGCAACATTAGTAAATATATTTGTTTACATCTTTTTCATAATGACACTCGTCAAATAGTTATAGTGTAAATAATAAATACGGTTTTAGGTTTATAGTGTTTAACGTAACTTTCAACAATATTTCAGATATTTCGTGTAAAGGGAGACAACCGGAGCGATCGAGATTAGTTTCTGGTATATATATTCAATCATGTATAATTAACATTTAGGATTTATTGCACAGCTATCTTCCATAATTTATTTATATGTGACCTTAGCCGATTTTGTCTATCCTGTTTAGGCCCTTTGCATTTATAGCTCCCAAAACTTATTTGTTTTTCCAATATTTCGATTTCGAGCGTATCTGATGAAGTTTATTGCAGAAATACGTCGTGCATACTAAATTTGATATCTACGTTTTAATTATCAAATTATATTCACAAATTATTTTTCATGCAGACAATTACATCCTGTTTAAGTTTCCATTATGGCGACTCTTCGAGATGTTTCAATTTAGTTTAGTTCTACGTTTCCGATTACATTTCCAGATAAAAAACACTATTAGAACATACTATGTTTAATGCCTGTACCAAGTCAGGGTCATTACGGTTTTCACAGTTTTTCGGTTGTTGACTGACATGCTTTCCTGCTTCTGGTTAGAATTGAACTAACATCTTCTATTTTGTAACTAGATGTAATACATTATACAACAGAAGCTCTTCAACATATTAAAGATTTTTCCTGCTTCTGGTTAGACTTGAACAAACACCTTGTAGCTTGCAACTAGATGTAATACTATATACAACAGAAGCTCTTCAATCTATTAAAATAAATTCCTGCTTCTGGTTAGACTTGAACTAATATATCATAGCTTGCAACTAGATGAAATACTATATACAACAGAAGCTCTTCAACCTATTAAAATAAATTCCTGCTTCTGGTTAGACTTGAACTAATATATTCTAGCTTGTAAATAGATGTAAAACTTTATACAACAGAATCTCTTTAACCTACGAAACATGTTTTCCCGCTTCTGGTTAGAATTGAACTAACATCTTCTAGTTTGTAACTAGATGTAATACTATATACAACAGAAGCTCTTCAACCTATTAAGCATGTTTTCCCCTTCTCGTTAGAATTGAACTAACATCTTCTAGTTTGTAACTAGATGTAATACTTTATACAACAGAATCTCTTCAATGTCAGTGATATTTTCTTTGTCAATGTGTGACGTAAAAATATTTTTGACATTTACGTCACCGAATATGGTACTACTTTGACAACTATTTTACCTATTTTGTTCCTGTATTTAAATACTGTTACAGTGACAGCCGGAATTTTTGAACCGTAATGAGAGCGGGAGGTTTTGCGCCTTAAAATCTGATTCAACCCACCATTTCTTTAGAAATGTCTGTACCAAGTCAGGGTCATTGCGTTTTCACAGTTTTCCGGTTGTTGACTGATTTTGTCTGTTTATATAATTATGAGTTTTGACTTTCCCTTTGTAAGATTGTTCGGAGTTCGGTAATTTTGTTATTACCGTTACTTTTGTAACTAGATGTAATACTTTATACAACAGAAGCTCTTCAACCTATTAAACATTTTTTCCTGCTTCTGGTTAGACTTGAACTAATATCTTCTAGCTTGGAACTAAATGTAATATTTTATACAACAGAAGCTCTTCAACCTACAAAACATGTTTTCCCGCTTCTCGTTAGAATTGAACTAACATCCTCTAGTGTGTAACTAGTTGTAATACTTCATACAACAGAAGCTCTTCAACCTATTCACAATGTTCCTGCTTTTGGTTAGACTTGAACTAGCATCTTCTAGTTTGTAAATAGATGTAATACTTTATACAACAGAAGCTCTTCAACCTATTAAAAAATGTTTCTGCTTTTGGTTAGACTTGAACTAATATCTTCTAGCTTGTAACTAGATGTAATACTTTACACAAAATACGCTCTTCGATCTACAAAACATGCTTTCCTGCTTCTGGTTAGAATTGAACTAACATCTTCTATTTTGTAACTAGATGTAATACATTATACAACAGAAGCTCTTCAACATATTAAAGATTTTTCCTGCTTTTGGTTAGACTTGAACAAACACCTTGTAGCTTCCAACTAGATGTAATACTATATACAACAGAAGCTCTTCAATCTATTAAAATAGATTCCTGCTTCTGGTTAGACTTGAACTAATATCTCATAGCTTGCAACTAGATGTAATACTATATACAACATAAGCTCTTCAACCTATTAAAATAAATTCCTGCTTCTGGTTAGACTTGAACTAATATATTCTAGCTTGTAAATAGATGTAAAACTTTATACAACAGAATCTCTTTAACCTACGAAACATGTTTTCCCGCTTCTGGTTAGAATTGAACTAACATCTTCTAGTGTGTAACTAGATGTAATACTATATACAACAGAAGCTCTTCAACCTATTAAGCATGTTTTCCCCTTCTTGTTAGAATTGAACTAACATCTTCTAGTTTGTAACTAGATGTAATACTTTATACAACAGAATCTCTTCAATGTCAGTGATATTTTCTTTGTCAATGTGTGACTAAAAAATATTTTTGACATTTACGTCACCAAATATGGTACTACTTTGACAACTATTTTACCTATTTTGTTCCTGTATTTAAATACTGTTACAGTGACAGCCGGAACCTTTGAACCGTAATGAGAGCGGGAGGTTTGGCGCCTTAAAATCTGATTCAACCCACCATTTCTTTAGAAATGTCTGTACCAAGTCAGGGTCATTGCGGTTTTCACAGTTTTCCGGTTGTTGACTGATTTTGTCTGTTTATATAATTATGAGTTTTGACTTTCCCTTTGTAAGATTGTTCTGAGTTCGGTAATTTTGTTATTACCGTTACTTTTGTAACTAGATGTAATACTTTATACAACAGAAGCTCTTCAACCTATTAAACATTTTTTCCTGCTTCTGGTTAGACTTGAACTAATATATTCTAGCTTGGAACTAAATGTAATATTTTATACAACAGAAGCTCTTCAACCTACAAAACATGTTTTCCCGCTTCTGGTTAGAATTGAACTATCATCTTCTAGTTTGTAACTAGTTGTAATACTTCATACAACAGAAGCTCTTCAACCTATTCACAATGTTCCTGCTTCTGGTTAGACTTGAACTAATATCTTCAAGCTTGTAACTAGATGTAATACTTTATACAACATAAGCTCTTCAATCTACAAAACATGCTTTCCCGCTTCTTGTTAGAATTGAACTATCATCTTATAGTTTGTAACTAGATGTAATACTTTATACAACAGAAGCTCTTCAACCTATTAAAAAAAATGTTTTGCTTCTGATTAGACTTGAACTAACATCTTCTAGTTTGCAACTAGATATAATACTATATACAACAGAAGCTCTTCAACCTATTAAAAAAACATTCCTGGTTCTGGTTAGACTTGAACTAATATCTTATAGCTTGTAACTAGAAATAATACTTTATACAACAGAATCTTTTTAACCTACAAAACAGGTTTTCCCGCTTCTGGTTAGAATTGAACTAACATCTTCTAGCTTGTAACTAAATGTAATAATTTATACAACAGAATCTCTTTAACGTACACAACATGTTTTCCCGCTTCTGGTTAGAATTGAACTAACATCTTCTAGTTTGTAACTAGATGTAATACTTTATACAACAGAAGCTCTTCAACCTATTAAACATTTTTTCCTGCTTCTGGTTAGACTTGAACTAACTTCTTCTAGCTTGTGACTAAATGTAATACTTTATACAACAGAATCTCTTCAACCTATTAAAACATGTTCCTGCTTCTGGTTAGACTTGAACTAACATCTTCTAGCTAGCAACTAGATGTAATACTTGATACAACAGAAGCTCTTCAAACTATTAAAGATTTTTCCTGCTTCTGGTTAGACTTGATCTAATATATTCTAGTTTGTAATTAGATGTAATACTTTATACAACAGAAGCTCTTCAACCTATTGAAGATGTTTTCCTGGTTCTGGTTAGACTTGAACTAATATATCTTTGCTTGTAACTAGATGTAATACTTTATACAACAAAATCTCTTAAACCTACAAAACATCTTTTCCCGCTACTAGTTAGAATTGAAATAACATCTTCTAGTTTGTAACTAGATGTAATACTTTTTACAACAGAAGCTCTTCAACCTATTAAATATGTTTTCCTGCTTCTGGTTAGACTTGAACAAACATCTTCTAGCTTGTAACTAGCTGCAATACTTTATACAACATAATCTCTTCAACCTAAAAAACATGTTTTCCCACTTCTAGTTAGAAATGAACTAGCATCTTCTAGTTTGTAACTAGATGTAATACTGTATACCACAGAAGCTCGTCAACCTATTAAATATTGTTCCTGCTTCTGTGTTAGACTTGAACTAACATTTTCTAGTGTGTAACTACAATGTAGATGTAATACTTTATACAACAGAAGCTCTTCAACCTATAATACATTTTTCCTGCTTCTGGTTAGACTTGAACTAACATCTTCTAGCTTGTAACTAAATGAAATACTTTATACAACAGAATCTCTTCAACCTACAAAACATGTTTTCCAGCTTCTGGTTAGAATTAAACTAACATCTTCTAGTTTGTAACTAGATGTAATACTTTATACAACAAAAGCATTTCAACCTATTAAAGATGTTTCCTGCTTCTGGTTAGACTTGAACTAATATATTGTAGCTTGTAACCAGATGTGATACTTTATACAACATAATCTCTTCAACCTACAAAACATGTTTTCCAGCTTCTGGTTAGAATTGAACCTACATCTTCTATTTTGTAACTAGATGTAATACTTTATACAACAGAAGCTCTTCAACCTATTAAAACATGTTCCTGCTTCTGGTTAGACTTGAACTAACATCTTCTAGATAGTAACCAGATGTAATACTTGATACATCAGAAGCTCTTCAAAATATTAAAGATTGTTCCTGCTTCTGTTTAGACTTGATCTAATATATTCTAGTTTGTAACTAGATGTAATGCTATATAAAACAGAAGCTCTTCAACCTATTGAAGATGTTTTCCTGGTTCTGGTTACACTTGAAATAATATAGCATTGCTTGTAACTAGATGTAATACTTTATACAACAGAATCTCTTAAACCTACAAAACATGTTTTCCCGCTACTAGTTAGAATTGAACTAACATATTCTAGTTTGTAACTAGATGTAATACTTCATACAACAGAAGCTCTTCAACATATTAAACATTTTTTCCTGCTTCTGGTTAGACTTGAACTAACATCTTCTAGCTTGTAACTAAATGTAATACTTTATACAACAGAATCTCTTCAACCTACAAACATGTTTTCCGGCTTCTGGTTAGAATTAAACTAACATCTTCTAGTTTATAACTAGATGTAATACTTTATACAACATAAGCTTTTCAATCTATTAAAGATGTTTCCTGCTTCTGGTTAGACTTGAACTAATATATTGTAGCTTGTAACCAGATGTGATTCTTTATACAACATAATTTCCTCAACCTACAAAACATGTTTTCCCGCTTCTGGTTAGAATTGAACTAACATCTTCTATTTTGTAACTAGATGAAATACTTTATACAACAGAAGCTCTTCAACCTATTAAAACATGTTCCTGCTTCTGGTTAGACTTGAACTAACATCTTCTAGCTAGTAACTAGATGTAATACTTGATGCAACAGATGCTCTTCAAACTATTAAAGATTTTTCCTGCTTCTGGTTAGACTTGATCTAATATATTTTAGTTTGTAACTAGATGTAATACTTTATACAACAGAAGCTCTTCAATCTATTGAAGATGTTTTCCTGGTTCTGGTTCGACTTGAACTAATATATCTTTGCTTGTAACTAGATGTAATACTTTATACAACAAAATCTCTTAAACCTACAAAACATCTTTTCCCGCTACTAGTTAGAATTGAACTAACATCTTCTAGTTTGTAACTAGATGTAATACTTTATATAACAGAAGCTCTTAAACTTATTAAAGATTTGTTCCTGCTTCTGGTTAGACTTGAACTAATATATTATAGCTTGTAACTAGATGTAATACTTTATACAACAGAATATATTAAACCTACAAAACATGTTTTCCCGCTTCTGGTTAGAATTGAACTAACTTCTTCTAATTTGTAACTAGATGTAATACTTTATACAACAGAAGCTCTTCAACCTACTAAATGTGTTTTTCTGCTTCTGGTTAGACTTGAACAATTATCTTCTAGCTTGCAACTAGATGTAATGCTATATACAACAGAAGCTCTTCAACCTATTAAACAATAAATTCCTGCTTCTGGTTAGACTTGAACGAACATCTTCTAGCTTGCAACTAGATGTAATACTATATACAACAGAAGCTCTTCAACATATTAAATATGCTTGCTTGCTTCTGGTGAGATTTGAACTAATATCTTCTAGTTTGTAACTAGATGTGCTTTTGGTTAGACTTGAACTAATATCTTCTGGTTTGTAACTAGATGTAATACTTTATACAACAGAAGCTCTTCAACCTATTAAACATTTTTTCCTGCTTCTGGTTAGAATTGAATTAATATCTTCCAGCTTGTAACAAAATGTAATACTTTATACAACAAAAGCTCTTCAACCTACAAAACATGTTTTCCTGCTTCTCGTTAGAATTGAACTAACATCTTCTAGTGTGTAACTAGTTGTAATACCTCATACAACAGAAGCTCTTCAACCTATTAAAAAATGTTCCTGCTTTTGGTTAGACTTGAACTAGCATCTTCTAGTTTGTAACTAGATGTAATACTTTATACAACAGAAGCTCTTCAACCTATTAAAAAATTGTTTCTGCTTTTGGCTAGACTTGAACTAATATCTTCTAGCTTGTAACTAGATGTAATACTTTACACAAAATACGCTCTTCGATCTACAAAACATGCTTTCCTGCTTCTGGTTAGAATTGAACTAACATCTTCTATTTTGTAACTAGATGTAATACATTATACAACAGAAGCTCTTCAACATATTAAAGATTTTTTCCTGCTTCTGGTTAGACTTGAACAAACACCTTGTAGCTTGCAACTAGATGTAATACTATATACAACAGAAGCTCTTCAATCTATTAAAATAAATTCCTGCTTCTGGTTAGACTTGAACTAATATATCATAGCTTGCAACTAGATGAAATACTATATACAACAGAAGCTCTTCAACCTATTAAAATAAATTCCTGCTTCTGGTTAGACTTGAACTAATATATTCTAGCTTGTAAATAGATGTAAAACTTTATACAACAGAATCTCTTTAACCTACGAAACATGTTTTCCCGCTTCTGGTTAGAATTGAACTAACATCTTCTAGTTTGTAACTAGATGTAATACTATATACAACAGAAGCTCTTCAACCTATTAAGCATGTTTTCCCCTTCTCGTTAGAATTGAACTAACATCTTCTAGTTTGTAACTAGATGTAATACTTTATACAACAGAATCTCTTCAATGTCAGTGATATTTTCTTTGTCAATGTGTGACGTAAAAATATTTTTGACATTTACGTCACCGAATATGGTACTACTTTGACAACTATTTTACCTATTTTGTTCCTGTATTTAAATACTGTTACAGTGACAGCCGGAATTTTTGAACCGTAATGAGAGCGGGAGGTTTTGCGCCTTAAAATCTGATTCAACCCACCATTTCTTTAGAAATGTCTGTACCAAGTCAGGGTCATTGCGTTTTCACAGTTTTCCGGTTGTTGACTGATTTTGTCTGTTTATATAATTATGAGTTTTGACTTTCCCTTTGTAAGATTGTTCGGAGTTCGGTAATTTTGTTATTACCGTTACTTTTGTAACTAGATGTAATACTTTATACAACAGAAGCTCTTCAACCTATTAAACATTTTTTCCTGCTTCTGGTTAGACTTGAACTAATATCTTCTAGCTTGGAACTAAATGTAATATTTTATACAACAGAAGCTCTTCAACCTACAAAACATGTTTTCCCGCTTCTCGTTAGAATTGAACTAACATCCTCTAGTGTGTAACTAGTTGTAATACTTCATACAACAGAAGCTCTTCAACCTATTCACAATGTTCCTGCTTCTGGTTAGACTTGAACTAATATCTTCTAGCTTGTAACTAGATGTAATACTTTATACAACAGAAGCTCTTCCACCTATTAAACATTTTTTCCTGCTTCTGGTTAGAATTGAATTAATATCTTCCAGCTTGTAAATAAATGTAATACTTTATACAACAAAAGCTCTTCAACCTACACAACATGTTTTCCCGCTTCTCGTTAGACTTGAACTAACATCTTCTAGTGTGTAACTAGTTGTAATACCTCATACAACAGAAGCTCTTCAACCTATTAAAAAATGTTCCTGCTTTTGGTTAGACTTGAACTAGCATCTTCTAGTTTGTAAATAGATGTAATACTTTATACAACAGAAGCTCTTCAACCTATTAAAAAATGTTTCTGCTTTTGGTTAGACTTGAACTAATATCTTCTAGCTTGTAACTAGATGTAATACTTTACACAAAATACGCTCTTCGATCTACAAAACATGCTTTCCTGCTTCTGGTTAGAATTGAACTAACATCTTCTATTTTGTAACTAGATGTAATACATTATACAACAGAAGCTCTTCAACATATTAAAGATATTTCCTGCTTCTGGTTAGACTTGAACAAACACCTTGTAGCTTGCAACTAGATGTAATACTATATACAACAGAAGCTCTTCAATCTATTAAAATAGATTCCTGCTTCTGGTTAGACTTGAACTAATATCTCATTGCTTGCAACTAGATGCAATACTATATACAACAGAAGCTCTTCAACCTATTAAAATAAATTCCTGCTTCTGGTTAGACTTGAACTAATATATTCTAGCTTGTAAATAGATGTAAAACTTTATACAACAGAATCTCTTTAACCTACGAAACATGTTTTCCCGCTTCTGGTTAGAATTGAACTAGCATCTTCTAGTGTGTAACTAGATGTAATACTATATACAACAGAAGCTCTTCAACCTATTAAGCATGTTTTCCCCTTCTCGTTAGAATTGAACTAACATCTTCTAGTTTGTAACTAGATGTAATACTTTATACAACAGAATCTCTTCAATGTCAGTGATATTTTCTTTGTCAATGTGTGACTAAAAAATATTTTTGACATTTACGTCACCAAATATGGTACTACTTTGACAACTATTTTACCTATTTTGTTCCTGTATTTAAATACTGTTACAGTGACAGCCGGAACCTTTGAACCGTAATGAGAGCGGGAGGTTTGGCGCCTTAAAATCTGATTCAACCCACCATTTCTTTAGAAATGTCTGTACCAAGTCAGGGTCATTGCGGTTTTCACAGTTTTCCGGTTGTTGACTGATTTTGTCTGTTTATATAATTATGAGTTTTGACTTTCCCTTTGTAAGATTGTTCGGAGTTCGGTAATTTTGTTATTACCTTTATTTAAAAAAATAACAGTATCAAATCAGACGGGGTAATATCCAGCATGTCATTAAATCAGGTATGATTTACAACCATTATTTTTTAATGATAGAAACTTCAAATTAAGAAAAGGTTGAAGATAACAAGGTGTGAATCAGAAACTGTAAATAGACGGACAAAATACATGACAAGCAGTGGTCAACAAAACAATGCATATACAAATTGTGATGAAACAACACGAACACAAATAAGAAAACAGATATGAAGTCATATGCTTCGGATGAGTAGACCGTTGTTTTAACAGACGAATCGAACATCGTTTTAGGCGGAAATCGTAACGAACATCACACCACGGAACTCAGAATATAAAGACACATAATAGGACAACACAAACAATTAAAACGATGAGCAACAGAAACCCCACCAAAATTCCGGGGATGAACTCGAAGGGTAAGCAGTTCCTGATTCTTAGAAGACACCCGCCGTGCTACTCATATATACAGTCAAGTCCGGTAAAAGTCTTGGCAGTGATAGAGGAAAGAAAATATCTACGTTAAAAGTAAAAGATCCATTGTGATTTGAGATATGGATATTTCGTAACATAGAGTTTATAATAGCAGTATAACTGGATGATCATATAGATATTAAATTTCAATTCTATTCAACAATCCTTCCATAAATGATTGCAATTTAAAAGGAATGGGCATCTAAAGGACATGATGGGATTCGAAAGATTTCTGTTAATCTGAAAATATTGGATGATCCACACAAAGAAAAGCGAAGAAGAAAAGAAATAAAAAGTTCAAAAAGACAAACAATGATCGACAAAACAAAAAAATATGTGCAACTCGAACCAAACAAAACGAAGAGTATGGGGTTCCTGCTCCACTATATATTAGCTATTTATAACAGTCTTTAATGTATGCAATCACTAAAACTACTATCCAGATTATGGCTGGCTTTTTAATTCGCTAATATCGGAAAAACAGATTTCGTAATATTATATTGCATTGACCGGTCACACAATGTCATACATTCAGGTAAAAAAACGTCTGCTCCAAATGACTTTATTGATAGGGATATGTTCTTAGTTTTAGCTCTGTAAGGGGTTCCTCTTATATAAGGTTTGGGTTGATGGTGTTTAACGCCAAGTTTTAGTGGTGGATGAAACTGGAATAACCTACGAAAGCCACCGACGTTACATTAGTCACTGATAAACTTTATCACATAATGTTGTATTGAATACACCTCGCCTGAGTGGGATTCGAACTCACAACGTTAGTGGTTATAGGCACCTATTACATATGTAGTTGCAATTTCAACTACCATACGATCACGACCACGACGGCCCCTCTCTTATATACGTAAATATTTACTACATTACTACATATTGTAAAATATGACTTGGTTAATCTGCTTCAAAACATCCACAGTTCCGCTTTAAAAAAAATAATGGTGAAAAGCAGAGCTTTTATATTTTCAGGCTAATCGTATGGTTTAAATAATGTTTAATTGTACGACATTGCTGTATTTTGTACAGTTGTGGTATGGTTTGTATTGTTTTAGTCACATGCCAGATTCATCAAAATCCATGTAGTATAAGAGACGTTTGAATATACCAAAGGAGTAGTCAGAAGCCGTAATTCGAAGAAGGCCATACAATGCAATGACCTAAAGAGAAACGTACAAACAATGATCTACAAAACGCTACAAAAAAAATTAAAGATTGAGCAACACAAACCCCACAAAAAACCGGGCGTGAACTCAGATGCTCTAGAATGGTCAGCAATTCCTGCTCCATACGTGTATACCATTGTATAATATACATGATGGCAAATGAAGTGTATTTAAAGAAATGTACTTGAATTTATAAATGTCTTCATTTGATTACCTAACATTTCTATGGGGCTTACTTTGAGACAAGACCGAAATGGCATTTGTCAAGTGTACATCTGAAAGAAATATTTAAGATGCACATGAAGCAATCAGAAACAGTAAAACGAAAGCTGTCGGATGGAAATAGCTTTTTGTTTGAATTTGTTCCCACAAAATAAGATTTCTCACTTTCTAAAAACAAGAAATTTGCTAGCCATCATTTATGAAACAATATTAAGCTAACTATTTTAATGTCTTTTAATGCAGAGTACGGAGTGCATTTGTCTACAGAAGACAAAGGTCATAATGCTATTGTATGTGGAGATGCACCTTTATTTTTCTTTTCAAAATACACATATGAGCATTGTTGTATTTTTGAAGACTTTATTGTAGGCTTGCTAGCGGATTCAGTCATGTTGCGTGATACATTATATGCAAATATTGGTGAAACAGTTGAGTTACGTTGTCCATACACATCACACGCTCTTCAATTACAGTAGCGTGGTCCACTAAACTTAACAGTGCTATCTTTTGGAAAGGAAATCAAGACTTCCTTGGGAAATTATGATCGATTAGAATTATACGGTAACCATGACAACGGGGAATTCAATCTTAACATTACAAATTTTACTAGAATTGACGAAGGGGAATATCGTTGTATATTAAATGTGAATGGTAATGCAGTACAATCAAGCTTACAGGTTTACATCAGAAGTAAGTAGGCATAGAACATATTCTTTAATATTTTATTTGTTTTTTCCCATTTCGGAAACATTTTCATTCATGATATGTCCCATATACATCCTAACAAAACTAGTTTAACAGGGACATTATCTTGTATTGAAATACATGCACCAAACCAGGAGAATGAGTGGTAATTTTGTCGATTTTTATTCTGCTTTTACGATTTTCAGAATGGATTTTCAGAATGGATTTTGGAACCGTTCTGATGGTGTGGTATTTTAGCATTTCAGTTAATTTCGGCATACAATGTACATTTGCGTGGCTCTTTTATTTTTATTGCATATGCTATTGAATTAACATTTCGCTTTGTGTAATTAGACTTTATTGAAGCAATCTTTCACTCAAATACTATTTTGTGAATTCATGATTGACCAGCTCGGAAGCATACAAGATTCAAATAATGAAAGATTTAGAATGAGCAGTTGCATATCACATGTATGTCGTCTTGAAAAAAGAGAAAAAAAGAAAGAAAACTGTTACAAAACATGCATTTTTCCTTCTTTTACTTTTCCGATGATGATTCAAAGTAATAATAATTATATTTTCGTATTTAATGCAGAAAGTCCTACAGACATAGCAGTCCAAACTGAAACGGAGGAAGGCATAATACAGGCTACTGCTGGGTATTATATTACTATAAATTGCTCCGTTAATAGTGGGATACCTAATGAAACCATGATCTGGAGGTATAACAACACTGTTGTGGGTGTTGGAGGACCGGCTTTTATATCATTTACTTTCATCCCTGCAAGAAGAGATCATTTAAAAAACTTGACGTGTAGTGCCAGCAACAGTAATTTCAGCCAAGCAATTACCAAAACAATTAAACTTAATGTTCAATGTAAGTTTTCATATGCATGTATACACATGTTTAATGTTTCTGCATCGTATTTATTTTGTTCCTTTACGAAAATGAAAATTTTAAAGATATCCAATGGGGTAATCAGAAGCCGTAAATAGACAGGACAGACAGAAAGCTAAAGATTGAACAACACGAACTCCACTTACAATCAGAGGAGAACTCATGTGCACTGGAAGGGTCAGCAGAAAATGGTATGACATTCTCCGGATCAATTAAATGTTGTCTAAAATACCTTAGAATGATAGATCCATAGTACGTTTACATATAACGTCTAGCATAAGAGGAAGCTAAATTACAGTTGTGTCGTGGGAAAGATCACATTCCTCATATAACACACACGTTTTATTTAGCATAGAACGACATTACCATTATATACATACATGTATAATACATGAACAAATGTAATTTATATATATTTTGATTTTATATGATAAATATCTGACATGTGACATAGGCATTGGACGCACTTTCCGTTTGTGCTATATTCGAGTCCAGTGAAAAGGAACACACATCGTACAAAATTGAAATTATTAGATGACACCGACGATTGATTTGCATGATGTCCGGGTAATGTGTTCGAAAGGACGAAATGTCTATCCGTGTCCGGTGAATACGTTGGTGAACACTGCCATAATCCAGGCCAGGGTGATTGTTTTATATAAATAAAGCTTCATCATCGTTTCATCAACAACTTGTTTGCTCTGTCACGGTACAGTTGCGATATTTCCCATTTTGCGTTAGACATCGATCGCTGAATTACTTTACGCTACAACTCTATGTTATCCTAAATAAATAGATCGTATAACGGTGCACACTAATCATATGCTGGTGTAAAAAAAAATGGATCTCATAAAATCACCTTAACCTTGACACTTGTTATGTATGTGTCTGTACTAAGCCAGGAAAGTGAGCTGTCATGTACTTTTGTTAGGTGTATCGATATTGTCTCTTTCTACGATTGTTTTATTGGATTTGTGTAACTGTTGCGACAGTGTGGTATTTTTTTATTTTTACTATATCATTCAATTTCCAGATGAGCCTGAGGTAAGAATTGTATCTGGTGATACGTTAGCAATTTCAGAAGGACAAACCTTGACATTAAAATGTAGCTTTGATTTTGGAATTGGCTTGCGGAATGTAAAATGGATACATAATAATAACATAGAGATCAAAGGATTTGATACAATTGATTTTAACAGCAGTTATTTAACAATTCCAAACATTAACCACACCTTCTCTGGCCCTTGGGAGTGCAAAGTTCAAAATGAAGTTGGATTTGGATCTGATTTTGTCCACATCAATGTAAAGTGTGAGTGTGATTAAATACAACATAGTGAGTGATTGAGTGATTATCACCCAATGACCAATTTTCAGCCTAATTATGACGACAACAACATGCATTCAATAAAATAATTATGATTATGTCCGCTTTGTACTAGACCAACACGATTAACTGAATCATTCAATTATAGTGCTACCTCACCAAAACAGTAGTCCGTGGCTAAATATGCCACTCAACTAGGAAACATTATCCTGATTCCTTCGCTCTCAATCCTTAACATTGTGTACATTGTGGAGAAGCAACATATACCAGATAAATAATATTTAGCTTGACTAGACCGAGTTTCGAACCCAGGATTTACCATGCGCAAAGCGAACACGCTAATCATTACGGTTAAGCAAAAGATAAAACATGTAGCAAATTTCATAAGCAATTATATTTTTTGTTAATAAAATGTGAATCCGTTTTTTTCATATCTTATTTCTCCTATTATTGTTTTTAACTGAATAACTATTGAGTAAATATTTAATACAATGAGTCGGCGCAACCTTTCCTTGGGAATAAATATACAAAATATCATCAAGGTTATCGCAATATTTGCCTTACCACATCACTTATTGATACGATATTGTATTATTATGTCTTTACCGTGTAATTGTCATCCCACAACACAATATAGGTTTTGCTAAATGTTCTGTGTTGAACATTGTGCAGCCCATGCTTATGTTTCCATTCCTATTGTGTGGTGTTATGTGAGCCAGGGTAATGATTTCCAACATCATATGTCGTAGTCACCCATTTTTGTGTCAGTGAGTTGAAGTGAGAGGTGATTGTTCATGTTGCTGATAATAGTGGAATGTCTTACCAATATAGTTTTAACTTTCTTTTCGTAATACATCAATGATGCTTTATGGTGAGGGGGAAACAGTTGATAACAACTGTGTATCTTGCTCTGTATCATTGACTTATAAGACTAAGAGCAAGATATATGTGTCTCTTTTCTACCCACCGAATGTTACTAGCTTCATTGTGACGTCATTATAATTGTGATTTAAATATTATGTTTTGCTAAAAGTCCCGATTTTACAAGATAATATGAGTAGACACGGCCTATAGAGAGGACGTAAGTGAACGTGTATGTGCGAAAAAAAAAGTTTTTGTAAGACTAAGAGGTATTATGAACCTGCTTGTTTTGAAAAAAATACTATTTCATACTCTTAGTCTCCCCAGGGTGTTTATAACTTTTTTAGGTGTTGAATAATTTTTCCAATTATTGACATCGAGAAATGGATAGGTATAAGATAGCTAAAAACGTCACGGAATTGAAATAAACATCACTAAATTCCAAAATTTGAACTTTTTTTATTTTTTCATCCAATTCTAATACAATTTTTAGATTCTATGCAACTTGCCTTCCAGTACAAATGTATGTTTCTAGGGATGATAAACTAAGATAATAAAAGTATAACATACATTTCCTCAGAATGCATCATGCAACATGTTCCCCTTTGCTTCTGGTTAGAATTGAACTAATATCTTCTAGCTTGTAACTAAATGTAATACTTTATACAACAGAAGCTCTTCAACCTACAAAACATGTTTTCCCGCTTCTGGTTAGAATTGAACTAACATCTTTTAGCTTGCAACTAGATGTAATACTTTATACAACAGAAGCTCTTCAACCTACAAAACATGTTTTCCCGCTTCTGGTTAGACTTGAGCTAATATCTTGTAGCTTGTAACTAGATGTAATACTTTATACAATATAATCTCTTCAACCTACAAAACATGTTTTCCCGCTTCTGGTTAGAATTGAACTAACATCTTTTAGCTTGCAACTAGATGTAATACTTTATACAACAGAAGCTCTTCAACCTACAAAACATGTTTTCCCGCTTCTGGTTAGACTTGAGCTAATATCTTGTAGCTTGTAACTAGATGTAATACTTTATACAACAGAAACTCTTCAACTTATTAAAGATTTGTTCCTGCTTCTGGTTAGACTTGAACTAATATATTATAGCTTGTAACTAGATGTAATACTTTATACAACAGAATATATTAAACCTACAAAACATGTTTTCCCGCTTCTGGTTAGAATTGAAATAACTTCTTCTAGTTTGTAACTAGATGTAATACTTTATACAACAGAAGCTCTTCAACCTATCAAAAAATGTTCCTGCTTTTGGTTAGACTTGAGCAAACATCTTCTAGCTTGCAACTAGATGTAATACTATATACAACAGGAGCTCTTCAACCTATTAAAAAATGTTTCTGCTCTTGGTTAGACTTGAACTAATATCTTTTAGCTTGTAACTAGATGTAATACTTTACACAAAATACGCTCTTCGATCTACAAAACATGTTTTCCTGCTTCTGGTTAGAATTGAACTAACATCTTCTATTTTGTAACTAGATGTAATACATTATACAACAGAAGCTCTTCAACATATTAAAGATTGTTCCTGCTTCTGGTTAGACTTGAACTAACATCTTCTAACTAGTAACTAGATGTAATGCTTTATACAACAGAAGCTCTTCAACCTATTAAGTATGCTTTCCTGCTTCTGGTTAGACTTGAACTAATATCTCATAGCTTGCAACTAGATGTAATACAATATACAACAGAAGCTCTTCAACCTATTAAAATAAATTCCTGCTTCTGGTTAGACTTGAACTAATATCTTCTAGCTTGTAAATAGATGTAAAACTTTATACAACAGAATCTCTTTAATCTACGAAGCATGTTTTCCCGCTTCTGGTTAGAATTGAACTAACATCTTCTAGTTTGTAACTAGATGTAATACTATATACAACAGAAGCTCTTCAACCTATTAAGCATGTTTTCCCGCTTCTCGTTAGAATTGAACTAACATCTTCTAGTTTGTAACTAGATGTAATACTTTATACAACAGAATCTCTTCAATGTCGGTGATATTTTCTTTGTCAATGTGTGACGTAAAAATATTTTTGACATTTACGTCACCGAATATGGTACTACTTTGACAACTGTTTTACCTGTTTTGTTCCTGTATTTAAATACTGTTACAGTGACAGCCGGAACCTTTGAACCGTAATGTGAGCGGGAGGTTTTGCGCCTTAAAATCTGATGCATCCCACCATTACTTTAGAAATGCCTGTACCAAGTCAGGGTCATTGCGGTTTCACAGTTTTCCGGTTGTTGACTGATTTTGTCTGTTTATATAATTATGAGTTTTGACTTTCCCTTTGTAAGATTGTTCGGAGTTCGGTAATTTTGTTATTACCGTTACTTGTGTAACTAGATGTAATGCTTTATACAACAGAAGCTCTTCAACCTATTAAACATGTTTTCCTGCTTCTGGTTAGACTTGAACTAATATCTTCTAGCTTGGAATTAAATGTAATATTTTATACAACAGAAGCTCTTCAACCTACACAACACGTTTTCCCGCTTCTCGTTAGAATTGAACTAGCATCTTCTAGTGTGTAACTAGTTGTAATACTTCATACAACAGAAGCTATTCAACCTATTCACAAATGTTCCTGCTTCTGGTTAGACTTGAACTAATATCTTCTAGCTTGTAACTAGATGTAATACTTTATACAACAGAAGCTCTTCAATCTACAAAACATGTTTTCCCGCTTCTGGTTAGAATTGAACTATCATCTTATAGTTTGTAACTAGATATAATACTTTATACAACAGAAGCTCTTCAACCTATTAAAGATTATTCCTGCTTCTGGTTAGACTTGAACCAATATTGTGTAGCTTGTAACTAGATGTAAAACTTTATACAACACAATCTCTTCAACCTACAAAACATGTTTTCCTGCTTCTGGTTAGACTTGAACTAACATCTTCTAACTAGTAACTAGATGTAATGCTTTATACAACAGAAGCTCTTCATCCTATTAAGTATGTTTTCTTGCTTCTGGTTAGACTTGAACCAACATCTTCTAGCTTGCAACTAGATACAATACTTTATACAACAGAAACTCTTTAACCTATAAAACATGTTTTTCCCGCTTCTGGTTAGAATTGAGCTAACATCTAGTTTGTAACTAGATGTAATGCTTTATTCAACCTATTAAAGATTTTTTCCTGCTTCTTGTTAGACTTGAACAAACATCTTCTAGCTTGCAACTAGATGTAATACTATATACAACAGAAGCTCTTCAACCTATTAAAAAAAATTCCTGCTTCTGGTTAGACTTGAACTAACATCTTCTAGCTTGCAACTAGATATAATACTTTATACAACAGAATCTCTTTAACCTACAAAACATGTTTTCCCGCTTCTGATTAGAATTGAACTAACATCTAGTTTGTAACTAGATGTAATACTTTATACAACAGAAGCTCTTCAACCTATTAAATATGTTGTCCTGCTTCTGGTTAGACTTGAACAAACATCTTCTAGCTTGCAACTAGATGTAATACTATATACAACAGAAGCTCTTCAACCTATTAAAAAAAAGTCCTGCTTCTGGTTAGACTTGAACTAACATCTTCTAGCTTGCAACTAGATGTAATACTTTATACACCAGAAGTTCTTCAACCTATTAAATATATGTTCCTGCTTCTGGTTAGACTTGAACAAACATCTTCTACCTTGCAACTAGATGTAATACTATCTACAACAGAAGCTCTTCAACCTATTAAACAAAAATGTTTGCTTCTGGTTAGACTTGAACTAACATCTTCTAGTTTGCAACTAGATATAATACTATATACAACAGAAGCTCTTCAACCTATTAAAAAAACATTCCTGCTTCTGGTTAAACTTGAATTAATATCTTATAGCTTGTAACTAGAAATAATACTTTATACAACAGAATCTCTTTAACCTACAAAACATGTTTTCCCGCTTCTGGTTAGAATTGAACTAGCATCTTCTAGCTTGTAACTAAATGTAATACTTTATACAACAGAATCTCTTTAACCTACACACCATGTTTTCCCGCTTCTGGTTAGAATGGAACTAACATCTCCTAGTTTGTAACTAGATGTAATACTTTATACAACAGAAGCTCTTCAACCTATTAAAAAATGTTTCTGCTTTTGGTTAGACTTGAACTAATATCTTCTAGCTTGTAACTAGATGTAATACTTTACACAAAATACGCTCTTCGATCTACAAAACGTGCTTTCCTGCTTCTGGTTAGAATTGAACTAACATCTTCTATTTTGTAACTAGATGTAATACATTATACAACAGAAGCTCTTCAACATATTAAAGATTTTTCCTGCTTCTGGTTAGACTTGAACTAACATCTTCTAACTAGTAACTAGATGTAATGCTTTATACAACAGAAGCTCTTCAACCTATTAAGTATGCTTTCCTGCTTCTGGTTAGACTTGAACAAACACCTTCTAACTTGCAACTAGATGTAATACTATATACACCAGAAACTCTTCAATCTATTAAAATAAATTCCTGCTTCTGGTTAGACTTGAACTAATATCTTCTAGTTTGCAACTATATATAATACTATATACAACAGAAGCTCTTCAACCTATTAAAAAACATTCCTGCTTCTGGCTAGAATTGAACTAACATATTCTAGTTTGTAACTAGATGTAATACTTCATACAACAGAAGCTCTTCAACATATTAAACATTTTTTCCTGCTTCTGGTTAGACTTGAACTAACATCTTCTAGCTTGTAACTAAATGTAATACTTTATACAACAGAATCTCTTCAACCTACAAACATGTTTTCCGGCTTCTGGTTAGAATTAAACTAACATCTTCTAGTTTATAACTAGATGTAATACTTTATACAACATAAGCTTTTCAATCTATTAAAGATGTTTCCTGCTTCTGGTTAGACTTGAACTAATATATTGTAGCTTGTAACCAGATGTGATTCTTTATACAACATAATTTCCTCAACCTACAAAACATGTTTTCCCGCTTTTGGTTAGAATTGAACTAACATCTTCTATTTTGTAACTAGATGAAATACTTTATACAACAGAAGCTCTTCAACCTATTAAAACATGTTCCTGCTTCTGGTTAGACTTGAACTAACATCTTCTAGCTAGTAACTAGATGTAATACATGATGCAACAGATGCTCTTCAAACTATTAAAGATTTTTCCTGCTTCTGGTTAGACTTGATCTAATATATTTTAGTTTGTAACTAAATGTAATACTTTATACAACAGAAGCTCTTCAATCTATTGAAGATGTTTTCCTGGTTCTGGTTCGACTTGAACTAATATATCTTTGCTTGTAACTAGATGTAATACTTTATACAACAAAATCTCTTAAACCTACAAAACATCTTTTCCCGCTACTAGTTAGAATTGAACTAACATCTTCTAGTTTGTAACTAGATGTAATACTTTATATAACAGAAGCTCTTAAACTTATTAAAGATTTGTTCCTGCTTCTGGTTAGACTTGAACTAATATATTATAGCTTGTAACTAGATGTAATACTTTATACAACAGAATATATTAAACCTACAAAACATGTTTTCCCGCTTCTGGTTAGAATTGAACTAACTTCTTCTAATTTGTAACTAGATGTAATACTTTATACAACAGAAGCTCTTCAACCTACTAAATGTGTTTTCCTGCTTCTGGTTAGACTTGAACAATTATCTTCTAGCTTGCAACTAGATGTAATACTATATACAACAGAAGCTCTTCAACCTATTAAAAAATAAATTCCTGCTTCTGGTTAGACTTGAACGAACATCTTCTAGCTTGCAACTAGATGTAATACTATATACAACAGAAGCTCTTCAACATATTAAATATGCTTGCTCGTTTCTGGTGAGATTTGAACTAATATCTTCTAGTTTGTAACTAGATGTGCTTTTGGTTAGACTTGAACTAATATCTTCTGGTTTGTAACTAGATGTAATACTTTATACAACAGAAGCTCTTCAACCTATTAAACATTTTTTCCTTCTTCTGGTTAGAATTGAATTAATATCTTCCAGCTTGTAACAAAATGTAATACTTTATACAACAAAAGCTCTTCAACCTACAAAACATGTTTTCCTGCTTCTCGTTAGAATTGAACTAACATCTTCTAGTGTGTAACTAGTTGTAATACCTCATACAACAGAAGCTCTTCAACCTTTTAAAAAATGTTCCTGCTTTTGGTTAGACTTGAACTAGCATCTTCTAGTTTGTAACTAGATGTAATACTTTATACAACAGAAGCTCTTCAACCTATTAAAAAATTGTTTCTGCTTTTGGTTAGACTTGAACTAATATCTTCTAGCTTGTAACTAGATGTAATACTTTACACAAAATACGCTCTTCGATCTACAAAACATGCTTTCCTGCTTCTGGTTAGAATTGAACTAATATCTTCTATTTTGTAACTAGATGTAATACATTATACAACAGAAGCTCTTCAACATATTAAAGATTTTTCCTGCTTCTGGTTAGACTTGAACAAACACCTTGTAGCTTGCAACTAGATGTAATACTATATACAACAGAAGCTCTTCAATCTATTAAAATAAATTCCTGCTTCTGGTTAGACTTGAACTAATATATCATAGCTTGCAACTAGATGAAATACTATATACAACAGAAGCTCTTCAACCTATTAAAATAAATTCCTGCTTCTGGTTAGACTTGAACTAATATATTCTAGCTTGTAAATAGATGTAAAACTTTATACAACAGAATCTCTTTAACCTACGAAACATGTTTTCCCGCTTCTGGTTAGAATTGAACTAACATCTTCTAGTTTGTAACTAGATGTAATACTATATACAACAGAAGCTCTTCAACCTATTAAGCATGTTTTCCCCTTCTCGTTAGAATTGAACTAACATCTTCTAGTTTGTAACTAGATGTAATACTTTATACAACAGAATCTCTTCAATGTCAGTGATATTTTCTTTGTCAATGTGTGACGTAAAAATATTTTTGACATTTACGTCACCGAATATGGTACTACTTTGACAACTATTTTACCTATTTTGTTCCTGTATTTAAATACTGTTACAGTGACAGCCGGAATTTTTGAACCGTAATGAGAGCGGGAGGTTTTGCGCCTTAAAATCTGATTCAACCCACCATTTCTTTAAAAATGTCTGTACCAAGTCAGGGTCATTGCGTTTTCACAGTTTTCCGGTTGTTGACTGATTTTGTCTGTTTATATAATTATGAGTTTTGACTTTCCCTTTGTAAGATTGTTCGGAGTTCGGTAATTTTGTTATTACCGTTACTTTTGTAACTAGATGTAATACTTTATACAACAGAAGCTCTTCAACCTATTAAACATTTTTTCCTGCTTCTGGTTAGACTTGAACTAATATCTTCTAGCTTGGAACTAAATGTAATATTTTATACAACAGAAGCTCTTCAACCTACAAAACATGTTTTCCCGCTTCTCGTTAGAATTGAACTAACATCCTCTAGTGTGTAACTAGTTGTAATACTTCATACAACAGAAGCTCTTCAACCTATTCACAATGTTCCTGCTTCTGGTTAGACTTGAACTAATATCTTCTAGCTTGTAACTAGATGTAATACTTTATACAACAGAAGCTCTTCCACCTATTAAACATTTTTTCCTGCTTCTGGTTAGAATTGAATTAATATCTTCCAGCTTGTAAATAAATGTAATACTTTATACAACAAAAGCTCTTCAACCTACACAACATGTTTTCCCGCTTCTCGTTAGAATTGAACTAACATCTTCTAGTGTGTAACTAGTTGTAATACCTCATACAACAGAAGCTCTTCAACCTATTAAAAAATGTTCCTGCTTTTGGTTAGACTAGAACTAGCATCTTCTAGTTTGTAAATAGATGTAATACTTTATACAACAGAAGCTCTTCAACCTATTAAAAAATGTTTCTGCTTTTGGTTAGACTTGAACTAATATCTTCTAGCTTGTAACTAGATGTAATACTTTACACAAAATACGCTCTTCGATCTACAAAACATGCTTTCCTGCTTCTGGTTAGAATTGAACTAACATCTTCTATTTTGTAACTAGATGTAATACATTATACAACAGAAGCTCTTCAACATATTAAAGATTTTTCCTGCTTCTGGTTAGACTTGAACAAACACCTTGTAGCTTGCAACTAGATGTAATACTATATACAACAGAAGCTCTTCAATCTATTAAAATAGATTCCTGCTTCTGGTTAGACTTGAACTAATATCTCATAGCTTGCACTAGATGTAATACTATATACAACAGAAGCTCTTCAACCTATTAAAATAAATTCCTGCTTCTGGTTAGACTTGAACTAATATATTCTAGCTTGTAAATAGATGTAAAACTTTATACAACAGAATCTCTTTAACCTACGAAACATGTTTTCCCGCTTCTGGTTAGAATTGAACTAACATCTTCTAGTGTGTAACTAGATGTAATACTATATACAACAGAAGCTCTTCAACCTATTAAGCATGTTTTCTCCTTCTCGTTAGAATTGAACTAACATCTTCTAGTTTGTAACTAGATGTAATACTTTATACAACAGAATCTCTTCAATGTCAGTGATATTTTCTTTGTCAATGTGTGACTAAAAAATATTTTTGACATTTACGTCACCAAATATGGTACTACTTTGACAACTATTTTACCTATTTTGTTCCTGTATTAAAATACTGTTACAGTGACAGCCGGAACCTTTGAACCGTAATGAGAGCGGGAGGTTTGGCGCCTTAAAATCTGATTCAACCCACCATTTCTTTAGAAATGTCTGTACCAAGTCAGGGTCATTGCGGTTTTCACAGTTTTCCGGTTGTTGACTGATTTTGTCTGTTTATATAATTATGAGTTTTGACTTTCCCTTTGTAAGATTGTTCTGAGTTCGGTAATTTTGTTATTACCGTTACTTGTGTAACTAGATGTAATACTTTATACAACAGAAGCTCTTCAACCTATTAAACATTTTTTCCTGCTTCTGGTTAGACTTGAACTAATATATTCTAGCTTGGAACTAAATGTAATATTTTATACAACAGAAGCTCTTCAACCTACAAAACATGTTTTCCCGCTTCTGGTTAGAATTGAACCATCATCTTCTAGTTTGTAACTAGTTGTAATACTTCATACAACAGAAGCTCTTCAACCTATTCACAATGTTCCTGCTTCTGGTTAGACTTGAACTAATATCTTCAAGCTTGTAACTAGATGTAATACTTTATACAACATAAGCTCTTCAATCTACAAAACATGCTTTCCCGCTTCTTGTTAGAATTGAACTATCATCTTATAGTTTGTAACTAGATGTAATACTTTATACAACAGAAGCTCTTCAACCTATTAAAAAAAATGTTTTGCTTCTGATTAGACTTGAACTAACATCTTCTAGTTTGCAACTAGATATAATACTATATACAACAGAAGCTCTTCAACCTATTAAAAAAACATTCCTGGTTCTGGTTAGACTTGAACTAATATCTTATAGCTTGTAACAAGAAATAATACTTTATACAACAGAATCTTTTTAACCTACAAAACAGGTTTTCCCGCTTCTGGTTAGAATTGAACTAACATCTTCTAGCTTGTAACTAAATGTAATAATTTATACAACAGAATCTCTTTAACGTACACAACATGTTTTCCCGCTTCTGGTTAGAATTGAACTAACATCTTCTAGTTTGTAACTAGATGTAATACTTTATACAACAGAAGCTCTTCAACCTATTAAACATTTTTTCCTGCTTCTGGTTAGACTTGAACTAACTTCTTCTAGCTTGTGACTAAATGTAATACTTAATACAACAGAATCTCTTCAACCTATTAAAACATGTTCCTGCTTCTGGTTAGACTTGAACTAACATCTTCTAGCTAGCAACTAGATGTAATACTTGATACAACAGAAGCTCTTCAAACTATTAAAGATTTTTCCTGCTTCTGGTTAGACTTGATCTAATATATTCTAGTTTGTAACTAGATGTAATACTTTATACAACAGAAGCTCTTCAACCTATTGAAGATGTTTTCCTGGTTCTGGTTAGACTTGAACTAATATATCTTTGCTTGTAACTAGATATAATACTTTATACACCAAAATCTCTTAAACCTACAAAACATCTTTTCCCGCTACTAGTTAGAATTGAAATAACATCTTCTAGTTTGTAACTAGATGTAATACTTTTTACAACAGAAGCTCTTCAACCTATTAAATATGTTTTCCTGCTTCTGGTTAGACTTGAACAAACATCTTCTAGCTTGTAACTAGATGCAATACTTTATACAACATAGTCTCTTCAACCTAAAAAACATGTTTTCCCACTTCTAGTTAGAATTGAACTAGCATCTTCTAGTTTGTAACTAGATGTAATACTGTATACCACAGAAGCTCGTCAACCTATTAAATATTGTTCCTGCTTCTGTGTTAGACTTGAACTAACATTTTCTAGTGTGTAACTACAATGTAGATGTAATACTTTATACAACAGAAGCTCTTCAACCTATAATACATTTTTCCTGCTTCTGGTTAGACTTGAACTAACATCTTCTAGCTTGTAACTAAATGTAATACTTTATACAACAGAATCTCTTCAACCTACAAAACATGTTTTCCAGCTTCTGGTTAGAATTAAACTAACATCTTCTAGTTTGTAACTAGATGTAATACTGTATACAACAAAAGCATTTCAACCTATTAAAGATGTTTCCTGCTTCTGGTTAGACTTGAACTAATATATTGTAGCTTGTAACCAGATGTGATACTTTATACAACATAATCTCTTCAACCTACAAAACATGTTTTCCCGCTTCTGGTTAGAATTGAACCTACATCCTCTATTTTGTAACTAGATGTAATACTTTATACAACAGAAGCTCTTCAACCTATTAAAACATGTTCCTGCTTCTGGTTAGACTTGAACTAACATCTTCTAGATAGTAACCAGATGTAATACTTGATACATCAGAAGCTCTTCAAAATATTAAAGATTGTTCCTGCTTCTGTTTAGACTTGATCTAATATATTCTAGTTTGTAACTAGATGTAATGCTATATAAAACAGAAGCTCTTCAACCTATTGAAGATGTTTTCCTGGTTCTGGTTAGACTTGAAATAATATAGCATTGCTTGTAACTAGATGTAATACTTTATACAACAGAAGCTCTTCAACCTATTAAAAAAAATGTTTTGCTTCTGATTAGACTTGAACTAACATCTTCTAGTTTGCAACTAGATATAATACTATATACAACAGAAGCTCTTCAACCTATTAAAAAAACATTCCTGGTTCTGGTTAGACTTGAACTAATATCTTATAGCTTGTAACAAGAAATAATACTTTATACAACAGAATCTTTTTAACCTACAAAACAGGTTTTCCCGCTTCTGGTTAGAATTGAACTAACATCTTCTAGCTTGTAACTAAATGTAATAATTTATACAACAGAATCTCTTTAACGTACACAACATGTTTTCCCGCTTCTGGTTAGAATTGAACTAACATCTTCTAGTTTGTAACTAGATGTAATACTTTATACAACAGAAGCTCTTCAACCTATTAAACATTTTTTCCTGCTTCTGGTTAGACTTGAACTAACTTCTTCTAGCTTGTGACTAAATGTAATACTTAATACAACAGAATCTCTTCAACCTATTAAAACATGTTCCTGCTTCTGGTTAGACTTGAACTAACATCTTCTAGCTAGCAACTAGATGTAATACTTGATACAACAGAAGCTCTTCAAACTATTAAAGATTTTTCCTGCTTCTGGTTAGACTTGATCTAATATATTCTAGTTTGTAACTAGATGTAATACTTTATACAACAGAAGCTCTTCAACCTATTGAAGATGTTTTCCTGGTTCTGGTTAGACTTGAACTAATATATCTTTGCTTGTAACTAGATGTAATACTTTATACACCAAAATCTCTTAAACCTACAAAACATCTTTTCCCGCTACTAGTTAGAATTGAAATAACATCTTCTAGTTTGTAACTAGATGTAATACTTTTTACAACAGAAGCTCTTCAACCTATTAAATATGTTTTCCTGCTTCTGGTTAGACTTGAACAAACATCTTCTAGCTTGTAACTAGATGCAATACTTTATACAACATAGTCTCTTCAACCTAAAAAACATGTTTTCCCACTTCTAGTTAGAATTGAACTAGCATCTTCTAGTTTGTAACTAGATGTAATACTGTATACCACAGAAGCTCGTCAACCTATTAAATATTGTTCCTGCTTCTGTGTTAGACTTGAACTAACATTTTCTAGTGTGTAACTACAATGTAGATGTAATACTTTATACAACAGAAGCTCTTCAACCTATAATACATTTTTCCTGCTTCTGGTTAGACTTGAACTAACATCTTCTAGCTTGTAACTAAATGTAATACTTTATACAACAGAATCTCTTCAACCTACAAAACATGTTTTCCAGCTTCTGGTTAGAATTAAACTAACATCTTCTAGTTTGTAACTAGATGTAATACTGTATACAACAAAAGCATTTCAACCTATTAAAGATGTTTCCTGCTTCTGGTTAGACTTGAACTAATATATTGTAGCTTGTAACCAGATGTGATACTTTATACAACATAATCTCTTCAACCTACAAAACATGTTTTCCCGCTTCTGGTTAGAATTGAACCTACATCCTCTATTTTGTAACTAGATGTAATACTTTATACAACAGAAGCTCTTCAACCTATTAAAACATGTTCCTGCTTCTGGTTAGACTTGAACTAACATCTTCTAGATAGTAACCAGATGTAATACTTGATACATCAGAAGCTCTTCAAAATATTAAAGATTGTTCCTGCTTCTGTTTAGACTTGATCTAATATATTCTAGTTTGTAACTAGATGTAATGCTATATAAAACAGAAGCTCTTCAACCTATTGAAGATGTTTTCCTGGTTCTGGTTAGACTTGAAATAATATAGCATTGCTTGTAACTAGATGTAATACTTTATACAACAGAAGCTCTTCAACCTATTAAAAAAAATGTTTTGCTTCTGATTAGACTTGAACTAACATCTTCTAGTTTGCAACTAGATATAATACTATATACAACAGAAGCTCTTCAACCTATTAAAAAAACATTCCTGGTTCTGGTTAGACTTGAACTAATATCTTATAGCTTGTAACAAGAAATAATACTTTATACAACAGAATCTTTTTAACCTACAAAACAGGTTTTCCCGCTTCTGGTTAGAATTGAACTAACATCTTCTAGCTTGTAACTAAATGTAATAATTTATACAACAGAATCTCTTTAACGTACACAACATGTTTTCCCGCTTCTGGTTAGAATTGAACTAACATCTTCTAGTTTGTAACTAGATGTAATACTTTATACAACAGAAGCTCTTCAACCTATTAAACATTTTTTCCTGCTTCTGGTTAGACTTGAACTAACTTCTTCTAGCTTGTGACTAAATGTAATACTTAATACAACAGAATCTCTTCAACCTATTAAAACATGTTCCTGCTTCTGGTTAGACTTGAACTAACATCTTCTAGCTAGCAACTAGATGTAATACTTGATACAACAGAAGCTCTTCAAACTATTAAAGATTTTTCCTGCTTCTGGTTAGACTTGATCTAATATATTCTAGTTTGTAACTAGATGTAATACTTTATACAACAGAAGCTCTTCAACCTATTGAAGATGTTTTCCTGGTTCTGGTTAGACTTGAACTAATATATCTTTGCTTGTAACTAGATGTAATACTTTATACACCAAAATCTCTTAAACCTACAAAACATCTTTTCCCGCTACTAGTTAGAATTGAAATAACATCTTCTAGTTTGTAACTAGATGTAATACTTTTTACAACAGAAGCTCTTCAACCTATTAAATATGTTTTCCTGCTTCTGGTTAGACTTGAACAAACATCTTCTAGCTTGTAACTAGATGCAATACTTTATACAACATAGTCTCTTCAACCTAAAAAACATGTTTTCCCACTTCTAGTTAGAATTGAACTAGCATCTTCTAGTTTGTAACTAGATGTAATACTGTATACCACAGAAGCTCGTCAACCTATTAAATATTGTTCCTGCTTCTGTGTTAGACTTGAACTAACATTTTCTAGTGTGTAACTACAATGTAGATGTAATACTTTATACAACAGAAGCTCTTCAACCTATAATACATTTTTCCTGCTTCTGGTTAGACTTGAACTAACATCTTCTAGCTTGTAACTAAATGTAATACTTTATACAACAGAATCTCTTCAACCTACAAAACATGTTTTCCAGCTTCTGGTTAGAATTAAACTAACATCTTCTAGTTTGTAACTAGATGTAATACTGTATACAACAAAAGCATTTCAACCTATTAAAGATGTTTCCTGCTTCTGGTTAGACTTGAACTAATATATTGTAGCTTGTAACCAGATGTGATACTTTATACAACATAATCTCTTCAACCTACAAAACATGTTTTCCCGCTTCTGGTTAGAATTGAACCTACATCCTCTATTTTGTAACTAGATGTAATACTTTATACAACAGAAGCTCTTCAACCTATTAAAACATGTTCCTGCTTCTGGTTAGACTTGAACTAACATCTTCTAGATAGTAACCAGATGTAATACTTGATACATCAGAAGCTCTTCAAAATATTAAAGATTGTTCCTGCTTCTGTTTAGACTTGATCTAATATATTCTAGTTTGTAACTAGATGTAATGCTATATAAAACAGAAGCTCTTCAACCTATTGAAGATGTTTTCCTGGTTCTGGTTAGACTTGAAATAATATAGCATTGCTTGTAACTAGATGTAATACTTTATACAACAGAATCTCTTAAACCTACAAAACATGTTTTCCCGCTACTAGTTAGAATTGAACTAACATCTTCTAGTTTGTAACTAGATGTAATACTTTTTACAACAGAAGCTCTTCAACCTATTAAACATTTTTTCCTGCTTCTGGTTAGACTTGAACAAACATCTTCTAGCTTGTAACTAGATGCAATACTGTATACCACAGAAGCTCTTCAACCTATTAAATATTGTTCCTGCTTCTGTGTTAGACTTGAACTAACATTTTCTAGTGTGTAACTACAATGTAGATGTAATACTTTATACAACAGAAGCTCTTCAACCTATAAAACATTTTTCCTGTTTCTGATTAGACTTGAGAACTAAATCTTCTTACAGTTTGTACACATGTGAGGAAACAGTGTATAAGAATAAAAAAATATTGACACAATATTCCTATTAGATATAAAGCATTATCAAATACCATCCACAATTTTTGCGTAGGAAAAATTACGAAATTAGGAAAACATTTCCCTAAGCCGGTGACAGTGATTCAAGTTTGTGTTTTTCACAAGACGTCAACATTTTATGCGAAATTGACATAGAAGTAGCTTTTTATTTTATTGAGCGAAAATACAATATTTTATTTAATAAAATCAAAACAAAGTTGCTATTATTTAAATCTTTTTCATGAACATATTTACTTTCGTATCTATGTTGGCTTTACACATGTGGGTTTAAATATCAGCGCCTACACATGTTTAGTTTCCCGTGAGGACTCGAGAAATAGTCGATCAGCCTAGATACACCATTAGACCGAATTAAGCCCTTTCTATCATTCTAAATTTATCTTTTCCTTATCTGACTTTTTTATGTTTATTTGTATATGCTGCTTTCTAACGACAGAACGAGTCTATTGTAAAATTCGTGAGATCGATACCTTTTTGGAAGCGCTGGAATTTTGGTAGAATTTTACGTGTATGCGACCACAAACACCTACCGATGTGTAGAGGAACAACTTTTCTGCGGAGGTCACTAAATTTTGTTGTCCCGGTCAATAGTCAAAAGTTTGGAAAGCTATATAACTTATAGTCTACCCTGAGTGAAAATAGAGCTCGCTATTGATCAAGCGTGCAGTTATTAAGTACTTTATTACACCGACTTAAACAGGAGAGAGGGTAAACCATTTACTGTAATTCCGGTACTATGTTGTATTTTATATTTGTGATTTTATGTTATTTCTTCTCTTTTGTATGCCGTAAGCATCTGGATGAAGAACAACAATGAAAGCGCTATTTCCTTGCCATTTGTTTCCCTGTATATAGATTGGAATTTTATCTTATATACATTTAATTTTTCTTCTTCTCTTTTGTCATCAATTAATTTTGTTCCGAGTTCCGAGAGATATAAGTTACAAAATCGCTTTTGTTGGTGTTTTTTTTTCTGTTTTTTGTTGTTGTGATTATTCGATGAAACCGATCAAACAATGTTTCTATAATGTATTTATAATATTGTGATAATGTATTTTCGTGTATTAAAGTTTACCGTAATCTTGTCTATTTTTCAATGTTTTTTTTATATTAGAAAAAACCAAAATGTTTGGAATGCGGCGTTATATGACGTCATTGATGACGTCTGTGCACTAGTTTCGAAGACATGCACTAGTTCCAGGACTAGTGCACTGTAAGGCATGGATTTCATTCAAATGAGTGCATTACTGTTTAAAATAAAACTAAATCATGTGGTATCAATTCTAATTTTTCATTGGTTCTTAATATAAGAGTGTGCAATAATAAAGGACGAAGTCCTTCTAACGGTAAGCTGTCCGATTTTCCCTTCTATATTGATAGCTAAAAATCTGCTCACCGGAAGTTTAAAAAATAGATCAATTGATAATTTAGAAACGCAAAAGAAATCTATTTCAATGAAACATTCCCAATTCTATGCAAAATCGAAATTAAACTTTTAATAAAATTCTAATAAAAAAATCTCTTTCTACGAAACTCCCGATGGAATAGACTGACTCAATCTGTCTCAATCTAGCCGAGGTACGAGCCAGGGAACAGAACTCGTCAGTTTACCGATGGAAGAGCGGCGTAGGTAAAATGAACGCCATAACAAATCGGCTACACAATTCATTCAAAATAAAAGATAATAGCCTCACCGGACGCAATTACGATCGAAATAAATAGTATGTCCCCTAATTGTTCCTTCAAAACATGAATTAAAAAAATGCTTTTATAAATAGATACCCCGCTAAATTACTCGTGTTTTGGGAGAAAATTATTCATGCGTAGTTGTTGAATGTTGCAGACGACGGGTTTTCATATTTGTAAACAGAAAACGATCGACAATTGCACTTGGAATCTATCGCTGCAATTCATTGAGGTTCGCATATTTTGTTATCTTATGCCTGTAATTGGAAAGATTATGATCTCCTGGTTCTATGCATATGTAGAACACATTGAAACTAAAACAAAAACAGTCAATATAATACATTTTCCTTACCATGATCTATCCTAAAATGTCACAATCCGTGATGTACCTTATTCATTGAAGAGTCCAAGGAATTCCGAATGCAAACTGGCACACATTTATGGTATGAATAAAGGAAAGGTTTTTATGTCATGTGTATTAAAAACAAATAGATATGTGAACGTAAATGAATGAATGCTCTTTCAATTTTAACAGTTGTCATTAAATAATTTACACTAGAAAGGTTATTATGATGTCGTTCGAAATTGTGTCCGGATCTAGGTCACAGAGTGACTAGAACGGGGTCATGAAAATATGTTCCAAGTTAAAACCCGTAACAATGCATTGAATAATATATGGGCTATGATTCAAAAGGAATATTGGTGTTTAATCTGAAATATGAACATGCAATCAGCTTCATCAATTTGGTCAAATTTATAAATTATTATCAAATGCCACGGTCAATATCATCGAAATTGTTCGTAATTGCGTCCGGTGGCGGTGAGGCTAAAGTGTACGGATCATCGTATTATTGAAATTTTAGGACTTCGTCCTTCAAACAGGTTGCCTGTCTCATATTACTTCATAGTGCCATAAATGAATCAACCTTTTCAATGGCCGCCTAAACTGTAAAAACATATCAAGAGAATTTAAAGTAAAAACTTACCTGTATAGTGTATCGGAAGTCACACATCACTAATATTTTGTATTAACATGGTAATGCATTATGGGAGGATTATCCAAGATGCTACATGTAGTTGACGCAAGCGCAAAAACCACTGTTCCAGACGAACCAGGACAAAAGTATCAACTGAAATTGTTTTACAGTTAGAGCATTATAGGTAAAATCAATGTAAACACAATTACACATTATATTATACCTCAGTATCTGTTTTCAATAGAAAATCAAGTGTAATATTTGAACTAATAAATACCGGCCATTAGCTTTATATTAATGACCGTGGAAACAGTGATCTAAATCGCCAAAGCGCTTACGATATCGGTGAAATTACCATTATCTAAAACGTGTACGTGACGTAAGTATGTATAAAATGGGCACCAATGGAACCATTATGCCTGTTCATTTACAGAAATGTTCGCATTTATCAAAACATTTTTTGCGGTCCGGGTTACAACTTTTATCAGAATCTAAAATGCTCCCATAATGACAAAAGAGAACATTACCATTGAATTTAAAACATTTTTTACATTTCTTTAATACTGAAAAATGTTTGTTCTGAATATTGTGAAGTTTTAACGAGAAATAACGAGAAATAAAGGTGTAATATTGTGAAGTTTTAGCGAGAAATAACGAGAAATAAAGGTGTAATCAACGATTAATTGAAAATTTTGCCTTGAATAAAGATGTAATAAAGAAAATACGAATTTGGGCCCGGGTTTTTGGAAGCGGACCCGGTCCTGGGTTACCACTTTTACTAACCACCTAATAAAACAAACACTTTCTAACCCATGATTTGCTCGGATGGAACAAGGAACATAATGCAGTAGTTTTCCTTTATTTCTGTTAGTGTTAATTATTTCTATCAGTACCGTTTTATTTATTCATCTTACTACCCAAAAGAAGAAAAATAAAGAAATTATGAAAAAATATCTATAGATATGCAACAGGAGCGTGTTTGGATGGTTGCCAAGCAAAAAGCTCACAAACAGACAGACACAAAGTGTTTGAATTAGTTGACGATGGATACAAAATGAGATTTAGACATATCCACTGGGATTCGAGCTTGTGACAATAATAATTAAGGCTAATAAGTTTTCGATACTTTATATAGTCAACAAAAGGCATGATATAACAGAACATAAAATTCACCAATTGTAAAGGCTTCAAATAAATGCTGCACAACAATAGATGCAAAAACAAAACGCTGTAAAAGTCCAATATCAAAAATAACCTAGGTAGCTCTGAGGTTCGAATGTTAACAATCAACCCAGAAATGCATGCTGAGGTCAGCAGCTAGCAAAAAGTTTATATTTTAAAGCATTCTGAGGATAAAGCTAATCAAAATTTAAAACTGAAAAATAACAAACTTTAGTCTCCCATTTTAAGCTATCCCAAAAATAGATTGGGTACTATTCCTATAGGAGTAGGATCAAAAGTTATATTTTTTTCTTTATTTCAAAAGTTATACTAAGTAGGCCATACTATTATTAGCCAATGGTTCCTTAAACAAGTTGTAAATGCAAACATTAAGCATTATACAAAACATTTGTCACCTTGACAATGGTATGGTTATTATTTTAATTCTGCAAATTTCTTAGCAAATTTTATTTGAAGAAGGTTGTCAATGTTTAAATACGATAAATAAATTACAAATAGCCTGATCATTACAAAATATATCAATGAAAAATATCAACATAAAAATAAATGTCTACCTTAGAAAGCCAAGTTTCAAAAAGGGAGATAATTTAAACACAAATCGAACACACCCGTTACAGATGCATTGTGAAAAATATAAAGAAAAGAAGAATTGTTTTTACATAGTAAGAGAAGAGAATATATGACCACAGGTACTCAGGGACATACTATCTCCACCTTTCATCCAACACTACGAGAAAAAAAATATCATATCGTATCCTTAAGCTATTATTTACAGCTTAAACATTGGTTAATTTAATATGTATGTCATCACAAAATGACAAAAAAAAATCATTTTCAATTTAGTTTTACATGGAATTTGTGTGACAGTGATTCTGTGTACAAAGGTTCCGTCAGTCTGATCCTACAAAATATTTGAATACTACCAACATCGGCCGAAAATGAATTGGAATAGTAAGACACAATGAATTGTATTTATTTGACTATTTATTATGCCGTTCATACTATATGTATATCTGCTATTATTTATTAAACTCAGTCTTTCTAAAATAAATGCTATAAAATTATTAACCAGTTGTTGGTGAAACTTTAAAAGGTAATAACATTACATAAGAAGGAATATATTCTCTGTATAATTTGGTCACAGATAATTTTAAAGAGTATGATTTAGATACTGAATATTGTCTTAATATATATAAATATGTTGTATGTGAAAGCAGAGACATGTCTGATGGAAGGGGTGCCTATATCATTCTTTTAAAATCAAAAACTATTTTGTTCACTTGGAGCTAGCATAATATTGGCCGAAATACACATACCTTAAAATGTCGAAATGAAGATTATCAGTATTACAGTAACCGTACGCAGTGCGGTCTTATGTAGGCACAATGGGCAGTTACCCGTTGACCCCACGAGCAAATGAACCCCATACTAAACTATGTATGTTGCATACGCATGATTTTTAATGTTTAAACACTGATTTTGTTGGAGGTACCAATAGAAGAAATATATGTTTAATTTTATCGACCATTTACAGTTCTATTTCTGTGAGTGTTTGCATATATAGGGGCCTCAGTGCACTGCTTTACCCGGGGCTTATTTTGCTGTTAAGACGGCCCTGACCGTACGTCATTCATCATTTACAATTCATGAACATGTATGGCTGTACATAGCATGGGATAGGTTAATATTGTTTATGTATGTTGGTTGTGTTAATTGATATTTTCGCAATAAAACTATTTTCTTTTGACTTAAAAGACCGTAGGTACTTTCATTTTGCAGACACCGGCGTCTACTACCCCCTTTTTAATGGTTGATACCACTCGCGTACTAGTACTAGTTAGCGTTCAATGTGTGCACTGTCCCTAGTTCAACAATAAAAAATTCCATAATTTGTTCTCGTAATTTTATATTCTACTTCATTTAACTTTCCAGTGGATGTCATAGGGGATATACAGGTATTTTTAGTATCATTTCATTTCAAATACTTCCGTCCTATCAATAGGCCGTGCCTACACATATTACAATTGCCCAAGACGGTGACGGTGATACGAGTTTGTGCTTACACAAGACGTCACGATTGTATTTGATGCAAATTTGACATAGTTGCCAAATAGATGTATTATTTTAATTTGTTGCATGAAAATACAATATTTTATTATATAAAAGTTCCTATTATTTATTTTTTTTCATGAAATTATTTACTTTCGTATCTATGTTGGCTTACACATCCGGGTTTAAATGTCAGCGACCCTACATTTTAGGCGCTTTAAAATCTGATTCAACCCACCATTTATTTAGAAATGCTTGTACCAAGTCAGGGTCATTACGGTTTTCACAGTTTTCCAGTTGTTGACTGATTTTGTCTCTCTATATACTTATGAGTTTTTACTTTCCCTTTGTAAGATTGCTCGGAGTTCGGTAATTTTGTTTTACCCTTATTTAGTATAGATCGCGCGAGACCGATGCGAGAAATAGAGTATCAGTATGTGGTCTACCGGGGTGGTCTACCGTAATGAGGAATAACGTCCTCTATAATATTACATTCAGCAAACATGATATCAAATTAGAATGAAGACAGAATACAGATATTCCACGGGGGAAATAAATGTATCCGGTGGAATAAAACTCAAATAAACAAATGACAAGATGAGGTAAATAATGTGTTCGATACAAATATTTTTAGACAAGTCAAAACAGGAAATTTCATAAGCAAAGCACATGTATACCTAAACAGCTGATATATCACATGACTTCAGAATTCTTGTAATATCACGTGATTTCACATTTGGAGAGAAAAAAAATCAATAATATGAAACTTGTCTTCATCACTTATAGTGTAGTAAACTCAATACTTACATGTCACAAATAAAAATTTTACAGCGGACAGAAGTAATCCTTTCACTCATAGATATCATATTCTAACAATTAGAAAATAAAGCGAACTACAATCAAAATAGGAAAAAGCAACACCGCAATCGTGCATGTAATCCACGAGCATGAACAATTAACCTTTCGACCGTGATCGGTTTGAAAGTGTCAAATATCCGGATATTGTTAACAAAAAGTTTGTGAAATCACCATAGACAGCTATTATATGTTTATTACATATCAGAATTACAATATATACTGGATATTAACTGTATAAATGTACTAACACCATTTATTTTGAACTAAGCTTCACTAAATAGCAAATCCCTTGCTATTTAATGATTAACAACTAGGGATACTAGGTAAAAGCTGTATATCTAGTAAATTGTTAAAAGCATTAGTGCAATAAAATCTGTGATTAAAAAAAAAAAAGACAAATGACACCCCTTGATATTGCTTGTATGATCTAGATTCACGAATTATTCTGTTCATTTAACACCTTTTAATTAAAATTTCGTTTAATATGACTTGATGTATTGTGCAGAATATCTAGGACAGAGTTTCATACACTACATAAATTGGAATGTCCAAGAGTGTTATTTTCCTTTTTTGTTAGTACTTGAAACATTATTTATAGATAAGTACAATTGATGATACTTGAAATTGATTGAAGTATTCGGTACAGGAATTATGTAACTGTCATTGTTCAGTATATATAATATATTTTCAAATAACTTCCTGCTAACCTATTTTATATTTGTAAATTTAGAATTGTTAATGAATTTATTTTCCTACATTATATATTTCCTTGATAGTTAAGTCCTAGCGGTTAAGTTTAAGTCATCACTCCACCACGCCTTGGTTAACCGTTACAAACTACCTGTGTTATAAATGGCCAAAGATATGCTCCACTTCTCGTAAGCACTTCCAGGTCCTTTCCTCATTCATGTCTTATCACCGGGTTTGTGATTAGAGTAACATAACGGGTGCCATTAGTGAAGCAGTTCACACCCTCTTGTTGTGGGATACGTGCTGCTCGATCTTAAGTTTTCCGTATAGTAATGTGTACAATTGTCCCTTTTCTTTTAGGCATTGTGTTGTCTGTCTTTAGATTTACGGATTCTAATTACCCCGTTGGTATCTTCATTATAGTTATTCGTTATTATATACAAGGTATATACATACTCTGTATTTGTATTTTAGACAAGCCAGTTTTATTCCAAAACAAAACTTTGGTGCAATTGAAAACAGAGATCTTAAAACCAATTTGGGTATCATTGACAGTACAATCTTTTGAAAAGCCAGTGGTCTTCTGGATGAAATCTAGTGGTGGAAAGCTTAGTACTTGGTTTGTAAGAGAGATACACAACAATGGGAAGAGATTATCCAACACCTAATTACTCTTTTCAACAATAATACCACTAAAACACACACATTTTGGTAGTTATCCTGTTGGCATTCGTAATAGCGAGGGAAGCACGGATGTCACTCTGTACCTCATGTATGAAGGTAGCTATATATATATAGTGATATTATAGCTTGTTGTCTTTTTTATAACGCACGTTAGACCAGATATTTTAAAAAGGATTGAATTTAAAAGATTTTAATTGATGACGCGAACAAAACAAAAAACGTCTCGTACAATTATATTTAATAAAGTCAAACATGTATTAAAGGGTCAACTTTTGGGACAAATACAAATGTTTTCTTAGACAGATGATCTCTTAAAATAGGTTCAATTCATATGATATTTTCTATGACGAGACAAGGAGAGGGTGATCATTAACTACATGTTACTGCGTAATAGAGATGACCGCATGGAAAGATTAGACTGTAGTTGCAAATCCTATTATAGTGCATAATATGTTTCATTGAACGTATATTAATAGTTAAAGCTCTACTAACCGAGAGGAAGAGAAGTTTGCTTGCTAATGAAGTGAAAAACAACAAATACTACTCTGTCGGAACAGGCTTAAAATCAAATATCAAAATCGTAGAAAGAGGCAAAACCGATACAATAACACACAAATACATGACATTAACTTTCCTGGCTTGTTACATGCACCTCAATGAAAATGGCGGGGTTAAGCCCGTTTTATGGATGCAAACCTCCCATCTTACTGCAATGATGCGGTCATGTAAGTGCTTTCCACATGTGAGTATAATGCCAACCCTGACATACAACTGGGCGAACAGTACTATTATAAAGAAAGATATAATCTTGAACATTATCCATAGTACATTTAATCTTCGTGAAACAGAAGTTGTCATATGAATACTATCAGTTATATTACAGAGAGCCGACTGTATCAACCATTATCTAAATATTAGATAGTATACAAGGCCATCGTATGACATAGTAGTGAATCAATAGTCAACTTTAAACAATTAATACATTTGGTTTTTTTCTTTTCAGCATTGTACATTGATATTTTCCCGAAAACAGTTACATACCGTACATACGAAACAATTCAATTCAACTGCACGTTAAATCCAAAACGGTATGCAAATTGGACATTTAGTTGGAAACACTATTGGAATGGCGTATTTATTCGTACGCTGGAATACACCATTACAGATAACATAACCGTATTATATTTACCATTCTGTGACTATGCTGATAATGGAGAATACACATGCACTCTTCATGTAGACGATGATGACTTTGCTGCAACCAGCTTTGTACACGTACAAGGTGTTGTATTTACTTCCTTGCATGTAATGTATTGCCTGACTTACCATCAATCTAATGTGTATAATGTTTAAGATTAGTACTCGGCGTTCGTTGCAAAAAGACTGCTCGCCCAGTTATATGTGACAGTTGGTATTTGCCTCACACGTGCAAAATACTTGCACGACCCCAGCATTTCACCAAGATGTGTTGTTATTGCCATGGCAACTAGTTTAACCCCACCACATGTTATTGAAGTGAATGTACCAAGACAGGAAAGTGACCGGTAACATAACATGTGTGTTAAGCGTTTCAATTGTGCATCTACTTCTTAGAATTTTCCATTATATTTTGGAACTGTTCTGAAGGTGTGGGTATTTTTCGTTTTTCATTTTTTCGGTTACATTTTATCATCCATATACACCGTGATATACATTTTGAAATGCAACGGATCAGTGCCTATCACGACTAAAGTTGTGAGTTCTAATCCCGCTCATGGCGAGTTGTACTCGATACTCCATTATGTGATTCAGTTTGTCAGTGACTTGTGACAGAGGTACTCCGGTTTCATCTAACAATAAAAGTGACCGGCAAGATATTACTGAAATATTGTTGAAAGTGACGTTAAACACTATAACGCTAACCCTGAAATGCAACGTTTCCTACTTATAATTGAATACACTTAAACGTATATTATGTATACAAAATGTAGCTAAATAGAAAGGGAGATGTTTTACATTATATATATCTATATAATACATATTTTTCTTAATGCTTGATGTAGTAATGCTATTTACATATAATGTATAATATATGCATTTCTTTCTGAATCACATTTGTTTTGAAGAGAACAACAATCAGCTGTTTCTCCTTTGAATGTATCAATGCATGTGTAATGTTTCATGCAGTAAAAATGACCCGATACCTATTTCTGTTATGTCGCTTGCTAATTGTTGTTCTTTTTATCTTAGAGTTAGTGCTAGATCTGCAATAAAAACCATTAGTCACATCAATTTATCCATGAAAACAGCAATAGTCTACAGCTATTGTCAGATTAATTGACAACACAAGTCGAATAAAAACAAAACAAAAACAAACCACAATATGTGTTGGACACCACTATGTGCAATCAAGCACACACAATGTAATAAGAGATGGGACCTCCTACAAACAACTGGAGGTAAAGACGAACCGAATATGGTTTTTATGTGGACATCGTAACAGACATCACAACGCGGAACTCAGAACTTAAAGACACATAATAGAGTAACACAAAACAAAACTAAAAGGACGAGAAGCACAAACCCCACCAAAAACCTCAGGTGCTCGCGAAGGATAATTCAAAGAAGTTAATATCATGACAAATCATTGTACCCGGAAAGTGGATGTTTGCAGCCATAACTTCAATATTTATTATCTGACTGTACCAAGTCAGAAAAGTGCAAGAGTGTCAATTGTACCTCTGGTACTACGACTTTACTATTAGATTGTGGAACTGCTTCGCCATTGTTGTATTCTTTACTTTTCATTTCATTTCATAGGTCCACCGATAATAACACAAAGAAATATGTCCTTGATCAATGGGAAAGTTGTTTTGTCCATGTATGTGTTTTCTGATCCGAGGATCACAGACATAGTCTGGATGAGAGAGATTTCTGGTAAAACAACAGATAATGGTTCTGCTAGAAGCTCTATGGAAAGTATAAGAAATACGACTTCTACCATATTAAGCTATGGAGTACGGGTTACAGTACAGGGTCAACGTATAGAGTTCAACATAGTGGAATTAAATGTGACAAAGGTAAAATATGTTTGTCAAATTCGGAATGAATATGGACTTAAAGCAGCATCATTTAATATTGTCAAAATAGCGTCATTACTTGACTCGATTGAGAGACCAATTGAGCGAAATACTACAGGTTATTTCCAATAAATAACATTCAATAGTTCATTATATCCTTGCTAAACCATTATACTAGACATTTTTTAGGACACAACAGGGGTAATCAGAACCTGTAAATCGAAGAATTACAGGGAATACAATGACCAAAACAAAAAGAGAGAAGAGAGCAATGAACTACAGAAAACTAAAGATTGAGTAACACGAATCCCACTAAAAACAGGGAGGGGAACTCATGTGCTCCGAAGTTTACAGATGTACTTCTATATGAACAATACGACTAGGTTTGATATAAATTGAACATATAGACAAAATAGTTTCATATCCACCTGTATTTAATTCGTGTCACATTTTCATCGATTACTAAGGCACCCTGCACACATAACGGAAGTCCTATTCGGACCAGATGTATTAGTTGTAACAACGGAGAAAATATAGGTCTGATTTCTATATTTTGCGGTCGCCCCTTCAGCAATTCATTGATTGATAATGCTGAACTCACAAATAAAACATTTGCACATTCCCAATTTGATTCTACAATTATAGTTTTTTTCATGTTTGCTTCATAGGAGTTATGTCCCTTACAATGGGCAAGAACACCGCAAATGACAAAGAATTTGAGAATAATTTTCTTAGAATTTTTAGATATTTGAACCTTGTTAAAAATCAGAGGATAATTTTTGCAACACACAGAAAAGTCACAAATTTAACAACATTATAATATTGTACAGATTATGAGAAAAAACATGTGTTATTTCTGTTAAACTTTGTAAGCATCAAAGGGAAATAACTGCTATCAAAACTTGTAAAATCGTTTAGGTATTAAAATTAAGCCGTAATGTGCAACTGCCCTATTTATTAAATACATATGTACTACGTATATTAATCTTGTACGGTAGTTCAATTCACAATTACCTATGCAATCGCCACTGATGTTGTGGGTTGGTCTCCCGCTTAGGACGAGGTGTACAACATTATGAGATATAGTTTGTCAGTGAATTGGTGGCTTTCTCTAGGTCCTCTGGTTTCAATTAAAACTAACCGCCACGATATAACTGAAATATTGTTGAATGTGACGCTAAACACCATGAAACCAACCAACCGAACCATTTAGTTAATCTTCATATTTTATTTATTTGTGTTTTAGTTCTATCCACAAGGGTGCCGCTCTATATCTATGGCAGTATTGGTGGATTTGCTGTTATTACTGTTGGATTGGTGATATCAATTTGTTGTTGTTGGAGACATTGCCGACAACACACAGGTAATTTATTCATGTTATGCAATTTAAGAAGAGTTTGAAGATACCAATGGGGTAATTAGAAGCCGTAATTCGCAGAATAGACAATGCGTGGCTAAAAAGAAAAAGGGCAAAAGGACAAACAATGATCTACAAAACACTACTCAGAACACTACAGATCGATAAAATCGAAATATTATTTTTGTGTAATAAATGTACATGAAAAGGTCATTCTGAAACAAAACACCACACCATCAGAACAGTTTCAAAAACTAATCGGAAAATCGTAGAAACAGAGACAGAGTCACAACAAATATTAAAATGAAGATGTTGATTGAAATTAATTACAATGACAATGCATAAATTATATCATTGGAAAGAAGACATGCTTAACATTCCTTTGCTTGTTTACATAGTTAATTTTGCATGTCTTTTTAATATTTTAAGGTTATATAACAGCTATCGATACGGTGCGACCTATGCCAGTAATGTAAGTATGATATTAATTGAACATGCAATGATGGTGACCAATATATTTGTGTGGAAGTTGCTGTATGGCTGTTGCTCTTTCGCTTTTGTTTTGTCTTGTTTGGTCTTTGTTGTTGTTTTCTGTTGTTTTTTGTGTGTTTTGTGTTGATGTTTGTTTTTTGCTTGGTTTATTGCGTTTGTAGTTATACTGCTTTTATGTTTGTTTTGTTTCTGTATCATTCATATAACAGAAACGTAGGCGATCATGGTAGGTAACTATGTGTTTGCAAAAGAAACAATTGCGTTCACATTATATTAATGTTCCTGCTTGCTTCAATGTTGTTGTCTTACTTGGTTTTCATTTTATAATACAGGAGTTCATTTTAATGAATACTGTTCTTAAATAATGTTATTATCATTAAAACTCAAGTTCACTTTCCTCAGACATAGTAAACCTCAGAGCGCTTGCTTTCCTGTTTAACCCGTTGTGTATGTTTGCTCTCATCGACTTTCATAGTATTTTGTTTGTCAATCTTTTGACTTCGAGCTTACCACATAATGGTTATTACAGAAACACGTTTTGGCACTAAATATGATATAAAATATATAGTCTTATTACCACCAATGCCTCGAAACCTCTTTTGATAGACTATTAATACCTGAGGATAGCATCCGCCCATTAGTCAATGTTTCAACACTGATGAACATATATTTATTGTTGATAATTCGTTCCTTCATTAAGTAATAAGAGATTATTACATGACATTTTCCATATCGGCCCTGGTATCAGCCCGAGACTCCTATTTCAGGCCCGACAGTGCAGCTGGAGGGCTGATATGGGTCGAGGGCTGATACCAGGAACGATTGGAAAATTACATGCATAATCTTTTTATCACATATTTAACATTGACTTTTATATTGCAGAAAAAATCTTTGAACTGACAAAATGCGAAAATAAATCTTTAAGAGAGTTGCCTTGCAAAAATGACATCAATCAATGTCGATCTGTACAATATGACGTTAGAAAGTCTTTGTATAATCTACCCAAGACGTTGACATTTGAATGGAAATCCCTATTCAAAACACCGTATACACTTGAGCTAATTATTCCGTTTCAAATTGCATAAACTTTATTCCAAAATTTTGAAATGTGTTAATTTTATTGAAATTTTATTTCATTCCATCTTTCCTTGTACTTTGGAAATATAATCTTTGAGACCACTGCGCAGATACCGGAAGTAGAATACGGGGGGCAAATACGGATATATGAGAACCAATACGGATATTTGAGGGCAAATACGGATATTTTCCCCGTATTGCCCTTAGGGCAAATAACCAACTCTGACTTCTAGCTGTTATTGGACATGCAAAAACAAACATATTGCAACAAAATATGTTATAATTATTATTATTACTCATATTGAATATCATGTCATGTGGTTTCCCTGGTTAAAGGACAATTCAATTATGTTTCTGTTCGGTCTGATGAGGAGATGAATGTTATTCCAAAAATGTGTCAGGCATCCCCTATTTAGATATCAAATTATTTATCGAGCATGCATATCTGCAGGTGTTATAAACCAGCTTTGACTTTATGATAGGACAAAATGAAATATGAGAATATTTAATATACAAATGCATCGCTAGTTTATTTAGCTTAAACATATTTATTTGTCATAAACAAGACAAAATGATCGGGCACAAATTATACAATTTATGTTGCCGTCTCCGTTATTTCCATGATATACATACATTGACATATACTGAAATAAACTACATTTAACATTATAATAATTTGTTATATGGAATGATATGAAATCATTAATAGATAAATTAAATTATTTTTTTTACAACATTAATATCTTTCGCCTTTTTTGGCTTTGTGCGTACTCGATGAAGATTCGTCGTACGCAATAAATTTAATATCTACGTTTTTATGCAGAAGTGATTTTATTTAAAAAAAAATCAAACATTTTTTTAATGAAGAACAATAAGTTTATGATCACATAGTAATATTCTATCGGTAATCAATATTCTAATAAAAAAAAATCATCATAACGTCTTACAAAAATAGCTATTTAAAATATATATCTGTTGACATCGGATAAATCGGCGTAAACTGGCTCAAGTAACATTATTTCTTTATTATGACGTCATGATTTTCCGTGATCCTTTTTGCTTTCGGGCAATATGCCCTGTACATATATCACGGTTGGCCTGCCGATCACGTGACGCATCAAGGATGCCAAAGAACAATGACGTCATGTGTTTTTCTCGAGAATTCCAATTTCAATAGGGGTCTCCATGGCCATAATCGTATGGAAGTTGGACATATTCAATTGGTGCATACCACCATTAAAGATGTGCATTAAGTTCTTTTTGGCGGCGACGTGTTTGGTTTAACATATTCATTTGCCATAAACAAGGAACAGGCACAAATTATACAGTTTATGTTGCCGTCTCCGTTATTTACATGATATACATAACATACATTGACATATACTGAAATAAACTACATTTAACATTATAATAATTTGTTACATGGAATGATATGAAATCATTTATAAGTAAACTATATTTATTTTTGTACAACAATAATATTTTTCGCCTTTTTATAAATACTGTTTTTATCATAGACATATTTTAGTATTACTCTAAATCCCCTTGTGTGCACAATTAAAATATGTAAGATAAAATGGGTATGATGAGGATACGTTCTGAAACGATTAGAAACGACGTCAATGTGTTAAATTATGTGATTTTTGTGCACGCGGCTCTTTATTATTGCATCATCGCGATCGAAATCTTACGTGATTTCAGGTTTAAGCAAATGTTCGTCTGGATATGCTTGTACAGTGGTATTAAATGCTATTATTCTCCCCCCTCACCCCCCCCCCCAATAATGTAGATGACGTTACCTATCTGATAATTTTAACGGTTTAGAGATTACGATTTTCATATAGGTAAATATTGTTTGTTTGATGGTGCTTAACGCCACTTTTAACAATATTTCTGCTATATCGTGGTGATCAGTTTTATTGCTGGAGGGTACCGGATCAACCAGAGGAAACCACCGACCTGTCGCAAGTCACTGACAAATTTGATCGCGTAATGTTGTACACCTTGCCCTGTTCAGATTAGAACTCACAATATCAATGGTGATAGGCACTGATTGCATATGTAGTAGTAACCCTAACTACCTTACGATCACGACCTCGACGGCTCCTATAGATAAATAATGATGACACTTAATAAGTAACATTAAAAAACAATGTTTTCATATTTTCTTGTTATTATATATTTACAGACCAGCCCAACCAATCTCTGTTGAATTAAATGTTATAGAGAATATAGGTGACACGATTTATGAAGAAATTAACAGCTACGAATACATACCGGAAGTTGAGGAAACAGTCTTCCGGTCTGAATCATTATTCTCAGACGCCATTGAATCGGACTTGAAAGATGAATCGAAATATGAAGATATTGATGATTTACGGACAGATAAACAGGGTTATTTAGAATATGCTACTGATTCTATTTCCGTTGTGCAATCAGGGAACAGTCTTCCCTCATCTGATGGGTATATCGTTCCTATTCCGGAATATCTAGACCTAGAATAAAAGTCTTTCGACATACCAACCGAGACCCCATACCAAAATGAATAACTGTCTTTCAGGCAATGTGTTTTCTTATACACAATCTTATATGGCACACAATGTGTTCCATATTGCATCAAAATGATTTTGGACAGATATAGCGATTGCTACAAATTACTTTTAATAAATGAACTTTAGTACAACAATATATACATGTATTATATTAACATATTTAAGTTGAAGAACAGTTTGAACATGCAAGGTATCTTGAATAATTGTACTACGTTTTAATTATAATTGCAGCTTTCACCCCAATGAATTTACACTATATATGGCGACAAAGGTTTCTTCGTTCTATAATAATTATTTCGTATTTGTTCTTTAGAAAAGATTGGAGAAACCAAAGAGGTAATCAAAATACGTAAATCGAAGGACAGGGAGCATTATGGTATATGTATGTATGTAGATCCTTCATAAATAACACAATATGATGACAATGGGCACATCATATCACATATTATGTTTTGGTAAGCTGGTATGGTATATTGTTGTCGAATCCATTCAGGAGTATTTAGTAATGACATGTGACAGACAATGCTTTGTCAGCTTAGCGTATTGGTTTACAGCGATCTCATGATAATTGTATGCCATATGTTCAATGCATCTTTCATGTGACACATACTTCCATGTTGTACGCTAGCCATTATTGATACAGCTTGAGAGGTATCGAAAGTTAGCTTGTTCAAGCATACACTAAAGTGGTGCAAACCATTGTATGCAGTCTGAATTTATAGAAAAGAAATTGTTGCTTATTGAAAAAAGGTTTCGTAAGACAAGCTATAATTATCGAAACCACATTAGATATGATAATTAAATATCCCTTAAATGTTGCAAGACGTCATCAACTTGCACGATACAACTGTCAAAATGTACGAAATGTAACATATTCATCACGTTGCTATTCTTGAGGTCTTTGGCCTCGTTTTAATCATTAATTTTCAAAGTATTGACTTTTGTAATCATTATATAGTGCGAATACTTCGAACTATATTTATCTTGATGAATTGTGATCGCCTCGAGAATATAAGATCGTGGACTCGATCCCTGGTCTGATAAAACCAAAGATTATGCAATTGATATTCGCTGCTTTACCGCTACTAATAGCATTAATGAGACAGCAAAACTGATTTTTTGACAGTCAGTATACTGCGTCCGAATTGTGCGATATATCTACCTGCGGACTGCTGTTCCAATGAGCTAATACAATAAGAATCCAATTAGGCAAGTTGGTGAAGCAGATTTCACCATCATCTCATCAAAAGTCAGAAAAGTTTAAAGATAACAAGGGGATTGTCAGAAACAGTTGTTCGAAAAAGGACGGACAATGCAATTGCAAAAAAGAAGAAAATATAAAACGATAACTTTTTCCGCCATAAGATAGCTGGATAAAATGCTGACGTGGCGTTAAGCAAAAATCTCTTACTCACTCATTCACACGTCACACATTAGAATTAAAACAAATGGCAATGTGGTAAGCTAAAATTACAATGCAACGAAGGAAACAAGACAGAAACATTAAAATAGAGTGAAGAATACATTCAGGAATGAAGTTCCGTGCTACAGTCTCATTGTGAGTTGTCATATCGAGTGCATAGATTCTTTATGCCATCTTCATTCGGATAAATCATATGCAATACACTTTATCTGCTGGCTCTCCATCACTTAGGACACATAATTAAGCAGATGTTGATTGTCTTGAGATCAGGATATTGTGTCCGGGTTTGTCGTTATGTCTATATACAGATTGTTGCTTCCGCAAGTCAGGACAATATAAACCAAGCTCATTTATCTGATTGAGTACAATTAAATCAGATTTCATCATTTTCGTCCCCATAAATGGATCATTTGTGTTCTGTATGTTAGTCACATGCTATTAAAAAGCTATGAATCATTAATTCATTAATTCATAAATCTTGGATTTAAATGTTTTGGTAAATGTCATATAAAATAATCAAAGTAAAATCAATTCGAAACGTCACAAATAACGAGCCGTACAGGCCGAAAATGTACATGCTGTCCTCGATGCCATATGTCTTAATTAAAAAAACCATTTATCATGTATTATCACTTTTTGTCACCTCCTTCGTCAAGATTTAAATATATTCTGCAATAATTACATCTCATTGCTAATAAAGGGATACGTGTAAACCGTATGTGTAACCGTTCTCTAGATTAAAATTCTACCTTTACTTTGTTCAGATAGAACAAACGGTCACAAGCAGTGATATTTTAACGCGGCTCGGACAGAGTACGCACATGAAACTGCTTGAACCGACGCCTTGTTCCACTTTTTACAGTACTTATCCATTCCACCTGTTCCAACTCACTTTTAAAAATATTAATAAAGAAATATAAAATTCCAAGTGGGAATACCTTTAATTACTGTATGCATATTGTACAGCCATTGAGGGCAGGGTGTATAAACAACAACACATTAACTTCAAGTAAACTTTGTTTGTGTCTTGAAATGGAAGTGAAAGAGAATAGAGAACCAAAATATAGTAATCTATAATTTTAATTCTAATACAAATAACATATGCTTACATGGATAAATAATATCTCTATCAATCAAACAATGCAGCCATATTTTACAGATTTACAGAAGTTATTATTTAAGTTTCAAATTAAATGAAATAATAAACATACATGGAAACACTAAAGAACTATGTAATAGTAAGCTGTACATGTATAAGCATCAATGCAAAAAGAAATGAAGAAAAACAAACTGTCTTGGTTGATATTTATTATATATAATTTGGTTTTTTTTTATGAAATACTTATGAATTGTATTTTTATGGTACAAATATTTCATTTTAATTTTTGATTTATTTTATTATTATATATTTCTTTATTCTCATAAACCACTGTAATTACAAAGGTATAGAGATATTAATAATTCTTATTTCACTTCTTCTCTTTACGTAGATCCCTCCAGTGTTGGAGCACCCGGATATCCGGTAAAAATAAAGTATATTCTAAAATTATAAAAGGTCAATCCTCCACCAAGAATAAATCCGTGCACTAAAATAATTCCTCCATCACTGGATATATACATTTTGTACACCAATACATTTCTTAAAGGTTCCGCTATTTTAAAAGCCATCTATTTATACTGTCAGTTAGACTATTATACTTAAAATTAGTTAACGTCTAGAATCTAAAATAATAAAATAATCAGGGGTTGCAACACACATAAACCATAAAGAACAACTCAGATGCATTTCATAGTGTATATTCTTCTCACGTGAACAGCATAACAGTATTCTCTTGTTGCTCTTTCCACTTCTTTGTGGAAATTAGTGTCCTTTGGGAGTATGTCAGTACTAAATGCCAAAGACTGACAGTCTATAATATGTTTGCCAATTGTCTCTATGCTATTGAAATGAGTTTGCCAAGCATTTGCACCGATCCTGCCAATTACAGCTTCTTTAATTGGGCAATAAAATATATTTCGCTCTTCTGTGTAAGCTGGACATCTAGTCAATATATGTAGTAAATTTTCATCTTCTGTTCTACAGAGTGGGCATATTGTATGCAGTTTGGCCTGGTTAAACTTGTTTGTATGTACTTGACGAATGTAAGTGCCGGTCAACATCCGAGCTTTCGTAGTCGCTTTACGTACTTCAATAACGGAATTTTCTACTGTATCCCAAATATTATGTGTATGTCCCACCTCTAGAAAATGATGACAAAGTAGACTGAGGGTTGTTTTTCCAGTAAGTACATTTTGAAATTGATCAGTCCAATATGGTCTTATACTTCGTTTGATGATAATTGTCCATTCTTGTTTTGTGTATCAACCATTCATTATGGTACGGAATTCAGGAAGCTTGTAAATGTGCAGGATATTGACAATCTTTGTAAAGAAGATATGTTCTGATCCTAATGCAGCCTGTTTCCATGCAACATTTCTGGTTGAGGTATTTGTACATGTCGCAATTGAGAACAAGAGGCTCAGCTGTCTTTTATGTATTTCGGTTATTATTGGGGTGGCTCCAAACAGAAGATATACTGCTGCAGTTGCTGTTCTATTTGGTAATGCTTGCAATCTTTTGATCGTATTAAGATGGAAATTTGTAAGCAGCTCCAGGTCTTTTTTAAGCAAATGTACGGTTGCCAGCCCATATAAAAGCCTTGGAATGACATATACTTGATCGATGTTGTATGATGTTCTAGGATTGAGCCCATTGGTTCCATGTACGCCAGACTTTATTAAGGAGTATAGCGTTCTTCTAGCTAAACTAATTCGTTCTTCGATGTTAATGTTAGCCTTATTACTGTTTGTTCTAATTAGACCATGGTGAACAATTTCTGTTTGTAATTTCATAGTATCTTCTCCCAATCTGAAGTCATTTTGTAATGCTGCCTGTTCATAATATCTTTTTTACCTTGATGTGTTTAGGATCGGTTTGCTTTTGGTTGGGTGGAGCTTAAGATGATGATCTTTAGGGACCGACCATTTAACTTGAAGGGGGGGTTTATCGTATTTTGCTTCGCTCAGATTTTTTTTTCGGACAACACAAGAGTTAGAATATTTTTTTTTTTCGCGCAAAGCGCAAATTGTTTTTTCAGAATTTAACATTAGGTTATATGACAAAAACTCTGAATCAGATTATTTTATTTTTCCTCCACCAAAATCAGAATATTTTTTTCAGCAACATTGGGAATCAGAATATTTTTTTAGAAAAAAAACATAATCCCCCCCCCCCCTTCAAGTTAAATGGCCGTTCCCTTAGAATAGCCATCCACTGCACATAGCATTTCTTGAAGTTCAATTTGATTTGAGGCCAACAGTAAAATGTCATCTACACATATAGGACAACCAGTATATGTGTTTCCAAAAGATATACCCAGATCATGCCTTTCTAGATCGAGGAAGAGTTCATTTATGTATATGTAGTCCTTGCCATTTCACCGTTGCAGAGAGGCCGTCATACATTTCATAAATTAGGTTCCAGAATTCAAGATCCATACCAAGATTGTATAGCTTGTCTATTAATATTTTGTGGTTCACAACGTCAAATGCCTTCTGATTGTCTAGAGTCGATATAACACAGGGGTTCCCGAGCCGAAATTTCTGCACAGACTTCAGATACAATCAATTCGGCCATATTATGAGATAAGCCTGGTGTAAACCCAAACTGCATTTCAGGCTGATTGTCGCTAATTAAATTAAATTTGGCAAGCAATACATATTCGAATATTATCTCTTGTATTGATGTTACAGTAATTCCTCTATAGCTATCGGTATAGCTAGAGTCTTTTCCCCTTTTTTGCAATGGGTGTAATAATTCCTGTTTTGTAGCCTTTTGGTATCTTTCCTTCCTCAAAAATTATATTGAAAATTAACTGGAGGATCTGTAAAATCTCATTTCCGGCCAGTTTGAAATGTTCTGCCATAAGACCATACTCATGTGCTGATTTTTCACCATTTAACTGTTTAACTGCATGACGCATCTCTTCTTGTGTAACTTTTATTGGAGATTTTGGTATCAATTGTGAAGTTTGCCGAACAAGCTGGCATCGTCTTTCGCAATTATTTATTAGTTCACGATAGTCTAGGGCATTCTGGGGAGTAGCTAATTCTTGAAAATGTTCTGCAAAAAGTTCCCTTTGTTCATCACATGTATTAGCTGATTTTGTTCCTTTGGATAATACTTCTCGACCGTTTGATGTTGCAGTTGCCTGATTTCTTCTTAAGAATTTGAAGAACGCTTTTTGATCAGGATTGTTTTCCAGATTCCTTAGGAAATTTTGTTTTTCTATTGCAGTTTCTTTACGTTGTTGTTTACGCAAAATCTTTTTCGCCTCTTCTTTCTCACAACACAATGGTTGGTTATTTCTTGGACGGCCAGCTTTATCCGACAGCCTATGTTTGTTTTTACTTATTTCGATCAACTTTTTTACTGATGCAGATGCCTTCGATTTAAAACCATTTAACTTGATGATTTTCGATGGAACTGATTTTTCCGCAGTTACATGTAATATCTCTGTCAGGTTTGTGATAGTTGTATCTACATCTGATTCTGGTCCTGCTTCTGCATATGTTGAATGTAGTTATTTAAGGATCTCCTGATATTGATTTTGGTCAGCCTTATCCCATAAAATTTTATTTCTGCACTCTTTAATTCTTGATTTTTGGATTGAAGTTGGCAGACACCTGCAGAGTTCAGCTACTACTGGTACGTGAGTAGATGTATTTGTAGCATGCTGCCGAAGGATATTATTTTTGTTGATGAAGCTACCAGATGATGAGATATAGTCTATTTGTGAAGTAGAGTTTCCATTATGGTGGAAGAATGTTGGTTGCGTCGACAATGCATCTGAATGGAGTAGTGTGTTCTCTTTTACAATGTTCTTCAACTTATAGTCATGAGCGTTGTTTCTCTCATTGATAAGTATCCCATTCATATCTCCACATAGTACCATCTCGTGAGTTGGCTCATACTTTTCGATTATAGTCTGTATGATGTCCAGACATTCCCTATATTCTGAGACTGAGCTTGACATTTGAGTAGGCAAATATGTATTTACGAGGCAGATAGCTTTACTCGTAGATTGAATTTCAATCGCCATGATTCGGTTGTTTCCATCTTCTAACCTCTTTATATATTTATCTATAAGTTTTGGCCAAATTATTGCTATTCCTCCTTTACCTCTTGGAACTTTGTAATTTGAAATTGGATGGTCACAGTCGTGGCATCTAACGAAGACTTCGTAATCTGTTTTGTTGATAATATAATCGGATTCAAAATTCCACAACAAGTGTTCTTGTAAGCATATAATAGTTTTCTGATCTAAAAGTTCATGAAGATATTGTAGATTGGATTTAATACCATCTATTTTGAACGTTAGAATGTTTATGTTCTGTTCATATTTATTTCCATGTGAAGTGGATCCAAGTTTGGTGATATTTTCTTGAGGCTTGGAACTTGTAACAAATGATGGCCATGGCTACGATCCTTTGACGCCTTGTTTTGTATGTCTCGTATTGCTTCTCTTAAGCATACTGTTTGTTTTTTTGAACCATATTACCAGAAGTTGATTTTCCAGTACCATGTTTAATTGATGTTAGGCTGCTTTTGTGTGCCTCTTTTTTGTATAACGGTGTCATATCTTGGCGGTTGAATGCCGTGTTTTACATTTTCCTCCGATATATGTTTGGAATCGGATTTGTCTACGTCATTTCCATTGAAAAGCTTCTGTGGTGCTATAACCGTTTGTTGTTGATTTTGTCCTACTTGCCTCAATGGTACATGTTCATATATGCTGTTTCCTGTTGGTAGCTGTGTTTGTGACATTGTGTATATTGGCTGGCTAAATGGTTGCTGAACTGTCTGATTCGTTTGATAGTTGGTTTCATAGGTTCCATTCAATCGTTGAGTAGTTTGTAGCGGTTGAAAAACTATAGTGGGTTGTATTTGTTGCCATGATTCTTTTGTCCGATATTGTCCAAAGGCTTGTGACTGTTGCATTATGGGTGTATGTTCTACTGATTGTATTGTTGGAGTATGTTGTACAGGTTGCCATGCTGCAGTATGTTATGTAGGTTGCATTGATGGAGTATATTGCCCAGGTTGCGTTACTGGCATATGTTATACAGGTTGCCAGGGTTGGCTTGGGCCGAAGTAGGGTGTTCTACCTTCATGTCCTACACTATTGTTATGCCCACTCCCTTGCTTATTTAGATCATTGTTCATGCTATGAATAGTGGAATGTTGTTGCCTATTCGTGTTATGGTATTGTGGAGCATCTGGAGAGTTGAATGGTGAATAATTGTACCCTGGTATAGATGTATTTACTGGGGTATTTGACGTAGTTGCACTCCTTTGTAGCATAGATTGCTGTAATTGCATAGCTAATTGTGTTGTGAGACTAGTCTTTATACACATATGTTGTGTCATTTACATTATTCATAAGGTGTTGAATTTTACAGTCGTAGTTTTGATTCTGTACGTTCTGATTATTATAATTGCTAAAACATGCATTTGACTGCATCCTTTGATTGTTTTCTTCTAATTGAGTAATTCTTCTTTCCATAATGGTAATGGTATTGTCTCGATCTTTGATTTTGCGCTATAATTATATAATATAGCCTCTCTGATATTTGTTTAGGGTTTTGTTTGGTTGTCTGGTGGTGCTTCGGGATGTTTTCCTGTTTTCTTTTAATATTATCTTTGCATTGTTGTCTTTCTGAAGCAGTTACTAAGTAAGTCACCACGCTGCTTTCTGATGTCTCCACTTGTCCACTCTCATCTATTTTGGCGATCTCTCGAGTTCGTGGACTTTGTCAGTTACCATTGTTCTATCAATATGGCCTTTTTGTAGATTTTCTATACATGCCTCTATTGTCAAGTCTTTTTTCAACTGTTCATTTGCATTTCTGACGTCAGTGCTAGTGTCATGACAGTACAATTGATTCTCAACACAAGATCTGCATACATGCATATCGCATATTTTTAATTCCTGCTATATCAGTTTTCGTAAGCTCAACACATTCATAGTGGAACCAAGCGTTACATTCTTCACATTCTATAGTACCAAGATCGACTTCCTTATTACAAATTGGACAGATATAGCACTCCTCAGTATCTTCATGCGGATATTATATAGCCAGTATGTTAGTTTGATCATCTTCTGTTATATTGTAGCTTTCAAGCTCTACAATGTGATGCTCACTGATATACTGTTCATTAGTTGGAGTATTGCATCTTTCCAGTACATCCTTCATGCCAGAGTTTACATTGTCGAGCAGATTGTTGCTATGTTGTAGCAAATCCTGGATGTTTGGTAGGATAAACTTCATAAACAGGTATAGCCTTCATCCATTTATTAAATATGAGGTACTAGTGTGATATCAGTGTATGGTGAATTTGACCTGGTACCCTGCTTTATCATTCTTAAGTTTGCTTACAAGTCGGTATCTGCTCTCAACGTCTTCGTTTTTCTTGTCTGTTCCTTTTTCTACCACAATTGCAAGGTTTTTAGTTTCCAATATTTGTTCCAGAAGTTCATACAATAAAGTGTTAAGCAGTTCATAGGCAGAGGTACTGAATCTCAAGCTAAGGTTGTTTCTTGGTTTATGCTCAATTGCGAGATGATTTATTGGACAGTGATCAAGCTTTTTGATAATATCTTTATTAACCTTTAATTCGTAATCCTTAATGTCTGTAGTTGGTCTTGGTGGACTAAGACTAGATCGTATCAAGTTAGTTTTTGATGTGCGTTGGCTTGTACGCAAACTCCTATTTTTCGCATCTACTGACGTAACTGATACAGCTTCCAACATGATGACGCTTCAGGTATAGATATTCAAGATGTAGCTAATTTTAATAAGGCCCAGCTGACTGGAAGGATATATCTCACGTACTAGCTGGTTTCAATTTCGCCACGTTTGTAATATGGATTGGTAATTTCCAGTTTAGCTCGGAGAAACCCATGCTGACTGGAAATGCTGATGTTTTATTACTAACAGTCCCGCATTATCTGATCACTGATTTTACGTAACCAATACCTAGACAATCCGTACCCTGGATGTATTCCGTCACTATATAAAATAAAGTTATAGTAGTTTCTCTTTTCTGGGTGTTTCTCTTTCTTAACCTTACGATGACATTGTAAATCTGTAGAAAACTGGGGGCTGTAAACTTTCAAGTCTTTATTTATTCGCTTGATATCTCCGCTTAACTGATCAATTTGTTCTTGTAGTTGTTTATCCTGATCAGAAAATGTGGATGGATCTTTATGTCTGAGTGATTGGTTCCAATTACCAATAGAATAAAGTGGGATTTCTAATATTGTGATTTTACATCCCGGATGTTCCTGCACCAATGTGACAATTTTCGTAAGGTATTGTACATTTTTTTTTCCACTGATGAGGAGTCTTGAACTGCTCTGATCGAAACAAACTTGCCGTCTTTTTGTGTTAAGTTACAGGTACCAAGCCAGACGTATAACCATAAATTGCCAGTTTCTAAAAGCTTGTCGTAAATGTTATTGTGTAGCCAGTGGTATTACTGTTCGACAGTTGCCCCTGGTTTACACCACCATTTAATATGTTTATGTATGGGATGGCTTGATAGGACTTGCTTCTTTACTCTCTGATAGATGTATGGGTGTAAATGTCCTTTTGGTCGGAGTTGATGTTTCCGGCTTTTGAAGGTGTTTACGCAGATTAGTCATTGACATCAAGGGTTGCAATGATTGAAGGTCTCTGTGTGTTGAAAATACTCTTTTGAAAGGTAAAATAAAGTTTATAAAAGCTAATTTAAAATAAATCTTTCAGTTTATAAAACTATTGTCTTAAGCGCATGGAGACAGTCGAATATTGTTAAAGTTGCAAAATTTGTAGAAAATAAGTTCACTTCATATGCGACTTTGTTTTAAATTACTTATTATGTATAATTTTGCCTCAGTTTTAAAATAAAGAAGTGTTTCTGTAGGATAATTATCAAGATATGCACTTTGTCAAATTTCAAAACCAAAATGGCGGCTGCATGTTTTCCAGAAGTGTTGAATAAAAAAGTAAATTTCAGCTGAATCGTCAATGGAATTTGAGCTTAAATGTATTTTTAAGATTATGTGACTTGAAGGAACACTTTTGAAATGTTAACACATTCACTATGCAGCTATAAAATGATAAACATCTGTAATCTTTCACTCTTCGAATTTTCACTCAAATAATGTTTGGCCTTTTTCTGTAATATTTTGATATAAAATAGAGGTAAATTACAGGTAATAATTAATTAGACACTGCTTGCAAAACCACAAATTAACTGTAGCAAGATATATTGTAATTTGTATGTGGGAATACCCGTAATAGGTATTTAAAAAAGGTGGGAATAGATATATGACACTGATTATATACCTCTTTATCATACGCTTGTAGATGATAAAGCTAAAATTTTACCCTGTAATAAAACTTTGAGCTTTGTTTAGAATAATAAGAGGAGTCATGTTTATTTCACCCAGCTTCACAAGAATGGTCCAAGCGGGCTGATAAAGCAAGTTTATTAACTGTTTCCGAAAATGTTATTACATGCTTTTCCGTCAATGTCCGTAAGTACACTTCGTGAATTTCCGGAAAACTGTATTTACAGACACAGCGGATTCAATTGTTTTATACAATATTTGCACAGAAAATTATTAACTACCAATTTCTCTCTTATGATATTGAAAGTGCTTCAAAACAGTGTTTTATTGGATTTGTATAGTAAAACAATATTTTTCTTGTTCTATAACTATATACATGTATTTAATTCTAGCCAAAATGACTAAACATTTTGGTACAAATCAGTTATTTCCTCTGCTGAAGTATATGATAAACATATCATAACATGTCATTTTTCATATCATACCCTTTATCAGCCCTTCTTCATATACCATCCCTTGAGCCTATCGGCTCTCCAGATGATATCATGACCTCGGGCTGATAAAGGGTATGATATGAAAAATGACATGTAATAATCTATCTATCCAACACAGAACAATTGTTTGTCAACGTTACGGGTCAGTGTGAGGTCAAATGATAGATAAAACAACAATACTTATGCAAACTAAGCATATATAATTATCCGGAAATTAATATGGTTATTTGTCTAAAATATTTCTTTCTTATTTTTTTGTTATCTGAGATATAGCACTTTATAACTAATATTTTGTAATGTTTTATAAGTCAGAAGGGACATTTTAAAAAATCTTTCTTGAAAGGTAAACATTCGATTAAACTTTTACATTCTTTCTGTGAATAATTTAATTTTTATATATTCTCATATTTTTTTTTAAATATTTTGAGGTGTATTGTTTTATGTTTACAAATGGTAAGTAGGTACTCAATATGGAACAGGAGACCGTCGTGGTCGTGATCGTACCGCAGTTGGATTTATCACTACCTACGCAATCGGTGCTTATCACCACTGACGTTGTGAGTTCGCATCCAGCTCAGGTAAGGTGTACTCGATACAACATTATGTGATACAGTTTGTCAGTGACGTTCTGTAAATCGGTGGTTTTCTCCAGGTACTCCGGTTTCCTCCACCAATAAATCTGACTGCCACTATATAGCTGAAATATTGTTGAAAGTGATCTTAAACACCATGATTGTTATGGGTTATGGTATATATTAATAATACTTTATTAATTCAATCATGGTCGGGGGCAGCTACATAAATACAACAATTATGATCAATACAGTAGACAGTGCATTAAAAGAAAACAATAGGTTTTTATGTATATTTTCTTTCACAGTGTTTATAGTCAACGAATATTTTACTACTGTCATAAAGTTCATTATTTGTGCTCACCACCTTTAATTAACGATTTAAGTGTGACGCATTTGAGAATGTTAAAGATTATGTATAGGAGAATGTCCAAATAACTCTCCATTCCTTAAAAATAATGGAGCCGAGGCCCCTTGGTGCCGAGGTCCATCGTTTTTATAGGAATTGAGAGATACGAGGACATTCTCCAACTTAAACTCCATTCATTGTACTTTATTAATTTTATTAATTATTAATCTTGTAGCAAAAAAACGTCTGTGCATAGTACAAAGTATTACATTGTTTGCCCCTTGTGGGACTTTAAAAGTACAAAGAGAACAATAACTTCCCATTCCTTAAAAATAATGGAGAGTTTTGACAATAGATTTACATCACAGGTGGATTTTAACGTTATTTACTTTAATGCGTCACTCTTTGTCACCTGACTATTTAGTGAGTTGAAATTATACCATCTAATCTTTACAAACTCAGTGTAATTTTGAAAGACATTGAAGAAGGTCATTTGTTGATCGAAAATTTTGTCAATATATTTTTTTGTAACATCTTTATCCGTATCGTTGCACAATCTTCTAGACTTCTATAATTTATTTTGTTTACTGCATCGTCATGTCTCGACGATCCGTTACTCATTAAGTTCTCTGGTTGGTAGATTCCCTTAGACTTTATATGTATATATATATATATGGAGTGGATGTAGTCGAGTGGTCTAGGGCGCTGGACGTAAGGCTAAGCGAATGGTGCTGCAGTGTAACAATGGTGTGGGTTCAAATCCCGTCGAGGGAAGAACAAAAATTTGACAGCTCTAAAATCTAATTCTAACACTGTTTGGTTTAATTTTCAGACGTATATATATATATATATATATATATTAAAAGTCAAATAAAATCCGTATGCTGGTACATATAAAAGAAATTAGTAAAAAAAAGAACAAGACGTATTTTTCACAACATTCTTGTACTAACGTTTTCACTGCTGTTGCAGATCTTCAGGTATAATGTTTATAAGTGTACATATGACGTTAACAATAGTGTGACGCTAACAATATAAAGGGAGACTATGATGCTGCGTTTTCGCGCGTAAAACATATTACCTATAAAATTAATGAACATCTTTAAAATTATTATAAGATTAATAAAAATCTCTAAAGTCATTGTACGATTAACGAAAATCTTTAAAGTCATTTATCATTTAACGTAGGCTTAAGAATATTAATTAATAAAGTTTCTTTTCTTCTTCTTAAAAAAACCCACTCTCTGTATTAACCTTATACAGCGGGAATATTTTGAAATGTCCTCCAGAACAATGATGGAAATGTTCAGTAAGCTGCTGGTGCCTTGCTTGTTGTCTATGAGCAGTCATAGGAGTCCGCAATTCAGTCTTGGTTTCACCTACATAGAATTCTCCACAATTAGAGCAAATAATTGCGTATGCAAGATTCTTAGTTTTGCATGATATATCTTGCATAACTGTAAATGTCCGTCAATTCTTAAATGTAAACGAGGTTCCTTCTATTAAAAATCTAATAATATTCAAAAACCTGGAACATTATCCACAAAAAATGAATATTGTTGTATTTTCCTACCTACATCGATAGTGGAACTAGATGGTTTGAAAATACAGATCAGCCTTACAAAGATGACATTCACAAAGTGTACATACCAATGCATGTTGACATTGGTTTTTGTTTTTGTTTTAATTTATTTTACTTTATTTACTTTCTCTTTTTATTTTGATGTTCTTAATTCGTCTAAGAAAGCGTCTTTATATGTTTTTATTTTTTTTTTTTTTATATTTATAATTTGTGTTTATGTTCTGAATTCGTCTGAGAAAGCGTCGTTTTATGTTATATATGTATTTGAATTTGAGACCTTCGAATATATGCATTCTATAGCTAGATAATAATGTATCATTTTCAATTTCTCCAGAATAAAACATATCTTATATGTTACATATTTGAAACTGATTTAATAGATAACGATTTAATTCTTTACATAACATCATTGTGCACCATCTTGCTATGAAACAGGTTTGTTGCTTAAAGAAATAAACCTGTTGCGTTATTAATAACATATTGCATTCTGCACTAAATGTTTTCACTTACAAAGATAGCATTCGACAGATTAAATTTTGTAGGCTATCAATAATAATTTTCACGCATAGTAAATAAATTACTGTGTAATTTGTTTGCATGGTGTGGTATATGCTACAAAGACGTGTGATGTACTTGGCATAGAGGAATCCATTTCAAGCTTGACTTCCAAAATGTGTTGGGTTTTTCTAATGAAAAACAAACACAAATAAGAAATGTCTCACTGTCGGAACGGTTCCAAAATACAATAGAAAAATCGAGGAAACAAGCAAAATCGATACTGTTAATACGTTCAATTTCCTTGCTTGATACGGACACGTCAATAAAAAGGTGGTGGTAAGCTAGTCATTTTGGCCAGAACAATATTTCAGTTATATCATGGCGGCCAGTTTTATTGGTGGAGGAAACCGGATGACCCGGAGAAAACCACCGACCCGTCGCAAGTCACTTACAAATGTTATCACATAATGTTGTACATCTCACCCTGATTGAGACTCGAACTCACAACAATAGTGGTGATAGGTACTAATTGCTTAGGTAGTTGTAAATCCAACTACCACACGATCACGGCCATGACGGCCGGGAGAATGGGAGAAAATGTCATAGGATTAGTATCTGAACAGAAAACAGGGTCTACCACCCGGAAAGTTGCAAGATCGTAAAATCGTACCCGAAAAGAACATTTGAAGTATACATTGGCCCAGCAGTGTATATTTTTCCATGATACTGATACATTCATGTGGTTCGTATTAATAAATATTATTAGAATACTTTGGACTCGCCAAAAAAGAAAATGTTAAGTTTTAAAAACAATAGTTAAAGTTAAACCCAAACTGCATAATACAAAAAAGGAGAAAATATAGTTAGAAAATAAATTCCTAAATCATAATGAATGAAAGGACAATATGAAAATCATACATCTAAAAAACAATTATTTGATGTCCTTTATTATTGTGGGAGAACGCTTACATAGGCTGTGCAAGATGTGCAACCCCTTTGAATAATGTACATTACATGTTAATTTTTATTTGCACTTTGTTCTATAAAATATTCAAATTGAATTAACTGTCCTTCTTCTGATATTACCTCTTTTGCATCTTCAATCGGTTAAACGTGATCTTTCACTTTCCTCCATTTACTGATATGTCACGACATTTCATTAAAAAGAGACAATCGGAGCGATCTGAATTAGTTTCTGGAATATATTCAACATTTAGGACTAACTGTACAGTTATCTTCCACAATTTATTGATATGTGACCTTAGCCGATTTTGGCTATATTGTTTCGGACGTTTGGTTTTATTGCTCCCAAAACTTTGAATTATTTGGCTTTCACATCTTTCGATTTTGAGCGTACCTGATGAAGTTTATTCCAGAAACGCGTCGTGCACACTAAATTTGAAATCTACGTTTTTATTAATAAATTATAAAATTCACAATTTTTTTTATGCAGACAATTACATCCTGTTTAAGTTTCCAATGGCGCCTCTTCGAGATGTATCAATTTGGTTTAGTTCTCCATTTCCAATTAAATTCTCGAATAAGCAAATACTATTATAGCATACTATATAACACAATTACAGTATCAAATCAGGTGGTATAATATTCAGAATGCCATTAAATCAGGTATGATCTATCACCATTTTTTTTATCATATTTTGTTTGTTTTTGTTTTGTTTATGGTTTGGCTTAATGTGTGTAGCGCAACTTTAAGCAATATTGCAGTTATATTGTGGCGGTTAATTTTATTGGTGGAGGAAACCAGAGTACGCGAAGATAACCCCCGACCTGTCGCAAGTCACTGTCAAACTGTATAACATAATGTTGCATACGAACTTCAAATTAAGGGAAACGAATTAATATAAGTTTTTCTAATCTTGTTTTCGAATCCCTTTAATTATTTGTATTGTATCATATTGAAATTTATCATATTGTACTTTATTTATTAATTAATAAAATATGTTTAAAATTAAATTAAGAAATAGTTGACGACAACAAGATGAAAATCAGAAGCTATTAATCGAAGGACAAACAATTCACACAATTACCAAAACAAAAACAAAAAATGAAAAGAAAAAGGAACAAACATGACCCACAATGGTCGAAAAAACAATGCACATAACAATTGTGATGAAACAGCACGAACACAAATAAAAACCGGATATGAAGTCATGTGCTTCGGATGAGTAGCCGTGGTTTTATCATGTGTATGTATATCATGCTAATTTAAATAAATGTATTTATACATGTACTCACAAGGCTTCCAACAATATCGTGTGTGTATGTAAATCATATTACTTCGAATGCCTAATCAAGGAATTAGGCATAAATAGCAACACCTCTAGTAATATCACATACAAACCAACTTCGTTCGACAAAGGTGAAATCCTAGCTAACCACAGATCATGCATGACCTCTTTAAACATTCCCTCTGGTAAAGAGTCTGAGGATTTACCCTATTTATATTGGATACCTAAACTCCATAAGACACCATACAAAGAAAGGTACATAGCGGGATCATCAACTTGTTCGACGAAAGAATTGTCTATTCACATGACAACGATTCTGTCTGCAGTAAAAGAGGGACAACAGAAATATTGTGAAACTGTTTACTCGCGTAGTGGCATAAATCACATGTGGATTTTGAAAAACTCTAAAGATCTTTTGGATAACCTTAAATCAAGATCTTTCTCTCAGGTATCCTCCATTAAAACTTTTGATTTTTCAACTCTATATACCACCCTACCGCATGACAAATTAAAAACCCGCTTAAAAGAAACAATTCACAAAGCTTTCAGTCATAGAAACTATGGCTCAAAATTTGTTGTGTTAGGCTACAATTCCACATATTTTTCAAACAATATTCAAAAAGGTAAAACATGCTACTCCGAGGAACAAGTGATCAGTATGCTGGAGTTCCTCATCGATAACATATTTGTCTCCTTTGGAGGGACACTGTTTCAGCAGGTCGTCGGCATATCAATGGGTACGAATTGTGCCCCTCTTCCGGCCGATTTATTTTTATACTCATATGAGTCGGAGTTTCTTCAAAAGCTTGTAAAAGATGAGAAGATTCATGAGGCTAGAGCCTTTAATTTCACATACAGGTATATTGATGACGTTTTATCTATCAATAATTCTAGATTTGCAGAATTTCTTCCATTGATATATCCTCCAGAGCTGGAAGTTAAAGAGACCACCGATACAGCTTCGTCCGCATCATTTTTGGACTTATACCTCGAATTTGACGACAGTGGTCAACTCAGTACTAAAATTTATGATAAGCGGGACGACTTCAATTTTAAAATCATAAATTTTCCAAACATGTGCAGCAATATACCAGCTTCTCCTGCATATGGTGTTTACATCTCGCAATTGATTCGCTATGCAAGGGCCAGTAGCAATTATTCTGATTTCCTGAAACGTCATCTTCATCTGAGAAACAGGCTACTGGACCAGGGCTATTAAAAGATTCGCCTTATTCGATCTCTTAAAAAGTTTATATTCCAATACCAAGATCTTGTCGAAATATATTCCGTCTCTGCAGAAAAAATTATAAGCGATGCATTTTCATATAGTGAAAATATATAAAGATAAAGAAGTCAAGGATGTTTTTTTTTTGTCAATGTGTGACGTAAAAATATTTTTGACATTTACGTCACCGAATATGGTACTGCTTTGACAACTATTTCACCTATGTTGTTCCTGTATTTAAATACTGTTATAGTGACAGTCGGAACCTTTGAACCGTAATGAGAGCGGCAGGTTTGGCGCCTTAAAATCTGATTCAACCCACCATTTCTTTAGAAATGCCTGTACCAAGTCAGGGTCATTACGGTTTTCACAGTTTTCCGGTTGTTGACTGATTTTGTCTGTTTATATAATTATGAGTTTTGACTTTCCCTTTGTAAGATTGCTCGGAGTTCGGTAATTTTTTTTATTACCCTTATATACAGCAATGGTCGTCAATATGCAATGTAAATATATGAGGTTCTTTACATGTAAGAATCAAACTTCAAAACTCGACAAAGAGAATATCGAATGGCCAATCAAAAAAGAACAATCTAGAGAACCTGGCAACATATAAGACGAAGAAAAAGAAAACAAAAACACAAGATATGTTGGACACCACTATGCGCACACAAACATAATTAACGTAGATGAGACACGACCCCTCCTACAAACAATTTAAGGTGACAACGAACCGAACATCGTTGCTATACGGAAATCGTAACGGACATCACAACACGGAACTCAGAGCGTAAAGGCACATAATAGGACAGCACAAAAAATTAAAAAGATGAGCAACAGAAATCCCACCAAAGCCCCCGGGGATAAACTCGGGTGCTCACGAAGGGTAAGCAGTTCCTGCATCTTAGAAGACACCCGCTGTGCTACTCGTATATACAGTCAAGTCCGGTAAAAGTCTTGGCAGTGATAGAGGAAAGAAGACATCTACGTTAAAAGGAAAAGATCCATTGTCATTTGACCTATGGATATTTCGTAACATAAAGTTTATAATTACAGTATAACTGGCTGATCATATAGATATTAGATTTCAATTATATCCAACAAGCCTTCCATAAATGATTGCAATTTAAAAGGAATGGGACTCTACAGGACATGGTGGGATTCGAAAGATGTCCGGGAATCTGAAAATATTGCTTGATCCAAACGAAGAGAATCGAAGAAAGAAAGAAATAAAAAGTACAAAAAGACAAACAATGAAGGACTTTTAAGAAATCAAAAATATGTGTAATTCAAAACCAGCGGGTTGAATCGTGTCCTCCGGAAGAGTGTGGAGTTCTTGCTCTATTTGATATTAGTTATTTATAACAATACTAGATGCATACATTCACTAAGATTACTATCCAAAGTATGGCTGGTTTTATATTCGGCTAATACCGGAAAAACATGTGTCGTAATATTCTATTGCATTGACCGGTCACACAATATCATATATTCAGGACATTAAATGTTTACTCTGAATGACTTTATTGATAGGGGATAGGGATACGTTTTTAGTTTTATCTCAGCAAGGGGTTCCTCTTATAGGTTTAGGCTTATGGTGTTTAACGCCAAGTTTTAGAAACTGGAATAACCCACGAAAGCCACCTACCTGGCACAAGTCACTGACAAACTTTATCAGATAATGTTGTATTTAGTACACCTCGCCTGAGCTGGACTCGAGCTCACAACGTTAGTGTTTATAGGCACTTATTGCATATGTGATTGTAAATTCAACTACCATATGATCTCCACCACGACGACCCCTCTCTTATATATGTAAATTTTACTACATAATTAGAAAATTTACACGAAAACATATACTAATATTCTTACTTATACATGTACTTATATACATGTAATTATAACACTGATTATGGATATTCAAAGGCATTTTGTAAAATATGACTTGGTTAATCTGCTTCAAAACATCCACAATTCCTCTTTTTTTTCAAATAATGATGAAAAGCAGAGTTTTTATATTTTCAGATTAACCATATGGGTTTTACGATTTTGCTGTGATTGGTAGAGCTGTTTTATGGTTTGTATTATGTTATTCAGATTTATCAAAATCCATGTACTTCAGAAATATTTTGAACATATCAAAGGGGTAATCACAAGTGGTAATTCGAAGAAGGACAGACAAGACAATGACCAAAAGAAAAAAAGAACAAACAAACACTACACAGAGAACTAAAGATTGACCCAGATGAAACCCACTAATAATCGGGATGATCAACAGTTTCTGCTCCATATGTGCATAACATTAATATACAGGATGGTAAAGAACCACATACAATATATATTAAATGAATGAAGTGTATTCAAAGAAATGTACTTTAATTTCTAAATGTCTTCATTTGATTACTTAACATCTTTATATGTTTTTTTGGGAAATGACAGCTGTCAAGTGTACATCTGAAAGTGAAATGTAAGATGTACACGAGGTAATCAGAAGCTGTAAAACGAAAGCTGTCGGATGCACAGAGCTATTTGTGAGAATGTGTTCGCACAAAATAATATTTGTCACTTTCTAAAAACAAGATATTTGCTGGCCATTATTTTATGAAACTATTCTTTTTTAAATCTGTCTTTTAATTCAGAGTACGGAGTGCATTTGTGTACAGAATGCAATTGTCTTAATGTTATTGCATGTGAATATGGACCTTTATTTTTTTCTTTTCACAATACACATATGAGCATTCTTGTATTTTCGAAGACTGTATTGTAGGCTTGCTAGCGGATTCAGTCATGTTGCGTGATACATTAACAATAACGAAATGGTAGCTGTCAAGTGTACATCTGAAAGGGAAATGTAAGATGTACAGGAGGTAATCAGAAGCTGCTAAGCGAAAGCTGTCAGACGCACACAACCTTTTGTTAGAAATTTCCTACAAAATAAGATTTGTCACTTCCTAAAAACAAAATATTTGCACCTACATTAGCCATCAGTTTATGAAATGAGATTTAGCTAATTCTTTTATTCTGTCTTTCAATTCAGAGTACGGACTTCTTTTGTACAGAAGAAGTCAAATGTTTTAATATTATTGCATGTGGAGATGGACATTGATTTTTTCTTTTCGAAATACACATATGAGCATTGTTGTATTTTTGATGACTTTATTGTAGGCTTCCTAGCGGATTCAGTCATGTTGGGTGATACCTTATATGCAAATATTGGTGAAACAGTAGTGCTACGTTGTCCATGCACATCACATGATCTTCAATCACAGTGGCGTGGTCCACCAAACTTAACAATACTATCTGTTGGAACGGAAATCAATACTTCCTTGTGAAATTATGATCGATTATAATTATATGGTAACCATGACAACGGGTAATTATATTTAAAAATTAAGAATTTTACTAGAACTGATGAAGGTTATTATCGCTGTATATCAATTGTGAATGGTATTGTACCGGCAATGCTATCAGACCTCCAGGTTAACATCAGAAGTAAGTTGGCATATACCATATTCTTGAATATTACATTTATTTTTGCTTTGCCATGAGGTTCTGAAACATTTTCATTCATCCTAAGTCGCATATACATCCTACCTATGTGTGTTCCGATGAAACTAGTTTACCACGCCATTTTTCTTGAAGTACATGCTTTGTTCTGATGAAACTATTCTAACGCCGACAATATCTTTAATTTAAGTACCTGCACCAAGCCAGGATAATTAGTGGTAATGCATATGTGTGTTAGGGTTGTCAATATTTCCTCTGCTTCCACGATTTTCCATTAGTGTGATATTCGAGTCCAGTGAAAAGAACACACATAGTGCAAGAAGAAAATTATTAGATGACACCTGATATTAATTTGCTTGAAGTCAAGGTAATTTGTTCGAATGGACAAATGTCTACCCGGACTATGATTAAGTTAACAAACACTGCTATAGTCATGGTTAGGGTGATTGTCTTCTATAAAAGAAGACTCATCATCGTTTCATCGAGAGCTTGCTTGTTCTTGTCATGGTACAGTTGCGAAATTTCCCACTTTGCGTTAGACATGTGCTGTATGTTATCCAATATAAATAGATCGTATAACGGTGAACACTAATCATATGCTGGTGTAATAACAATTGGTCTCATAAAATCAGCTTAACCTCGCCACTTTTTATCTATGTCCCCTTACCAATCCAGAAAAGTGAGCAGTCATATAGCTGTGTGTTAGGGGTATTGATGTTGCCTCTTCCTACGATTTGTTTATTGGATTTTGGAAATATTTGTTGCTATCACTTTATTATTCATTTTCCTGATCAGCCTGATGTAAGAATTGAATCGGCTGATACGACAGCCATTTCAGAGGGACAAACCTTGACATTAAAATGTAGCTTTGATTTTGGAACGGGCTTGGCGAATGTAAAATGGATACATACCAATAATATAGAGATCAAAGGATTTCATACAATTGATTCCAAAGGCAGTTAATTAACAATTCCAAACATTAATCACACCTTCTCTGACCCTTGGGAGTGCAAAGTTCAAAATGAAGTTTGATTTGGATCTGATTTTGTCCATATAAAAGTGTGAGTATGATTAAATGATAAAATCACAACATAGTGAGTAATTGAGTGATTGTAGTTTAGCACCCAATGACCAATTTTCAGTTTATTTATGCCGACAACGTGCATTCACTAATAAAAATTATGATCATGTCTGCTCTGTACTAGACCAACACTATTAATTGGATCATTATAGTGTTATCTCACCGAAACAACAGTCCGTGGCTAAATATGTCACTCAACCAGGACACATTATCCTGATTCCTAGCCAACCAGTCGTTGGTGTTACAAACTGTGTGCATTGTGGAGAAGCAACATATACCAGATTAATAATCTTTGGTTTCAACCGATCGCGGCTCGAACCAAGGGTTTACCATGCTCAAAGCAAACACGTTCATCATTGCGGTTAAGCAAAACATAAAACACGTAGCAAATTTCATACGCAATTATAGTTTTTGTTAATAAAATGTGAATCCGGTTTTTAGTGGGGTTCGTGTTACTCGATCTTTAGTTGTATGTGTATGTTTTGTAGATCGTTGTTTTGTACTTTGACCTTTTGTACTTTTTCTTTTTGCCATTGTGTTGTTTGTTCTTCTTCGACATACGGATTCTGATTACCCCTTCGGTATCTTCAAATTCTTCTTATTTCTCCAATTATTGTCTTTAACTTAATAATTATTGAGTAAACATTTGATAAAATAAGTCGGTACAACCTTTCCGTGGGAATAAATATTAAGAATAGCATCAAGGTTATCACAATATCTGCCTACGATGTTTACATTAATTCCAACGTGAGACTACTACAGCGTATATTGCGCTGCATCATTCGGTATGCATAGAAGTGACACAATATACAGTTGTATATTGTGTCACTTCTATGCATACCGAATGATTAGTATGTTTGCTATGTCATTATAATTGCGATTTAAAAATATTCAATATGCCCACTTTTACATGATATAACACTACATTTAGCAAATATGATATTAAATTAGAATGAAGACAGAAAATGCATATTGCATGGGGAATCAATTTATTCGGTGGAATAAAACTCTAATAATGATTGTATGATCTATGTTCACGTATTATTATGTTCATTTAACACTTTTTAATAAAAATACGCTTAATATGACATTGATGTAATGTGCTTAATATCTAGGGCATAGTTTCACACAATACATAGATTAGAATGTCCAAAAGTGTTGTTTTCCTTTGTGCTAGTACTTTTAAAATATTATTTATAGATAAGTACACTTGATGATCCTTAAAGGTGATTTAAATACCAGGTACATGAATTGTGTAACTGTCATTGTTCTATAGTATATATATATATATATAATATATTTTCAAATAACTTCCTGCTAACCTAATTTATATTTGTAGATTTAGATTTATAAATGAATTTATTTTGTTACATAATATTTCCTTGATAGTGGGTTGCTGCAAACAAGGAAGCTGCTGAACCTAGATTTTCTAGTGGTTAAGTTCATGTCATCACTCTGAAAGTTTTACGGTCTCCTTGATTTCGTCAAACAATACAGAATATCTGTATCACAAATGATAACATATATTTTCCTATTCTCGTAAGCACTACCTGGTCCTTTCCTCATTCATGACTTATCACCGGGTTTGTGACTAGAGTAGCACGACGGGTGCCACTAGTGGTGCAGGAACTGCTTACCTTTCCGGAGCATATGGGTTCATCCCCGGTTTTTAGGCGTTGTGTTTTCAGTCCTTAGATTTACGGATTCTGATTACCTCGTTGTGTTCATCAAACTATTCTTATAATTATTCGTGGTGGTATTCGATGTATATACATATTCTCTATTTGTATTTTAGACAAGCCAGTCTTAGTCCAAAACAAAACTGTGGTGCAATTGAAAACAGACATCTTAAAACATTGACAGTAAAGTCTTTTGAAAAACCAGTGGTCCTCTGGATGACATTTTGTAGTGGAAAAATTAGTACTTGGCCTGTAACAGAGATAAACAACAAAGGGAAGAGATTATCCAGCACATATTTCCTGTCTTCAACAATAATACCAGTATAACACAAAGATTTTGGTAGTTATTCTGTTCGCATTCGTAATAGCGAAGGCAGCATAAATGTCGCTCTTTACATCATGTATAAAGGTATTGATATATAGCTTGTTGTCTTTTTTATATAAGGTAACACATATAGAGTTGAATCTTATTTTCAAGAACCATGATAAGTCGTTTTCAGCCATAACTCGAAGTTAAAATTAGATCCGTTTGTAGCACAATGAATCCCGCCAATACCGAACCCTGAATAAATAAAGCCTCATGTAAGAAAAGAATTGTTAAGTTAATTTGCATAAGCCGAACACATACAAAAATGTATATATTTCGATATAAGTCTACTTTATCTCGGTTAATTCAAATGACCGGTTTTTTTTCATCATTTCCCGTTGTTAAATCCATTTTTTTTAAATGTCATATCAAATCTGTCTTCGTTATTGTTTGCAGCAAATATAGTGATAAAATTAATAAGAAAATTATAAATGTGTAGAGGTATTAAAATATCAATTCAATTTCAAGCATTTGAAATCCATACCTGAATTGTACTTCTCAGATATGAGCCTCATTTGACAATCTAAACACGAGTTAATATTGATATTAGCCCTTAATTGAAAACCAAATGCCTTTTGTAATTACGGTCAAAATATGTTTGAGTCATATTTTAAAATAAGCCTATTGTTTTGTTCAAAATTGTTAGAGTATAATTTAAAAGTTTACTTCATTTGTTTGTTGTTATTTGTTGACACGGGAAGATACAAATATAAGACTTGATATTTGTTTTGAATAATAAATTTTTTAACTAATACATGATTACATTGAAAATCTACATTTTATAGAAATATTCGTGTCATCAGCCTTGTTCTGTATTTTATAAAGTACCACACTAAGCTTCATTTTGTTTGCTAATTTCAGATAAATTGCTTTAGGTTTCAAATATGAAATGCTTGCTTAGCCCAACAACGAATGCTTTCCCTATTCAAATCTGAGCAGAGAATCTGTGAATTATAAAAAGTAACACGATGACGATTTCGAACATATTGGACAGGAACTACTAACCCTCCATTCCAAAGCACATGAGTTCACTCTGGTGTTATATGGCTTTTTTGCTGCTCGATCTTTAGTTTTGTGGGTAGTATTTTGTAGATCTTTGTTTTTTCCTTGTGTCCTTGTTTTTTGGGGCATCATGTTGTGTGTCGTTCTTCGATTTACGGCTTTTGATTTGTATTTTCAAGCCTTTCGTGCTGGTATGTATTTCTTTTTCACAAACCGTCGATGAGCTAAAGGATAGAGTGCTCACCCTATTTCCATTCTAAAAAAAAGAGGAGCAGACCAGAATGTTAATTGATGACAAGAACAAGGGAAATCACGATTCGCATGACCATATTTGATATGTGCAAAGAGCATGTTATAGTACTTAATATTTTCGGTGGAACGACTATTAATACTTAAAGATCTGATAAACGCGAAAAGCGAACTTTGAAGTTTGCTTTCCAATGAAGTGAAAAACAAAAAAATACCACACTGTTGGAACAGTTCCAAATTCAATTATCAAAGTTGTAAAAAGAGGCAAATTCGGTACCCCTTACACACAAATATGCGACATTCACTTTCCTGGGTTGGCACAGATACTTCAATAACAAATGGCGCGATAACGCTAGTTTAATGGGCTCAAACATCCACTCTTAGTGAAATGTGAGCATAATGCCAACCTTCAAATATAATTGGAAGAACAGCGTTATTATAAAGAATGATATAATTTTGAAAATTATACACAATAGGATTAATCTTCGGAGTTAGCGGTTAGGGTTATGGTGTTTATCGCCACTCAACAATATTTCAGTTATATCTTGAGGATCAGTCTTATAGGTGGCGGAAACCGGTGAAAACCACCGACCTGTCGCAAGTCACTGACAAACTTTATCACATATTGTTGTATCGAGTACACTTCGCCATGAACGGGGTTCGAACTTACAACTTTAGTGGTGAAAGGCACTGATAACACAGGTAGTTGTACATCCAACTACCATACGATCACGACCACAACGGCCCCTCAGATATTGTTCTTCGTGAAACAGAAGTTATCATATGAATAATATTATTTCTATTAAATTCAGACGAAGGTCTGAACCATTATCTAAACATTAGACAGAATACAAGGCCATCGTATGACATAATAGTGACACAATTGTCAGTTTTAAACAATTAATACAGTTTTTTCTTCTTTCTATTCAGACTTGTACATTGATATTTTCCCAAAAACAGTTACATACAGTACATACGAAACAATTCAAATCAACTGCACGTTAAATCCAAAACAGTATGGAAATTGGACATTCAGTTGGAAACACTATTGGAATGGCGTAGTTATTCGTACTTTGAAATACACCATTACAGATAATATAGCCGTTCTGGATTTACCATTTTGTGACTATACTGAAAATGGAGAGTACACATGCACTCTACATGTCACCGGTGGAGATTTTGCTGCAACCAGCTTTGTGCACGTACAAGGTGTTGTATTTACTTTCTTGCATGTAATGTATTACCTGATTTACAAGAAATCTAATTTTTATAATGTTTAAGATGGGTACTCGGCATTCGTTGCAAAAACATTTATCGCGCTTTTATGTGACAGTTGGCATTTGCTTCGTATGTGGAAGCGACTTGAATGATCCAATCATTTCACCAAGAGGGCGAAGACAACTAGCTTAACCCCGCCACATGTTATTGGAATATATTTACCAAGCCAGGAAAGTGAGCGGTAATCTACATTTGTTTCAATTGTGCCTCTACTTCTAACAGTGTATACCCGGACATTTTCCAAAATCGGAAGTTGCTGTACTATCCGACCAGGCAAGGTTAGTTGCTTGCAGAATGTTTGACATTTTTAGATGATTATCCGTGATTTATTCTTTGAAAGCGGATCAACCGAAGCAACAAAAATAAAAATTACTGCAAAGATATGTCATTTATATTTCTGATCAAAATAACAGTGTCCTATTTGAACACTGAAACTAGAAATCATCGTTTAAATAGCGGTGGATGGTATCTTTTCGCTCGAAGAAAGGGGGTAAAAATCTATTTTTCCTCCACTTATTCTTTAAATTATGTCAAATATGTTCTCACTATCTGATGAAATAGACATCGACGTTATCAATGCAAGGAAAATATGACCGTAAACGCACTCATTTTTCTTACGACGGGTGCATTTAACATCGTTCTTCATTCTAACGAATTTGTATGTCCTGTCCGCACAATTGCGTATTCCTTCAAGTTTCGAAGTTGTTATCTGTTATTCTAAAATTTCATACTCTTTTACAGTTTACTCATCTTTAATGTAAAACGTGTAGTAAGGTTACGACCTTTTGCTGGCAAAAACATTTTGGACAGTTTTTTAAATAAAATCAATACCAGATCTTGCCAAAAAACAAATCGGAAAGTGCATTTCATTGAAAAATTATGTCCTTATTTTTTACCATTTTGTTGGGACCCGACCACGAATGTGGGAGGGGTATATATATTTACCCTTGTCCGTCTGTACGTCCGTATGTGTGATCCTTTTGTTTTAGTTGTTTAGCTGCATTTCTCAGGAATCACTTATGATAGACCAAAGGTATTTCATATGACTGTATAATCATCATATATAGTGAAACACATCCCAACATTAATTGGGTCACCCTGACCTATATTGTACGCTTGAATGACTTTGGTTAAATTAAGTGGTAGGTCCATTTCTCAGACTTCGTATACATCGTATATACGGAAGAGGCATCCGTGTCTTACAGACACATAATCTGGTTGTTTTTAGTTTTCTGTTATAAATAAATAAATAAATTATCTTTATTTCAAGAGCATAACCCTATTAGCAAGAGCCAATCTCCCTGAGGTTCCTCAAAATAGCATTAATATGTACAAAAATTTTAAATAGCAAATGCACAAGAATTTGGAGAAAACATATACCGGTATTTCAGAGAAAACTAAACAAACTGATATTTACATATAATACACAACTTTATAGTGATAGAAAATGTTCTTAGCATTTACTTTTAAATAAAGAAAGTGCTTTACAGCTTTTCACTTCCATAGGTAAATCATTCCATCTTTGCGAACCAGAATACAAAAATATAATCTAATTTAATCCAAATCCTTGTTTAATCTAATAAAATTTAATCTAATTGCATAGATAACACTACCATGTCTATCTTGTCTTGATTTCAGATAATGGACTGGTCTTTTGTGGTTGTACGAGGAATAAATTGAGGAAGTTGTTACCACCTTCTCCTGTGACAAGTGCCCATTTATCACCAAGTATAAAACTAGTTTGAAAAGGCACCAGTACCGACATCTTAAAAATACGTATGTGATGTCAATATAAACCAGATAAGTCATATGTGTGACCATTGTGGAAAATCTTTCTGCAGCCGTTATGGTATGCAAGTTCATACAAATATTAAACACCAGCAAAAGTTTAGATTCACCTTCGCCGTGTGCAATAAGGGGTTGGACTGTAGAAAAGTGCTCGATCAACTTTAACAAAAAACAATTACGCGGACAGATGAATTTTAAGATTCAGCAATTAATGATAACGTACAGTAGCAATTAGGCGTACAGTGACGTAAAATGAAGAACGATGTTAAATGCACCCGTCATAAGGAAAATGAGTCATATTTTCCTTGCATTGAAAACGTCGATGTCTATTTCATCAGATAGTGAGCAAATATTTGACATTATTTAAAGAATTGGAACGAAAACATACCATCCACCGATGTTTAAACGGCGATTTCTAGTTTCAATGTTCAAATAGGGCACTGTTATTTGATCAGAAATATAAATGACATACCTTTGCAGTATTTTCTTTAATTTTTGTTGCTTCGGTTGATCCACTTTCAAAGAAAACATCACGGATAATCATCCAAAAATGTTGAAATTTCTGCAAGCATCTAACCTGACCTGTTCGGACAGTACAGCTACTTCCGTTTTTGAAAACTGTCCGTTTATGCACTGTGCTTCTACGAAATTTCGATTAGATTTTGGAACTTTTCTGTTATTATTTTGTTAATCATTTTATTCGGTTACATTTTACCATTCATATATATCGTGATGGACATTTTGATATGCAACTAATCAGTGCATATAACTACTAAAGTTGTGAGCTCATGGGGAAGTGTATTCGATACAACATTATGTGTTAAAGTTTGTCAGTGACTTGCGATAGGTCGGTGGTTTTCTCCCGGTACTCCAGTTTCCTCCACCAATAAAACTGACAGGCAAGATATAACATAAATATTGTTGAAAGTGGCCTTAAACACCATGACCATAACCCTGAAATGCAACGTCTTCTACTTAAAATAGAATACACTTAAACGTATATTATGCATACAAAATGTAGCTAAATAGAAAGGGAGACGCTTTACGTTACATAAATATTGTACATAAAATAAAATTTATTTTGGCTAAGCTGTTCAGGTCCTGTGGTTTTCTGGCTCACTTATAACTTATAAGACATATAACTTATTTGGTTTGCAAATGTTTTGGCTTTGAGCGTACCTGATGAAGGCTATTCCAGAAATGCGTCGTGCGCGATATATATATATTTTTTTTAATTTCTGATGTAGTAATGCTATTTAGATATAATGTACAATATATGCATTTCTTTCTGAATCATCTTTGTTTTGAAGACAGCAACAATCGGCTGTTTCTCCTTTGGATATATCAATGCATGTGTAATGGTTTATGCAGTCACAAATGACCTTTGTTTTTTCGCACTACAGATTAAAGAAATTTAATCCTTTATTGTCGTTCTTTATCTTACAGTTACGGCAAGATCTACAATAATAACCGTTGGTCACATCAATTTGTTTATATAATAAAAACGTAGATATCAAATTTAATGCGCACGACACCTTTCTGGAATAACTTTCATGAGGTACGCTCAAGGCCAAAATATGAGAAAAGCCAAATAATCTTAACATCTTTGGGAGCTAGAAAACCAAAGTGCCTAAATAGAGTAGCCAAAATCGGCTAAGGTCAGCTATGCCTGAGAGAGAAGCACCTTAGTTTTGTCTTTAAATATTACATGATTTAGGAACTGTAAATTTCAATAAAAATATATATGATAAACCATATCAGTGTTGAAGCACTGTTGTCTCGGCGGATAATACCCTAGGACTAGTAGTCCACCAGCAGAGATATCGACCAAGTGATAAAATAGTCAGTTTGTTGTTGGACCGTACCTCTTGTCAAAAACCATTGCATAATGACTTAGGTGTAATTGAGGAAGGTTTATATGATGGCAAATTATTGCACCCTGAGCGGAGTGCTTTGCGTCCATAAAACTAGCATAGACCCTACAATGTTATTCAAATGTCTCTACCAAGTCAGGAAAGTGCAATGTGTCAATTTTGCCCCTGGAACTATGATTTGTCTGTTGGATTTTGGAACTGTTTCGCCAATGTCGTATTTATTTTGTTTTCCATATCCATGTCCACTGATCATAGCATACAGAAATATGTCATTAATCAATGGAAAAGTTGTTTTGTCCATTTATGTGTCTTCTGATCCGAGGATCACAGACATAGTCTGGATGAGAGAGATTTTTGGTAAAACAACAGATAATGGTTCTACAAGAAGCTCTATGGTAAGTATAAGAAACGCAACTGTAACCATATTAAGCTATGGGGAAGGCTGGTTACAGTACAGGGTCAACGCATAGAATTTAACATATTGGAATTAAATGTGACAAATGGGAGATATGTTTGTCAAATTCGGAATGAACATGGACTTAAAGAAGCATCAATTAACATTGCTGAAATAACGTCATTACTTGACTCGCATGAGAGACCACCTAAGCGAAATACCACAGGCTAGTCCAAAAAAGATGGTTCAATAGTTCAATACATACTTGTTAAACCTTTATAATAGACATTTTGGAAGACACAAAAGGGGTAATCAGAAGCTGTAAATCGAAGAAGGACAGGGAATACAATGACCAACAGAAAAAGAGTGAAGAGAGCAATGAACTACAGAAAATTAAAGATTGAGCAACACAAATCCCTCTAAAAACCGGGGAAGAACTCATGTGCTCCGAAGTTTACAGATGTACTTGTATATAAACAATACGTCTAGGTTTTATATAAATTTAACATATCAACAAAATAGTGTCATATCCATCTGTATTCAATTCGTGTCCCATTTTCATCGATTACAACATGCGAGTTGTACATGTATACCACACTGTACACATAGCGGAAGCCCAGTTTGAACCAGATATATTACTTGTAGCAACGGACATTTAGGTCTGATTCCTATATTTTGCGGTCCCTTTCAGGAATGCATTGATTGGTGATGTTAACTCATAAATAAAACATTTGCACATTCTTTATTTGATTTTACAATTACAGTTTTTTTCACGTTGTCCTGAAAGAAGGCAGGTCCCTTACAACAGGCAAGAGCAAGGGAAAGGACAAAGCATTTGAGAATAATTTTCTTATCAGTGTTAGATATTTGGACCTTGTTTGAAATCAGACGATAATTTTTGCAACAAATCAAAAAGTTAACATTAAAATATTGCACAGATTATGAGAAAAAAACGTGTTATTTCTATTGAATTTTGCATGAAATGGGACACTTTGCAAGCACTAAATGGAAATAACTGCTATCAAAACTTGCAAAACCGCTTAGTTTTAAAGTTAAGCCGGTAATGAGCAAATACTGTATTTATCAAATACATATGTACTACGTGTTCTGACGTCTAGTTAATCTTCTATAGTAGTTGGATTTACAACTACCTATCCAATCGGTGCTTATCGCTACTGATGTTGTGGGTTCGACCCCGCTAAGGGCGATAATGTTTGTCAGTGACTTGTTGGTTTTCTCCGTGTCCTCCGGTTTCGTTCACCAATAAAACTGACTGCCACGATATAACTGAAATATTGTTGAAAGTGACGCTGAATACCATAAAACCAACCAACTAAGCCATCTAGTTAATCTTCATCTTTTAATTATTTGTGTCTTAGTTCTATACACAAGTGAGCAGCTCTATATCTTTGACAGTATTGGTGGATTCGCTGTTATATAGGAATTTGAAGATACCAATGGGGTAATTAGAAGCCGTAAATCACAGAACAGACAATGCAATGGCCAAAAAAAAAGGACAAAAGGACAAACAATGATCTACAAAACACTACTCAGAACACTAAAGATCGATCAATACTAACTATTCCTGTTGTGTAATAAATGTACAGTTAAAGGCCATTTCGAAACGTTAGCTGTATTTAAAAATAAAGGAAAGTAGTATAATTCGTTCTATCGTTTTAATGTTATTCTAGAAACGCGTCGTGCACACTAAATTATATATCTACATTTTTATTCCATTCTTTTTTTACACTTGTTAAAAGTACAATAACAGAATCGGTAATCAAAATTTAATATTTGTTTGTGATATTTAATACAATTGTTGACATCACAAAAGTGCATGTACTGGTCTATAAACATGTGTTTTTAGATAAGGCGTAATATCGTTTGTTATGCTCGTTGTTATATGATAAACTTGTATAATGCTTGATGCTTTCACTTTTTAATATGCCTGTTAGGTTGATATATCTACTATTGCCTTGTGAGATATTAAGCTAGTGACGTGCACAAGTTAGGGTGATATTCAGAATATAATATACACTCCGACAAAAGTTAAGCACCACCCCATATTTTTATCGAAATATTTTTTTACATCAATACTGTCAAAAAAATTAAATAGATATCACCATTTTTCTTACACTTATTAAAAGACTACACCAAGGGCTCTACAATTACCAATCTACGAGGTATTTAGCATCCTGAAAGACGTGACTACGACGTAACAAAAATGGGGTTCAAAACAGGCGCTGGAAAAACGTAAAGCCAGTTTGTCTTTGATGGAAGTTTTTAACATTGCATTAAAATGCAGAGTCTTCAGATTCTAAGTATTATATATACCATGTATCTTACGAATTCACTGATTTAAACCAACGAATCCGAACGATGAATTGGTTTAAATAAGTTCATGAGTAAGATCCATGGCATATATGGTTTGTACCAGAAATTACATGATTGACAGATCTATGACGTCAAAATCATGGAATAACAGATCCAATGACGTCAAATTCATGGAATAACAGACCTATGACGTCAAAATCATGGAATAACATCAAGATCTCCAAGTTACACCATGCTTTGTAAAAGTTCACTATTTTTAAGTTGATTACTGCATAAAAACATCAAAGGAGAAATGCATATTTATGCTACTAGAACTTTTAAATGCATCTATTGTGCGTATGTGTAAGGCATAGCAATCAATAACGAGTATATCCACCGCGTTTATTGTGAAGTTCTATAACACGCCTCGTCATTCTTCGCACAAGACGCCTAAGCCGTTCTTGGGGGAACTGTTGCCACTCCTGTAAGATAGCAGTTCTTAATTCATCAGTATTTTGACATTTTGGATTGCGTTGGTTAATTTTTCGGCCAATAAAGTCCCATACATGCTCTATAGGTTTCATGTCTGGCGACATCGCAGGCCATGGAATTGTCTGAACAGTCTACTGCTGTCAAAAATGTTGTACAATTCGGGCTCTATGTGGCCTAGCGTTGTCGTCCATGAACATTGGCCTGTCAGCCAACGCATGATTGTCGAAATGGGGGACTACGCGAGGAACGAGCACATTGTCACGGTATTTTTGGCCTGTCAGATTACCATCAAGAACGTACAAGTCCAACTTAGAGTCAAAGGAAAAACAACCCTAGACAGTTACACCCCCACCCCCAAAAGCAGTTTTGCCCAAAATGTGGTTGTCCTGAAATGATGTGTTTCGTTGGCGCCAAACCCTTGCACGACCGTCGGTAGAGCGTAGCAAAAAAACGACTTTCATCAGACCAGTGGACCCGTCTTCATGTGCGAATAGTCCACCCCAAATGATCATGTGACCAGTCAAATCGAGCATGGTGATAACGTAATGTCACCTGTGGACGTTGTATGGGTCGTCGCACTCGCATTCCCTGATGGTGGAGGCGTCTGATTACAGTGCGTCTGCTAATGCACAAACGTTAAATTACCACGAAGTGCACCAGCTGTACTGAACGGCCGTTGACGCCCCGTCTGGATATGAGCCGGTCCTCTCTCGGCGTCGTTTTGCGAGGTCTACCTGCACGTGGACGGTCAGTAACATTCCCCGTTTGACGAAAACGCTGCATCAGTCGTACAATGATGGAATGGTTAACCCTGAAGTGGTCTGCCACCCTTCTATGGCTAAATCCACAGTTATGCATGCCAACAACTTGCCACCTTTCTGGTATGGTTAATTTTCGCCGCACCATACCAAACCAATTGAAAATGAAACTTAAAACTCTACAAAAAAAAATCAGCTTTCGTTCGCAAGCACAAATGTTGAAAAGTACACGTGGCACTTTACACACAATGTCATATACACATAAATAAAAATCGATCAATAAGCTGTTTCACAGGTAAGTAAGTATGTGTGTACAGGTAACGAATACAGCAAACCGATTTGAAATAAGTTCATTATTAGAAAATATATTATTGAAACAAGTCAGGTGGTGCTTAACTTTTGTCGAACTGTATATATTAAACCTTGATTATATCCATGCATGGGGTAATAAAAGGAAGAACAAAACACAAAATACCAGAACAGTTCCAAACCCTAATGAAAAAATCGTATAGACAGGGGCAAAGTCACAACACATATTAAAATGTAGCAACTGATTCAAATTAATTACAATTACAATACATACATTATTTCATTGGAAAGACATGTTTAACATTCATTTGTTTGGTTACATAGTTATTTAATTCTTTAACTATTTTAAGGTTATATAACAGCTATCAATTCTGTACCATCTGAACCAGTAATGTAAGTATGATATTAATTGAAGATGAAATGATGGTCACCAATACATGTATGTGGGCGTTGGTGTTGTATGGGTGTTGCTCTTCCGCTTTTGTTGTGTTTTTGTGTTTGTTTTTGCTTTATTGCCTTAGTAGTTGTTTTGCTTTTTTGTTTGTTTTGTTTCTGTATCGTTAGTATAGCAGAAACTTAGTTGACCATGAGTAAATGTGTGTTTGCTATAGAAACAATTGCTTTCACATTATGTTTTGACTTGTTTGCTTCAGTATTATTGTTTTACTTAGTGTTCATTTTATAATATAGGAGGCACCCCAACGTATATATCAAATTGTTTATCTAGCATGCAGATCTGCCAGTGTTATAAACATGCTAAGACTTCTTGATAAGACACACGGAAATATGGGAATATTTAATATACAAATATATCGCTATCCAACTGCAATGATATGAAATCATTAATAGGTAAACTAAATTTATTTTTGTACAGCAATAATATTGTTTCTGCTTTTTTTTAAAATACTATTTGCATCATAGAAATATTTTAGTATTACACTAAATACCTTGTGTGCAACAATTAAACAATGTAAAATAAAACGGGTATGATCAGGATACTTTCAAAAACGATTAAACACTAAGTGAAAGTGTTAAATTATGTGATTTTTGTGCACGCGGCACTTCAATATTGCACCATTGCGATCAAAATCTTACGTGAGTAGAGTTTTGGTCTGGATCTGCTTGTACTGTACCCTCCCTCCCCCAACGGTGTAGATGACGTTACCTGTCTGATAATTTTGACGGTTTAGATATTATGATTTTCGTTTAGATAAATAGTATTTGTTGTCTGCTTGATGGTGTTTAACGCCACTTTTAACAATATTTCAGTTATATCGTGGCGGTCAGTTTTATTGGTGGAGGAAACCAGAGGATACCACCGACCTGCCGCAAGACACTGACAAACTTTATCACATAATGTTGTACACCTCGCCCTGATCAGATTCGAACTTACAACATCAATGGTGATAGGCACTGATTGCATAGGTAGTTGAAACTCCAGCTATCATATGATCACGGTCATGACGGCCCCGATAGATAAATAAAGATGACACTTAATAAGTAACATTAAAAAAACAATGTTCTTGTACTTTATTGTTATTGTATATTTACAGACCAGTCCAACCAATCGCTGTTGAATTAAATGTTATAGAGAATATAGGTGACACGATTTATGAAGAAATTAACAGCAACGGACACTTACCGGAAGTTGAGGAAACGGACTTCCCGTCTGAAGCATCATTCCCAGACGATATTGAATCGAAATATGAAGATATTGATGACTTACGGACAGATAAACACGAGTATTTAGAATGTGCAACTGATTCTATTTCCGTTGTACAATAAGAGGAAATGTTTCCCTCATCTGATGTGCATAACATTCCTACCCCAGAATATCTCGATCTGGAAGAAAAGTCTTCCGACATACCAACCAAGACCCTATATCAAAATGAATAACTAATGTTCAGGCAATTCGTTTCTCACACATCCTTATATGGCACACCATACGTTCCATATTATATCAAGATGATTATTAATTCCTAATGATTGTGTACATATATAGTGAATACTAGAAATTACTTTTAATAAATCAACCTTAGTATAACAATATATGCATTTATTATATTATGATATTTAAGTTGCAGCAAAGTTTGAACATGCAAGGTACATTGAATAATTTTACTACCTTTTCATTGTAATTTTCACCTCAGGGAAATAACTCTAATTATGGCGACAAAGGCTTTTTTGTTCTTCAATTATTCATTCGTATTGATTTTTAAGAAAAGTTTGGAAAACCAAAGGGTAATCAGAAGTTTTAAGTCGAAGGACAGACAGCATTACGGTAAATGTGTGTATGGAGATGCTTCATATATAGCATAAATAACGACATTGGGCACATCATAAAACAAAAGGAGAATATAAGATCGTGAATTCAATCCCGGGTCTGGTAAAACCAAAGACTATACAATTGGTATTTGCTGTTTTACCGCTGCTAATATCATTAATGAGAGGGCAAATACTGATTGACACGGAGTCAGCATATTGTGTCGAAATTGTGCGATATATCTACCTGCGTACTGCTGTTCCAGTGAACTAATACAATAACAATCCGGCTAAGCGAGTTGGTGAAACAGACATCTTCATCATCTCATCAAGTATAAGGAAAGTTTAAGAATAACAAGGAAATTGTTAGAAACGGTAATTCGACATAGGACAGACAATTTAATGGCCAAAAGTAAAAGGACAAAATAATAAATACTTAATACTAGTCGAAATGTGCAAATGAAAGAATATGATAAAAAGATTAATACATGACCTTTTCTATATCCGTCCGGCAATCATCCCTCGACTGCATGTCGGAATGGTAAGGAGGTATGGGGATACAAGATATAGTTTTGTTATTAGTTTTTGTATTTTACGCTATATGTTGCATAGATTACCATACCCTGTCCACACTGCCATGTATTATGTGCTGTATGTTGTATATATATATACCAGATTTAAATTTCAGTTTCAAAATTGTAATGAGTATACATGTTCAAGGGGAGATAACTCAAATTTCATTTTCCAAACGTATCAAAATTGTAACAACAATACGGTGTCTATTTTAATTCTTTATTATTCTTTTCTACACAACATGTCTTACAGTATTACAATTGCATTGGAACTGTCTTGTATTTGAAGAATTGCCGACGTCAATTAGTGAATTTACTGTCTCAAATACAAGCTGTACTAGCTCCACATTACCAAGTAAAGCTGTATTCTGAAACCGTCAACTAGTTAGTACAATACAATTAGTCCTTAAATAATAACAATAAAAATAAATAAAACAAATATCACATTCTCAAAACAAAAGTGAGGAATACAATATGTACAACATCAGAAAGAGAATTATATTTTCAAGCCGCGTGTACAGCTATCGTTCTTTTTAACTTTAATAACATGGCAAAATACAGCATGTGTTCATAAAAATGTAGATGTAAAATTTAGTGCGAACGATGCTTTTCTGGAATAACCTTCATTATGTACGCTGAAAATCGAAAGATTAGAAAGCCAAATAATTTAAAATGATCGGAGCGATAAAACCAAAGGGTCTAAACAGGATAGCCAAAGTCGGCTAAGTTCTCCTATGCCTGAGGAAGGAAAACGTTAGTTTGATTCAATTTTCAACATATAAAATATTAATCGCATCATCTATGAATATTTCTCGGCATTTTAATTTATGCCATTTTAGACCTTTTATTAAGTCCAAATAGAAATATGTTTTTTTGCATTAGAACTGTCTTGTATTTGAAGAGTTTCCGACGTCAATTAATGATTTTACCGTCTCAAATACAAGCTGTACTAACCACACATTACCAAGTAAAGCTGTATTCTGACACCGTCAACTAGTTAGTACAATACAATTAGTCCTTAAATAATAACAATAAAAATAAATAAAACAAATATCACATTCTCAAAACAAAAGTGATGAATACAATATGTACAACATAAGAAAGATAATTCTATTTTCAAGCCGCGTGTACAGCTATCGTTATTTATAACTTTAATAACATGGCAAAATGCAGCATGCGTCATAAAAATGAAGATGTCAAATTTAGTGTGAAGGATGCTTTTCTGGAATAACCTTCATTATGTACGCTGAAAATCGAAAGATTAGAAAGACAAATAATTTAAGATGATCGGAGCGATAAAACGAAAGGGCTAAACAGGATAGCCAAAGTCGGCTAAGTTCTATTATGCCTGAGGGAGGATAACCTTAGTTTGATTCAATTGTCAACATATAAAATATTAATCGCATCATCTATGCATATTTCTCGGCATTTTAATTTATGCCATTTTAGGCCTTTTATTAAGTCCAAATAGAAATATGTTTTTTTGCATTAGAACTGTCTTGTATTTGAAGAGTTTCCGACATCAATTAGAGATTTTACCGTCTCAAATACAAGCTGTACTAACCACATATTACCAAGTAAAGCTGTATTCGGACACCGTCAACTAGTTAGTACAATACAATTAGTCCTTAAATAATAACAATAAAAATAAATCAAACAAATATCACATTCTCAAAACAAAAGTGATGAATACAATATGTACAACATAAGAAAGAGAATTCTATTTTCAAGCCGCGTGTACAGCTATCGTTATTTATAACTTTAATAACATGGCAAAATGCAGCATGTGTTCATAAAAATGAAGATGTCAAATTTAGTGTGAAGGATGCTTTTCTGGAATAACCTTCATTATGTACGCTGAAAATCGAAAGATTAGAAAGACAAATAATTTAAGATGATCGGAGCGATAAAACGAAAGGGCTAAACAGGATAGCCAAAGTCGGCTAAGTTCTATTATGCCTGAGGGAGGATAACCTTAGTTTGATTCAATTGTCAACATATAAAATATTAATCGCATCATCTATGCATATTTCTCGGCATTTTAATTTATGCCATTTTAGGCCTTTTATTAAGTCCAAATAGAAATATGTTTTTTTGCATTAGAACTGTCTTGTATTTGAAGAGTTTCCGACATCAATTAGTGATTTTACTGTCTCAAATACAAGCTGTACTAACCACACATTACCAAGTAAAGCTGTATTCTGACACCGTCAACTAGTTAGTACAATACAATTAGTCCTTAAATAATAACAATAAAAATAAATCAAACAAATATCACATTCTCAAAACAAAAGTGATGAATACACTATGTACAACATAAGAAAGAGAATTCTATTTTCAATGCGCATGTACAGCTATCGTTCTTTTTAACTTTAATAACATGGCAAAATACAGCATGTGTTCATTCAAATGTAGATGTCAAATTTAGTATGAACGATGCTTTTCTGGAATAACCTTCATTATGTACGCTCAAAATCGAAAGATTAGAAAGCCAAATAATTTAAAAAGATCGGAGTGATACAACCACAGGGCCTAAACAGGATAGCCAAAGTCGGCTAAGTTCTCATATGCCTGAGGGAGGAAAACCTTAGTTTGATTCAATTGTCAACATATAAAATATTTATAGCGTTGTGATTTTCTATATCATATATGTCTTTCGTCCTTAATAACAAATCATTGTAAATGTTTCTTGGGATTTATCATTTCATGGTTTTCCTCATGTCTTATGTCATCTGTAGCACGCCCTTGGCCTTGTTGTATCAATTGATTGACGAAATTTGCAAGATGTCTCACCAATGGCCTTTCCTCTCCCTTCCACCTTACACTGCATGATAGGACTTTTTTTTTATTTTCCGTATTTAGCAAGGCAACTCATTGCTATAACAAGAATTGCAAAGAGCAGTACTCCCTCACTGATAGAAATGATCAAGCTGTCGCAATACTCTGATGATTCATCCTTTGTTTCTGTAAGGCAGTAAATAATAGCATAATTGTTTAAATAATGTTATGTACTGCGTTTGATTTTGCATATCAGAGATACCAAAGGGGTAATCAGAATCCGTAAATCGAAGAAGAACAGACAACACCAATGGCAAAAGAAAAAGGACAAAAGGACAAACAACGATCTACAAAACATACACATACAACGATTGATCGAGTAACATGAACCCCACAAAAAATCGGGGTGAACTCAGGTGCTCCGGAAGGGTATTTCGAGGCAAATATTCTTGGTTCGATGCATTGACTCGGAATACATTTTATTTCATCATTTTTTTAAAACTATGAAAATTGAAATACGATACTAGCATGGTTACTACTGTGCGTGTGTTAAATGTACAATCACGATTACTACTTTGTGTGTTAAATTTACAATCACGATTACTACTTTGTGTGTTAAATGTACAATCATGATTACTACTTTGTGTGTTAAATGTACACTCATGATTACTACTTTGTGTGTTAAATGTACAATCACGATTACTACTTTGTGTGTTAAATGTACAATCACGATTACTACTTTGTGTGTTAAATGTACAATCATGATTACTACTTTGTGTGTTAAATGTACAATCATGATTACTACTTTGTGTGTTAAGTGTACAATCATGATTACTACTTGGTGCGTTAAGTGTACACTCATGATTACTGCTTTATGTGCTAAATGTACAGTCTACACTTGGTCCAGTCCAAGGGTTCCTGTCTTGGAACACGGTATGCAATGTATATTTAATTTAATTCACCTTATTTATAAGTAAGCGCTATGATGCGCGTGTAACTAACCATACAATATTTTGTTATGCGTATTTTAGATTTTTTCTTGCTTAAAGATTGTATTTGATAGGCAAAAAAAAAAATATTTCTGTAAGAAAGTTTCAATAGTGATGGTCAATAATTCCACTGTTATCAACAAAAGGACTATTCACCTCCCACCTCAAATCACTGAAAAATAGAGATGATTTAAATTTTCCCATCGTAAACTTTCCATTTGTATGCATCAACTTTCTCTCAGCACGTGGATGTATGAAATACTAAGGTGACACGATATTCCGGAACCTGCTTTCTTCCAAGATTTCTTTTTTAGAGGGCATATACAGAGCCAACGGTTCCTTGTCATAACTTCAATTTTTTTAATATGGTCACTATGACTTTGTTATAGCTACAGAGCCAACGGTATCTTGTGATCACTTCAATTTGTTTACAATCGCCATTATGACCTTATTAACTGTCACGGATGAGCACGTATATTTTCTGTTGCTCGTAGTCAAATCATGTCCTTCCTCGTTCATCATATATTTCCGGATATGAATCACCGGATTGTTGCCATGAGTAACACGACGGATGGGTGTAGCTAGTTGAGCAGTTGCTGCTTACATTATTCTCTAATTTTGTTTTAAAGGGTCTAGTGTTGCTCATTTTGTTTTATTTTTTCTATGCTTTGTTGCCCATGACCATATTTTGTGCTTTCGTCTTTTCTCTTTTCACCATTATATTTGCTGTCTTTCTTCGAATTAAGATTTTCAATTAAAGGTACCCGATAAAACATTATGTGATAAAGTTTGTTAGTGACTTGTGGCAGGTCGGTGGTTTTCTCCGAGTACCCCGGTTTCCTCCACAAATAAAGTTGACCGCCACGATATAACTGAAATATTGTTGAAAGTGGTGTTAGACACCATAATCATAAACCCTTTCGTCTTTTCAAGCGTATAGTATAAGGCTGGTATAAAGAAATGTTATTGTAGCTTGATGACTATAAATATACCACTTACTTGTGCATCTATTGAATGATTCCCGGTGAATTGGTATTACTGTCTTTCCTACAACACACGAAACAATTAGTTGCCCGCTGCATACATCAACATAGTGTTCTATCCTCTCCACAACCATGTAGAATATCTCATTAGCACTTGTCTTTGTCGCTATCCGTCGAGAAATTATATTTTCCTGGAAAATAACAATAATCTTTTTTTGCAATAATACAATGTCTCTAAATACAAACACAAGAATTAATGATTAATGAATATTATCGAGCAATACAGTAATTGCCTAAGGAAAGATAGCTCGAGATCGAATGTTCATCGTTCATCGGTCACGTGCGAATTTTTTGATATTCAGAATGCAAGATTAGGTATACATTTTATCACATAGATTTTCCACTTTTGATTGTGCTAAAGAAACGTTTTATAAAGGAACTTTTTCTTCATTGTCGGACTCTAACTGAATTATGCAACGTTCGTTTTGTGACGTGCATATTTTATTTGCTGAGTGAAATTCCGGATTTATATCACTTGGATATCTGAGTATATTAAGGGCATCCTCGTAGTAAATTACAAATAGATATACCTGTGCTACGTGTACATATCTTTTAATCGGGTAAGTTGTCCACTAGCAATGACAGTAAACTGTATTCAGGTGAAGATTACATGCAGTCTCAGTTCTTGTGTAATTGTGATACTATATAGTTTTCGCCATTGTCAATTATCATGTGTTACCTCTGACATGATCTACAACTTGTTGAAGGAGGTCAGTATTTGTTAAGATAGAAGGACATGCGAAGATTTATTTTTTTTATTTTTGCACAGTTGAAACAATTCCAAGTTAACATCGGAACGTAAACATAATTCAGGTCCTTTCCAATATTTTTGATTTTTTCATAGTCGTTCGATCTCTTCTTGATAACATATATTGATGCAAGTTGTATTGCTGATAAATAGCATGAAGACAAAAATGTGGTGCACAATCTATTTTATTAAGAAAACTAAAATAATATTTATTGTAAATGGAATTATATTGTATGCTACTTTATAATATTGTAACCCAGTAACTTGAATCCTTATGTAATATAATTTATCAGGCAGAATAAGACAATTATGAAATAAAAAACAAAAAACAAAAAACAAAAAAACATGTGTTGATGAAAATTGAGAAATACTTTCCAATATAAAACTGGATTACGGTATAGAAAATTTAATTTGTAATAGTTTAATTGAAGAATATATGATGCAAGCGAGTAGGAATACATTTTCGGGAAGAATTTATTAAGTTCCTCGGTTTGATAATCATGATTATATAGATAACTGTGAATCACAGGATTTTCTTAATTCAATAAAAATGATAATTTCACAGTATCGTTTTTATTTTCACTCCCGTTACATTTCCCGACATTTCGTTGTCGCAGTTGCTGTTCTGTATGTTTTACAGTTATGTCCCTTTGACGGTTTCGTATGGTTTCGTTCTTTTTGAAACGATAAACATGATAGTATATTACTACACTAAATACGTAATATAGTGCAGATAAACTAACTTGATATTACATTCGAATCGAAACATTTGTTATCCAGATATGAGATTTTATTAAGAAAACTTTTGCACTCGTGAGTGCAACATTAGCAAATTTTGTTTTTTACATGTTTTTTGATAATGACACTCGTCAATTAGTTATAGTGTAAATAATAAATACGGTTTTAGGTTTATGGTGTTTAACGCCACCTTCAACAATATTTCGGATATTTCGTGGCGGTCAGTCTTATTGGTGGAGGAAACCGGAATACCCGGAGAAAACCACCAACCTGCCACAAGTCACTGACAAACTTTATCACATAATGTTGATATCGAGTACACCTCGACTGAGCGGGATTCGAACTCACAACGTTAGTGGTGATAGGTACTGATTGCATATGCAGTTATAAATCCAACCACCATACGATGACGACCACGACGTTGCCTTCAATTAGTCATAGTATATATGATACATAAGGAAATAACGAATAAATTAAAGACCACTAATACATACATTAAACATTATCGTACACTTCGGAATCGGATACACTTTCAAATTCTTCACAATGACATCTAGATAACTATTTCTAAAACTTGCCAGTACCATTGCAGTATCTTTATCGGGGTGATCTGACGAAAAAATCATCATGAAGCTGACTATATTGTATTGCTGTTTTATGGTATTATTATGATAGATTAGGTTATGCACGGAAGACAAGTTTGAATATAACAAAGGGGTAATTAGATTCTGTATATCGAAAGGCAAGACCATATAATGGTCAAAAGAAAACGGAGAAAAAGACAAGCAATGATATACAAAACATTGCATAGAAAAAACACGTATTGAAAAAAATACAACGACAGGAGCAGCTGAAACTCCTTGTTTATAGACTGGGATAAGCGGAACTAAAGTATTGACTACATAGAAGGAAATGACGACATATAAAATTAAAATAAGTCCTTAGATTAAATAGTTTGAAAGCATGACCAAAACGTAATGAAACAAATAAGAAATTATTTATCATTTACAACGTTGGAAATATTAGACCCATGCATGTACAATTTGATTTTGCAGAAAACTTTGATATTTAAAAAATGAGACTATATTTCACTACAATGGAAATTGTAGTCTAACTTGGTATAATTTTGAAATTTTAGTTTCCGCATAAAACTCTGTTCGGTTCGTCTTTACCCCCAGTTGTAGGATCTTATTCATTTATGTTATTAGCTTTATTTCGTATACTGATGTCCTACACGACTTGACTTTATCTGTAGTATGACGGGTGTCTCATTAGATGGAGAAATTGATTACCCTTCGTGAGCACGTGGGTTCAACCTAATCGGTTGCTGATAGTGTCAGTGATGCTTAACTTTTTAGTTTTCTGTTTTGTGTTGTGTATTTTCGCTTTGTTTGTCTGCGTACGCTTTGATTTATGCCCAATGGATTACCATTCTTGATTCCTCTGGGTTTTGTTATGTTCAGTGTTGCTCATCTGTTCAGTTTTTTGTGTTGTGTTGTGTATGTGTGTTTGTCTTCGTACTGTGTATTGTGTATGTTTGTTTGTTTTCGTACTGTGTGTTGTGTGTGTTTGTTTGTCTTCGTACTGTGTGTTGTGTATGTTTGTTTGTCTTCGTACTGTGTGTTGTGTATGTTTGTTTGTTTTCGTACTGTGTGTTGTCTGTGTTTGTTTGTCTTCGTACTGTGTGTTGTGTATGTTTGTTTGTCTTCGTACTGTGTGTTGTGTGTGTTTGTTTGTCTTCGTACTGTGTGTTGTGTATGTTTGTTTGTCTTCGTACTGTGTATTGTGTATGTTTGTTTGTCTTCGTACAGTGTATTGTGTATGTTTGTTTGTCTTCGTACTGTGTATTGTGTATGTTTGTTTGTCTTTGTATTATGAATTGTGTATGTTTGTTTGTCTTCGTACTGTGTATTGTGTATGTTTGTTTGTCTTCGTACTGTGTATTGTGTATGTTTGTTTGTCTTTGTATTATGCATTGTGTATGTTTGTTTGTCTTCGTACTGTGTATTTTGTATGTTTGTTTGTCTTCGTACTGTGTATTTTGTATGTTTGTTTGTCTTCGTACTGTGTATTGTGTATGTTTGTTTGTCTCGTACTGTGTATTGTGTATGTTTGTTTGTCTTCGTACTCTATATTGTGTATGTGTGTTTGTCTTCGTACAATATATTGTGTATGTTTGTTTGTCTTCGTACTGTGTATTTTGTATGTTTGTTGTCTTCGTGCTGTGTATTGTGTATGTTTGTTTGTCTTCGTACTGTGTATTTTGTATGTTTGTTTGTCTTCGTACTGTATATTGTGTATGTTTGTTTGTCTTCGTACTGTGTATTGGGTATGTTTGTTTGTCTTCGTACTGTATATTGTGTATGTTTGTTTGTCTTCGTACAATGCATTGTGTATGTGTGTTTGTCTTCGTACTGTGTATTGTGTATGTTTGTTTGTCTTCGTACTGTGTATTGTGTATGTTTGTTTGTCTTCGTACTGTGTATTGTGTATGTTTGTTTGTCTTCGTACTGTATATTGTGTATGTTTGTTTGTCTTCGTACTGCGTAATGGGTATGTTTGTTTGTCTTCGTACTGTATATTGTGTATGTTTGTTTGTCTTCGTACAATGTATTGTGTATGTGTGTTTGTCTTCGTACTGTGTATTGTGTATGTTTGTTTGTCTTCGTACTGTGTATTGTTTATGTTTGTTTGTCTTCGTACTGTGTATTGTGTATGTTTGTTTGTCTTCGCACTGTGTATTGTGTATGTTTGTTTGTCTTCGTACTGTGTATTGTGTATGTTTGTTTGTCTTCGTACTCTGTATTGTGTATGTCTGTTTGCCGTCGTACTGTGCATTGTGTATGTTTGTTTGTCTTCGTACTATGAATTGTGTATGTTTGTTTTCCTTCGTACTCTGTATTGTGTATGTCTGTTTGCCGTCGTACTGTGTATTGTGTATGTTTGTTTTTCTTCGTACTATGTATTGTGTGCTCAATGTGCCCATACCTGATTCCCCCTGTTTTTGATCGGACCATACAATTATGCTATACTAACATTCAAACATCTCTGATGCTAATGACAACCTTTTTCTGTTCTCATCGCCTCCGACTGAACACGAATAGTCCACATTCACATCATTTTCATCAAATTTGCATATCTCAAGAATGGATTCAAATTTGCTTCAGTGCCATTTCCGAATTTCTGCATATTTTTTGGGATCAGCAGTGACACCAGTGAATGTCAGTGTGGAATAGTGTTTGCCACCCAACCATGAAGTTACATTGTGTGTGTTGGAACTAATGTGTGGTGTGACACACTACAATTGTGCTGTCTTCACAAATATAATGGGAGGATTTGCAATCATCCATTCCACTGTAAAAAATTAATGAAAGTAAAACATTTTCTAGATTAAAAAAAGGTAGATATTTACTTTACTTTGTCAATCACGACTACATGCAAAGGCCAGTATATGGAGTCGTGGGTGATAAACTATCATAGTATTCTGAATTTAATATGCATTTGATTTCTTTAAACATTTGTATTTCTTATTTTAAAATAAGATATACTATTGTTAATCTTGTTATAAGTATTGACCAAGCGACGTAATTAATGACATATTGTAATTTGATCTGATTTATCGTCGCTATCTCATAATTATGGAGTGCAGTAGGTGATAAATATGTTATCAATAGTTTGTTTTCATCAATCCTCTGTCTTGGTTTATTAGTTCGTTTCCTCGGATTAGTATTATCAAGTCTACCGGTTGAATTATGTATGAACGCTTAAACAGTGATGTCAACAATTCCACTAACATCAACAACACGAACAATCACCTCTCACTTTCACCCACTGAACACAACAAAGAACACGACATTGTATATCACGTTTAAAATCCAAATCCTGTCTTAGGACAGGCACAAAACTGTGACGGGATACAACCGGTTAATGGGATCCCACGCATCCCTTAATAATAACTGGATTTCAGGCAGCAACACATATATAAACAAGTGATACAACGCCTGCCCATATTCGGTTCTATTAAAAAGGTCATAATCGCATCGCAAAGACATGGACATAACAACAACAGGGTCAAGTAAGCTAGCAGTTATCTGATTACTAGCTATGAATGGACAATACATGTACCTCTAACATTAACCACCATGTATTAGCTATTTCAATCTAGAAAAGTTTGAAGATACCAAACAAAGGGGTAATCAGAAGCTGTAAATCGAATAAGGACAGACAATTCAATGGCTAAAAGAAAAAGTGAAAACAATTATTTACAAACATGATTAATCAGAAAACTAAATATTGAGCAACACGAACGTCGATAAATATCGGTGGTGAACTCGGATGCGCCTGAATGGTAAGTAGTCCGTACGCCACATGTGACGCCGGTTGTTTTATTTTTTGCTACAAGCCCGGTGACAAGTCATAAAATAGGTTTTTTTCAGAAACCGTTTCACATAGTTAGACGAAATAAAGTCTGAGTAAGAATAGAATGGTCATCTACCAATTTAGAATTTTCGTTGCCGATTGATAAATCATCTAATCAACAATGTAGGCATTGTATTGTAGCAAACCGTTCCCTGTATATAATTCCGTGTTGCGTGTGATTTTCTATGTTAAAGGTCTTGGTGTTCTCGGTTTCCATGGTAAAGGTATTGGTGTTGTGTTATCTAGATAATAGTGTTGATAAGTATTTTATATACTACGGGTCTTACGAATTGACTTATATGAACAAAAGAGTTCATGAATATAAAGGACACATGCTATTATATGTTTCGTAGCGTACAATAAATGATTGACAATTGAAACGAACTTAAGTTATAGTTCACTATTCAGACCTACATGCTGAAAATTCAGCTACTAATAAAAAAAAATAAAAAAAATTGCCATAAAAAGTTAAATATGTTTTCCCCAATCCGCTACCATTTTCATAAGCGTTGGGGGTAAGTGCCCTACTACGCCCCTGGTTTCAGTGCATCGGATTTCGAAGGTCTCAACTGGGTCTTGGATGGCATTGGTTGTAGAAACGGGGTTGGTGTGTAGTCCGAAGGTTGAAGCTGACGATAATTGGAACATGAACATTTATAATAAAAATCAATACATGTATTGTATTTGCAAGTTTGAGCTGTGCCCGCATTTTGTCAATTACAAAAGGGCCAAACAAATCCATAGTTCACGAATTTTGTGTATAAATGGATGACTCTATAGTCTTGTCTCTCTTGAAAAAATATCTTGACCTGAAAGATGCATAAATTAAATTATATGACCCTCCAGTTTTAAAAATAAATTTTAATAATATTTGAATAATATTAACCAATTGTTCATATAAACAAATATTTGTGTTTCGTGTCATACACATTTTGGGGTCAGACCTATAATCCGACCCCCCGATATTCCGGCGATCCAGTAGTCCGACAGTCCGTAGTCCGATAGTCCGAGAGACTAAGTACATTTGATGGGTATTCTATGGAAATAAAATATATGTTCTTTATGAGAAATGTTCGCATAGTCAAGTTTTGTGTGTGAAAGCAAGTTCCGTCGTCAAACTGGCGTTGTAAGATTCTTATTGTGGCTTACTAAAGCATATATCAAAAATAGATTATCAAATTAATTTTCAAGACATTTACTTTAGAGAATTAAAGAAAACAGGTCCGAATATATTGTGTAAATCCGGAATACATAGCCTTTGCCTTTTGTCCCGGTTGGCTCATCTAGCCAAGACAGACTTTTCAGTCCGGAACAAATCGCATCGGTGAAGAAATGGTTAGCGTGCTCGTCTCGAATGCGGTAGATCGTGTGTTCGAACCCCGATCGGGTCAAACCAAAGACTATAAAATTGGTATTTTTTGTTTCTCCGCTAAGCACGCAGCATTAGGAATCAGAATACTGTGCTCGAGTGGAGCGACATGTCTATCCATGGACTGTTGTTTCATTGAGCAAGCACTATGCAAATCCAACTCAGCGTATTGGTCCAGTATAAAACGGACCTCATCATCGTCTTATTGAAAATTTACTTGTTCTGCCCATGATATAGCTGAACAATTGCTAAATTGGCGTTAAACAACAATCACTCACTCAGTTCGGAACACATTATCTGCTACATTGGCCCTGTCGGAAAAATAATAATTTAACGGCGAAGAAGACGAAAAGATTTGATCCAAAATACCCCCTGAAAATCGTATGTAGTCACTTTGAGATTATCATTGGATTAAAGAAGTTTTCTATTTCTTCATAAAAGTGAATGAAAAAATTCCGTCATACAAATTCAAACAAATATTCAAGAAAATTGGTTAAACTAATGCTTTAGATCTTTAGATGTATTCCCGCGAATTTTTACTTTGTTGCTGTTAGTAGTGTATCGGGCCCGTATAGCGCTATTGACCCCTATGTTAAATCATTTTTCCCTCCTGAATTCAGTCAGCCGTGATGCGCTCTCACATCTGTCTCAATCGATAATGAAGAATTCCATGTCATCTGTTTTCCTAGTTGACCATAGGATATTATTGGGGTATTCTTATCCCTTGGTACTGCTTTTGTTTGTACAGCAGGGTATCAATACGTCATGTTCCATAATTATGCATGTATATCGGCGGTGTCATGATATTTCAGTTATATCGTGGTTGTCAGTTTTATTGGTGGAGGAAACAGGATTACCCAGAGAAAACCACCGACCTGCCGCAAGTCACTGACAAACTTTATCACATACTGTTGTATCGAGTACACTTCGCTATTAACGGGGTTCGAACTCACAACCTTAGTGGTGATAAGCACCGATTGCATGAGTAGCTAAAAATCCAACTACAATACGAGCATGCCCACGACTGCCCTAATTTTCAACGAATATAACTGCTTAATCAAATATATGATTTAACCGTTATGATTATAGTTATCCCCTTCTTACTGATCCACTCTCCTCACATTGAGTATTAAATACCATTTGGATTAACAACATATATTCTCAACATATTAAAAAAATTTTGAATGAATAAAAAGTCAAATCCAATTCATACCAGAAATTATCAAAATTAATCCCTTCTTATTTAAACAACATTTAGCAAATATTAAATATAATTCGTCATGGATAGTTTTAGCCTTACTTACATATCATTTAAATCTACATTAACTAATTTTAAAATCAGATTAAAAAACCTAACAGTAACCCTACACCAAATTCATTGTTCTGTAGCATTGACAAAAACATATTTCATGTATCATCAAACATAGAATCGATTCATATATCAGATAAAGTTGACAACAAAACATTAATATTACATTAATATATATTTACGCAATCAGCTAATAAAGGTGTACTAGCAATTTGGCAACTCGTCAAGTGTATTTTTCGAAACTTCAAAAATGAAGATTGTCGTTATCGTTCATAGCAAAAAAACTTAATTTATTCCACGGGAAATTTGTGGTTAATTCACCCGTAAACTTGGGTGTTGTTAAGCAGGCGATTGCAATTGCTACTGTGAAATGCTGCTATGCCCATGTTAGGTCCCTGCTACAGGTAACAACGTCATAGGCCGTCTTCAGCTGGACAATCTCAAGCTGAAGTCGCTCAGTAATTCAAGGTTCACCAGAGCACAATGTCACACCCTTGGCAGAGATGAAATCAAACTGGATCTGCTCAAGATCGCCCTAGAAGTGATAGATCACGTATCACTACTCAAGTCAAGATCGGTATGCCCGTCTGTTTCATCTACGTAATCCAACGGTCACTGCTACAATCACTACTGCTGGAGAAAGTCCACCCAGACAGTGCGTCAAAAGCTTCGCCAATGCATAATTCGGCCAAAGAGACCTTATGTTGGACCAGTTTTGACGAACGTACAGAGACGTGTACGTGTTCGTTGGTGTCATATATTGAGGGTCTAGACATTGAGAAACCGATGCCGAATTTTGTTCAGCGGCGAATCACGTTTTCTTCAGCAAATGTGTGATGGACGAACCCGGGAACAGGTGTCGAAATGAGTGTTTCGCTCCTGCCTACGTACAATAAATTGACAGTGGGCAGCAATTTCCAACAACGCATAACAAAGCAAATGATTGTCCAAGAAAATTTAACTGCTCAACGTCATAAAGACGATATTTTGCCACCACATAATTATGCTCAATGTTATTGATAAACACAGTGTGAGATGTTTCAGCAGGACAATGTCCGGCCTCATATAGCAAGGGTAACCATGAATATCGTAACTCAAAACAACATGAATGTATTGTCATGGTCCTCAAATTCGCCATATTTGAACTCCATAGAACATATTTGGGACGAACTTTATAGAAGCGTCCGTTACCGCCAACCTCCACCTCAATCATTGGACCAATTTAAGCTAAGCGTTTCAACATGAATGGCAAAGGATACCAGATGTCCGAATACAAAATTTAATTCGATCCATACCAGGGAGATGCAGAACAATGTTAGCCACGCATGCATATGGTAGTCACAATATTAACTGACTTTAACGTCACCGGAAATTGACCCAATGTATCGTTTGTTACTGTATGGCATTCCTGTGAAAACTTTGCTCAATATACCAAAGTATTGCTGTAAAAAATCGATTTGAATTACACAGAATACAATTTTGAAGAAAAAAGAACATTCTGCGTTTCTTTTTTCTTTTTTGCAGAGTATATTTGATAGAATAATATTCGTCTTAATAATTTGTATTTCTATCCAATAGATAAATAACATAACTATTTATGCTAACATTTCGAGTAGCATTAGAAGTTTTCCTATAATATAAAGACATCAAAAGCAATTTTTTTTTCAAATTATGTCTTTGTTTACATTATCATTATTATTTGGCTGTTCTGTTTAGGCTGTGTTACTCGCCTTTCATATATTTTGGCCTTGAGCGTACCTGACGAAGATTGTACCAGATTAAAGTTGGTATTTCCAAGAATAAAGTTGGAATTACCAATATTAAAGTTGACATTACCAAGAATAAAGTTGGAATTACCAATATTAAAGTTGGTATTACCTAGAATAAAGTTGGAATTACCAATATTAAAGTTGGTATTACAAAAAATAGAGGTGAAATTACCAATATTAAAGTTGGTATTACCAAGAATAAAGTTGGAATTACCAATATTAAAGTTGGTATTACCAAGAATAATGTTGGAAATACCAATATTATAGTTTACATTTTGAAACCAAATAAAAGAGGGGAAATGGCACTCAAAGACTTCCGTACTTGATGGAGCTCCTCCTACATAGCGCAAAAACAGTGTTATCAAAATAATTCCTCAATCGTTATAGGTTCAGCCAATTATGCATTTCTTTTTTTCTTTTTTGCAGAGTATATTTGATAAAAAAATATTCGTCTTAATAATTTGTATTAACAAGAATAAAATTGGAATTACCAATATTAAAGTTGGTATTACCAAGAATAAAGTTGGAATTACCAATATTAAAGCTGGTATTACCAAGAATAAAGTTGGAAATACCAACATTACAATTGGTATTACCAAGAATAAAGTTGGAATTACCAATAGTAAAGTTGGTATTACCAAGAATAAAGTTGGAATTACCAATATTAAAGTTTGAATTACCAAGAAAAAGGTTGGAAATACCAACATTAAAGTTGGTTTTACCAAGAATAAAGTTGGAATTACCAATATTAAAGTTGGTATTACCAAGAATAAAATTGGAAATACCAATATTATAGTTTACATTTTGAAACCAAATAACAGAGGGGAAATGGCATCCAAACCTTCCGTACTTGATGGAGCTCTCCCTACAAAGCGCAAAAACAGTGCTATCAAAATAATTCCTCAATCGTTATAGGTTCAGCCAATCCGATGGTCAGAGGATTTTTGAGATTCTGTTATCGCCAAAGCTCAGAGTTGGGATTTGTTGCCTCTCCGATAAGCACGCAGCATTAAGAAGAAGAAGCAAAGACTGGTTGAATCGGAATCGTGATAATGTGTCCTAGTGGTGCTACATGTCTATGCGCGGACTGTTGTTTCTGTGAGCTAAGCGTGTTGGTAGAGTACAAAGCTGACATCATCATAATCTCATTGAAATTTAACTTCTTGTCGCCATTATATAGCTGCATTAATGGCTGAGTTGGCGTTAAACAATAATAACTCACTCACTCACTCACTCACTTGAATTGTAAAGGCATCACTTTCCCCTTAAATAATAAAGGTAACATGTTCTGTGATGACAGTTTGAAACATTTACAGTTTGTGAACAGACGACACATGAAATATGGAAGTAACTAGCATGAGAGGCACTGTTACATATGATACATGCATGTCATGTATTCATTTTTTTCCATATGCTTCCAACAATATGCTTTACGGGGATATGAATAAATGACATAGCTAAACATCATTGATTTTAATTTGGTAGTTAAATTATAGATCCTACGGATAAAATGTCAGAACGTTATTGTCAAACAAGACGATCACTTCCCCCATAAATATTCATTGGAATATTTTTTATCATGGCAATATTGAACATCGGAAATGTTGAAGAATTTTGTGATTCGTTTTGTCGTTTTATATTTACTGTGAATCGTGACGAGAACATTGCCCATAAATAGATCTCATTCAAAATTATTTTGCTTCGTTCTTGCTAACCGTCTATTAATGGTATATCAGACATAACCATCTCTCGAAGGTCGATAGTGGTATGCTATGCCTATACTATGTAATCACAATGGTTTAAGAGAATTAAGAGAATGGTTTAAGTGAAACATGCAATGTAGGACAAATCATTTAAATTTTAATTACAAATGTAAATTAATTACTATCTCATGTAAATAGTAAATTCAATAGACAATGTATTCAACTGCATAAATAGGAAAAAAATAGAAACCATTCAAATATTCGTTTCATTTTGAGTGGCTGGGATTATTGTGTTTAACGCCACTGTCAATAGTATGTCAGTTATATCGTCGTGGTCAGTTTTATTGGCGGAGGAAACCGGGGTATCCGGAGAAAACCACTAACCTGCCGCAAGTCGTTGACAAACTTTATCATATAATGGTATGTCGAGTATACCTCGCCTTAGCGTGATTCGAACTCACAACGTCAGTGATGATAGGTAGTTATAAATCAAACTACCATACGATCACGACCACGACAGTCTTTTTTGTTCATTTTGACTACCTATAAACCATCTGTTTACTTAAAACAATACAGCTCAGTATATTAAATAACATTTAAAAAAAATATCAAAATCAATGTATACCTTGAAAGAATGTAAAAGTTTAATCGAAGGCTTACCTTTCCCGAAAGGTTTTTAAAAAACACGTCGCTTCTAGTTATAATGTGTTGTAACTAAGAGAGCAACAAATAAGAAAGAAAAAAATAATACTAAGAATCATAGTAATTTCCTACTCATGATATATGATTAGTTTGTGTTATTTACCGTATGACATCACAGTTACAAAACCACTGACCCGTAACGTTGTCAAACATTTGTCCTGTGTTAGATAGAGCTATATAATCGGTGTCTTCTATACATATCTATTCCCACGTTTTTTAAATACCTAGTACATGCATACCCACTTACAAATAACAACATAATTATGTTATTACAGTTCAAATGGGGTTTTTTAAATGTTGGAATAAGTGGAATGATTCATTTATAATTAGCCTTTTGTTTTCTAATATATGCAAAGTTTCAGATTGTCTTTAATGTTGAAATTTAAACAAGGTTAAGTACAAAGGTCAAAGTGCAAAGATGTCGAAAAATATTTTTCTTAATTTTATTTAGCGGGGGGTGTCAGTTTTCCTGGATGAGAAAACTGGAGTATCCTCAGATAACCACTGACCTGTCCCAAGCCACACAATAACTTTATCACATATTGTTGTATCGAGCACACCTCGTAACGAACGGAATGCGAACTCACAACATTAGTGGTGATAGGCACTAATTGCATAGGTAGTTGTAATTCCAACTATTATACGTTCACGACCACAACGGTCCCTCACTAATTGCATTGGTAGTTGTAAATCCACGGCGGCCCCTTTGGTGGAATTAGTGTCTGGTGGAGATGACGGATTTCGTGTGGTTAGAATCATGACCAATTTGCTCACGCTATCAGAATCACACAAATCCATAACAGTTGACACTTGTCTGTTTTCTTTTCACTTTCTATTAGCGTCAATTTATATGATGGAATATGGATGAGTTGTGTCTCTAGATGACGCCATGTTTTCTCTTGAATAAAAGGCCTCGTTGTAATTGTGTATTTATGTATTGTTCACCTATAGTTTTTTTGTCATTTTCGTCACAATATCACAGGATGGGGCTGCTTAGAACTAGTGCTGTGCCACCAATTTCCTTAAAGGTGTGTGTGTGTGTGTGTTTTTTGTTTGTTTTTTTAATTATTTATTTTGTGGGGGAGGTATGTTCAACGAAACAATCCCGTAGTAAGAGATACCGATAGTTGGAGTCGGAAAACTAAAATGGTGTCCATTATCATTTTGCATATCAGAAATAAGTTCGCTACGAGAAAATAGCATGCAATTTTCAAAAGAGCGCGAAGCTTAAAATTTTAGAGGATTGTACCCCAAAACGGAGAAACTGTAGGTCGTATTAACATCCTGTATCTAACTCTCGGTTTGCAATTGATAAATATAGTATGTAAGTGAGGGGCAAAATATAGCAAGAATCATATAATTTGTACTTTTCAAGTGTTCTGGTTCTTGTATATTTAATATTTTGCACGTATAGTTTTCTTATTGGACGAGACCAAGTATCTATATATAAATAAATCATATAATAATTATGTTGTCATGAATTAAATTGAGACAGCAATTATTTGTTTGTTTCTTTATTTCTCTGCAATTTCGCAAAAGTAGATTTTAATGACATTTTGTGGTTTCTTTAATATAAAGGATTAAGTGTTCCATTTTTGCACAAGTTCTATTTTCTGACGTAATATTTCAAAGCGTTGTACGTTATCTGTAAACGACTCAAAGTAATTTCTTGATGATTTATGGCGCATTAATTACAATTAATAGGAATATCGATTTAATATCATCTAATATATTATACACTTTAGATGTACATTGTAACATGTAGAATGTCGCTGTATATTCCAATTTACCTTTCCCCGAAAAAAAAGAAGATAAGCAGTCTACCTGTATATAAAGAGCACTCCAGAGAATCTGAAAATGTACCCCTTATGACCTGTTGCCCTTTATATACAGGTTAAAATTATATGCACTATTAATCAATAGGAAAAATGAGGTTGCCCTTTATAGACAGTGATTTGCTATGTAGATGTACTCTTCAATGCAGGTTTGAATGTAATTGAAATTGTGTGTATAGTGACGTTAAACATTAACGAATAACCCAAATCAATATATATATGACTAATACATCTAATGGATCTTCTCGATGGTGCTTGTATTGGAAGATCTAAATTCGCGAAACTCAAAAATATTCGTAAGTTTTCATTAGAGGATTTGTTTTTGTCCAATTAAGCAAATTGTGATAAATTTGTATTTCAAAATTTTGTGGAAAGAATAAAACGCTTTATGTTACAATTGTTACTATCATGTAAAAAATGCAAAGACGAAAATAATATTCAAAAACCTGGAACATTATCCACAAAAAACGAATATGTTTGTATTGTCTTACCTACATCGACAGTGAACTAGATGGTTTGAAAATACAGATCAGCCTTACAAAGTTGACATTGACGAAGTTTACATACCATTGTATGTTGACATTGTTTTTTTATTGTTTTTTTTTTTAATTTATTTTATTTCATTTATTTTGTCTTTTTATTTTGATGGTCCGAATTCGTCTAAGAAAGCGTCTTTTTACGTTTTTATATATTTTTTTTAATATTTTCTTTTTTTTATGTTCTGAATTCGTCTGAGAAAGCGTCGTTTTATGTTATATACGTATTTGAATTTGAGACGTTCGAATTTATGCTTTCTAGCTAGATAATAATGTGTCATTTTCAATTTCCCCAGAATAAAACATATCTTATCTGTTACATATTGGAAACTGATTTAATAGATAACGATGTAATCCTTTACATAACATCATTGTGCACCATCTTGTTATGAAACAGATTTCTTGCATAAAGAAATTAAACCTGTTGCGTTATTAATAACATGTTGCATTCTGCACTTAATATTTTCACTTATAAAGAGAGCATTCGACAGATTTAATTTTGTAAGCTATTAAGAATAATTTTTGCGCAGGGTAAATAAATTACTGTGTAATTTTGTTTACATGGTGTGGTATATACAACAAAGGCGTGTGATGTACTTAGTATAGGAGAATCCATTTCAAGCTTGACTTCCAAAATGTGTTGTTGTTTTTTTTAATGAAAAACAAACACAAACAAGAAATGTCTCACTGTCGGAACGGTTCCAAAATACAATAGAAAAATCGAGGAAACAAGCAAAATCGATACTGTTAACACACATATACATATACGTTCAATTTCCTTGCTTGATACGAACACGTCAATAAAAAGGGGGTGGTAAGCTAGTCTTTTTGGCCAGAACAATATTTCAGTTATATCATGGCAGCCACTTTTATTGGTGGAGGAAACCGGAGGACCAGGAGAAAACCACCGACCTGTCGCAAGTCACTTACAAATTTTATCACATAATGTTGTGCATCTCGCCCTGATCGAGACTCGAACTCACAATAAGAGTGGTGATATGCACCGATTGCTTAGGTAGTTGTAAATCCAACTATCACACGATCACGGCCATGACGGCCGGGAAAATGGGAGAAAATGTCATAGGACTAGTATCTGAACAGAAAACAGGGTCTACCACCCGGACAGTTGCAAGATCATAAAATCGTACCCGAAAGGAACATTTGAAGTATACATTGGCGCAGCAGTGTATATTTTTCCATGACACTGATGCATTCATGTGGTTCGTATTAATAAATATTATTAGAATACCTTGGACTCGCCAAAAAAGAAAATGTTAAGTTTTAAAAACAATAGTTAAAGTTAAACCCAAACTGCATAATACAAAAAAGGAGAAAATATAGTTAGAAAATAAATTCCTAAATCATAGTGAATGAAAGGACAATATGAAAATCATACATCTAAAAAGCAATTATTTTATGTCCTTTATAATTGTGGGAGAACGCTTACATAGGTTGTGCAAGATGTGCAACCCCTTTGAATAATGTACATTGCATGTTAATTTATATTTGCACTTTGTTCTATAAAATATTCAAATTGAATTAACTGTCCTTCTTCTGATATTACCTCTTTTGCATCTTCAATCGGTTAAACTTGGTGTGCATCTCCAACGAACCAACGAAAAAAAAAGCAGTAATGAAATTACAACCAACATCTAACTTACATGATAGTGATCATCTTACATTAAATTTCTTGTAGAGGATATGCTAAACGTTAGAGAATACCGGAGGGGCAATTAAAATTGACAATCCAGAGAAACTGGTAACATATGGTATACAAGACGAAAAAAAACAAAGCAAAGCACAACACGATATGTGCCGGATACCGCTATGCGCAAACAAACACAAATAACGTAAATAAGACACGAGCCCTCCTTCAAACAATTTGAGGTGAAAACGAATCGAACATCGTTGCTATGCGGAAATCGTAACGGACATCACAACACAAACCCCCTACGAAGAAGTGCAACATGTACTGCTACTTCAGATTGATGTTGTCCCGTCTCGCTGGTAAATGTGGTTTAAATTAAATCTCTCACTTCCTTCCCTTTACTGATATGTCACGACGTAGGATATCTGAGGAAACACATGTATGTGTCACATGAGAGGGACCTTATGTCAAGAATATATAATGATATCCTAATTAAGGTTATAACAATTTCAGAAAATCGGATTGTTCGTAGCATGGAAACAGATTAGTATAACTTTCATAGTTGTGCAATCATCATTGTTAATAAATGGATACATGGTAATGTGACCGGTAATGGAGTTCCCTTAGTTCCCTCACACCGCGACATATATGTAAGAAGACAAATAACTATCTACAAGACATTACGCATAAAAGTAAAGATCGAGTAACACGATCCACACTAAAAATCGGGTATGAACTCATGTGCTCCGAAAGGGTAGGCACTTACTTCCTGCTCCACTAGTAGCACCTACCGTGAACAAAGGGGGGGGGGGGTGCAAATGAGCGATCGGAATTAGCTTCTGGCATATATCCAATCATGTCTAGTTAACATTTACAGCTTATTGTACAGTTAGTTTCCATTATGTATTAAATTATATTCACAAATGATTTTGTATGCAAACAATTACATCCTATCGAGATGTATCAATTTAATTTAGTACTACGTTTCCGATTAAATTCCCGGATAAACAAACACTATTATAACATACTATATAAAAAAAAATATAACAGTATCAAATCAGACGGTTTAATATTCAACATGTCATTATATCAGGTATGATTTATATTTTTTAATGTTAGGAACTTCAAATTAAGGAAAGGTGGAAGAAGAGTTTGACGATACCAAAGAAGTAATCAGAATCCGTATATCGAAGAAGAACAGACAACACAGTGACCAAAAGAAAATGTACAAAAGGACAAGCAACGATCTACAACACATACACATAAAACAAAAGATCGAGTAACACGAATCCCCCTAAAACCGGGAGTGAACTCAGGTGCTCCGGAAGGGTAGGCAGTTGAAGATTACAAGGTGGAAATTAGACGCTGTAATTCGAAGGAGTGACAAGAAAATTACCAAAAGAAAACAAAACAACAAACATGGCAAACAATGGTCGATCAAATAATACATATCAAGCTAACAATTGAACAACAGGAATCCAACTAAAACAGGTGATAAACTCAAGAAGGTAGGCAGTAGCAGTAGCAGTATGGAGGACATGTTCATTTAATGATTTCATTTATGCATTTACTCTCGAACTGACAAATGAAAATTATTCAGCAGTGGTCGTCAAAATAAGCAATAATATATGTTGTTGTTTTGGGTAATACCAAATAACAAATATAACGAAAAAGTTAAAAAGTGACACATTTTTGCAAAATAAACATAGAGTTATTTTAACAACATTAACATAGAGTTTTTAACAGCAGAGTAACTGGATGATCAAATAGTTATAAAATTTCAATCAGATTCTTAATTTCCAACACATCTTCCAAATTTAATTAGTGTTGAGACTCTAAATGACACGATGGGTTAGAAAGATTTCCATCAACCTGAAAATATTGTATGATCCACAAAAAGGAAAGCGCAGAAGGAAAGACATAACAAGTACCAATAAATAATGATCGACAAAACACTGTTAAGAAATCAAAAGATTGTGCAATTCGAACCACACAAACATACCTGGTGGAATCGTGTACTCCGGAAGAGTGTGGAGTTCCTGCTCCATTTGATATTAGTTATTTATAATAATACTAGATGCATGCATTCGCTAAAACTACTATCAAAATCATGGCTGGCTTTATATTTCGCTAAAATCACAAATATATATAAATATATTATATTGCATTGATCGCTCATACAGTGTCATACATTAAGGGCTTTTAAAGATTTACTTATCCTGCATATGGTCATTAAACGTTTGATCTAAATGACTTTATTGATAGGTTTATGTTTTTAATTTAACTCAGAAAGGGTTTCCTCTAACATATGGGTTAGGGCTATGGTGTTTAACGCCACGTTTTAGTGACGGATGAAACCGGTGAAGATCACCGACCTGCCCAAGTCGCTGATAAACTTTATCACATAATGTTGTATTGAGCTGGATTCGAACTCAAACCGTTTGTGGTCATATGCACATATTGCATATGTAGTTATAAATCCAACTAGCATACGATCACGACCACGACGGCCCCTCTCTTATATAATTAAATTTTGCTACATAAAATTAGAAAATTTGTAATGAAACATACACAAATATTCCTATAAATACATGCACATACATTGTATATATTTATTGCACTGCTTATGGATATTTAAAGGCATTTTGTAAAATATGACTTGCTTAATTTGCTTCAAAACATCCATAGTTCCGCTTTTTATCAAATAATAGTAAGGAGCAGAGGTTTTATATTTTCAGATTGACAGTATGGGTTAAATAATGTTTCGTTTTACGACATTGCTGTGTTTGGTACAGCTGTATTATGGTTTGTATTGTCTAAGTCACATGTCTGACAGATTGATCAAAAATCCATGTACTTCAAGAAAGGTTTGAATATACCAAAGGGGTAATCATAAGTCGTAAATTGAAGAAGGACAGAGAATGCAATGATCAAGCGAAAATAAATTCACAAAACACTACACAGAAAACTAAACATCGAGCCACACGATCCCCACTAAACATCGGGATGAACTCAGGTGCTGTACGTGTATAACATTACATAATATGCATGATGACAAAGAACCAAATAAACTATATATTAAAAAAATGAAGTGTATTTAGAGCAATGTACTTTAATTTCTAAATGTCTTCATTTCATTACGTAACATCTTTATGGATTTTTTGGACACAATACCGAAATGGTAGCTGTCAAGTGTACATCTGAAAGTGAAATGCAAGATGTACAGGAGGTACTCAGAAGCTGTAAAACGAAAACTGTCAAATGCACAGAGCTTTTTGTTAGAATTTGTCCCACAAAATAATATTTGTTACTTCATAAACACAAGATATTTGCACCTACACTAGCCATCAGTTTATGAAATGAGATTTAGCTAATTCTTTTATTCTGTCTGTCAAATCAGAGTACGGACTTCTTTAAATATTTTAATAGTATTGCATGCGGAGATGGACATTGGTTTTTCTTTTCAAAATACACATATGAGCATTGTTGTATTTTTGAAGACTTTATTGTAGCTTTGCTAGCGGATTCAGTCATGTTGCGTGATACCTTATATGCAAATATTGGTGAAACAGTTGAGCTGCGTTGTCCATACACATCACATGATCTTCGATCACAGTGGCGTGGTCCACCAAACTTAACACTACTATCTTTTGGAAAGGAAATCAAGACTTCCTTAGGAAATTATGATCGATTAGAATTATACGGTAACCATGACAACGGGGGATTAAATCTTAAAATTAAGAATTTTACTAAAACTGATGAAGGTTATTATCGCTGTCTATCAAATGTGAATGGTATTGCAGTACAATCAGACCTCCAGGTTTACATCAGAAGTAAGTTGGCATAGAACATATTCTTGAATATTTCATTTAATTTTGCTTTGCCATGAGGTTCGGAAACATTGTCATTCATGCTAAGTCGCATATACATCCTAGCTATGTGTGTTCCGATGAAACTAGTTTACCCCGGCCATTTTTATTGAAGTACTTGCTTTGTTCTGATGCAACTAGTCTAACGCCGACAATATTTTTAACTTAGGTACCTGCACCAAGCCGGGATAATTAGTGGTAATGCATATGTTTGTTAGGGTTGTCACGATTTTCAGAATGGATTTTGGAACCGTTCTAACTGTATGCTATTTCTGCTTTTTCAATTTATTTTGCCACGCAATGTACATTTGCATGGCTCTTTTTTTATGACATTATGATATTGAATTAAAATTTGTGTTGTGTAAAGTGACCTTATTGGAGCAATCTATCACTCAAATGCTATTTTCGTAAATTGATGATTAACCAGCTCGGAAACATTAAAGATGCAAATATTGAAAGACACCGATTGAGCAGTTGCATATCACATGTATGTCGTCTTAAAAAAAGGGAAAAAAGAAAACTGTCACAAAATATAGATGTTTCCTTGTTGCACTCTTCCTACGATGACTCAAAAGATATAATAATTTGATTTTCGTATTCAATTCAGAAAGTCCCACGAACATAGCAGTCCAAAATGAAACAGAGGAAGGCATAATACAGGCTACTGCTGGATATTCTATTACTATGAATTGCTCCGTTAATAGCGGGATACCTAAGGAAACCATAGTCTGGATTTACAACAACACTAGCATGGTTATTGGAGGACCGGCTTTTTTATCGTATACGTTCACCCCTACAAGAAAAGATAATTTGAAAAACTTGACGTGCAGCGCCAGCAACAGTAATTTCAGGCAAGCAATTACCAAAACAATTCAACTTAATGTTAAATGTAAGTTTTCATATATACACATATTAATTTTCCTGTATCGTATTTATTTTGTTCCTTAAAGACGATGAAAAGTTTGAAGATATCAGTGGGGTAATCAAAGCCGTAAATAGACAGGGCAGACAATGCAATGGCCTCAAGAAAAATGAGAAAAGGACAAATGGTATACCAAGCGCTACATAGAAAACTAAAGATTGAGCAACACGAAACCCACTAAAAGTTAGAGGAGAACACATGTGCTCCGGAAGGGCTAGCGGAAAATGAAACGACATTCTCCGGATCAATTAAATGTTGTCTAAAAAACCTTAGATTGATAGATCCATAGTACGTTTACATATAACGTCTAACATAAGAGGAAGCAAAACTACAGTTGTGTCGTGGGAAAGATCACATTCCTCATATAACACACACGTTTTATTTAACATAGAACGACATTACCATTATAAACATACATGTATAATACATGAACAAATGCAATTTATATATATATTAATTTTATATGATACATATCGGACATGTGACATAGTCACTGAACACATTTTCCGTTTGTGTTATATTCGAGTCCAGTGAAAAGGAAAACACATCATACAAAATTGAAATTATTAGATGACACCGGCGATTGATTTGCATGATGTCCGGGTAATGTGTTCGAATGGACGAAATGTCTATCCGTGATCGGTGAATACGTTAGTGAACACTGCCATAATCCTGGCCAGTGTGATTGTTTTATATAAATAAAGCTTCATCATCGTTTCATCAACAACTTGTTTGCTCTTGTCACGGTACAGTTGCGATATTTCCCATTTTGTGTTAGACATCGATCGCTGAATTACTGTACGCTACAACTCTATGTTATCCTAAATAAATAGATCGCATAACGGTGCACACTAATCATATGTTGGTGTAAAAAAAATGGATCTCATAAAATCACCTTAACCTTGACACTTTTTATATATGTGCCTGTACTAAGCCAGGAAAGTGAGCTGTCATGTACTTGTGTTAGGTGTATCGATATTGTCTCTTTCTACGATTGTTTTATTGGATTTGTGTAACTGTTGCGACAGTGTGGTATATTTTGTTTTCACTTTATCATTCAATTTCCAGATGAGCCTGAGGTGAGAATTGTATCTGGTGATACGTTAGCAATTTCAGAAGGACAAACCTTGACATTAAAATGTAGCTTTGATTTTGGAATTGGCTTGTGGAATGTAAAATGGATACATAATAATAATATAGAGATCAAAGGATTTGATACAATTGATTCCAACAGCAGTTATTTAACAATTCCAAACATTAACCACACCTTCTCTGGCATTTGGGAATGCAAAGTTCAAAATGAAGTTGGATTTGGATCTGATTTGGTCCACATCAATGTAAAGTGTGAGTATGATTAAATACAACATAGTGGGTGATTGAGTGATTGTAGTTTTTAGCACCCAATGACCAATTTTCAGCCTAATTATGACGACAACAACATGCATTCAATCAAATAATTATGATTATGTCCGCTTTCTACTAGACCAACACGATTAATTGGATCAGTATAGTGTAACCTCACCGAAACAGCAGTCCGTGGCAAAATATGTCACTTAACTAGGAAACATTATCCTGATTTCTAGCCAACAAGTCTTCGCTCTCACTCCTTAAAAGTGTGTACCAGATAAATAATCTTTAGATTGACTAGACCGAGGCTCGAACTAAGGATTCACCATGCGCAAAGCGAACACGCTAATCATTACGGTTAAGCAAGACATAAAACATGTAACACATTTCATAAGCAATTATATTTTTTGTTAATAAAATGTGAATCCGTCCTTTTCATATCTTATTTCTCCTATTATTTTCTTTAACTGAATAACTATTGAGTAATTATTTAATACAATGATTCGGCGCAACCTTTCCTTGGGAAAAAAATTACAAAATATCATCACGGTTATCACAATATTTGCCTTACCACATCACTTATTGATACGATATTTTATTATTATGTCTTTACTGTGTAATTTTCATCCCACAACACAATGTAGGTTTTCCAAAATGTTCTTTGTTGAACATCGTGCTGCCCATGCTTATGTTTGCATTCCTATTGTTTGTTTATATATGTATTGCCGTTGAATACCTAGTTATCAAGAAGTGAGTTGGGATCACATTAACTGGTTAACCCGCAACTTTTGTGTACAGGAACCAAGCCAGGATATTGATTTCCAACGTCATATGTCATGGTCGCCCATTGTTGTGTCAGTGAGTTGAAGTGAGAGGTGATTGTTCATATTGCTGATAATAGTGGAATGTCATACCAAAATAGTTTTAACTTTCTTTTCGTAATACACTAATGATACTATATGGTGAAGGGGAAGCATTTTTCTCAGCGTTTCCATATTAACGTCCGGACAAACTATGCCTAAGTTTGTTCAAGAAGGTGATTACAACCGTGTATCTTGCACTGTATCATTGACTGCATAAGAGCAAGATATATTTGTCTCTTCTTTTCTACCCACCGAATGTTAATAGTTTCATTGTAACGTCATTATAATTGCGATATAAATATTATGTTTTGCTAAAAGTCCTGATTTTACAAGATAATATGAGTAGACACAGCTTATAGAGAGGACGTAAGTGAACGTGTATGTGCGAAAAAAAAACAGTTTTTGTAAGACTAAGAGGTATTATGAACCTGCTTGTTTTGAACAAATTACTATTTCATACTCTTAGTCTCCCCAGGGTGTTTATAACGTTTTTAGGTGTTGGATAATTTTTCCAATTATTGACATCAAGAAATGGATAGGTATAAGATAGCTAAAAACGTCACGAAATTGAAATAAACATCACTAAATTACAAAATTTGAACTTTTTTATTTGTTCATCCAATCTTAATGCAATTTTTAGATTCTGTACAACTTGCCTTTCTGTACAAATGTATATTTCTAGGAATGATAAACTAAGACAGTAAAAGTATAACATACATTTTCTCAGAATGTATCTTGCAACATTTTCCCCCTTTGCTTCTGGTTAGAATTGAAATAACATCTTCTAGTTTGTAACTAGATGTAATACTTTATACAACATATACAACAGAAGCTCTTCAACCTATTAAACATGTTTTCCTGCTTCTGGTTAGACTTGAGCTAACATCTTCTAGTTTGTAACTAGATGTAATACTTTATTCAACAGAAGTTCTTCATCCTATTAAACATTTTTCCTGCTTCCGGTTAGACTTGAACTAACATCTTCTAGCTTGAACTAGATGTAATACTTTATACAACAGAAGCTCTTCAACCTATTAAACATTTTGTTCTGCTTCTAGTTAGAATTGAACTAACATCTTCTGGTTTGTAACTAGATGTAATACTTTATACCACAGAAGCTCTTCAACCTATTAAATATTTTTCCTGCTTCTGGTTAGACTTGACCTAGCATCTTCTAGTTTGTAACTATATACAATGTACAAAAATGTAGATGTAATACTTTATACAACAGAAGCACTTCAACCTATAACACATTTTTTCCTGCTTCTGGTTAGACTTGAGAACTAAATTTTCTTATAGTTTGTACACATGTAAAGAAGCAGTGTATTAGAATAAAAAATATTGACACAATATTATTAGATGTAAAGGATTATCGAATACCATCCACAATTTTTGCGTAGGAAAGATTACGAAATTAGGAAAAAATTTCCCGAAGCCGGTGACAGTGATGCAAGTTTGTGTTTACACAAGACCTCAAATTTTAGGCGAAATTGACATAGAAGTAGTTTTCTAATTTATTGAACGGAAATACAATATTTCATTTAATAAAAACAAAACAAAGTTGCTATATACATCTTTTTCATGAAAGCATTTACTTTCGTATCTATGTTGGCTTTACACATGTGGGTTTAAATGTCAGCACCTACACATTTTTAGTCTCCCGTGAGGACTCGAGAAATAGTCGATCAGTATAGATACACCATGGGTGGGACTAACATTAATTCGCTCTGAATTTTAGTTCTACCCATGCTAATCTATACATGCTCAATCATTTCCCATACAGTAACTAAAACATTCAACTTAGCATTACATCCAAGGAAGTAGTTCATGCATTCTGACCATGAAAACCCAGGACACATGTATTCACAGTACTTCATAGTGCCATAAATGAGTAAACTTTTTTAATGGCCGCCTAAACTGTAAAAACATATCAAGAAAAATTAAAGTAAAAACTTATCTGTATCGGAGGTCACACATCACTAATATTTTGTAATATCTCCCTTCTGTATTCGGACTTGTCTGCAACGACGTGGGAGGCTCGAATAAAGCGACTGTACATAAACTACAGACATTAAACAAAAGTATTCGGACACTTCCATCTTTCTCTATATAATTTCATATTACTCTACAATATAAAAAAATATATTCTGAAGTCGATTCATGTCCGATTTTGATAATTTTTTAATTGACACAAGCAAAATAGAAAGCAGTTAAACTGTATAATATCAACTTTGTTTTACAAGACAAACATTTTGAGAAAACACAAGTTAAATACAAAATTTTATTTATTTCATCCGAAACACAATACAATGATAGTAATTTTGTAGACAAATTATTAAGTCTTGTTCAAATCATGGTCATTTGAAATATATGCTTCTAAAAATTCTTTTCAAATTTTAACTATAAACTACATACGTTTCTTCTTTTGTTGATCAAACAAGTATCAAAATTGGACGTGAATTGACCTCAGGATAATTATTTGAAAAATCGTAGCTTTATGTGAAATATATATGGAAAATCAGAAGCGTTCGAATACATTTGTCCACTGTTTGTAATGAAACTTGAAGTCATGCACGCAACAATGCCGACTTACGATCTTCAATGTTTCGAATCAGATAAAGTCTATTTTTTATTTTATTCTTCATGAGAATCCATACATTTTCTATAGGGCTTAAGTCTGGAGAATGTGCACGCCAGTTAAGCTGTGTTAGTTGATGTTGCCTTTTTCATTCCTCAAGGACACGCGAGCGATGACAGGGAGCATTGTCATCCTGGAATAAGTAAAGTGTATTCCCAAAATGCTCGGCTACAGCATACCATTGTTGTCAAGTGTTTCTATATATTTATCCGAGTTCATGTTATCATTTATCATATATAGCTAAAGTGCCAACACCATGATGCGTACGACTTCCACAGACCATAATTTTCAAATTGGTGGACGGTGGCTCTGCCACATAGCCAAAACATTATGGTCTCCAAACCTCAGAAGATTTCTTCCAAACTTTTAATTTCCTATCTGGTTTAAGAACTATCATCTTCTCATCTGTTAAAATTACCCTTTCCCTACAGTCCAGTGAAGTATACCCCTACACCAAGCAATCCGTTTCTTCTTATTTATAGTTCTGTTGCCGATTTTCTTACGTACTGAACGTCTGATGTATCCGAAAAAGTGCAATTTTCTCTGAACAGTTCGTCGAGATACTACCACAGGCGTGCGTTCATTAAATTCTGCAGTACAGTCATTCTCAGTTAAGCTTACCGATTCAAAATTGTCATACTGTAAAAATAAAAGTTTTCCGATCTTAAAACAAACTATTTTTTTTTCAAATTGTTGACTATCAACCCTAAATTATTTGAAAGTTTATGTAACATAGCTCACCCTAGCAGTGAGATACAGTGTTGCAAACAAAGGTGGGTAAACAATAAACACACCTGCCATTTTTCTTACGTGATGTTTCCTTTTTGACTTATAAAATGCATGTTATTGCTTATATTGAGAACATCCTTTCAGAAAAAATCGCAATAAGTAACGCCATTTAAGGTATCATGAACGCTATTAGGAATAACTTAGCGAAAATCGTTACTTCCTTCACCAAATTCATGTACATTTTTACAAAATTGTCAAATTTATTCTTTCAAAATAAATGCCATTTTGAATTCACCATAATTGCCTGAACAATGTTGTTATCTAACCCAACTATTCTTTACAGTTTGAAGCAACTGTATGAACTGGTAAATAAAGGGACATTATCTGAGTCAGGCTTTAATGATATATAAAATAAGTATTTAAAAAATCTATGTAAATGTAACATAGCAAACATGGTAGAAACAAATGTTGTCATGAAACACAATATCTGTTCAAACAGAGATAAAGTGCATAATATGTGTTAGAAACATAAATAATTAAGTTATCGTGTGCTATGGATATTTCAGACGAATAAAATATGAATAATTAAGATGAAGAAAGTATGACTCAAGGAATTATTTAATATTAAATTTGAAATTAGAAATACAAATAAAAAAACAGAAATTCAAACATTGCAAGTCCATTGTCGATTTAACATTCAAATACCGGTATTTCAAACATATAAAACAACATTTAACTTTACATTATTTGAAATATTGGGAGAATTCAAATCATATCCAGTTGGTATCGTAGGAAACACAATTGAATGTAAAACCATTTTGATTTCTTCGTCGAATTTCAATTTCGGAGGAAAGTTTAGTTAATAATTTTGACACAGAAATAAAGTTATCTGATGCGATTTCTAGTAAATTTGCACAAGTTAATACATAAACTGATTTGAAGCTTGGTAACGTAGGAAACACTTTCATTATACAAAGAATTGTCAAAAGTTCATCAAATCTTCGAAAACATGGTACTTAAATAATATTTTCTCCGAAATGTAGTTGGTCAGAATTATTTTTTTTCAAATAATATGCACCAAAGTCATTCTAAGTCAAGTCTAATTAAGATATTCAGTCACTAATAAAAGCAACGTAAAGTTTTGATTTTCTTTGAGCTATTTTTTCCTTAATGCGGTTTACTTCATGTGCTCATTTGAAAAAAAAATATTTTGCTTGATCCTGTAGCGACTGGTTCTGGGACAATGCACACAATACAGTATATCCTTCCTTTACCCAAAGCTGGTCTGTATTCCTTGGCGATCTGTATTTCAAACCTGGGTCATTCCCTTTTGTGTTCATATTTTCCATAAATGTAATGTTTATTTCTCCATCACCCTTGTCAATATCTATTTATTTGCGAAGGGATTAGACAAACGAACTTATAAAGATATTAATACAAAAATGAAAAAGTAAGAATATCATTTTGCATGCAATAGCAATATTTTTAAATAAAAATATGAACAAGTGAAAAACAGCAAAAGGCTTGAAACGGAAAAAAATATATAAGCACGTCCATCATGAACCCCATTAATAACCATGATGAACTAATGTGATTCGGGAAACGAGTAATTTCAGCACAGCGATTAGATGGTCTAACAGATGTACTACAGGGTATTTTGAAATCGATAGAAAGTATAATCGGCGAGAAAAAATAGCACAAGTAAGCTGAAAAACGAAAAAAGTTATAGTTTTCCTAAAATGCTATTTTTTATGAAATAAAATACATTTTTGTATCAGTTTTCTGACATTTGGATAATTCATGTAGATAAAGTAAATTAATAAAACACGAATCACATTGAAATTTATGTGTAAAATAAATCAATTCATGATTGTTTCCTCCATAATGTTCATTTTTCCAAAAGAAAAACAATAACGTAAGAAACAGTTTCCTACGTTACTTTCCGAAAGCGTATTTACTATGTGCACCGGTTCATGAACTGTGTCGTACTGGAATGATATGGCAATATGTAATTTTTAATATGACTTTCGGTGCGGAAATTGTAAATTTAATCACAGAAAATGTCGCAACACATCTGATTTAGATAAAATTCATTGAACCTATCGCAAATCTACCTTAATCATGTAAAAATTTCACACTCCACCATGAATTTACAGCCTGGAAAACAATTCGTCGTCCGCACGTTTTGATATCTAAACCGAAACCAGTGTCTTTTCTAATTTGACACGGGAAAATGAACTGATCGGTCTAAAACATACTTTGGTAACGAAGGAAACGGTATCGTAGGAAACAGATATGATCAAATGTAGTGTTCAAGTAAATATGTATGGATTGTTTCCGATTATCTTGTCATTTTATTATTGATGCTTAATAGATTTACAGACAAAACAGAATATAACCGATTCAAAACATGTTTGTCTTGAAATATAAACGTCACGAAGGAAGCAAGCTTATTTTTACCATTTGTAAATTCTAAGTTTATGTGTATTTCTTGATTTGTGCTTTTTAAAAAGAGTCGAATGATATCCGGATTTTAACTTAGTGGCATGATTGGAGCAAATTGTCACCCCTAGATACAGATTAAACGTTTTTACTCGTGTTATGTATGTTCACAGATAACAGTATCGTAGTAAACACAAAATGGACGACACTCAAAAAGTGTCAATTAGTTTAGTTTAATGTGAATTAGAAATGTTGTTTAATTTGAGTTGAATAATTTTGTATAATTTCTAGTCATATAAACATTTTTTGAGTTCCTATATCGACGTTATTGTAACACATGGACCCAGGACCGTAAGAGAGTGAACGTTTGTTGACGACACAGCAATGCGGTTGTTTCGAATCATGTCAATTCGACCACGTTCCGTCTTTTTCGTGTCTTGACGTCTGAATAACTTGGCAGACGATTTCCGGTGTTTACGCTAATACTGTGACAACGTCAGCATTTCATAGTCGTAGATGCGTTAGATTATAAGTAATTGCAATATGGAAACACCAAGGAAACGGCTGCATAAATACTGATGTTCGGTACCCCAGTATATGTCTGATATCAGAAATATATAAAGGCAGATCGTTTTAATGAAATAAAGAAAGGAAACAAATTTAATTTTAAAGAAGTAATTATCTCTGCATTGAAGTCTTTCATACAAATAAAATAATTTAACTGATATCTGTCTTTTTACAGAAAATGTTAAGCTATTTTTGAGTTGAGGATCGAACGTTAAAACGGCACAAATCGATTGGAGTTTTTGTTGTGTACATTGACACCGGAAGTTCAATGCCGATTAGTCCATCGAAATCACGTGATCTGGCGGACGAAAATAACAAAATTTTGAGGGAATGGACATGATTCGAAACAACCGTATTGCAGTCATTTTGGAGATGCAAATTGAAAACGAAAAAATAAACAGCATAGTAGGAATACAATTATTTTTGATGATTTTGCTTGGACCATGTGAAAAATAACATCGGAAATCTTATTTTTCTTCGTCAGATTTTTACGGAAACAACTGGCGACATACACATTTTGAATATGGTAGACTTAGGTGAGAATGACTGAGTAATGTCCTTCGGTGTTACCCTACGAGACGTTTTCACAGCCCTAGAAAGCGTATGTTAAGCCCTTTTTGTCACGATTTTTTTCCTTCCTGCAGGGGGTATTTTTCAGTATCACCGTGTATTCCCCAACGCTTCAAAAGTATAAAAATTGTAGATTTACTGATTCTTAAGCTTTGTGCAACCTGACTTGCTCGATGCCCACTCTCAATAAGTTTTATAATAGTTTTTTTGGTGTCGTCTGACAGTTCTTTCCCTAGATACGATAACGTAACCCTCATTTGTGCAGCGAGGGTTACGAATCAGTCCCATTCAACGTAATGGAGCAACGCCTGGAGTGATTCACACCGGGTGGTTTTTTGTCCTTATTCCGTTGAAGTGGTTGGAAAGATTAACGAGGATGAAAGATAAATATAGGTAGATAAAGCTTGAGGTGTTAAGTAAACGTTATTTCAATCCATGGTAGACTTATATCCATCTGAAAATTTTAATGCATGAGATCTTCTTTCTGTCCGACATTTTGCTTACAAGTTGCTATTTCACGTGCACTTGCCTCGCTTTGGAGATATCCTTATTTGGATCGATTGCCGTAAATATCGTAGTAATAGTTTTCCATATTTGGCATTCAGATCCATATATGGATAGGCTCCGTCCATCACGAGAGTCTACGTAAGGTGTCATGGCGGACAAGAAGCAATTTTCGAATACGAAATCGATCGTGAAGGTAGAAACAGGTATTGTAACACTTATTTCGTATCACCATTGCTTGTAGGGAATAATAAGTTATGACCACATATGCAAAAAGAAAGTTGAAATATTAACGGAACGAAAATTTTAATTTGCTCCATTACGTTGAATGGGACCGATTCGTAGCCCTCGCTGCACAATCGGACTGAGGGTAACGTTATCGTATCTATTCTTTTCCGTGCTTCACCATATTTGTTGACATCAACAATGGGTAATTTCTGCTACAAATCCGGTATAAAAATCAGAATTTGGTAAATTAATTCCGGTTATTCCCCTTAAAAAACGTTTTTATATCTTTTTCAACCGTGGACGCAGAAAATGACACCCTGAAACATACGTCCCCGAAAAAACACAACACCCGTCATTAAAAAATTTGACTCATATATGGCACCATGCTGTACTATTTTAATTTATTGAATGAAAATACAATATTTTATTTAATAAAAACAAAACAAAGTTGCTATTATTTAATTTTTAATTTATTGAATAAAAGCACAATATTTTATTTTATAAAAACAAAACAAAGTTGCTATTTTTTTATTTTTTTCATGAAAGTATTTACTTTCGTATCTATCTTGGCTTACACATCCGGGTTTAAATGTCAGCGCCCCAACATCTTAGTCTCGCGATCAGTATAGATCGCGCGAGACCGACGCGAGAAATAGAGTATTAGTATGTGGTCTACCGGGGTGGTCTACCGTAATGAGGACTAACGTCCTCTATAATGCTACATTCAGCAAACATGATTTCAAATTAGAATGAAGACAGAATACAGATATTCCACGGGGAGATAAATTTATCCGGTGGAATAAAGCTCAAATAAAAAAATGACATAGCTTGTATGATCCAGATTCACGAATCATTCTGTTCATTTAACACCTTTTGAGTAAAGTTTCGTTTAATATGACTTGATGTATTGTGCAGAATATCTAGGGCAGAGTTTCATACACTACATAAATTGGAATTTCCTAGAGTGTTATTTTCCTTTTTTGTTAGTACTTAAAACATTATTAATAGATAAGTACAATTGATGATACTTGAAATTGATTTAAGTATCCGGTACAGGAATTATATAACTGTCATTGTTCTGTATAAATAATATATTCTCAAATAACTTCCTGCTAATCTATTTTATATTTGTAAATTTAGATTTGTTAATGAATTTATTTTCCTACTTTATATATTTCCTTGATAGTTATTTATTATGTCCTAGTGGTTAAGCTTAAGTCATCAATCCGAAAGTTTTTCTGTCTCCACCATGACTTGGTTAACCGTTACAAATTACCTGTGTCACAAATGGCTAAAGATATGTTCCACTTCCCGTAAGCACTTCCATGTCCTTTCCTCATTAATGACTTATCACCGGGTTTGTAGCTAGAGTAACATGACGGGTGCCATTAGTGGAGCAGTTCACACTGCTTTTGTGGGATTCGTGCTGCTCGATTTTCCGTATAGTAATTTGTAGAATTGTCCCTTTTCCTTTAGCTATTGTGTTGTCTGTCCTTAGATTTACGGATTCTGATTACCCCGTTGGTATCTTTATTATAATTATTCGTTATTGTATGCAAAGTATATACATACTCTGTATTTGTATTTTAGACAAGCCAGTTTTAGTCCAAAACAAAGAATTGTTGCAGTTGAAAACAGAGATCTTAAAACCAGTTTACGTATCATTGACAGTAAAATCTTTTGAAAAACCAATGGTCCTCTGGATGAAATCTTATGGTGGAAAGCTTAGTACTTGGCTTGTAAGAGAGATACACAACAATGGGAAGAGATTATCCAACACCTATTTACTGTCTTCAACAATAATACCACTAGAACACAAGGACTTTGGTAGTTATTCTGTTCGCATCCGTAATAGCGAAGGAAGCACGGATGTCGCTCTGTACCTCATGTATGAAGGTAGTGATATATAGCTTGTTGTCTTTTTTAACGCACGTTAGACCAGATACTTTAAAAAGGATTGAATTTAAAAGATTGTAATTGATGACGCGAACAAAACAAAAAACGGCTCGTATAATTATATTTAATACAGTCAAATATGTATTAAAGGTCACCTTTGGGACAAATACAAATGTTTTCTTAGACAGATGACCTCTTAGAATAGGTTCAATTCATATGATATGTTCTATGACGAGACAATGAAAGGGTGACCATTAACTACATGTTACTGCGTAATAGAGATGACCGCATGGACAGGTTAGACTGTAGTTGCAAATCCTATTATAGTGCATAATATGTTTGATGGAATACATATTAATTGTCAAGGCTCTACTAACCGGGAGGAAGAGAAGTTTGTTTGCTAATGAAGTGAAAAACAACAAATACCACTCTGTCGGAACAGGCTTAAAATCAAATATCAAAATCGTAGAAAGAGGCAAAACCGATACAATAACACACAAATACATGACATTAACTTTCCTGGCTTGCTACATGCACCTCAATAAAAATGGTGGGGATAAGCCTGTTTTTTGGGCGCAAACCTCCCATATTACTGCAATGATGCGGTCATGTAAGTGCTTTCCACATGTGAGTATAATGCCAACCCTGACATACAACTGGGCGAACAGTGCTATTATAAAGAAATATTTAATCCTGAACATTATACATAGTACATTTAATCTTCGTGAAACAGAAGTTGTTATATGAATACTATCAGTTCTATTACAGAGATCCGACGGTATCAACCATTATCTAAATATTAGACAGTATTCAAGGCCATCGTATGACATAATATAGTCCGAGATTCCTCTGTCGTCCGACGACATTATATATTATTGCTAGAGCCGTCGAACGTCAGAGCGCAATATATACGGAAAACAGCGGATTTGCTTCTCCAACTCTGGGTCAGCACATTTCCACGTTTCGTGCCTATCGGATTTTATTTTCTATCAGAAACCCTTATATAAATCGCTTCACCAATCATTTTTCTATTCATTCATAACCATCTTACCCTCAGAAAGTGGTGTTTCACTCCATTACATCACGATTTTGCCTTAGATCCTATGATTTCGACATGTGTCTTCCATTTTTCAAACATTTGTCACGTGACTACGAGAAAACTACGATTACCGCAATGCATCATGGGAGATGATTTGCATATAAACAAACAAACACATATTTTTATTGCCAATCATAGGCGCCTGTTAAGGCAGAACAATTGATTATATTGATTGGTAATGATTTTAACAGCAAATTTAGTGAATTACAGATAACCATAAGAAAAAAAATGTAGTACCTTGTCCAAAAAGGGGGAACGTAACACATGCTCTTTCCGAAGCAGGTTGGTAACACTCTGCCATTGAATCTTTTCTTTCCAACACATTCTGTATTATTTCCTTCGGCTCTGCTTTGATCTGTAGATGGACTGTTTGTCCTGCAGAATACGCTTAAATGTATCGTCTTCCATGTGATTTGAATGTTGTTTACGTATGCAAATAATGCTCCAAATAATTTGGCACGCTGCATTAATTAGCTCCCATCATGCAATGCGTTGCTGTCATCATTCAGTTAGTATCGCGAGATCACGTGTGTAGATTCGAATGGAAGTCAAATGGCGGAATAATAGGATCTAAGGCAAAATCGTGCTGTAATGGAGTGTAACACCACTTTCTGAGGGTAAGATGGTTATGAATGAATAGAAAAATGATTGGTGAAGCGATTTATATAAGGGTTTCTGATAGTTAATAAAATCCGATAGCCACGAAACGTGGAAATGTGCCGACCCAGAGCTGGTGAGGCAAATCAGCTGTTTTCCGTATATATTGCGCTCTGACGTTCGACGGCTCTAGCAATAATATATAATGTCGTCGGACGACAGAGGAATCTCGGACTAGACATAATAGTGAATCAATAGTCAACGTTAAACAATTAAAACATTTGTTTTTTTTCTTTTCAGCATTGTGCATTGATATTTTCCCGAAAACAGTTGCATACAGTACATACGAAACAATTCAAATCAACTGCACGTTAAATCCAAAACGGTATGCAAATTGGACATTTAGTTGGAAACACTATTGGAATGGCGTATTTATTCGTACGCTGGAATACACCATTACAGATAACATAGCCGTATTAGATTTACCATTCTGTGACTATGCTGATAATGGAGAATACACATGCACTCTTCATGTAGACGGTGATGACTTTGCTGCAACCAGCTTTGTACACGTACAAGGTGTTGTATTTACTTTCTTGCATGTAATATATTGCCTGACTTACCAGAAATCTAATTTGTATAATGTTTAAGATTAGTACTCGGTGTTCGTTGCAAAAAAATTGCTCGCCCAGTTATATGTGACAGTTGGTATTTGCCTCACACGTGCAAAATACTTGCACGACCACAGCATTTCACCAAGAAGTGTTGTTATTGCCATGACAACTAGTTAAACCCGTCACATGTTATTGAAGTGAATGTACCAAGACAGGACAGTGACCGGTAACATACATGTATGTTAAGCGTTTCAATTGTGCATCTACTTCTTAGAATTGTCCATTATATTTTGGAACTGTTCTGAAGGTGTGGTTATTTTTCGTTTTTCATTTTTTTCGGTTACATTTTTTCATCCATATATACCATGATGGACATTTTGAAATGCAAAGGATCAGTGCCTATCATGACTAAAGTTGTGAGTTCTGATACCGTTCATGGCGAGTTGTACTCGATACACCATTATGTGATTCAGTTTGTCAGTGACTTGCGACAGAGTTGATCAGTTGCTGCTTACCTTATTCTCTAATTTTGTTTTAAAGGGTCTAGTGTTGCTCATTTTGTTTTATGTTTTATATGATTTGTTGCCCATGACCATAGTTGTGTTTTCGTCTTTTCTCTTTTCACTATTATATTTGATGTCTTTCTTCGAATTAAGATTTTTAATTAAAGGTACTCGATACACCATTATGTGATAAAGTTTGTTAGTGACTTGGGGCGGGTCGGTGGTTTTCTCCGGGTACTCCGGTTTCCTCCAACAATAAAACTTACCGGCAAGATATTACTGAAATATTGTTGAAAGTGACGTTAAACACTATAACGCTAACCCTGAAATGCAACGTCTCCTACTTATAATTGAATACACTTAAACGTATATTATGCATACAAAATGTAGCTAAATTGGAGGTGTTTTACATTATATATATCTATATAATACATATTTCTTTCTGAATCACATTTGTTTTGAAGAGAACAACAATCAGCTGTTTCTCCTTTGAATATATCAATGCATGTGTAATGTTTCATGCAGTCAAAAATGACCCGATACCTTTTTCTGTCGCTTGCTAATTGTTCTTCTTTTTATCTTAGAGTAAGGGCTAGATCTGCAATAAAAAAACATTAGTCACATCAATTTATCCATGAAAACAGCAATAGTCTGCAGCTATTGTCAGTGAAATTGGCAACACATGTCGAAGAAAAACAAAACAAAAACAAAACACAATATGTGTTGGACACCACTATGCGCAATCAAGCACAAACAACTTACTAAGAAATGAGACCTCTACAAACAGCTGGAGATAAAGACGAACCGAATATGTTTTTGTTGTGGACATCGTAACAGACATCACAACACGGAACTCAGAACTTAAAGACACATAATAGAGCAACACAAAACAAAACTAAAAGGACGAGGAGCACAAACCCCACCAAAAACCTCAGGTGCTCGCGAAGGATAATTCAAGGAAGTTAATATCATGACGAATCATTGTACCCGGAATGTGGGTGTTTGCAGCCATAACTTTAATATTTATTATCTGTCTGTACCAAGCCAGAAAAGTGCAAGAGTGTCAAATGTACCTCTGGTACTACGATTTTACTATTAGATTGTGGAACTGCTTCGCCAATGTTGTATTCTCTGCTTTTCATTTCATTTCATAGGTCCACCGATAATAACACACAGAAATATGTCCTTGATCAATGGGAATGTTGTTTTGTCCATTTATGTGTTTTCTGATCCGAGGATCACAGACATAGTATGGATGAGAGAGATTTCTGGTAAAACAACAGATAATGGTTCTGCTAGAATCTCTATGGAAAGTATAAGAAATGCGACTGCTACTATATTAAGCTTTGGAGTACGGGTTACAGTACAGGGTCAACGCATAGAGTTCAACATAGTGGAATTAAATGTGACAAAGGGAAGATATGTTTGTCAAATTCGGAATGAATATGGACTTAAAGCAGCATCATTTAACATTGTCGAAATAGCATCATTACTTGACTCGATTGAGAGACCAACTACACGAAATACTACAGGTTATTCCAAAAAATAGCATTCAATAGTTCAATATATCCTTGCTAAACCATTATAGTAGAAAAATCAGAACCTGTAAATCGAAGAAGGACAGGGAATACAATGACCAAAAGAAAAAGAGAGAAGAGAGCAATGAACTACAGAAAACTAAAGATTGAGTAACACGAATCCCACTAAAAACCGGGGAAGAACTCATGTGCTCCGAAGTTTACAGATGTACTTCTATATGAGCAATACGACTAGGTTTGATATAAATTGAACATATAGTTGCATATCCACCTGTATTCAATTCGTGTCCCATTTTCATCGATTACTAAGGAACCCCGGATACGTAGCGGAAGCTCTATTCGGACCAGATGTATTAGTTGTAACAACGGAGAACATATAGGTCTGATTTCTATATTTTGCGGTCGCCCCTACAGGAATTCATTGATTGATAATGCTGAACTCACAAATAAAACATTTGCACATTCCCAATTTGATTCTACAATTATAGTTTTTTTTTTCATGTTTGCTTCATAGGAACTATGTCCCTTACAACGGGCAAGAACACCGAAATGACAAAGAATTTGAGAATAATTTTCTTAAAATTTTTAGATATTTAAACCTTGTTAAAAATCAGAGGATACTTTTTGCAACACATAGAAAAGTTTAACAACATTATAATATTGTACAGATTATGAGAAAAGCATGTGTTATTTCTGTTAAACTTTGCAAGCATCAAAGGGAAATAACTGCTATCAAAACTTGTAAAATCGTTTAGGTTTAAAATTAAGCCGGTAATGTGCAACTGCTCTATTTATTAAATAAATATGTACTACGTTTTCTGACGTATAGTTAATCTTGTACGGTAGTTGGATTTACAATTACCTATGCAATCGCCACTGATGTTGTGGGTTGGTTTCCCGCTTAGGACGAGGTGTACAACATTATGAGATATAGTTTGTCAGTGTCTTGGTGGCTTTATCTAGATCCTCTGGTTTAAATTAAAACTGACCGCCACGATATAACTGAAATATTGTTGAAAGTGACGCTAAACTCCATGAAACCAACCAACCGAACCATTTAGTTAATCTTCATATTTTATTTATTTGTGTTTTAGTTCTATCCACAAGGGTGCCGCTCTATATATATGGCAGTATTGGCGGATTCGCTGTTATAACTGTTGGATTGATGATATCAATTTGTTGTGGTTGGAGACATTGCCGACAACACACAAGTAATTTATACATGTTATGCAATTGAAGAAGAGTTTGAAGATACCAATGGGGTAATTCGCAGAACAGACAATGCAATGGCCAAAAAGAAAAAGGGCAAAAGGACAAACAATGATCTACAAAACACTACTCAGAACACTACAGATCGATCAACTCCAAATATTCTTTTTGTGTAATAAATGTACATTAAAAGGTCATTCTGAAACAAAACACCACATCATCAGAACAGTTTCAAAAACTAATCGGAAAATCATAGAAACAGAGACAGAGTCACAACAAATATTAAAATGAAGATGTTGATTGAAATTAATTACAATGACAATGCATAAATTATATCATTGGAAAGAAGACATGTTTAACATTCCTTTGCTTGTTTAAATAGTTAATTTTGCGTGTCTTTTTAATATTTTAAGGTTATATAACAGCTATCGATACGGTGCGACCTGCGGCAGTAATGTAAGTATGATATTACTTGAACATGCAATGATGGTGACCAATATATTTGTGTGGAAGTTGTTGCTGTATGACTGTTGCTCTTTCGCTTTTGTTTTGTCTTGTTTGGTCTTTGTTGTTGGGGTTTTTTGTTGTTTCTTGTGTGTTTTGTGTTAATGTTTGTTTTTTGTTTGGTTTATTGCGTTTGTAGTTATACTGCTTTTGTGTTTGCTTTGTTTCTGTATAATTCATATAACAGAAATTTAGGCGACCATGGTAAGTAACTATGTGTTTGCTATAAAAACAATTGCTTTCACATTATATTCATTTTCTTGCTTGCCTCAATATTATTGTCTTACTTGGTGTTCATTTTATAATACAGGATTTCCATTTACTGAATATATTCTTCAATAATGTTATTATCATTAAAACTCAAGTTCACTTTCCTCAGACATAGTAAACCTCAGCGCACTTGCTTTCCTGTTTTAACCCGTTGGGTTTTCTTGCTCTCATCAACTTTCATAGTATTTTGTTTGTCAATCTTTTGACTTCGAGCTTACCACATAATGGTTATTACAGAAACACGTTTTGGCACTAAATATGATATAAATGATGTAGTCTTATTACCATCAACGCGTCGAAACCTCTTTTGGTGGACTATTAATACCTGAGGATAGCATCGCCCAGTAATCAATGTTTGAGCACTGATAAACATATATTTATTGTTGATAATTCGTTCCTTCATTAAGTAATAAGAGATTATTGCATGATATTTTCCATATCGGCCCTGGTATCAGCCCGAGACTGCCATATCAGGCCCGACAGCGAAGCTGGAGGGCTGATATAGGTCTAGGGCTGATACCAGGAACGATATGGAAAATTTCATGTCATAATCTTTTTATCACATAGTTTACATTGACTTTTTTCAAGCATTGACTTTTATATTGCAGAAAAAATCTTTGAACTGACAAAATGCGAAAATAAATCCTTAAGAGAGTTGCCCTGCAAAAATGATATCAAACAATGTCGATCTGTACAATATGACGTTAGAAAGTGTTTGCATAATCTACCCAAGAGGTTGACATTTGAATGGAAATTCCTATTCAACACGACGTATACATTTGAGCTAATTATTTCGTTTCAAATTGTATAAACTGTATTCCAATATTTTGAAATGTGTTAATTTTATTGAAATTTCATTTTATACCATCTTTCCTTGTACTTTGGACATATATTCTTTGTGACCACTGCGCAGATACCGGAAGTAGAATACGGAGGGCAAATACGAATATTTGAAGGCAATACGGATATTTTCCACGTATTGCCCTGAGGGCAAATAACCTACTCTGACTTCTAGCTGTTATTGGACATGCAAAAACGAACATAATGCAACAAAATATGTGACAATTATTATTATTACTCATTTCGATATCCTGTCCTCTGGTTTCCCTGGTCAAAAAGACATTTAAATTATGTTTCTGTTCGGTCTGTTGAGGAGATGAATGTTATTCCAAAAACGTGTCAAGCACCCCCAATTTAGACATTAAATTATTTATCGAGCATGCATATCTGCAGGTATTATAAACCAGCTTTGACTTTATGATAGGACAAAGGGAAATATGGGAATATTTGATATACAAATATATCCCTAGTTTAGTTAGTTGAAACATATTTATTTGTCATAAACAAGACAAAAGGATCAGGCACAAATTATACAATTTATGTTGCCGTCTCCGTTATTTCCATGATATACATACATTGACATATACTGAAATAAACTATATTTAACATTATAGTAATTTGTTACTTGGAATGATATGAAATCATTTATAGGTAAACTATATTTATTTTTGTACAACATTAATATCTTTCGCCTTTTTTTAAAATACTGTTTTTATCATAGAAATATCTTAGTGTTACACTAAATCCTCTTGTGTGCACAATTAAAATATGTAAGATAAAATGATGAGGATACGTTCACAAACGATTAAACACGACGTCAATGTGTTAAATTATGTGATTTTTGTGCACGCAGCTCTTTATTATTGCATCATCGCGATAGAAATCTTACGTGAGTTGAGTTTTAAACACATTTTCGTCTGGATCTGCTTGTACTGTGGTATTAGAGCTTATTTTTTTCCACCTCCCCCCGAATGATGTAGATGACGTTACCTGTCTGATAATTTTAACGGTTTAAAGATCAAGAATTTCGTATTGGTAAATACTGTTTGTTTGATGGTATTTAACGCCACTTTCAACAATATTTCAGTTATATCGTGGTGGTCAGTTTTATTGCTGGAAGAAACCGGAGGAAACAGAGGAAACGACAAAGTTGATCGCATAATGTTGTACACCTCGTCCTGATCAGATTCGAACTCACAATATCAATGGTGATAGGCACTGATTGCATAGGTAGATGTAACTCCAACTACCTTACGATCACGACCACGACGGCTCCTATCGATAAATAATGATGACACTTAATAAGTAACATTAAAAATGTTTTCATATTTTCTTGTTATTGTATATTTACAGACCAGCCCAACCAATCACTGTTGAATTAAATGTTGTAGAGAATATAGGTGATACGATTTATGAAGAAATTGACAACAACGAACACATACCGGAAGTTGAGGAAACATACTTCCGGTCTGAATCATTATTCTCAGATGCCATTGAATCGGACTTGAAAGATGAATCGAAATATGAAGATATTGATGATTTACGGACAGATAAACAGGGTTATTTAGAATATGCTACTGATTCTATTTCCGTTGTACAATCAGGGAACAGTCTTCCCTCATCTGATGGGTATATCGCTCCTACTCCGGAATATCTAGACCTAGAAGAAAAGTCTTCCGACATACCAACCGAGACCCTATTCCAAAATGAATAACTGTCTTTCAGGCTATGTTTTTTAACACATCCTAATATGGCACACAATGTGTTCCATATTGTATCAAAATGATTTTGGACAGATAAAGCGATTGCTACAAATTACTTTTAATAAATAAACTTTAGTACAACAATATATACATTTATTATTTTAACATATTCAAGTTGAAGAAAAGTTTGAACATGCAAGATACCTTGAATAATTGTACTACGTTTTAATTATAATTGCAGCTTTCACCCCAATAAATTTACTCTAAATATGGCGTCAAAGGATTCTTCGTTCTATAATAATTATTTAGTATTTGTACTTAAGAAAAGATTGGAGAAACCAAAGAGGTAAACAAAGTACATAAGTCGAAGGACAGACAGCATTATGGTATATGCATGTATGTAGATCCTTCATATATAACAAAATATGACGACAATGGGCACATCATACCACAAGTCGAATCCATTCAGGAGTACTTAGTAATGACATGTGACAGATAATGCATTTTTATATTTGTCAACTTGGGTATTGGTTTACAGCGATTATATGATAATCGTATACCATATGTTCAATGGATCTTTCATGTGACACATACTTCCATGTTGTACTCTAGCCATTATTGATACAGCTTCAGATGTAGCGAATGTTAACTTGTCCAAGCATACACTAAAGTGGTGCAAACCACTATATGCAGTAGGAATCTATAGAAAAGAAATTGCTGCTTATTGAAAAAAGATTCGTAAGACAAGCTATAATTATCGAAAACACATTAGATTTGATAACAAAATATCCCTTAAATGTTGCAAGATGCCATCAACTTGCACTATGCAACTGTCAAAATGTATGAAACATCATGTTGTTATACTTGAGGTCTTTAGCCTCGTTTTAATAATTAATTTTTAACGTATTGACTTTTGTAATCATTATATAGTGCAAATACTTCAAACTATATTTATCTTGATGAATTGTGATCGCCTCGAGAATAGAAGATCGTGGACACGATCCCTGGTCTGATAAAACCAAAGATTATACAATCGGTATTCGCTGCTTTATCGCTGCTAATAACATTAATGAGACAGCAAAAACTGATTGACATGGAGTCAATATAGTGTGTCTGAATTGTGCGATATATCTACCTGCGCACCTCTGTTCCAATGATCTAATACAATAAGAATCCAATTAGGCGAGTTGGTGAAACAGATATCATCATCATCTCATCAAAAGTCAGAAACGTTTGAAGATAACAAAGGGATTGCCAGAAACAGTAGTTCGAAAAAGGACAGACAATGAAATGACAAAGAGAATAATAAGATAAAACGATAACTTGTTCTCGCCATAAGATACATGTAGCTGGAAAAAATGCTGACGTGGCGTTAAGCAACAATCTCTTACTCACTCATCCACACGTCACCAATTAGATTTAAACAAATGGCAATGTGGTAGGCTAAAATTGCAATGCAACGAAGGAAACAAGACAGAAACATTAAAATAGAGTGAATAATACATTCAGGAATGAAGTTCCGTGCTACATGCTAATTTTGGTCATATCAAGTGTAGGGATTCTTGACTCCATCTTCATTCGGATAAACCAAATGCAATGCAATTTGTATCTGCTGGCTCTCCATCACTTAGGCCACATCATTAAGCAGTTGATTGTCTTGAGATGAGGATATTCTGCCCGAGTTTGTCGCTATGTATACATACAGATTGTTGCTTCTGCAAGTCGAGACAATATAAACCAAGCTCATTTTATTTTATTGAGTACAATTAAAGCAGCTTTCATCATTTCCGTCTCCACAAATGGATACATACAAACACGATATTGTTGGAAGCCTTGTTCGCAGGAAAGAAAACATATTTGTCATTAAGAGAGGAAAGACAGCTTCCTGGTCTTTAAATACAGACTTAGGTCGACTATTAACACAGTTTTGGAGTTTGTGAATCCGACTTTGTACTAGAGACCTAATTGTTCTAACCCATTATGACAAGGACTCTAACTCAGGATCTTGGTCTACTTCTCTGCCATAATCTTCAACAGCGTCCATAATTATCTTGAAATTATGTTTCCAATTGATGTGTTGAGGTTCTCTGAATTTTGGACCATGAGAAATCACCTTTCGGAAACTCTCATGTTGAATGATATGCAGATCACCAGTGATTACATGTCCAGATGGGTTGTATTGAAAAGGAGAGTGGGAGCGGTCACAAGTCAGGGGGTTCTTAAGGTACTCTTCTATATTAATATCTTGCAATGCTTCTTTGTAGTTGAAAATTTGACGGCCAATGCTGTTAGTGTAACTATAGGAGACAATGGGAACAGATTGATTTTTGAAATATGGTGGAATTTCTTTTACGACCTCTTTTCTGTTAAGAATGTTGCTGATGTTAATAGCATCGATTCCTTTGTTAGCAAACGGAATATGGAAGAATTTTCTGTTGTTATCATGAAGAGGTTCAGATCGAACTGGTTTGAAAAGACGAAAGGACGCCACGTCTCATATACTACTAGACAATCTGTACTTAGGAGAAAAAGGATCTACGCCTCCTTTGTCAAGTCCAAAATCCCTAAGATCTTTGAGGTTGTTTACATGTAGTGCAAATAAGATTCTACTAATGTGATGAATTCCAAGAGGTTTCTGTATATCAGAAAGTAAATCATTAAAAGTATCTTGTAACGTTCTTGGTTTAGAGGACTTTTTAACATTTGGATGCTGAATTCGATTATGACCATGGCTACGTTTAGTTCTTGGAATAACATTAAAAAGGCGCATCATGTTGATTTCGCAGCATCCAGGACTTGACAAATTTCACACTCCTTTGATGTTATCATTGCAACCGTAAGCCATTGCAATACCTAACTCTTTAATCCAAAACAACTCTCTATCGGTACGGTAAGGTGTATTAAGTATTGGACTGTTTGTATGATGGTAAATCTTCTCGATGATTCGAACTTTCATCGTCAAACAACGGTCATGACCCGGTTGATTGAAATGATTATACAAAATCCTGTATTTGGGATCTCTTGCATCATATCGATGTTGGTTCATTCTACTTCGCAATGTTTGACGAGTTTCACCAACATACAAAAGTCCACCGAGTGTACATTCTATGCAGTAAATGACATTTTTAATAGAACAGTCCAGAGGGTCAAACGATTTGGTGTAGTAATTTTTTCCAGTTAAATTACTTGTAAATTCAGGAGAGGTTATTAGCATGCCGCATGTTTTACAAGTATTATTTTGTCAGTTTTTATGTTGCAAGTAGTAATGCATGGAGAAGAGTCACAAGTACCTGGAGATTTAAGACAATCCGAAATATTAATAGAACCAGATTTTAAAATTTGATACGAATCTGAAGCTTTGAAATAATAATTACCTTCTGGCTGAACGTAAGACAAATCTGGGGTATCCCGTAGGATTTTCCGTGGAACGCATATATTATTTGTTACCCTGTTCTGTGTAGTAGCAAATGAGGACGACCTTGTTAAACCGGGTGACGTCCTAGCCGGTATGTTGTCCTTAATTTCGTTATTCATAAATGCTTATGCAAAGCTACCAAGTTGCAATTACCCCGGAGAAAAAAATTCCACCAGCAGTGACATTGGGCATGGCTATAGTAAATAAGGGTAATAACAAAATTACCGAACTCCGAGCAATCTTACAAAGGGAAAGTCAAAACTCATAATTATATAAACAGACAAAATCAGTCAACAACCGGAAAACTGTGAAAACCGTAATGACCCTGATTTGGTACAGGCATTTCTAAAGAAATGATGGGTTGAATCAGATTTTAAAGCACCAAACCTTTCGCTTTCATTACGGCTTAAAGTTTCCGGCTGTCACTATAACAGTATGTATAACAATACTTGAACAAAACTGGTAAATCAGTTGTAAAAACAGCACCAAGCTCAGTGAAGTAAATGTCAAAGACACTTTTACGTCACACATTGATATAATTATACTAGGTCACAAATCAAATTTCAGTATCTAAGAAAAGAAAGTGTGACAAACAGTAGTCTGCACAAAGGCAATTTGCTTGTTTTTTCCCCTAGTCAAGTTTGCTAAAGGTGCAGAATAATACATATTTGCTATATCATTCCAAGGGAATGGGAGTTACAGTAACCATTATAGCTATTAGTTAAATCCTGTCCATTTTGTGTTTGCAGTCAGTACTATAACAATCCAATGTTAACGCAGTATAATTCCATGGAATGGTTTTGATAATACATTGTGTATTTGATTTTCTTTCTTCAGATGTATGAGTAATGGACTAGTACTGATGGCCGGGATGAACAGAAGGGCAAGAAGGATAAATTCCCTTTTGCAAAGTCATGCTTATTTAAACTAATCAAAGGTTAGTGATTATTATTAAGATTGTAATTTTGTTTATGATTTTCAAGAGTTTACTTAAATAGTATTTACAAAGTGTTATTCTTTTCATTTTGATTGTGATGTTCTTCAAGTAAAATCTTTAATAAGTATATTTTATAAAAAGTTAGCATTTAACTTGATAATATAATAATTGATTTGTGTTATTGGACACTATGCAAATATTAAAATTATTAATACATTTTTTAGGAGGGGAGGGGGTATTTGTAGTGAATTTTAAACAATAGCAGTGACATTTATATGGTGCTTTATTTTCTCCTTAAAAGTAAACTGCAAATATACATGCGAAGAAATCCAAATAAACAATATACAGTTTAAGGACTAACTTTAAGGTAACTACAGTAGCAGCAGTCTTGTGTACCTAGACATTTCAATTTTGTTGGCATACATATTAAAGAAATGACAACAAGTTGGATATTATGTGACCTCGGATATGTTTCAGATATAAAGACTAACATTTTAACTTATGATTATTTGAGTGCAACAGAAACCATTCACTTAAACCAAATCATGTGTATTAAACTTCAGTAAACTCATTAACTTGTGTGTTCAGGTATATATCAGAAATAGTAATAGAAATCTTTATTTTTACTTTCAGAAGATCTTCTGACATGTCATAACACAGATGAGGCAACAATTACCAAATGTGCTGCCAATTTCTTGAAGTTTGTGCCAGAAAGGATAGGCGGTGGTGGCGGTGGTGGCGGAGGAGACAATTGACTTTTAATACGAAACAGATCTTAAAATTCTGTCAGACATCATTTATTGATTTAATCATTATGATACATTAAATAACTGAGAACATTTTATGATAAATGTATACAAATAACGATTGATTGATTTTGATGATGCAGCAGTCTTCAAAACTTTAATGTTGAGCCAATTAATTTTGTATATATACCGTTGAACCTGGTCACTTTGTAGGAAACCTGTGTTTAAAACAAATATCAGTGAACTTTGCAAAGTCTGAAATGTCGCAATATAAGATGTCCATAAACGGGTTTTGATTTTTGGTGTTTTAATGCCACTTTCAACAATATTTCAGCTATATCATGGCGACCAGTTTTAGTGGTGGAGGAAGCCGGAAAGAACCACCGACCATTGGTAAGTAACTGGTAAACTTTATCACTTGCGGCTGCGAGTCGAGTGCACCCTTTTTTATAATTTACAAAGCCGGGTGCGAACCCACGCCGTATTGGTGATAGGCTTGTATGAGTTGTAAGATCCAATGACCTAACTCATTGAGCCACCTGGGCCCCTGTGTCCATAAATGGGGGATCTGTTGGAATTTGTGAAATTTTGCATGCATCGTTTATTGAAGTATTCAAGTAACCCCGCAGACTAATTAAAATAAACATCATTAAAATATTTTTTGAGTAACTTTACTAGGCAACATTCAAACGCTACTCGTACGTTATTAAGTAATATTAAATCAATAATGTTACTGCAACGTTACTGGTTTACGTTGAAAAAAGAACATCTTATGTTACTAAGTAACGTAAAATTGAAAACGTTACTGTAACGTTAATCTTACGTTACTAAATAACGTTATTTTAAACGTTACTGTAACGTTGATCGGAGTCCACAAATGAGGTCAACACAACGTTAATTTATAACGTAAGTACAACATAAAGTTAACGTTATTCCAACGTTATATAAACGTTACTTTGTTTGCTGGATATTTATAACAATACTTGAACAAAACAGGTAAAACAGTTGTCAAAACAGCACCGAACTCAGTGAAGTAAATGTCAAAGACACTTTTACGTCACACATTGATAGAAAAATATTTTTGACATTTTTGTTGACTACCTTATCTTTATGCATTTTCACTATATGAAAATCCATCGTTTATAATCTTTTCTGCAGAGACGGAATATATTTCGATAAGATCTTGGTATCGAAATATAAACTTTTTAAGAGATCGAATAAGGCGAATCTTTTCATAGCCCTATTCCAGCAGCCTGTTTCTCAGATGAAGATGACGTTTCAGCAAATCAGAATAATTGCTACTGGCCCTTGCATAGCGAATCAATTGTGAGATGTAAACACCATATGCAGGAGAAGCTGGTATATTGCTGCACATATTTGGAAAATTTATGATTTTAAAATTACACTGTAATTACAAAGATTTGGAGATATTAATAATTCTTATTTCACTCAAATAATGTTTCGCCTTTTTCTGTAATATTTTGACATAAAATACAGGTAAATTACAGGTAATAATTAATTAGACACTGCTTGCAAAACCACAAATTTACTGTAACAAGATATATTGATATTTGTATGTGAGAATACCTGTAATAGGTATTTAAAAAAGGTGGGAATAGATATAGGACACTGATTATATACCTCTTTATCATATACTTGTAGATGATAAAGCTAAAATGTTACCATGTAGAGGGTTGATAAAGCAAGTTTATTAACTACTTTCGGAATGTTATTACATGCCTTTCCGTCAATGTCCGTAAGTACACTTCGTGAATTTCCGGAAAACTGTATTTACAGACACAGTGGATTCAACTGTTTTATAAAATATTTGCACAGAAAATTATTAACTACCAATTTCTCTCTTATGATATTGAAAGTGCTTAAAAAACGTGCTTTTATTGAATTTGTATATTAAAACAATATTTATCTTGTTCTATAACTATATCTATATCCGACAAAATAATCCAAAATCTACTTTAAGCTGACCGCCATTTTACTGAACTCGTGATCAAAAATATGGACGTATTTTGGTATAGTCTGTTTCGTAGTTCGAGATGTCGATGTCAAATATTATATTATAATTTAAAAGTCCCATTTACACGGCTTGAAATTTTTAAATTTTGTTATAAATATTTTATTAAAACCAATCAACAGCCCATAAAGGATATGCTTGCATATACACAATAAATAATTGACATCGACCTTTCATTTAGAAACATGCTGTAGCAAAATTCGTGACGATTTTGATCACGTGGTGTAGTTCATGAGCTCAGTAAAATGGCGGACAGCTTAAATTGGATTTTGGATTATTTTGTCGGATATACGCTGTAAAAGGTAAGGAAATATCAATATTTTTGCAGATTTGAACTGGAAAATATGTCTATTTATGAAATCTTACCTGCACTTGATCTGACACAATCCGTTCATGCCAAAATATCCATCGAAATGCACCGGGGGTCAAATTTTAAATTTCCAGAATACCCTTGATAGAGCTTGAAACGAAATTAGGATGAAGAAACAGACAGAAAATTTCTTCGGAATCCTAATCTCAATGAGATTAGATTAATGGCAGCCCCATATAAAGAGGTAATGCACGAAATGTTCATGGTCATTAGGGCTGTTGAAAGCGTTTTTTGGTAGGATGTTAAATTATTTGCAGATGAAATGCTTTTATTCAGTTGTGTCCCTGTGTTTTGCTTATTGTGAATTCCATATTGTGGAAGTGTAGTACCGTCCGTACATTTTAGTTTTTTTTTTAATTTGAAATTTCTAGATGTAAACCTCTTTTTTTTTTTAAGTGAGCAACAAATACCATTGACTGACAATTTCATTACTATTTCACTTCATATCGTTTTCATTTGTTGATTTGTAGTGTCCTTGACTAAATAATAAAGGACGAAGTCCTTCTAACTGTAAGCTGTCCGATTTTTCCTTTTATATTGATAGCTAAAAATCTGCTCACCGGAAGTTTAAAAAATAGATCAATTGATAATTTAGAAACGCAAAAGAAATCTATTTCAATGAAAAATTCCCAATTCTTTGATTATTTACTCTATGCAAAATCGAAATAAACTTTTAATAAAATTCTAATAAAAAATCTCTTTCTACGAAACTCCAGATGGAATAGACTGACTCAATCTGTCTCAATCTAGCCGAGGTACGAGCCAGGGGACAGAACTCGTCAGTTTACCGATGGAAGAGCGGCATAGGTAAAGTAAACGCCATAACAAATCGGCTACACAATTCATTCAAAATAAAAGATAATAGCCTCACCGGACGCAGTATATGAATATTGGTCCAAATTATTTAAGTTGCATATCTAGCCAACAGCAAACTTCTTAGTCCTAACATACATTAATCAATTTTTCCCTGAAACATCTGAAATGAATTTGAATTTCCCTGACTTCTGATCAGTATTCATAAAATATGTACATGCACATATACTTTGTAAATTATTATAGGGCAGCAAAAATTAAACAAATATTCATTAACAAGAAATATTTATTGCAAAAACAAAACATTTAATGTGGAATAGTGAGTTTTCTCCCAATAAGTGAGCTTTTGAAAAGTCGCCCAATATACATTTATTACCATCATTGATACAAATACATACTCATTTTTGGTGTAAATATTATTACACAAAGACACTATTTATTTGTCTTTTTTGTATGTGGAAATTTTGCTTTATCTAGTGGGCAAAGTTTTGGATAATAGGTAAATACTCATTAAAGGCAGTTTCAGACACAATTGAGCAAAACTGTCTTGATTATATCGAAACTGAAGTAGTTGAAAAGTCCAACTTTTCTAACACGGAATCAGCAAAGGCAAATCATGGTTTAAAGACAGTATTTTACTTGGTATTAGTAGTCAATATTTGATGATTTATAAAGATTTGATCACACAAAATACCAACCTTTAATTTTTACTGTTTTCATGTGCTAAAATGATTTTGGTTTTTATTTGTTAGGAATTAGAAGTACCACAATGTGCTAAAATATTAGGCAATGAATTTGTGATCAAATATATGTCAGCCAAAGAACAATATATGGGTGATTTTAAAAAAAAGTGAAGACTTTGTGTGACATAGAGGGTGAAATTTCAAATTGGACAAATTGACATAATTTTGGTCGTAAAATAATGTCAATATGATATATTTTTCAGATTCAGTTGCTCAGTGCAATATATGAAGACAACAATTTTTTTTTCAACTTTTATTGGCAACAAAGTGTTATAATGATAACAAATACAAACTTACTTCCTCAGAGGTATCATTTTCTTTTGGGTATGGTAAAAGACCTAAATATATTTCAATTTGATAATGATATGAAATAGGCACATTTTGGTACCACGCTTTGTATATATTATGAGAAAACAGTTTCAGTATATCAAAGAAACACTATTTTCACTGTATATTTTAAAAAAATCTGGTAATTAAAGTTTTCATACAAGCATAAAAAATATGATCTAATGAGGCTTAATAGTTGTAAATCAATTATTTATATATGCCAAATAAATATAACAAAAGTTAAGTTAAGTTGATCATTGGTGGTATAAACTAGAGGTAACCAAATGAAAATACTGTCCATTTTTTTATGTTTTGTCACACTCCTGATACATTTTTATAAAAGATTAATACACCAAATATGAAGCTAAATGCAATCATTGTTGGTCACAATAACTTTTTTAAGTAGTACTACATAATCTATTTTGACTGAAAAAAGGTTTCCCCTGGATATATTTCATTTTTGCATTGTTATGATGTTATTTCAATCATATTTTATCATATTCTAAGTAAAACTATCATAATTATAAAATATGACAACTCAATTTTCAACCATGTATACATCTTTTCAAGAGTATAGTGTTTATTGAGAATTAAATAATTCCCCGAGACAATTACAAGCAGTTTTATTGAGGCTATATGCTTACAAAATAATTATTTCTTAAATAAAATAAACCTGTCGAGCTGAATATAATATAACCAACTTATTCTTTCCAAACTAAAAGTTATATTTCTTCAAAAGCTTATATTTCTTACAGTTAACAGTAAATATTTAAAGAAGATTCAAAATTATGTTTTTGCTTTTTCTAATGATTAGTGTGCTAATTATTTGTCCTTTAGGAATTTATCTCATCAAAAATGGTTAAAATGGATTTGAAATTTATTAAAACTAGTAATAGATCATCTTTTCTTGGTACAAAATTACTTTTTAGTGGTTTTCAAATTAATTCCCCCATGTTTCTCAATAATTTACTCTGCAAAAATCTTCCTACTGCAATTGCAATCGACATTTAATGTTTTTATGTCAGGAGTGTGACATATTACTGTTGAATGAAAAATTATTGATAAATTTTCAAAAATGTTATATCAAAAGAATGAAAATGTTTTATGAAAGGCAAGATATATTAAAGTAAGCATTCTGTTTATCTAAAGCAACATACATCAATTTTTCATTTAGAAAAAATCCATATTTTGACATGTTTTAAGAAAATATAACCCTTTATCATCACTTATTATGAGAAAGGTGTCATGCAATATACAAAAATACTATAATTATTACTTATTGTTTATATGTAATTAAATTGAAAACATTGTGGAAGTTTGTAGAAGTATGGTTTATTTATTTTTTTTTTTTAAAGATGTGCCTATTAAAAGTGTCACGCTCCTGACATTAGTTATTTTGATTTCCTAGCTATGATATGTCATATATCAGAGCGATTTCCAACTTTTTTCTTTGATTGGGTATGGAGCTTTTGGAAAATAAAGAAAATTGTGAACTATTAAAGCATACAACATAGTACTATACAACTAAGATAAAATGGCACACTCCTGACATTTTTTGTGTCTCTCCTTATGCAAGCCCAATTTTACAACTATCATATTCATCCAGTCTAATACTACTAAATTATATAACTAATGTTTTTTTTTACAACATATTTTGACTTTTCTGAACTAATTAGTCTCAACAATGAAAAACTATTAAGGTTTAATTTGACATTTGTACAATTTCCAAGTTAAATTTATTCACATACACTAATCTAAAAAATAGAATAATTTTTTGTCGCAAAATCATAGGGTCACAAAACATCTAAATATTTGAAGTAAAATGATACGAAATTATAGAATACCATCTTTCTTTAATATACTTTTTATTTTATTTTTTTTATCATCAAGGTAAGTCGAGGCTATTTAAAGTTTGTCACGCTAAAACGTCACACTCCTGACAAATTTGACCAGTTTTTAGAGGATAACTTTTTAACCGGAAGAGCAATCTCCATGACACTTTGCATGAAGATAATTGTTACCATTGTGCTTGTTTTAAGATATTTACCTTTCTTTCATATCATTTAATATTCAAATTATTCTCTGAAAATGAAAAGTCTTCATTTTTTTGAAAATCACCCATATGTGCTTTTCAAAATAAGGCAGCAGACTTTCAGAAGGAAAACCAAGTCCTAGTATTAAAAGAACTCATTGGAAGTTTGGGTTTTAATAAAACAGAACATGCAATTATTACAGTATCAATAGAAGCCCCTGTCAATCAGGATATAGTTAACAATGTTGACCAAATGGTCAATGTAGAGAGCAAGCAGTCAAGCCATAAGAAAAAGTTTTTAAAGAAGATGTCATGATTATTTTAAGAGAAGTCATCAAATTAAACCCTTGGACTAAAAATGATGGCAGTGCATTTTTAAACTTTGAAGGAATCAGTAAAACCTCTTTATCTTTTGACAAGAATAAATTTGAATGTGTTGTTCTACTAAATGTGTAGCGAAGTAAACCACGCCAATTCTAATGAGGAAAACAGATAGAAATCAGTTGCACCCTTCTTTGTAAAGAAATACCCTGTTATAGGTTTCATTAGACAGTGAACTGAAAACTATGACTGTATGATAAAATGAAAAATATGTAATTGTTAATGCTACTTTATTACACAATGAAGTAACTGAACAACAAAATTAAGAAGATACCAAATTAATTACATGTACTTTTACAAAACGAGCAACATCTTCTCTTATTTCTATTGTACAACATATCACTGAATCCAAAATAGTTTAATAATTTCTTACAGAAACATGTCATCATCATATTTTTGAATATTTGATGTTTTTTTTAATAAACTTTTATATAAATATTTTGACTGTCTGAGTTGGACCATACAATGTCTGGGTTGTTATAGCTTAATACATTTTCCAGTTATTTCCCTTTTTTCATCAAATTTTCAAAATTGTAATACTTTTCGTCCTTAATTTTAAAAACTATAAGAGACAGATGGTAAGTTGAAACTGCAAACATGCTCAGCATGTCATGATCTACCTACCCTGCAATTGTGAAATAAATTTGATTACCCATCTTGGAGTTATTGCCCTTTTTTCTTCCATTTTTTTTTAAATTTTAATACTTTTCGTCTTATATTTTAAAACCTATTTAGAGATAGATGTTAAGTGTAAATTGCAAAAATGTGCAGAATGTCAAGATCTACCTACCCTGCAATTTTGAAGTAAATTTCATTACCTATTTTGACCGATTATGCAAATTAGAAAAAAGGGGGGATGAAATTTAAAAAAATATATTCTCCTCTGAAACTACAGAGCAAATCTCAACCAAGCTTTGCTGAAATGATCCTTGGGTGGTTCCTTTCAAAATTGGGTCCGTCAGCGCCGTCCTGTATCCAAGATGGCCACCATTACTAAAAATAGAAATTTCTTCAAATGGCCAAAACTGCTCTATTTTTAGCCAGAAAGTGCCCAAATTTGAACTGTATAAGCATAATGATGAGCTTTTTAACATATATTACGGGATTTTTTATGAACTTTGAACTTTTGCCGATTTTGACCGATTATGCAAATTAGAAAAAAGGGGGATGAAATTTTAAAAAAATCTTCTCCTCTGAAACTACTGAGCCAATCTCAACCAAACTTTGCTGTAATGATTCGTGGGTGGTCCTCTTCCAAAATTGTGTCCGGCATTTCAGAAAACCGACCAAGATGGCCGCCACAGCCGAACTTAATTTAACATAGGACCCTATGGGAAATTCCCATAAAAATCTTCTTTTCTGAAACCATTTGCTCAATAAGAACATTTTGATGAAATAGTCATTGGATGGTTCTCTTCCACAAATGTGTCCGACGGTTCGGCCCTTCGATCAAGATGGCCCCCACAGCCGAACTTAGCTTAACATAGGACCCTATGGGAAATTCACATAGAAATCTTCTCCTCAGAAACCATTGGGCCAATTGCAACCAAACTTTTGTGGAATAATCCTTGGATGGCCCCCTTCCAAAATTGTGTCCGGTGATCCCGACTTCCAACCAAGATGGCCGCTAAGCTAAAAATAGAAAACAGGGGGATGAAATTTAAAAAAAATCTTCTCCTCTGAAACTACTGAGCCAATCTCAACCAAACTTTGCTGAAATGATCCTTGGGTGGTCCCTTTTCAAAATTGTGTCCGTCAGCACCGTCCTGTATCCAAGATGGCCGCCATTACTAAAAATAGAAATTTCTTCAAATGGCCAAAACTGCTCTATTTTAAGCCAGAAAGTGCCCAAATTTGAACTGTATAAGCATAATGATGAGCTTTTTAACATATATTACGTGATTTTTTATGAACTTTGAACTTTTGCCGATTTTGACCGATTATGCAAATTAAAAAGGGGGGATGAAATTTAAATAAAATTTTCTCCTCTGAATCTACTGAGCCAATCTCAACCAAACTTTGCTGAAATGATTCTTGGGTGGTCCTCTTCCAAAATTGTGTCCGGCATTTCAGAACACCGACCAAGATGGCTTCCACAGCCGAACTTAATTTAACATAGGACCCTATGGGAAATTCCCATAAAAATCTTCTTGTCTGAAACCATTTGCTCAATAAGAACAACATTTTGATGAAATAGTCATTGGATGGTTCTCTTCCAAAAATGTGTCCGGCGGTTCGGCCCTTCGATCATTTTTTTTTTATTTTAATACTGTTCGTGTTATATTTCAAAAATTATAAGAGATAGATGTTAAGTTTAAATTGCACCATGTCGAGATCTACCTACCCTGCAATTTTGAAGTAAATCTGATTACCCATCTTGGAGTTCTTCCCCTTTTTTTATCATTTAAAAAAAAAAATAATACTTTCGTCTTATATTTCAAAAACTATAAGAGATAAAGGTTAAGTTTAAATTGCAAAAAATTGCAGCATGTCAAGATCATCCTACCCTACAATTTTGAAGTAAATGCCATTACCCATTTTGGAATTATTGCCCTTTTTTCATCAAAATGATCTCAATTTTAATACTATCATCTTATATCTCAAAAACTATTAGAGATAGAGGGAAAGTTTAAACTGCAAAAATGTTCAGCATGTCAAGATCTACAAAAAATTTCCAAAAGTTAAAAATGTGCGACAACTGTGTGAAGAGTTATTCCTCTTGAAATGCATTTTTGTGTTGACTCACTGCTGTTGGTTACTCAAATAACCTAAGAGAAGCAACTCTATTACAAAATGTGAAGTAGGAAAAGCTAAATTTTGAGAATCATTGACATTTTATTTTTTTACAGCAATTTTGATAACTTACATTAAAGGGGGAACCCCTGCCCAAATTTTTTTGTAGAAGGGGTCTGCAATGACAGTTTTTTTTTACCAAAGTTATCAAGTTTTATGGACTGATGTTGTTATTATACCCAGGTGAGCTATACAGGCTCCTGGGAGCCTCTAGTTTTATAACAGCATTTTTATTGATATTAGATAGAGAAGACAAAATTTTAGAAGTCATTTTTGTGTGTTAGTCAATTTCATTACACATTGTACATGTATATCTGACATGTAACTGAATTAATATTAAATAGGGAGAACATATTTGAATTTCTTTTTTCGATTTAAATTTTCAAGTCACCTTGATGTTTAATGTCAAGGTCAAACAAATATATTTTGTATTTCAAATTTGTATCACCAGATTGAGGGGAGGGTTGTGTTTTTGGGGTATTATTCAGCAAGCAAGCTTCGCTCATGGTATCCCCAGTAGTAGATCATTTTTTCAAAGAAATGTTATGTTCTAGATGTGCCTTCAGTCAGATCAACCATATTTTTTAGATCTGATTTCCTATTCTTTTCAAATGTTTAGTATATCAAATATCATACAATATGTATCTTATTTTATATCCTCAGTGTATTTTAAGATCTTACTTATTGTTGTTCTTGATAATAATTTATGTGTCTAATAAATTTAATCATTTTTACTCCATCTTACACAAAGGGTCAGATGAGCTTTTGCCATCACATTGCGTCTTGTCATCTGACCCCCCAATGTAAATTGTTGAAAAATCTTCTCTTCTACAAACCACTGAGCCTAAATTCAACCAAAGTTGGTTTGAATCATCCTTTGGATGTTACTTTCAAAATTGTATCTAAGACTTGTATTACGCTCTGACAGTATACACTGTTACAAGAGGCCGACAATAAAATACACAATACATAATGACGAACTGAATGAATGAAACACATTTACATGAATACACTGAATAAATGAAACATACATTATAATTATTACGCATGACAATATAAGTACAATTGACCTCTATACAGGTAACTTTTATGTAGCGTGTCTGGATTATCTATATACAAACTCCAGGGTAAGTGTCGAAATCTATTGTTATTATTATTTTTATTTTATTTTTTTTTTTTTTAGCTCACCTGGACATAGGCCATATGAGCTTCTGTCATGGGTAAGCATCCGTCGTCCATCCGTCCGTCAGCTTTTCACATTTAAATCTTCTCTGAAACCGCTGAACAGATTTCAACCAAGCTTGCCAGAAATGTTCGTTGGATGGTCCTCTACCAGATTTTTGTTGTTGGTGCTGATTTAAAATCCAACATGGCTGCCATGACTCGACTTAGTATAACATTGGACCCTATGGGAATTTCACATTTTCATCTGTGTTTCTGAAACCACAAAACAGATTTGAACCAATCTTGGCAGAAATGTTCATTGGATGGTCATATACAAGATTGTTGTTTTTGGCGCTGATCGGAAATCCAACATGGCTGCCAGGGCCCATAATGTGTTCTGATTGGTCGAAATTTTTTAAATTTTCTTGTTAGAAACCACTAAGCCAATTGAATTGTGACTATGCAGGAATGATCATTGGGTGGTCCAGTACTAAACTTGTGAATGGCTTGCTGATCGGAAATTCAAGATGGCCACCATGACTCGACTTAGTTTTAGCATAGGACCCTATGGAAAAAATGTTTAAAAGTCTTCTCCTCTGAAACCAGTAAGTCAATTTAAAGCAAACATGGCATGAATGGTCCTTAGGTGGTCAACTTTTAAAATTATGTCCTGTGACCCCGACCTCCATCCAAGATGACCACCGTCAGCGGACATAGTTTTAACATAGGACCCTATTGGAAATATGTTTAAGAATCTTCTCCTCTGAAACCAGTAAGCCAATTTGAAGCAAACATGACATGGATGGTCCTTAAGTGGGCAATTTTCAAACTTGTGTCCAGTGACGCTGACCTCCATCCAAGATGGCCGCCTTCAGCAGACACACTAGTTTTAACATAGGACCCTATGGGAAACAAATGTTTTAAAATCTTCTTCTCTGAAACCAGTTAGCCAATATAACAAACATGTCATTGATGGTCCTTAGGTGGTCAACTTCCAAAATAGTGTTCAGTGATCCCGATCTAGGTTCAAAATGGCCGCCATCAACGGACATAGTCTTAACATAGGACCCTATGGAAAAATTGTTTAAAAGTCTTCTCTTCTGAAACAAGTCAGCCAATTTAAAGCAAACATGGCATGGATGGTCCTTGGGTAGTATACTTTCAAAATTGTGTCTGGTGACCACGACCCCCATCCAAGATGGCTGCCTTGAGCAGACATAGTTTTAACATAGAACCCTATGGCAGTATGGGATTTGAATAGTAACTTAGATGTATTCGGCATGCAGACATTCTTAAGAGGACTTATTTATGTCAGGTGAGCGATACAGGCTCACCTGAGCCTCTAGTTTCATAAGTAATTTGAGACATTCTTTAGAAAAATTGCCAGATTATTTAATACTTTAACATTACAAAATGAAAATAAACCACTTAACTTTTTTTCACTAGAGTTTCTGACAAAGTAACTTGGGATGTACTTAAATCTAAGCTGCACATTTTCTACTTTTTGGCAAGTACAAATATAATGGAATTCATTTCCTATCTCACTCAAGCTACATAGATTGCAGAAACGCTCATGTTTTGGAATGTTATTGAATCGACCAGTTTCGATTGGAATTTTCTTAATTTGAGCAGCGTATTTTGCAAATATATACTCTTTTATCAGTTTTGGATCTGAGTAAGTAATTTTCTAATCAAAATTCTGTCTTAAATATAGAATAAAATTTACCCCTGGACGACTGTTCGATATAGCTGTGCCATTTCTGGATTAATTGGTCACTTAATATTTGCCTAAGAGTGAATTTAATGTCATTAGTATGTAAAATACATTGATTATTCCAAACATAACTCAACACTGTATCATCTAATAGTGATTTGACATATGTAATCCATTTTGAATTGATAGCTCTAGACCGATGCATAAAATACAACAGTTGATACATATTACTGCATAACTTATCTTCATACTGAAGTAATTTTACCCAAATATTTAAGACTCTTAATTTGATTTTTATCTCTAGTGGATAGCGGCCAGTTTCACCATAAACCATAAAACTAGGTGTACTGGACCTCACTGATAACATTTTTTTAAGAAATTGGAGATGTATTTTTTCTAGAATGGCCAAATTTTCAAATCTCCAAATTTCACACGAATACAACAATATGGGTTCAATCAAAGAATCAAATAATTTAAGTTGGAGATCAATAGGAATTGAGATATTTCTCAGTTTTCTATAAAGAGCATAAAGAGCCTTCTGAGCTTGCTCAGATAATTTCTTTCTAGCGATTGTAAAATTACCATTATAATTGAATAATATCCCCAAATAAGAATATGAACTAACTATTTCAATGTTTGTACCATATAGATTAAATTCATAATCATAATCCCTTTTACGTTTCGTGTAAATCAATAGTTTAGTTTCCATAATGAATAATAATTTTCAGAAACGTTTAAGGGAACGACCATTTAACTTGAAGAGGGGGGGTGGGTTATGTTTTTTGTCTAAAAAAATATTATGATTTTCCCTTGACGCACCCCAATACCGCATGAGAAGAACCCTGTTGTCTCGTTCCCTGCTTTAACACATGATTTTATACTACTATACATATTAAATATAACTTTTTTTAATTTTACCAGTAATATTATATTTCACTAATTTTTGCCATAATCCTAAGGGAACAACCATTTGACTTGAAACGGGGGGGGGAGGTTATGGTTTCTAAAAAAATATTCTGATTCCGAATGTTGCTGAAAAAAATATTCTGTTCTGGTGGAGGAAAAAAAAATAATCTGGTTCAGAGGTTTTGTCATATAACCTAATGTTATATTCTGGAAAAAAAATTCGCGCTTAGCACGACAAAATTTTTTTTATATTTCATGTGTTGTCTAAACGAAACAAAAAACCATAACCCCCCCACCCCCCTTTCAAGTTCAATGGTCGGTCCCTAATCTCCAAACATTATCAAAAGCCTTTTTAGTCTATAAATGTACAGTGCAGTTTTTTTCCTAAAAACAAATAAATATCTATTAATACATGCAGACATAATAAAGGGTACCCTTTACGAAATCCAGCTTGAATAATTGGTATCATTTCTGCTATATCAGCATATTTAGAGAGTCTAGTATTTATAATAGTTGTGAATAATTTACCAATGGATGATACAAGTGTTATGCTTCATACGAATCTGGATTTTTTGGGTCCCCTTTCTTTTTATATATAGGAAGAATGATACCCAAAGTCCAACACTCGGGAATAATACCATTGTCTAGTATTTTGTTGAATAGTTCTACGTATATTGGCAGAAATAAATGCATGGTAGATTTTATATATTCATTTACAACCATATACCCAGGAGCTTTCCCATTTTTCATGATGATGATGATACTGTCAGTCGTCCAACATGGCTGCTGTTACTATGTATAGAATATATTGAGGGTTGGGTTATATATAGACCCAATAAAGCAACATTTTCCCACCAAATGAATAGAAATATTAAAAGTTAGTCCATTTTAATGAATGGTATGACACATGTTTTGAGTTTTGCCTAAACATTATACGTTTTGTTGGTTTTTGCCAAAAATATGCAAATTTACTTGATTTTCTCAAAACAAATTCATATAAAAATCTTTTCTGAAGCCCCTTGAGTCACATTTAACCAATTATTGCAAGGATTGTCTTCAGGTGGCCCCCTTTCAAAATCAAATCCCACAGCCCACACCTCCATCCAATATGGCCACAGTTACTTCAAATGGCCAAAAACTGCTGCATTTTAAACTAATATGAGTTAAAATTTAAACTACATGTAGCTATATTCTTATGTGTTCAGGAATTTTCATAAAATGTGTAATGTTGACTATTTTTTGTCGAATATATATGTAAATTAGACATTTGAACATACATTAATTGATGTTATCATGTGAAAATACCTGGCAATTTGAACCCAACTTGTCCTGGATGATCATTAGGGTATGCATCCAATGATCCTACCAAGCAACCAACATGGCTGCTTTTACAAGAATATGCATTGACTTAATCACATGAAGGCATACAATCATATAAAAAAATATGAATCAATCACACATTTACTAATAAAATGCAATCATACACCAAACACACTAACTTAGATTCGTTCGATACAAATAAACATCACATATGACCTGAACAGTCTATTGTTGTGCAGAACTGTAACATTAAGCAAAGAGATATCAGTTATAATGACTTTAGAATTCATAGCTGAAGAACTGGTAAAGGCTTTTTTTATCTTATATTTGCTATGTTGCGAAATTAGATTTTCATAAAGTCAGCCAATTGTTAAATCTGAGAGATAATGTCATTATTCCGACACTCAATACTCCGACAGTCATTACTCCGACACTTATTACTCCAGAAGTGTACCCTTATATATCGACCTGATTCAATGTGGAGATGATGTGATGATATTCGAAATTTGCTAGGTTTCTCCTGAACTCAGAATTACTTAAAGTAATTTTGAGTTCAGGAGAAACATCAAAGAAAGATAGTTTTCTCTTCCATAAACAGTTTTAAATTTTACATAAGTTCTCAATTTACCATCAGAACATTTGTTCCTATCTAGGGCCCATTGCTTCTAGTAGTATTTTCTTGACTGTTTGCTTTGAAACTTTTTGATTAGTTGACAGTTGCTTAAGCTTAGGAATGTTATTCAAAATGTGTTGTAAAGCACCATACCAAGAGGATATCCGGTTTTCATATAATTTTCTGGACTGTATGTAAACATCCTTCAACAAGGGAAAAGTGTTCAAAGTTTCTAATAAAAAGTTCCCATATTTCAGAGTAATATTGTAAGACATGTTAAATGGTATGGTCAAAAACATATGTCCTAAGCGACGTCGCAAAGCAAACATTGACGCGCAGGAACACTGAAAACATAGTTCATCTAAATTTTCGACTATATCTTTTATTTTCGTCAATGAAATAAATATAATAATCAATTGCACGTCGTGAATATTGAATATATGATCACTCGTGCCGAAACGCATTCTGATTAAACTCGTGCGCGTAGCAAGTTCCGCACACTCGTTTAATCTGATGCGTTTTGCGGCACTCGTGATCATATTTTAAATATTCACTCCGTGCAATTATCCTATAGTTGTTTGGAGTTGCGATTAGATAGGATATGATGATACAGTCCGGGATGCATGGTCGGAGTATTAATGAGTGTCGGAGTAATGACTGTCGGAGTTATGAGTGTCGGCGAAATAACAGTCGGGAGTTATGACTGTCGGTGTAATGAGACGACCCAAAATCTGACATCTTAATTGGAATAATCCAAAAAAACATTTCATCAGAGCTCAGAAGATACAATTTTTTATTAAAATTAAATATGTTTTTTTAAATATACTTGTATTTTTTTTTGTCTGTTATATTTATAAAGAAGACATGCTGTAGAAAATCTTACTAATTCTTTATTGTTTTTTATCAAGATTTTACCAAAAAAGGAAAACAGAAGATTTATGAAAAGGCTTTACTGTAAATGGCAATGAGTTTTTTACAGATTAATGTAAAAATACTTTAAAATACTCTAAAGACATTCATCGGCACCAATACGCACACAAATGTCAATATCGTTTGTTATATGTCTTGTGTAAATGTATTGCACTCTGTTTTACTGTATTGTATTTGTAATGTAAAATTGAAAAAATAAAATTATGGTGGTGAGAGGACATTGCAGATATATTTTACTAATAATAATTGAAAATACATTATAGAACCGACAAATAACCCTCTTGTCTAGAGATACATGTCATTTAAACTACAATGGAATCTCGGATGGTCTTTAAATACTTAATGAAACATTTAATACGTACGTATTAGAAATTATGTTGTTATACCTAATAATATTTTCTTTATATAAATGTATTAAGAATAACAATGAACATTTTTACTGTTTTTGAAAAAAATCTCAGCGATCTGTTGACCGTCAACAGTGTTCGGTCTGTTTGACCGGGTCCCATCTGTTGACCGCTCGCCCTACTTTCATTGGTTACTTAAAATAGCTGTACGCGTATGTCACGTGATTTCTTGTCTGTGTAACGTTTACTAAAAACAAAAATGACGATGGTGTATACTGAAAATGAAAAAAACAAAACATTTCATGGTTGTAATGCCATTATGGTTAATAAACTTGTGATGTAGACAAGAAAAGGAACACTAAAACAGACTAATTAATGAATTATATACTATATAAAAAAAGACTGCTATTGGAATGGCAGAAATGCAGGATACAAATTCAAAAATAATTTATAAGCTGGTCGCGATAAGCCAGTAAAACTAAAAACAGGAACAGAAATTAAAATAGAAAGCATTAAATGTGATAAGGTATAACAAATCAGTTATAGACTGGTTCCTCGAACAACAACTGTTGTCCTCGGACCCAGTCAATAACTGTATATTGTTAATATATTGTCTTCCAATTGAAACGTTTATTGGATCCCGCTGTTTTATTTGTTTCGCCAATTATACATGTTATGCAATGAGGTAGTAATATGAAAAACAAACAATATAATGCACTGTTCTCAAATCTAATCAACAAATTGTAGAGAGAGAGGCAAAATCGAAACCCATAGCACACAAATACATGACCGCTCAGTTTCCAAGGTTGTTGCAATAAAACGTGGCTGGGCTTAGCTATTGCTATGAGCCCAAACATAACAGCTTAGTGTTGTAATGTCTTATTTAAATTTGAGTGTTATATATATCACAACTCATCTGAAAATTGAAATATATTTCTTTAAAACAGCTGATCATAATAAAATGCACTTTTAAAGAACAAACGAAGCTAACGATTGCTGTTTAAATATTACAACCATTATGTAATGCTAATTTCTCAGTTTCAATTAGCCATTTAGCGGCACAAATCATCTTCCAAATAACATTTACATATATTTTTGGAGATGCTACTTTAACAAATATCAAAAATAAGTTGAAGTGAAAAATACAGTAAATATTTAGTTCATGTGTAAGTATCCGAAATATGATTCAAATCATGCTTAATTGATTCAATATCTTAGTGATAATAAATGAAGCAAACCTAATTAGTTATAGGATTAAACGCATTTTTTCCGGAGTTTATTTATGTATAACCTGGACCAATTCGAATTCACTCACAAACAAATAACAGTCCGGAGACTTTTATGTAAGTTTGCACTCACAAACGAATAAAGTCCTTCGGACTTTTACGTAAGTTTGTGAGTGACTTGGTCCAGGTTATACATCAATAAACTCCGGAAAAAATGCGCTTAATCCTTATAATTCTGTAACTAAGTTTTTTGTTTTTTCATTTGTTTTGAAAATTTACCTTTGGGGATCCCCAGTACGCACACATACATTCCATTAATGTGTGTCGGACATGAATAACAAAATGAACTACACAATGTAACCTTGTTTTCCTACTTTAAACTAGACGGTGATGTAATTAAGTTACTGATATTTTCCAATTTGATGGCATTTAGCATTTTGCTACTCAATCAAGTACAATGCCCGCAAAATCGTAAAATAAATCAGCAGCCAGCTTGTGTCAATCAGCGTCCCTTGTAAACAACGTCACAGGATGACGATATATTACAATAAGGATAGTAACAAAATTACCGAACTCCGAACAATCTTACAAAGGGAAAGTCAAAACTCATAAGTATATAAACAGACAAAATCAGTCAACAACCGAAAAATTGTGAAAACGTAATGACCCTGACTTGGTACAGGCATTTCTAAAGAAATGATGGGTTGAATCAGATTTTAAAGCGCCAAACCTCCCCCTTTCATTACGGCTCAAAGTCCCCGGCCATCACCACAACAGTATCTACAACAAAACCTGAACAAAACAGGCAAAGCAGCCGTCAATGCAGCCCCAAACTCGGTGAATTAAATGTCAAAGACACGTTTACGTCACACATTGATAACAAATATTTTTGACATTTTTTTTGACACCTTATCTTTATACATTTTCACTATATGAAAGTGAAAGTCGATAGATGGTTGTCTTAAGTATTTTTTCCGGAATTTTTGTTTTATGTCAACAATACAAACTTTTTTTTCATTGGCCATTTATTTTTTTATTTCATATCTAACAATAATTGTCGATTATCAACCATAAACACATTGTTTCTTTTATCTTTTTTTTATTATCGGGAATCCATGCCGCCATTTTGTTTATATTACGAAAAAAGTAGTCCAGTGAACATCGTCTATCGAAAAATAAACTGACAATTTAACCCCGCCTCCATAAGCGCTTATACCCAATCAGAGTATAGGATTTCTAATTATGTAAATCATATAAGAATTATAATAAAAACATTTAATGTCACATGAACAATTAGTAAAACGTAATATACACCTCCCCAACCCCCCTCGAATTTCAGATATTGAAATTCGAGATTCGAAATTCAATATCTAAAACAACCAATGAAGAGAAAGCTTTTAAATTAAGAATTCTTTATTGCCAATGAAATGTCTTTTAACATAATTCCATAGAGAACAAACTAGAAGGAGAAAGAAATAAACAAAACCTTGTTCATTATATGAAATAAATTCATTCATAAACATAAATAAAAGAACAAACTAAAATGAATAATACATAATTGAAAGTAACGAGTATGTTTGTTTGCTATATAAACTGCACTAGTTTATGGCAGCCGAGAATGCTTGAATGCATGGATGGGAACATTTATGACATTAATTAGAATATGTGTATTATACCCACCAATTCACAACTCATTCATAGCCAATAAACGGATTGAAGTGAAACGTGCACAACATATGAAGTGTGCAATGTAGTTGTGTATTATACTTTTTCAAATGGTTATTTATTTTGGAGGTCCAAATGAGTGATATGAGAAACCTGTAATCGGCATCTAGTAATGTTTTTAACCCAATCTGTTATCATGTCCACTGTGTGCAATGTAGTTTTCTACTAAATATCATTTACTGCATTGAGAGTCTGTTGGAGGTGGATCCTAGTAATCCACATAACATTATTATAGGGTTATGCAAGCCTCTATGAGCAAAAAAATTGATTGCTGTTCTAAGCGGATTCTCTGGCTAGAAATGGGTCCAAATTACAGCAACTCATTATATATTTGCTCATTATTTCTTGGACACAGATTAAGAGATGGCCACAAGTGTGTAGGTGCGACTTAGGTACAGATAATACCACAATTGAGGAACTACAAGTGCTTTGTCATTCTCTAAGTGGTCATGAAATTCCCAATGATTGCTTCATTTATGGTGAGAGTATTTCCAATCAGAAAATTGAGGCCTGGTGGAGCATACTATTTGTCAACCGGCTCGAAACTATATTTAGAAATAGGTCAGAACTACAGTATAATATATAATCCTGATAGATAAGGTTGCGGCCCCAAGTTGTAAAAATGACTATTTTGATGCAGAAACATTAATTAGTATAATTCATCTATACAATTACATTTCAAGATTCAATGACTGGTATTCTAATACAGTGAGAGTTTTATGACATTTTTATTAGACTTTTAGATGATTGTACATAGAGAATCGTTGAAAGACAGAAACTGGCAAATACGTTATCTTTCTTATATATCTTGTTTACTTTTAATTTTCAGTTTGTTTAATTTTGAGTGTCCGACAGTATATATTAAGATAATTGTGTTGTAAAGTGGTGTCTAGCAAGGCTGTTTAACGTACCTTTCAACAATATTTAGGTTAGATCGTGGCGTTCAGTTTTATTGATGGTGGAAACTGGATTACCTGGAGAAAAAAGTCACTGACAAACTTTATCACATACGGTAGTATTGTGTCGAGTACACCTAGCCATGAGTGGAATTGGAACCCACAACGTTAGTTGTGATAGGCGCTGATTGCATAGGTAGTTGTAAATCCATTTACCATACGATCACGACCACGACGCTCCCTATTTTATCTGGAGATATCTTATTACACTCCTGCCAAGTTTATTGGAATGTTATGTTATTTACAAAGAGGAAGGATAGATTGGATTCAGAAGTGAGGGAGGGACAAAACTATGTTTGTTCCCATCTTTTGGCCACAATTTAGAACAAAAACAGAATTTTTACCATGAAAGCAAAATATGTTCAGTTAATATAGGCATAAACAAGAGTATGCTTCGAAGCCTATAATTACGTTTTTCTTGCTTGTTGGTTTTGAAAGCTTTATATTGCTTTCCTGAAGCTCTCCCCTACCACTTTTCAGCCCTCTTCTAAAGGCTGTTCCGTACACTTTCGAGTCCATTCCTAAGCCTCTGGATAATTCCATTATGCACCACCATTAAAAGAAAAGTCTCGACTATCCATTGGAGGCTACCATCAACTACATTGTATTACCAATAATAATGTCCACATGTAACACATCCATCTTGAGATACATTTACCTCGACTTTCTGTTCGGGAATTGTTATCTACTCTAGACGTGTATTTTTGTAAATACCAATCCCAAAAATGTAACATAAGTTAAAAACTTTTTTTTGAATTCATGTCCGATTTCGAATTTTTATATCAATAGAAACAAAATTGTGTTTTCTCTATATTGCCTAAGTAATTGCATAAACTATTTTTTTTTAAATATACAAGCTCAAAAGGAAACAGGAATTCATAATTAATTTCGTCCAAATTGATAGTATTTTTTTTATAGTATTTGAGGATTTGAAAAACATGCTTCCAAAGAATTATTTGAAAATAACTGCTATCAAATACATTATTTTCTGTTTTTGTTGATAAAAAAATATTGCTAAAATTGGACATCATTTAACTTCAGAATAATATTTTGAATACAAAATGTAATTTTATATGAAATATATAGGGGAAATTGGAATTGTGGAAATATGTTTGTCCATTTTCAGTAGGACTGCAGGATATTAAATTGTAGCAAAGCCCTTATCAAAAGTAAATGAATTTGTAGCTCTATATAAACAAATGTAAATTTCTTAGTTCCAATATTATACATTGCTTTAGAAATAAGACTAATTTCGTAACTATGCTATTAATATGAAATATATTGCAAATAAACTTGACTGATTTGTCTTTATTATGAAACAGAAATCTCCATTCCTCGTTTTCCTGTTTCTCCAATGAAATGTTCGTCAATCTGGGTCCGTCTTCTTGAAAGTATCCTAAGATTTGTCCTAAGATATGTCTTAGGACAATTTTTAGGATGGTCTTAGGACCATCTTAGGACATGTCCTAGGAGTGATCTCGAAGCTATCTTAAGACTATCCTAACTTAGGATGTCTTAACTATGTCCTAAGTGTCAACGCAATTATTAGAAAAATAGAAATATTGTGTACAACAACTATTTCCAATATTAAAATATAGCAAACCCTTGATAAAAATACTCCTAATAAAATATAAGATGTAACAAGGACGTATTTAAGAAAATCACAATTTTGCTAAGAAGCAAGACGAATGTTACAAAATTCAAGACCGTGGTGGACTACAAAAGCCTTGTGACACTTTTTTTTTGCTTGTTCGGGAATTGGTGTTGGTTGTTCGCAAGTCGGTTACAGTCAAGTTGAGTGCAAATTCATTGCTGTTAGAACCCCTTAAGGAGAACATAATGGAATCATTCATGGTGAAATATTAGTGTAATATGTTAATACCAAATGAGTCATGTGATGTTGTTTCATCTGTGACTGAGGATTTAGTACACTTGTTTTTGACAATACGTGGGTATGCTGTAACTTGTTTAGAACGCAATAAACTTCAGAAGTCATCAAATGGTAAACCTGGTAAAGCATCATTAAGTCTGAGACAGGTGTTGAAAGAAATGGTACATAACTGAACTGTTTTGTGAATGTTGATCTGTGACTGTTACATTGTGTACATGTACATTTTTGTATTTGTTCTGCTGTAGTTTGATTCATTTGAATCTTAATATGTAATAGTGCTTTTTCATGTACATGTTGATGAAGAATAAAAATATCAAAGTATTATTTAACCATCTTTTTTTTCATTTGGGCAGGCAAGTTTCATTCAGTTTTGAACCATTTTCATAAGTGTACAAAGAGAATAATTTGTTGAACCCCCCTCCTCAAAAAGTTTGCTTCTTCCTTAAAAATTGTTTAGACCAGTCCCCCTCCTCCTTAGTCATATACTCTTTGCAAACTTGAGAAAATGGTTCATAGAAGTGGATTACCTCTAGCCTCTAGCAGTCAATGATCATCTTGAAAATGATAGTACCATTCCAATAGCACAAAATAAAAACACAAAAGCGAAACCAAAATACTACATGTTAATGGGCCATCCTGAAACATCCCAGGTTTAGACACCACATATAAAGCACTGTTCCTTTAATATGTTTATCAAGACCAATATCCTTTCTTGAAAAACAATACTGCTGCAAGATGAAAATGAAGAACAATAATTAATGCATTATCATTTACAATGAATGTTCTGAAAATTACCATCGAAACTAATATATGCCTGACCCGATGACAAAGCAAAGATGAACTGAAAAGTATATTATACTCTATGTTCGAAATTAAAAAAATGCACACCTGCTGCAATTTAGTTGAATGATATTAAACACAAAAAATAAAATGGTCAACAAATTATTTTTTTACAAACCAGAAAATATCATGGGGAAATATTGGGAGTTCAGCAGTACTTTCAAACCAAAAATTGTATCACAGTTAAATATGTAAAACATATTTTAAAGTGTTTTAGACTATATATATATATCGGTATCGTTTATCGGTATCGTTGCACAATCTTATAGACTTATATATATATATATATATATATATATATATATTTATAAACGTCTGAAAAAGTAGCCAACGTATGAACCTACGAGATGTCGGATCGAAAACAAGGGTTAACGATAATGTGCAAACAAACAAAAATGATAAATGGACGTCTAAAATGTTAGCACAACGATATCAAAAAAAGATGTTAAAATGTAACAAAAATAACTATAAATTTACAAAAAGACTATAATTATAATTAAATCGACGGATATTTCCCTTGACGACAAGCTTCATCAGCGTCTGTAATCTGATTTGAAAAATTGTCACATGACCATCAGTTATCGTGACGTAAATTACTAAAAATCATAATCTTGAACTTTATACTTTATATTATTCAAGTATATTGTACACTAATTTATAAACAATATGAACAGAATTAGAAAATGTAATGATGAAGTTTACCAACTAGATAAGGACCAGGCACTGGTTAAAAAGTTAAAAAACAAAAGATTTCGGCCTTTTTGTTTATGCCTTCCGGGTGTAATGTTTGTAACTCGCGGATCCAAAAACTCTCTTTTTTCTGTCTTTGATTTTCTTTCCAACTTGGATTGTGGCCAATGATATAAATTTTGGATCTGCCAAAGTCTTCCAATGAGTGTCCCGGCGACACAAAGTGTTGACTCACGGGCAAGAGCGGTCTTTTTAGTAAGGTCACTTCTGTGTCCATTCCTTCTTTTGTTGAATGGTTGGACACTTTCTCCTACGTATTGCGACCCGCAGACGTGACAGTCAAGGAGGTAAACCACATTAGGTGTTTTGCAATTGACATTGCAAAATATCTTATGCTTCTTTCCTGTCGTCTTGCTATGGAACACGTGTGTGTTGCAATTGGAGACAGCACTTACAACGCTTGTCACCACATGGTTTACACTGGCCGATCGTCGATGAAGGTCTAGACACCGCAGCTCTGATCAGTGTATCCTAATGCTTTTAGGTCGCCGGAACGCTAAAACGGGTGGTTCAGAGAACAACTTGGCCAGCGTTTCACTTTTTTCAATTTCTTTCCAATGATGACGGACAATGCCTGCAATTTTCTCTAAAGAAGGATGGTAAGTGAGAACAAGGGGAACCCGTTTGTTGATCTTTCTTTCTTTGTATTCCAGGAGGTCATTTCTGTTAATTTCACTGGCTTTTGAAAACCCACTCTGTATAACTTTGTCATTATATCCCCGTTTCTTCAAATGATGGAGTAAAACTCCTAGTCTTTGCTTGGTGGTTTCAACAGTGGAGCATATTCGCTTTACCCTAATGGCTTGGCTGAATGGGATACTCTTAAAACAGTGCTTAGGATGGCAACTACTGGGTGAAAGGTATTGGTGTTTGTCTGTGGGGTTAGAGCATAAATCAGTTGGCATGTTGCCCTCCTTGACCATGATGGTAGTATCAAGGAAGGACATTTTGATTTTCGACGCTTCGTGTGTGAATTTTATAGACGGATGGATACTGTTGGCATGTTCCAAAAATTCATCAAGCTCTTCATCGCCATGTGTCTACTTCATGTCAACGTCATCTATAAATCGGAACCATGAAAGAGGTTGTTTAAGTGACGAGAGGAGTAATCGTTCTTCTAGGTCCCCCATAAAAATGTTGGCATAGGAGGGTGCCATTTTAGGCCCCATAGCTGTCCCATTTATTTGGAGATAGTGATTTCCGTCAAAAGTAAAATTGTTTGTTTTTTTAGAACCAGTGTAAGCATCTCTACTAAACATTCTGTCGGAGGTTCTTGATCTGTTCGTTGTTTCCATATTTTTCTGCATGCGGCAATTCCGTCATCATGGGGAATGTTCGTGTAAAGGGAAGTTACATCCCTGGTAACAAGCGTGGTATTTTCTGGAATGGTTAAATTTCCCATTTTCTTCAAGTAGTCGGTAATATCTTTGATGTGTGATGGAAGGTTTTCAACGAACGGCCTAAAGTGAAAATCAATAAATTCCGATATCTTTTCAGTTGGGTGACCATTGGCTGATACAATCGGTCTCCCCGGATTGTTTTCCTTGTGAATTTTAGGCAGCAGATAGTAACGGCCTGACTTGGGATCCTCTGGAGTAAGGTACTCCATGGTCTTATTGTCTAAGTGGCCAGGTGCATACATAGCCTCTAAGGCTCGTATGATCTTCTGCGTAAAATCCAGTGTAGGGTCAGAATCTAATTTTTCGTAGAATCGACAATCGGAGAGTTGTCTTTCTGCTTCTTGTATATATGTCGTTTTATCCATGACTACTACTACACTCCCTTTATCTGCTGGCTTAATAATAATATCATCTCTTTCCTGTATATCCCTAAGGGCTGATCTTTGTGCCTGTGTTAAGTTGTCGGTCTTGGGGACATGTACGTCAACATTGTATTTTTGCTAGGTTTCGGGATCCAATTACTTTTCTTGACAAATCTAGGAATATCAGTGACTTCTTTTATGTCCGATTCGCCTGTTGATAGGTCTTCACTGGTTTATTTCTTTGAATGAAAATATTCTTTAATTCTAAGCCGTCGTGCAAATTGTTCTCACTTACCATCCTTCTTTAGAGAAAATTGCAGGCATTGTCCGTCATCATTGGATAGAAATTGAAAAATGTGAAACGCTGGCCAAGTTGTTCCCTGAACCACCCGTTGTAGCGTTCCGGTGACCTGAAAGCATTAGGATACACTGGTCAGAGCTACGGTATCTAGACCTTCATCGACGATCGGCCAGTATAAACCATATGGTGACAAGCGTTGCAAGTGCTGTCTCCAATTGCAGCACACACAAGTGTTCCATAGCAAGACGACAGGAAAGGAGCATAAGATATTTTGCAATGTCAATTGCAAAACACCTAATGTGGTTTACCTCCTTGCCTGTCACGTCTGCGGGTCGCAATACGTAGGAGAAAGTGTCCAACCATTCACCAAAAGAAGGAATGGACACAGAAGTGACCTTACGAAAAAAAACGCTCTTGCCCGTGAGTCAACACTTTGTGTCGCCGGGACACTCATTGGAAGACTTTGGCAGATCCACAATTTATATCATTGACCACAATCCAAGTTGGAAAGAAAATCAAAGACAGAAAAAAAGAGAGTTTTTGGATCCGCGAGTTACAAACATTACACCCGGAAGGCATAAACAAAAAGGCCTAAATCTTTTGTTTTTTAACTTTTTAACCAGTGCCTGGTCCTTATCTAGTTGGTAAGCTTCATCATTATATTTTCTCATTCTGTTTATATTGTTTATAAATTAGTGTACAATATACTTGAATAATATAAAGCATAAAGTTCAAGATTATGATTTTTAGTAATTTACGTCACGATAACTGATGGTCATGTGACAATTTTTCAAATCAGATTACAGACGCTGATGAAGCTTGTCGGTCAAGCGAAATATCCGTCGATTTAATTATGATTATAGTCTTTTTGTAAACTTATAGTTATTTTTGTTACATTTTAACATCTTTTTTGATATCGTTGTGCTAACATTTTAGACGTTTATATATATATACAGTCAAACCTGTTCATAAGGTCACCTCTATTAAGCAGTCACCTGTATAAAGAGGTCACATTTTTCTTGTCCTGACATAGAACATTTCATATCAATTGAACCTATTTTAAGAGGTCACCTGTCTTATAAGGCCATTTTGTCTTTGTCCCAAAGGTGACTTCTTAAAACAAGTTTGACTGTGTATACCTTTATTCTAACTAAAGTAGCAGATAACTTGCATTTCATATTTTTATCTGAATATACATGTACAAAAATTAGAGATGACAAATACATGTACATGTATGCAAGCGTGTTAACGTATTTTTTGGACATTTTCACAATTTGGATTGCACACTTATGGCATATCGAAAAACTCGAGCACTTTTGTTCAGTTCTGTAAATATATCTACCTGTACATGTACTGTTGTAGTACATTCAAAGTCTATACACTGCTCTTCTACAGGAACATATTCAATATCATCAGAGGTATCCAGTTCATTGTCTAAGGAATAATCAGCAATTGATGTGTTCTTGCAGGCTGACTGAATGTATGCATGATCTGTGTTGATGTATTCACACAATTTATTGGTAGTATTTAAGGTTTCATCGAATTCATCATCTAAACCATTCTTAGCAATTGTTGTGTTCTCATTGGTCAATGTGAAATAGGCATGATCAGCAACTGCAATATTTGGATCTGACAAATATGTTGATGTGTTGTTCTCCTTTGCTGAGTTATGTGTGATGTTGTTTAGTAGTTTAGCTGAAGTCCTGTGTCATTTGCGGTGGTAAGGCACATTATGTCTCTTTTTTTCTAGGCATGCTGAACAAAAGGACATTGTTATTAACATCATTGCACTTGTATTTTAATCATATTCATATTTACATCACCAATCCTGTGGTGGATCCAGGAATGCACATGCACTGACTAACCTCAAGACTTGTACATGTATACATTGTACATGTGGCCAAAATTAATCACAAGTTTTTCTTTTATAATATCAACATGTATGTTATTCAAACCACTATTTATCACCTTTAGCTTTCCTACATTTAAACAGTTCATGCATGAAAAACTAAAACCGAATATTGACATTGTATACATCATAAGTGCATAGTGGACAAGGACAGAAATTAAAATCCAGGGAAAAAAATCATACTCTGCCTCGTTGGATATGCTCTAGTATTTTTAATGAAATATTTCTCACTTAGTGATGTAGGTAGCATGAAATTGCTGCTTAGAAAATGTGTCGGATGCATGTTCGTGCTATGTACACATGATGTAGGAATAAATTCACATTTTATTTTGTAGCAACAAATGTCTTGATGTTTTGTCATGAATTTGTTTTCTTCATTTTTACAATTTGTTTATAGCAATTACATTTCTCATGCCCTCCCATTATAAAATGGTTGGTATCTTGTAAAATTGTTAAACAATACACACCACAAATGGAATTCCACGAACCTCTTCCATTTACAAACATGTAAATGTACATACTGGTACGAGATATGATGAAGCAAAGAAATATTGTCATGAAATTCCAGACTGGAGAGTTTTATGTTGCACTTGCAAATATTGAGGACTGGTGCAATGGTCACTGTCTTACCTCGAAACAGGGCGGTTATAAATTTGTCAGTAAACATAGTTAAAAAAAATACAAACAGGACTACAGGGGAAATTCTTGTACAATTATTGACATATATCAGTAGGAGATGGAGCCGAAAGTTATCATCTTAAAAGGCCAGGCTGGAAAGTTTTAGGCTGCACATGATGTGGTGGTCACTATGACCCATTTTGTTGTTTCATGGCAGAGCCAAAAAAAAGTAAAATTAAAAAATGCAACAAATGGGACTACATATAATTTTTGTTCTACAATTATTGACATATACTAGTAGGAGATAAAACAAAAAAATATCACCCTGAAATACCAGGCTGAAGAGGTTGAGGGTGCACATGTCGAGGTGGTCACTTGTCCCGTTTTGGAGGGGGAGCAAAAATACCAGGTTATAAAATTGGTAAAATAAGAAAATAATACAATTGGACAGAATAGAAATTTGTTCTACAATTATTGACATATACTAGTAGGAGATATAACAAAAAAATATCCCCCTGAAATACCAGGGTGGAGAGTTTTAGAATGCACATGTTGAGGTGTCCACTTGTCCCATTTTGGGGGGAGAACAAATATATCAGGTTATAAAATTGGTAAAATAAGAAATAAATACAAATGGTACAGCATAGACTTTTTTCTACAATTACTGACATATACTAGTAGGAGATAGAACAAACAATTATCATCATGAAATCCCAGGCTGGAGAGTTTTAGGATGCACATGTCGAGGTGTTACTTCCGTCGAGGACCTCAAATACACGTTTGAAAATTGCAATTTGTTGGTGACAATGCAACGATCATGTACACGATTTGTTAACATATGCTTATATATTTCGTTTGAAACCATTTTGTTATGATATATGATTCATTTGCAATTGCATACTCGTGGCTATAATACTTACATGATGTTTATTTATTTGTCAAGTGAGCAGCTGTCCGCCATTATGCTCATATATATATATATATAACTAATGTATAAAACTTTTTTATAATGAAGTACAGTCATTACCGTTATTGTTGTGTGATTACTCTCGAGTGAGCTGATTTCAAATTTTCAAGGAATTACTGATTAAAGATGAACAAAAGATATCTCGTGCGCTGTTTGAATTATAATAGAAAAATCATTATTAATTTACTTATATAGATTTATAAACAGTATAAAGGTGTATAGCAATCATGTTCTACAACCTAAAATCCGCTTTTGGTACACCATATCACAATTATATTACAATTTCGGGGTTAGGACCATATTAAGACATCTCCATAGATGTCCGAAAGTTAAGACAAATTTTACGACATGTCCTAAGTTAGGACATGGTCGAGAACATGACTTAGGACTAAGATTTGTCCTAAGATAGTCTTAGGATATGTCTTAGTCCTACGGCACTTTCGAGAACACTGCCCCTGATTCTTTTAATTTCGGTGTTTGTTACGTTTGATTACTTACAAATCCTTCCTGCAACAGATTGGAGAAAATTGTGCGTTTTTGATAAAGGTTTTTCTTTTTCAAAAAACACTTTTCAACTAAATGAATTTTTAAGTGCATTTGTGTCTAAAATGTTTGAATGATTTACACCCTTAATAACTTACCATGTATTGCTGGTGTTGCTCTCCTATTAATTTCCAGATACAGTGTTTTAAATTGTTTTACTGTCTTTATGTTTACATATTTTTTTATGATTATACATCAAAAGTTAACTACAAGTATAATAATAGGTTATTATACAGTGCTATGTACAATATGGAAAGATATTCTACGAGTCTGTATTGTATTGAAAAACCGGTTTTCAATACAATACGGACGAGTACAATACATTTCCATATTGTACATAACACTGTATAATGACCTATTTATTATACAGCTGAAATGATCAATATTATAACAACAATTTTATGCTTAACTTTTAATACAGTCTAAATAGAACAACTGCACAACTTATGTCCCTAGGAAAATGTTCTGTATCAATACAGATCTCGTAATCTCTAAAATAAGTTAAAAACAGCAACATAACTCATCAACAATTATTCTAAACAACTTTTTTTCCCTTAAACTGTTAAATATCGAACAAGTTAATTTGATTGTAGATTACAATTAAAAATAATTTACTAGCAGACGACAAACATCAACGAGTTACTTCCCTTACATAATGTACAATACGAAAAACAACCGTATTTGACATCAAATACCGAAAAAATATGGCTCCCGGTGTACACAACGGGAAAAATAATGTACGGTCACATGTCTTAAATGGATGTTTTTGATTGGATTAAAATTATAGCTGTATAATAATAAACTATTATTTTTTCAGTCAGACAGTAGGAACACATTATATTTGAGATGAGGGGCAAAATAATGTTTGTAATGCTGAAAAATGGGAGCGCTACATAGCAAGGCGAGCATGCAAAGGGATTTAAAAAAAAACAAATCCTCAAGAAAATTTCGAAAACAAAAATGAAAATCCATTCAGAACATATAAACTAAATATAACTCATTTCAAATGTTCACACAAATATGTAAAAAATATAGCTTTACATTTTCAGCTAGATTGTAACACATATGAAGTTTATTAATAACTGACACATAATTTGCGAAGTAAACATTATAAATTTTTCCAAATAACATAGGGCACCCCTCTTCTACTTCAGATCTATGATCGTGTGATGAAAGTTTTATATAACTATAAATTGGAAAGAGATGACTACAGCCTGGGCGACACATAATTACAAATAAAAATATCTTAGCTAGTTATTCAAGAGTGAAATTATTTTCAACTATGAAATGAAATTCTTAATTGGCGCAAACTGTTATCTTGACGCAATTGGCTGCCATTTTCATTGTTTTAATTACTCGTACAGTAATTTGTGAAAAGGCATTTAATTTCTCATAAAGAACATCAGTTTGTTATCTTTCTTCCCATTGGTTAATCAGGAAATTGTATTTCGAATTTCGAATCTCAGAAATGGAATCTCGAATTTCAAATTTTGAATCTCGAATGATCCTTCTGGTCTTTCGTAAAATAGCTACAAATGAAATAAACATAGATTAGCTCTGATGATGAAGAGCTATATACATACATACAAAAAGAAACACAGTTTTAGACTTATTTGTACTACTTTTTCAATCAAGTCATTTATTATGTGGTGACCAAGACATTTTTTAGATGTGGACGTCATTTTCAGTCGTTTTTCATAATTTTAGGGTATATACACCTTTTATTTCCATAGAAACTACACATTGCTAATAAGGAATATCTGTATGTAGCATTTTTATTATAGTGCTCACCTATATATGATAGAAAACAAAAGGAAAAACATCTCTTGTATGAAAAACACTCTGAAAATTTGTTGACAAAATGGCTGCAGAACCATTTTTATTTGTGGACTTTTATGGTCATTTTTCTATTTTTCCATCGTCAAAAAAGGCTCAAAAGGCAATTTTGGGGTTTCTAAAATTGAAGAAATTAGAAAGTAAAGTCAAAAATCTTTCTTTTATGCATAAACCAAAGTGTAACAACACAAACTGACATGATAAGATCATTTTAATTCATGTCTTTTACTTTTAAATCACATTTCAAATTGGAATAACTGCAAAAAATGATAAAATTTGATTTCCGAGATTTTTCGAGCCCCACAATTCCAATATTCAAATAGCTATAACTTTTTAACCGTTCAAGATATTTACAAAAAGTAAAGTGTTATGTTATTAGTTTTTCAGCCATTTTCCTTTGGATATGAAATCAAAGCATTTTGCTGTAGTTCATATTTTGACTGGCCATACCTTATACAACATAAGAAAGAGAATTATATTTTCAAGCCGCGTGTACAGCCATCGTTCTTTATAACTTTAATAACATGGCAAAATACAGCACGTGTTCATAAAAATGTAGATGTCCAATTTAGCGCGAACAATACTTTTCTGGAATAACCTTCATTGTGTACGCTGAAAATCGAAAGATTAGAAAGTCAAATAATTTAAAATGATCGGAGCGATAAAACCAAAGGGCCTAAGCAGGATAGCCAAAGTCGGCTAAGTTCTCCTATGCCTGAGGGAGGAAAACCTTAGTTTGATTTAATTGTCAACATAGGAAATATCTATCGCATCATCTATGCATATTTCTCTGCATTTTAATTTATGCCATTTTAGACCTTTTATTAAGTCCAAATATAAATATGTTTGTTTTACATTAGAACTGTCTTGTATTTGAAGAGTTGTCGACGTCAATTAGTGATTTTACTCTCTCAAATACTCGCTGTACTAGCTCCACATTACCAAGTAAAACTGTATTTTGACACCGTCAACTAATAAGTACAATACAATTAGTCCTTAAATAATAACAATAAAAATAAATAAAACAAATATCACATTCTCAAAACAAAAGTGATGAATACAATATGTACAACATAAGAAAGATAATTCTATTTTCAAGCTGCGTGTACAGCCATCGTTCTTTATAACTTTAATAACATGGCAAAATACAGCATGTGTTCATAAAAATGTAGATGTCAATATTAGTGCGAACGATGATTTTCTGGAATAACCTTCATTATGTACGCTCAAAATCGAAAGATTAGAAAGTCAAATAATTTAAAATGATCGGAGCGATAAAACCAAAGGGCCTAAACAGGATAACTAAAGTCGGCTAAGTTCTCTTATGCCTGAGGGAGAACAACCTTAGTTTGATTCAATTTTCAACATATAAAATATTTATCGCATCATCTATGCATATTTCTCGGCATTTTAATTTATGCCATTTTAGACCTTTTATTAAGTCCAAATAGAAATATGTTTGTTTTGCATTAGAACTGTCTTGTATTTGAAGAGTTGCCGACGTCAATTAGTGATTTTACTGTCTCAAATACTCGCTGTACTAGCTCCACATTACCAAGTAAAACTGTATTTTGACACCGTCAACTAGTTAGTACAATACAATTAGTCCTTAAATAATAACAATAAAAATAAATAAAACAAATATCACATTCTCAGAACAAAAGCGATGAATACAATATGTACAATATAAGAAAGAGAATTCTATTTTCAAGCTGCGTGTACAGCCATCGTTCTTTATAACTTTAATAACATGGCAAAATGCAGCATGTGTTCATAAAAATGTAGATGTAAAATTTAGTGCGAACGATGCTTTTCTGGAATAACCTTCATTGTGTACGCTCAAAATCGAAAGATTAGAAAGCCAAATAATTTAAGATGATCGGATTGATAAAACCAAAGGGTCTAAACAGGATAGCCAAAGTCGTCTAAGTTCTCCTATGCCTGATGGAGGAAGACCTTAGTTTGATTCAATTGTCAACATATAAAATATTTATAGCGTTGTGATTTGCTATATCATATGTTTCTTTCGTCCTTAATAACGAATCGTTGTCACTGTTTCGAGGGAGATACCATTTCATGGCTTTCCTCCTTTCCTGTGTCATTTGTAGCACCCCGTTGGCCTTGTTGTATCAATGGATTGACGATTTCTGCAACATGTCTCTCCGATGTCCTTTCCTCTCTCCCCCATCTTACACTGCAACATGGGACTTTTTTTAATTTTCCGTATTTAACACAGCAAATCATTCCTATAACAATAATTACAAAGAGTAGTACTCCCTCACTGATAGCAATGATCAAGGTGACGCTATACTCTGGTGATTCTTCCTTTGTTTCTGTAAGACAGTAAATAATAACATATTTTTTAAATAATGTTAAGTACTGCGTTGGATTTTGCATATCAAAGATACCAAAGGGGCAATCAGAATCCGTAAATCGAAGAAGAACAGACAACACAAATGCCAACATACACATAAAACGAAAGATCGAGTTACATGAACCCCACAAAAAACCAGGGATTTTGTAAACTATGAAAATTGAAATACGATACTAACATGGTTACTACTGTGCGTGTGTTAAGTGTACAATCATGATTACTACTTTGTGTGTTAAATGTACAATCATGATTATTACTTTGTGTGTTAAATGTACAATCATGATAACTACTTTGTGTGTTAAATGTACAATCATGATTACTACTTTGTGTGTTAAATGTACAATTTACACTTGGTCCAGTCCAAGGGCTCCTCTCTTGTAACACGTTATGCAATGTATGTTTAATTTAATTCACCTTAGTTATAAGTAAGCGCTATGATGTGCGTGTATCTAACCATACAATATTTGTTTATACATATTTTAGATTTTTCTTGCTTAAAGATTGTATTTGATAGGCAAACAAAATTAAATATTTCTGTAAGAAAGTTTCAATAGTGATGGTCAATAATTCCACCATTATCAACAAAAGGACTAATCACCTCCCACCTCAAATCATTGAAAAATAGAGATGATTTAAATTTTCCCATTGTGAACTTTCCATTTGTATGCATCAACTTTCTCTCAGCACGTACATGTATGAAATACTAAGGTGACACGATATTCCGGAGCCTGTTTTCTTCCAAGATTTCTTTTTTAAAGGGTATCTACTGAGCCAACGGTTCCTTGTGATCACTTCAATTTTTTTACTATCGTCATTATGACTTTGTAATAGCTACAGAGCCAATGGTTCCTTGTGATCACTTCGAAATGTTTACTATCGCCATTATGATCTTGTTAACTGTCACGGGTGAGCACGTATACGTAGTCAAATCATGTCCTTCCTCGTTCATCATATATTATCGGATATGAATCACCGGATTGGTGGCATGAGTAACACGACGGACGGGTGCAACTAGTTGAGCAGTTGCTGCTTAACTTATTCTCTAATTTTGTTTTAAAGGATCTAGTGTTGCTCATTTTGTTTTATTTTTTCTATGCTTTGTTGTCCATGACCATAGTTTGTGTTTTCGTATTTTCTCTTTTCACCATTATATTTGCTGTCTTTCTTCGAATTCAGATTTTTAATTAAAAGTACTCGATACAACATTATGTGATAAAGTTTGTTAGTGACTTGTGGCAGGTCGGTGGTTTTCTCCGGGTACTCCGGTTTCCTCCACAAATAAAATTGACCTCCACGATATAACTGAAATACTGTTGAAAGTGGCGTTCAACACCATAATCATGACTATGCATATACCACTTACTTGTGCATCTATTGAATGATTCCTGGTGAATTGGTATTTCTGTCTTTCCTACAACACACGTGACAATTAGTTGCCCGCTGCATACATCAAAATAGTGTTCTACCATCTCTACAACCATGTAGAATATCCCATTAACACTCGTATTTGTCGTTATTAGTCGAGAAATTATATTTTCCTGGAAAATAACAATATTATTTTTTTGCAATAATGCAATGTCTCTATATACAAACATAAGAATTAATGATTAATGATTATTATCGAGCAATACAGTAATTGCCGAAGGTAAGATAGCTCGGGATTTAATTTTTATCGTTCATCGGTCACGTGCGATTTTTTTTATATTCAGAATGCAAGATTAGATATACATTTTAACACATAGATTTTCCACTTTTGTTTGTGCTAATGAAACGTCTTCATGAAGGAAAGTTCTTTTCATTGTCGGACTCTTAATGATTGACATGATGTTGGTATTGTGATGTGCATGTTTTATTTCCTGTATTCTTTCACTTGGATAGCTGAGTACATTAAGGGCATCCGTGTAGTAAATTACAAATAGCTATGCCTGTGCTACGTGTTTATTTCTTTTCATCGAGTATATTTGTCAGCCAAGTTGTCCACTAGCAATGACAGCAAACTTTATTCAGGTGAAGATTACATGCAGTCTCAGTTCTTGTGTATTTGTGATACTATATAGTTTTCGACATTGTCAATTATCATGTGTTACCTCTGACATGATCTACAACTTGTTGAAGGCGGTCAGTATTTGGTAAAAGTAGAAGGACAGGCGAAGATTTTTTTTTTTTTTTTTTTTGCACAGTTGAAACAATTCCAAGTTAACATCGGAACGTAAACATAATTCAGGTCACTTTCAAATTTTCGGAAAAGACATGAAACCTATAGCTACTTAATTAGTTTTTGTAGAACATAAAATAATGGACGATTTTTTCATGGTCGTTCGATCTCTTCTTGATAACATATATTGATGCAAGTTGTATTGCTGATATATAGCATGAAGACAAAAATGTGGTACAAAATGTATTTTATTAAGAAAACTAAAATAATATTAATTGTAAATGGAATTATATGGTATGTTACTCTATAATATTGCAACTCAATAACTTGAAACCTTATGTAATAATATGAGACAGGCACAACCTGTTTGAAGGACGAAGTCCTATAATTTTAAGGGGGAGGCGTGATAAGGGAATGTATTATTTTTTCAAGTACTTTTAATTTTTTTTTATTATTTGGCTGCAGTTATCTCTCTTTGACTGTTTAACTGAAGACTGAAGGTATGTTTGTTTGTCAAAAAAAAAATCGTATAAAATATTTAGATTTTTTAAAAGATCTTATATAGATCGAAACATACTTGACTATTATAACAATAAGATTCAAATTCAGATGTTTGTTCTCTTTCCAAATATATTCGAAACTAACCAATATCTTACGTATCTTAGCAACATATTATGGTGCCATTTTTTTTATTACAGCCACACTAAAGCAACACGAAAATGCAGGAAATAACAATCAACTGGACAAATGCAAATCCTTCAATGAAATTTCAATAATACGATGATCCGTACACTTTATCTTTTATTTCGAATGAATTTTGTAGCAGATGATTTTCTGCTATGGCTGTTCCGTTCATTTTACCTACGCCGCTCTTCCGCCGAGAATCTCGTAGAAAGATATTTTTTAATTAGAATTGTATTTCAAGTTTATTTAGATTTTGCATAGAGTACATAATTAAAGAAATGGGAATTTTTCATTAAAATATATATTTTCTGCGTTTCTAAATATCAATTGATCTATTTTTAAAACTTCCGGTGAAAAGATATTTGGCTATGAATAAATAATAATACGTAGGAGTCGAAAATCGTACAGCCTACAGTTAAAAGAACTTCGTCCTTTATAATTTATCAGGCAGAATAAGACAATAAAGAAATTAAAAAAAAACTAGCAAAAACAACATATGTTTATGAACATTCTGAAATACTTTCCAATATAAAACTAGATTACCATATAGAAAATCTAATTTGTAATAATTTAATTGAAGATTTCATTTATAATATGCCTAATATGATGAAAGCGTGTAGGAATACATTTCAGGGAAGAATGTATTAAGTTCCTCGGTTTGATAATCATCATTATATAGATAACTGTGAATCACATGATTTTCTTAATTTAATAAAAGTGATAATTTCATAGTATCGTTTTTATTTTCACTCCCGATACATTTCCCGACATTTCGTTGTCGCAGCTGCTTTTCTGTATGTTTTACAGTTATGTCCCTTTGACCATTTCGTATGGTTTCGTTCTTTTTGAAGTGATACACATGATAGTATATTACTACACTACATACGTAATATAGTGCAGATAAACTAATTTTATATTACATTCGAATCGAAACATTTGTTATCCAGATATGAGATTTTATTGAGAAAACGTATGCACTCGTGAGTGCAACATTAGCAAATTTTTCTTTTACATTATTTTGATAATGACATTCGTCAATTAGTTATAGTGTAAATAATAAATATTTTAGGTTTTAGGTTTATGGTGTTTAACGCTACTTTCAACAATATTTCAGATATTTCGTGGCGATCAGTTGTATTGGTGGAGGAAACCGGAATATCCGGAGAAAACCACCGACCTGCCGCAAGTCAATGACAAAATTTTTCACATAATGTTGATATCGAGTACGCCTCGACTGAGCGGGATTCGAACTCACAACGATATTTGTGATAGGCACTGATTGCATATGCAGTTATAAATCCAACTGCCATACGATCACGACCACGACGTTCCCTTCAATTAGTCATAGTATATATGAAAAATAAGGAAAGAATGAATAAACTAAAGACCACTAATACATACATTAAACATTATCGTACACTTCGGAATCGGATACACTTTAAAAATCTTCACAATGACATCTAGATAACCATTTCTAAAACTTGCCAGTACCGTTGTAGTATCTTTATCTGGGTGATCTGAAGAAAAAAACCATCATGAAGCTGAATATGTTTTATTGCTGTTTTATGGTACTATTATGATAGTTTCGGTTATACACTATAACAAAGGGGTTTTTAAAATCTGTATATCAAAATGCCATGTTTTAGCAGAAGCCTTTGATATTTGAAAAATGAGACTATTTCACTACAATGGACATTGTAGTCTAATTTGGTTTAATTGTGAAATTTTAGTGTTCTTAGCGTCTTTACCCCCCCTGTTACAGGATCTTATTCATTTATGTTGTTAGTTTTATTTTGTATACTGATGTCCTACGCGACTTGACTATATATGTTGCATGATGGGCGTCTCATTAGAGGGAGAAACTGTTTACCCTTCTTGAGCACGTGAGTTCACCCTAATCGGTTTTTGATAGTGTCAGTGATGTTTAACTTTTTAGCTTTCTGTTTTGTGTTGTGTATTTTCGCTTTGTTTGTCTCCGTACATTTTGATTTGTGCCCAATGGATTACCATTCTTGATTTCCCTGGGTTTTATTTCTTTCAGCGTTGCGCATATGTTCAGTTTTCTGTGTTGTGTTGTGTATGTTTGTTTGTGTATGTTTGTTTGTCTTCGTACTGTATATTGTGTATGTTTGTTTGTCTTCGTACTGTGTGTTGTGTATGTTTGTTTGTCTTCGTACTGTGCATTGTGTATGTTTGTTTGTCTTCGTCCTGTGTATTGTGTATATGTTTGATTGTATTCGTACTGTGTATTGCGTATGTTAGTTTGTCTTCGCACTGTGTATTGTGTATCTTTGTTTGTCTTCGTACTGTATATTGTGTATGTTTGTTTGTCTTTGTACTGTGTATTGTGTATGTTTGTTTGTCTTCGTACTGTGTATTGTGTATGTATGTTTGTTTTCGTACTGTGTATTGTGTATGTTTCTTTGTCCTCGTACTGTGTATTATGTATGTTTGTTTGTCTTGGTACGGTGTATTGTGTATGTTTGTTTGTCTTCGTACTGTGTATTGTGTATGATTGTTTGTCTTCGTACTGTGTATTTTGTATGTTTGTTTGTTTTCGTACTGTGTATTGTGTATGTCTGTTTGTCTTCGTACAATGTATTGTGTATGTTTGTTTGTCTTCGTACTGTGTATTGTGTATGTCTGTTTGTCTTCGTATTGTGTATTGTGTATGTTTGTTTGTCTTCGTACTGTGTATTGTGTATGTTTGTTTGTCTTCGCACAGAGTAGTGTGTGCCCGATGTGCCCATTCCTGATTCCCCGATTGTTGATGGGGTCCATGCTGCACATCATTTTAGTTTTCTGTATCGTGTATTTTTTATTTTGTTTTGCTTGTCTTCGTATTGTCTATTGTGTTCGCAATGGATTACCCATACCTGATTCCACCTGTTTTTTATGGGACCATAAAATTATGCTATACTAACATTCAAACTCGTCTGGTACTAATGACAACCTTTTTCTGTCCTCAAGGCTGCCGATTGAACACGAATAGTCCACATTCACATCCATGTCATCAAATTTGTATATCTGAAGAATGGATTCAAATTTGCTTCTCTGCCATCTCTGAATTTCTTCATATTTTGTTCGATCAGCATTGCCACCATTGTATATAAGGACGGAATAGTCTTTGCCACCTAACCATGCAGTTACATTGGATGTGTTGGAACTGATGTTTTGTGTGTCAGGAGCACACAGCAATTGTGCTGTCTTTCCAAATATAATGGGAGGATTTGCAATCTTCCATTCCACTGTAAATATAAATGAAGACAAACCATTTTCTAGATTTAGAAAAAGATAGACATTTTGTCATCCGCCAGTCCATGTAAAGACCTTCATATGGAGTCCTGCGTGATAAAATATCATAGTATTCTGAATTCAATATGCAGCAAAACATTTTACACATTTGTATTTCTTATTTCAAAATTAAAGACGCTATTGTTTAGTATTTTTATTAAATAAATAATGAACAAACAACATAATTAATGACCAAAACGACATAATTAATAACATATTTTAATTTGATCTGAATTATCGTTCCTATCTAATAATTATGGAGCGCAGTAGGTGACAAATATGTTACTAATAATTTTTATCAATCCTCTATCGCGGTTTATTAGTTCGTTTCATCGGATTAGTATGATCAACTCTACCGGTTTAATTATGAAATGAAAGCTTAATTAGTGATGGTCAACAATTCCACCAATATCTACAACACGAACAATCACCTCTCACTTTCACTCACTGAAGACAGCAAATACCACAGCATACATGTATCACGTTGGAAATCCAAATCCTGTCTTAAGACAGTCACAAAACTGTGGCATGGTTCAACCGGTTAATGGGATCCCGAACCTCCCTTAATGATAACTGGATTTCCGGCAGCAACACATATATAAACAAACATTAAAACACTTGCACATATTCGCTTCTATTAAAAACCAGAGGCTCACAGGAGCCTGTAATCGCTCACCTGGATCAAAGCTGCTTTCAATAACAACGCAACGGCACTGTGGCGGCCATCTTGGTGGGAGGGCGTGACACAATTTTGGAAGAGGACCATCCAATGACTATTCCATCAAAGTTTGGTTCTAATTGAGCTACTGGTTCCAGACAAGATGGTTTTATGTGAATTTCCCATAGGGTCCTATCTTAAACAAATTCAGCTGTGCAGCCATCTTGGTCAGAGACCACAAGACACAATTTTGGAAGAGGACCATCCTATGACTATTTTATCAAAGTTTGGTTCCAATTGAGCAACTGGTTCCAGAAAAGAAGATTTTCAGGTGAATTTCCCATAGGGTCCTATGTTAATCTAAGTTCGACTGTGGGGGCCATCTTGGTCGAAGGGCCGAACCGCCGGACACATTTTTGGAAGTGAACCATCCAATGACTATTTCATCAAAATTTATTTCTTATTGAGCAAATGGTAAGAGGTCTGAAATGCCGGACACAATTTTGGAAGGGGACCACCCAAGGATCATTTCATCAAAGTTTGGTTGAGATTGGTTCAGTAGTTTCTGAGGAGAATATTTTTTTTTAATTTCACCCCCCATTGTTTCTATTTTTTGCCTGACGACTATCTTGGTTGGAAGTCGGGATCACCGGACACAATATTGGAAGGGGGCCACTCAAGGACCATTCCACCATATTTTCGTTGCAATTAGCCCAGTGGTTCCAGATAAGAAGGTTTTTATGTGAATTTCCCATAGGGTTCTATGTTAAGCTAAGTTCGGCTGTGGGGGCCATCTTGGTCGAAGGGCCAAACTGTCGGGCACATTTTTAGAAGAGAGCCATCCAATGACTATTTCATCAATATTTAGTTCTTATTGAGCACATGGTTTCAGACAAGAAGATTGTTATGGGAATTTCCCATAGGGTTCTATGTTAAATTACGTTCGGCTGTGGCGGCCATCTTGGTCGGAGGTCTGAAATGTCGGACACAAATTTGGAAGGGGACCACCCAAGGATCATTTCACAAAGTTGGGTTGAGATTGGCTCAGTAGTTTCAGAGGGGAATTTTTTCTTAAAGTTTCATCCTCCTTTTTGTCTATTTTTAGCTTGGCGGCCATCTTGGTTGGAAGTCGGGATCACCGGACACAATTTTGGAAGGGGCCACTCAAGGACCATTCCACCATAGTTTGGTTGCAATTAGCCCAGTGGTGTCTGAGGAGAAGATTAAAATGTGAAATGTTGACGAACGGCCGACGGACGAAAAGTGATGGCAATACCTCACATGGCCTAAAGGCCAGGTGAACTAAAAAGATCAAATGCTATCACAAAAACACAGACAGTACAATAACAGGGTCGATGTATGCTAGTAGTTAACTGATTACTAGCTATGAATGTACAATACATAGACCTCTACTATTAACCACCATTTATTAGCTCTTTCAATCTAGAAAAGTTTGAAGATAGCAAAGGGGTAATCAGAATTCGTAAATCAAAGAAGTACAGACAATACAATGGCCAAATGAAAAAAGTACATTCACCGATTCACAAAAATATGAAACAGAAAAAATATTGACCACTAAATACCGGAGATGAACTCAGGTTCTCAGGGAGGGTAAACAGTTTCATCATGTGACACCCGTTGTTTTACTTTTTGTTACAAACCCGGTGATAAGTAATAAGATATGTTTTTTCCAGAAACCGTTTCACATAGTTAGACGATATCAAGTGTGAATAAGAATAGAATTGTCATCTACCAATTGATATTTTTCGTTGCCGATTGATAAATCATCTTATCTACAATGTAGGTATTGCATTGCAGCAAACCGTTCCCTGTATATAATTTCCGTGTTGCGTGTTATTTTGAATGTTAAAGATCTTGGTGTTCTAGGTTTCCATGATAAAGGTATTGGTGTTCAATGTTGCTGTGGTAAATGTCTTGGTATTGTCTTATCTGGATGATAGTGTTAATAAGTATTATATATACTACGGTACTTACGAATTAAAAATGTTCGAATGATTAGTTACTATATGTATGCTCATGAGTAGAACACGTGGTATATAAGTTTCGTAGCATACATTACATGAGTGACATTTGAAACGGAACTAAAAGCTATAGTGCAACATTCAGACCATCTTGTACCATGGTATATGCCCCGGCCAATTTTATTTTTTTTTCGGAATCAACAAAGATTTTATGGCGGATAACTAAGTATGGTACAATACCAATTACAGATAATAAACCATAGTTTTATACAAACACATTTTTAAGCTGACTTATTCATAAATAAGATCAAAAGGAAAAAAAGTCATTGATGTTGATGTTACAAGAATATATGTATAAACGTCTAAAGTGTAGCACAACAACATCAAAAAAGATGTTAAAATATAACAAAAATAACTATAAGCCGGGACACTCGTTGGATGACTTTGGTAGATCCAACATTTATATCATTGACCACAGTCCAAGTTGGAACGAGAATCAAAGACAAAAGAGAGAGCATTTTTGGATCCGCGAGTTACAAACATTACATCCGGAGGGCATAAACAAAAAGACCTAAATCTTTTGTTGTTTTTTTAACTTTTTAACCAGTGCCTGGTCATTAGCTAGTTGGTAAATTTCATCATTACATGTTCTCATTGTTTTCTTATTCTTTTTAAATTAGTGCCCATATATATTTGAATAAAATAAAGTATAAAGTTCAAGATTATGATTTTTACGTCACGATAACTGATGGTCACGTGACAATTTTTCAAATCAGATTTCAGATGCTGATGAAACTTGTCGGTCAAGTGATATATCCGTCAATTTGACTATACTTATAGTCGTTTTGTAGATTATAGTTATTTTTGTTATATTTAACATCTTTTTTGATGTTGTTGTGCTACATTTTAGACGTTTTCTTTATTTATTATTTTTGTTTGTTTGCACATATATAAACAAAATCTCTGAAAATTTATCCGAAGCTTTCGGCCGTTCAACCCGGCCTTCTTCAGCGGAACTTCATTATGTTATGATACATTTGTCATAATGGATAACGTCACAAAGTAAATAAAATAAAAATTACGGGAAATAAACCGTTACATTTTTTGTATTTAATCCATGGGGTTTGAATGTTTTAGCTCCCGAAAGCTCCGGATAAATTTTCAGAGATTTTGTTTATATATATGTCTGAAAATTAAACCAAACAGTGTTAAAATTAGATTTTAGAGCTGTCAAATTTTTCTTCTTCCCTGGACGGGATTTGAACCCACACTATTGATACACTGCAGCATATATATATATAAACGTCTGAAAAAGTAGCCAATGTATGAACCTACGGGATGTCGGATCGGAAACAAGTGTTAACTATTCTGTGCAAACAAACAGAAATAATAAATAAAAAAACGTCTAAAATTCCGCTGAAGAAGGCCGGGTTGTACGGCCGAATGGTTGTCACTTGCTTAGATGTTTGTATAATATACTTTATTTCCTGTAACTGTATAATGAATTCTCCATTTTCCTATACAATATATTAAAAATTGCTGAGTTAGATTGCTGTTATATTATAATATTAAGTATACATGTACCAACTTCACACGCTTAGACACATGTCTTGTGTCTATCTCTAAATTTTCCTTACGAGACAAGGTAACACTTCGACTATTGAAGCTCCATTTTTTATGGAGCGGATGTGGTCGAGTGGTCTAGGGCCCTGGACATAAGGCTAAGCGATTGGTGCTGCAGTGTATCAATGGTGTGAGTTCAAATCCCGTCGAGGGAAGAACAAACATTTGACAGCTCAAAAATCTAATTCTAACACTGTTTGGTTTAAATTTCAGATATATATAAAGTCTAAGGGAATATACCAACCAGAGAACTTAATGAGTAACGGATCGTCGAGACATGACGATGCAGCACAAGCAAAATAAATTATAGAAGTCTAGAAGATTGTGCAACGATATCGATAATTAGTCTAATTTTGAAAGACATCGAAGAAAGTCATTTACTGTTCGAAAATGTTGTCATTATATTTTTTGTAACATCTTTATCGGTATCGTTGCACACTCTTCCAGACTTCTCTCTATATATATGCTCTGATTGGGGGTACATTTGAATTCATTTAGTTATGCATACCACTTTCGGTTGATTGTCCAACAAACACCAATACTGCTGAAACTAAGACATGTAAAATGGCCATATCCAGACAAGGTTCCTGAACAGTGTTTTAGAAAGTTCCCTAGAAGTAAAACAATGTTACATATTAACACTTGACTATCAATGCCTAACTCTATAATGTTTACAATAAAAACGTAGATATATAATTTAGTACACACGATGTGGATCGTCATTACTGAACTTTGCTTTGTATGAGGTTCATGTTTAATTATGTTTATTTGTTCATTTGTATTTATTTTATTCCACTGGTGTGCAAAACGATTTCCATGTCAGATGACGTTGGGTTCGTTAAGCATTAACACGACGTGTGACAGTAATGGAGCAGGAACTGCTTACCCTTCCTCAACACCTGAGTTTTTAATGGGGTTTGCATGGTTCAATGTCTATTTTTATGTGGTGTATTGTTATTCGTTGTTTGTCCTTTTTCGTTCGGCCATTGTATTGTTTTGCCCTTCTTCGATTTGTGGCTTACGGTATCTTCGGACTTATTCAAACTTATTCAAGCAAGAACACCAAGGGAGATAAACTGAATAAGCAATATCGCTTGCTTAATGTTACATATTTCTGAAAATGAAAGACCTCTGTATTGTCACAATGAACAAAGTTAATAGGTACATAGGTCTACTCAGATGATATGCCGTTTACTATGTACATATACATGTGGTAAACTTTAGACATATTTGCACGTAATTAAAAAACAATTTAAGAAGACGTTGAAGTATCGCCTTTCACACTGAGTATTAATTGATATGATTACTACGAAGGTGTTAGGGTTAGGGTTATAGTGTTTAAGGTCATTTTCTGGAAGTTAAAGAGACCACCGATACAGCTTCGTCCGCATCTTTTTTGGACGTATACCTCGAATTTGACGACAGTGGTCAACTCAGTACTAAAGTTATGATAAGCGGGACGACTTCAATTTTAAAATCATAAATTTTCCAAACATGTGCAGCAATATACCAGCTTATCCTGCATATGGTGTTTACATCTCGCAATTGATTCGCTATGCAAGGGCCAGTAGCAATTATTCTGATATCCTGAAACGTCATCTTCATCTGAGAAACAGGCTACTGGACCAGGGCTATTAAAAGATTCGCCTTATTCGATCTCTTTAAAAGTTTATATTCCGATACCAAGATCTTGTCGAAATATATTCCGTCTCTGCAGAAAACATTATAAGCGATGCATTTTCATAGAGTGAAAATGTATAAAGATAAAGAAGTCAAGAAAAATGTCAAGGATATTTTTTGTTGTCAATGTGTGAAGTAAAAATATTTTTGACATTTACGTCACCGAATATGGTACTGTTTTGACAACTATTTTACCTATTTTGTTCCTGTATTTGAATACTGTTATAGTGACAGCCGGAACCTTTGAACCGTAATGAGAGCGGGAGGTTTGGAGCCTTAAAATCTGATTCAACCCACCATTTCTTTAGAAATGCCTGTGCCGGGTCAGGGTCATTGCGGTTTTCACAGTTTTCCGTTGTTGACTGATTTTGTCTGTTTATATAATTATGAGTTTTGACTTTCCCTTTGTAAGATTGTTCGGAGTTCGGTAATTTTGTTATTACCCTTATTTCAACAATATTTCAGTTATATCGTTGCGGTCAGTTTTATTGGTGGAGGAAACAGGAGTATCCGGCGAAAATCACAAACCTGCCTCAAATCACTGACAAACTTTATCACATAATGTTGTATCGAGTACACCTCGCCTGAGCGGGTTTCGAACTCACAACGTTAGTAGTGATATGCACCGATTGCACAACCATACGATCACAACCACGACGGTTCCAACATAAAAGCTTTATCTAATTCATGACTTACCAGTTATAATAAAAATATCCCTTTCTTACTTGTCTTACTTATCCCCTCTCCACACATTGAGTATTGAATACCATTTGGATGATTAACTACATATATTCTCAACATATTAAACAAAAATATTTGAATGAATAAAAATTCATACTTTACCAGAAAGTATCAAAATGAATCCCTTCTTATTTAAACAACATTTAACAAATATTAAAAAACCTGGCATTTAAATCTACGTTAATTAAAGTTAACACCAAATGCATTGTTCTGTAAATTCGCTGTCACCGTACAATTCATTCGCTACCATTTAAATGTTAAAGTCTCCCATATTAAGGCCGATAATATCTATATATTGTCTTCTGTGTAGCGTTTTCTTTTCTAAACGGTGATTGGCTTATGCAGCGAGGACAAACAACGATGTTTGCGCGCTAAATTATTTATACCTCGTATTTCTCCTTACAAAAACGCAACCACGTGGGTTCTATCAATGCATTTTCATCAACGACACGCCTCTCCCAAGCTCAAGAATTAGGTCATGCTGTGTATTGAGTGCATTGATAATCAATAAAAGTAAAACAATGGAGAGTAAAGGTTGTAAAAGATTTGCTACAACAGAAGCTGAAATGGAAGAAAAACGTTTAAAATTAAATGCCGAAAGAACAATAAAGCAAACTAAAGCAGCAGAAAATGGCAAATAAAGGTAATAACAAAATTACCGAACTACGAACAATCTTACAAAGGGAAAGTCCAAACTCATAATTATATAAACAGACAAAATCAGTCAACAACCGGAAAATTGTGAAAACCGTAATTACCCTGAATTGGTACAGTCATTTCTAAAGAAATGGTGAGTTGAATCAGATTTTAAGGCGCCAAACCTCCCGCTCTCATTACGGTTCAAAGGTTCCGGCTGTCACTGTAACAGTATTTAAATACAGGAACAAAATAGGTAAAATAGTTGTCAAAGCAGTACCATATTCGGTGACGCAAATGTCAAAAATACCTCTACGTCACACTGAATACTGTTTAGATGATACCCTCAGGGACTCTGAGTACATCACCAGAGACATCGATCAGTCATAGTAATATGACAAATCACTGAATACTGTTTAGATGATACCCTAAGGGACTCTGAGTATACAGCAGAGACATCGATCAGTCATAGTCATTTCATATGTCTGATATGAAAGTATTGGAACTAATTTATAATACAGTAAATGATATGGTTGTGATATAAACCTAATAATCTACTAGTAACAACCACTTCTCGTATATTAATTCCGGATGATCATTTGTTCCTTTTCATCACTGTTCCATCCATATTAAGTTTGGTTGCACCACTCCTTGTACAAGCAAGGATAATCTGCATTCAACATAACGATAATTTGTAAATACAATAATTAACGGAAAGGGACAGTTGGAAGTTGCACATTAAAGAAATGACGATGAAATAATTAGTTCCAGTATATGTACAGGTAAAAGAACCAATAAAAGATATAAATGTTATATAAATGCAAAGTCCTAGGGGAAGAAAAGCTGGAAGATACCAAAGAAGATAATCACAAGCCGTAAATGGAAGGACAGATTGAAGAAGGCAAACAGAAAAAACACAGCAGGACAAACAATGACCTACAAAAAAGTATTGCATACAATTATACTGTAACGTGTATCATGTGTGCAGTGCGATATATTATGCAAGATATCTTAACTGGGGTATTAAGTCACCTATGGCTATTAGATGGCTATTTTTAGAACACTCACATCAACACAACTGTGGCGGGTTATTTACAACACTGGTGCAGGTCATGCTGTGTATTGAGTGCATTTAAAATCAATAAAAGTATAAACAATGTCCCAGAGCGTAAAGCTCGGTATACACGATACAAGTTTTGCATCCAAGTCTCCATTCAAGAAAACTTGGATCAAGAAAACTTGAATTCAAGTTTGTGCATACACGATGCAAGAAATTTTGATGAATACACACAAGTTTTGGCGGGAGATACAACAAACAAATGGCATTTTTGGGAGGAGAGGAGGGTGCTGCCCTTTGTATTGCATTATTATGTACAATTGTACTGCGAAGGAGATTAAGCTCCAAAAAGAGGTCAACATGGGCTCGTAAATGGCTTCGAAGGCGACGATGGGATGTATTTCTATGAAGTCTATTAGCTCTTCAATCATTTCATTAGTCCATGTGACTGTCTTTTTCCTGCATTTTGGAGTTTCCTCTTTTCCCGCCATCCTTGCACAAGTTAACACGTGTAGTTGTTATTATTTACATTCACAAATTGATGCTGATAAGGATTCTGTCTTCTGATTGGTCAATCTCCATCCAAGTTCCATCCAAGTTGAAAGAAAAATAGGATGCATTTCTATTCCATCCAAGTCCGTTCAAGTTTTTTGATTCAAGTTTCTTGTATGGTATACACGATCAAAAAACTTGAAATCAAGAAATTTGAATGGAGACATGGATGCAAAACTTGTATCGTGTATACCGGGATTAAAGGTTGTAAAAGATTTGAAATAACTTGTTGAGGTTCAACAATTTATGCAAGTCACATTTTTATTGAAATAGAAACTGGCAAAATATTGCATACAATTATACTGTATCGTATATTGTAATATTTTAATGTTTTGTAAATATTTGATCTTTTCTTTGTTGACAAATTCTGTGTATTCCTAAAGATAACGACGCAGTCTAGGAATAATTGTTATTATTTTCTAAAGTTACGTGTCGCTGACAGATGTAATTAAGATAAGGTTATATCTTGGTCATTGGGGTAATAAAATGTGCTACGCCTGTTTTTATTTTGTCTGCTTTAGCAGTGAGATATATTGTTATCTATGATAAGGTCAGATGGACTTGTTAAATAGTTTGGGAGTCTTGTATCAGCTTTGATACTGTAAGGACGGGTTTTCTTTAATTAAGTCTTAAATCGGTAAATAGATTTTGGAGGACTTATGTTGTTTAAAGTTTATAAAGTAAACTTGCATATTGTTTGATTATTGCTCGGACAGTCTGAAGTATTGTACATTTGTGAATAAACATGTTAATATGTAACTATGACTTGTTTATTGATTCTAATCAATGGATTTAATACCTAATGTTATGGACATGTCTATCTGTCATTGTCGCCCAGCCCCGGTCACGTTACAATATCATGTGTGCAGTGTGATATATTATGCAAGATATATGAACTGGCCACGGGTTATAAGAACAGTGGTATTAGGTCATATATGGCTAGCCAATGGTTGTGACGTGTTATTTAAAACACTGGTGAAGATCACATGGAAATGGGTCATTTATTATACAGCAGATGCACTAAAATCGCTATACAGATGACAATATAGAACACGAACACTAAGAAAACGCTACACAGAAGACAAAAACATTATCATCCTCTAAAGAGCTAACATCGTGGGTTAAGCTGCAAGTTGATATCTTTTGTAGGGCAAGCCTGAGGCTTGTCTTACAAAAGATTTCTACTTGCAGCTTAAGGCTTGCCTTACAAAAGATTTATATATGCAGCTTAAGGCTTGCCTTACAAAACATTTCTACTTGCAGCTTAAGGCTTGCCTTACAAAAGATTTCTACTTGCAGCTTAAGTCTTGCCTTACAAAAGATTTCTACTTGCAGTTTAATGCTTGCCTTACAAAAGATTTCTACTTGCAGCTAACCCACGATGTTAACTCTTTAGAGGATGATAATATAACATATCAGGAGATTCTATTCACAAATCAGGTAGATGATTAAAAAAAACCGGAGTACCAAGATAAAACCACCGACCTCTCGCAAATCACTGACAAACTTTATCATAATGTTGTATCGAGCATACCTCGCCTTAGCGGGATTCGAACTCACAACATCAGTGATGATAGGTAGTTATAAATTCAACTACTATACGACCACGACCACGACAGCCCCTTTTTGTATTTTGAGTACCTATAAACCATTTCTTTACTTAAAACAATACAACTCATATTAAATAACATTTTAAAAAAATATCAAAAAATAAATTATTCCTTGAAAGAATGTAAACGTTTAATCTTACCTTTTAAAGACACGTCGCTTCTGACAAAACAATATTGGTTACAATGTGTTGTAATTATTAAAGAGACCAAAAATAAGAAGGACAAATGTAATCGTGGAAACAACCTTTTCCTATTAAAGGGGTTAGAGCCAAAAAGTCGTATCTGAAAATTTTGCTAATTTCATTTTTTTGCACTAAAATGTTGATAAGTTAGCATATAGTTATGTCTGTATATTTCAGGGCAAAATGATAATGCATTAATTTTATATTGACCAGAACCCAAAAGTATTATCATATTATATACGTCTTCTTGAAACGCCAAACAACAGTAATATTGGATAATCTATAATTGCATGTCAGGTATATTTTTTTAATTAAAAGATACATTGCTGTAGAAATTTATGTGAAGATAATATACTTCGCATTTATGATATCATATTTTTTATTTAGAAAATAGTGCCAAAACAGCTTATTTAAAGATAAGTCATTTTGGCCCTGCAGAAAAGTAATCTAATTATCCAGTAACTTTAGCCATCTTATCTCAATATCAGATAACGCGTTGCATATGTTATTTATAAACACTATTCTGTAGAGGCAGGAAAGAGTAAATAAAGTTGATGCATTCTAGAGCTGGTGTTACATTAACAAAAAAGTGTATTAACAAGAAGAAATATAGTATCTGCAATGAAAAGTTGAGACAACAATGGATTTAAAAGGTAAGAATTAGATATTCACTTACTATACTTTGATACTATGCATCAATTTACTATGTATTCACTTAATTTAATATATGTATTAAGTCTTCATAAATTTGCATAGACGGATTGTACATATGTTTGTGCTAAAAATCTTGAATTATTATTATCTCAAGTATGACGTTTGTACATACCCTTCGCTAAAATTATTGACATTTGTTTAAAATGCATTACCTTTTAATTGTTATTTATTTCCATATTTTCAGTAGAGGCTGGTTATGGTGAATGTGATGAAAACATCTACAGTACTAATTAATTACAGTTTTCTATTGGTAAGTTTCAGTTTTTATTTGTTCACAAGAACTCTATTTAACCAGATTGAAAAGATTATCACTTTGTAATGATCAAATTATTTGATAAGAAGATTTCCCCCTAAACCCCTCAATGGAATTAGATGTAAAAAAAATGTAGCTTACAACCTGAAAATATGCATGACGAACTATGGCTGCTGTCCAATGTCTGAAAGGGGAGGCTGTACAACTTAGGTGTCAAAGTTTGTTGTCAGAGGTATAATTTGTAGTGAGTTTACTTGTTTGGCAATAGGATATGAGAGGTAATCCTATATTTGGCCAATTCTTTTAGCTAATCAAAATAAAAAGCTTCATATTCATTTGTTTCAGGTAATAAAATGTCGGAATCTAGTTGGTCTTCAGACGAGGAATGGACGACAATTGCATCTATGGTACGTGATACCCAAGAGAATGGTTCTAATGCAGTCAAAGGGGATACAGAAGATGGTTCCTCAGTAACAAACAGGCAACAAGTAGGTAGTAATGATACACAAGGTACCAATGCCACACCTACGGTTGATGAACCAGGTAGCAATGACACACATATAACTGATGAACAAGGTACCAATGACACACCTATGGCTGATGAACCAGGTACCATTGACACATCTATGGTTGATGAACCAGGTATCAATGACACACCTACCACTGATCAACCAGGTACGAATGACACACCTACCACTGATCAACCAGGTCACAATGACACGCCTACGGTTGATGAACCAGGTACCAATGACACATCTGTGGTTGATGAACCATGCACCAATGACACACCTACCACTGATGAACCAGGTACCAATGACGCATCTGCGGCTGATAAACCAGGTACCAATGACACACCTACGGCTGCTGAACCAGTTGCCAATGAAACACCTATGGCTGATAAACCGATTGCCAATGCCACACCTATGGTTGATATGAATGAAACCCCCGGGTAATAAAAATTCACAAGACCAAATATTAATTCAGGACAATTCAGCTGTTCGTACCTATAAAGAAGATTCTTCATCAACTGATTCAAATGGCTCGCCAAATGCCTTAAAGGAGGTTACTCCAAGACAGAAAAAGAAGAAAAAATACAGAAAGAAACAGAATAAAGCAACACCTGACACAACAAAGCAGCTCAAACGCCACTCTGCTATTGAGTCTGACTTTGGTGGTAGTGATGATAATATAACATTAAAAGAGTTAAAAAATGATATAAAATGACAAAAAGATGAGAGTTATAGCGAAATAGAGTCTGTTTATGCCAGCAGGGACTTGAACAAACCTTGCAGAGAAGATTATCATTCTAGTGACTCGAACCTGCCATTGCAATGACAATTCAATTAAAACGAATTTTATAAGAAACCTGCAGCCACATCAATGTCCAAAAAAAGAAAGAGGAAAAGTGTTAGTAAAAAACAGAAGATTAATAGTGATAATTCACTACCTAAAATTGATAACTCAAGGATGAACCAAGTAGTGATCAAAAATGACAATTTAGGGCCAACGATTGATCAGACTGAGGACATGCACATGGAAAAGGCAATATAAATCAGTGTTCAGGAGGCCACTTTCAACAATTATGTCACCACACACCATCAACAGAGACTTGATGATCTTCTCTTCATGAATGGATTAGTTAGAAAACGTGTTCCTGCAGATGAGAACTGTTTCTTCCAGTCAGCATTACCACACATTCATTCCCTGCTCACGGTTCAAGAATTATGAAGATCATTATGTGGTCACATAGTTTAAAAAGCAGAAAATTATGTTGGCATACCCAAGAAAACCTGTACTGTATCATGTTTAAGTACAATTTCGAAGATGAATTCAGAGTTCTCAAAGTATCTGGTACAGCCAAGCGAGGACGCACTGCCAAACCACAAGAACTGACAAGAAAATATACATCGAGACAGAAGATATCAGCAGCCAAAAAGAAAGACCTTGTCAGCTTATGCAGAAGTGGTATCATCCCATCTGAATATCACGATTATTACAAATCATTGCCCTCAAGCAGCAAAGTAGATGACAAACTAGCTGACACCGATGCTGAAGAGGATTCTGATCAAGAATGAGACTAAGAAAATAACAGTGGTGACATAAATGACTGGTTTAATTAGATTGCATGATTAGTTTAAGGGTTCTTCTATATATTGTATTAGAACTGTAGACATTATATTCCTGCATTAGATATAGTGCATACAAATTTGACTGTTATATAATATATATTTTGTACTTTGATTTTATAATAATTTTCTTTTGAGACTTACAGACAGTATTGAATTATTTCAATAGGATTTAGCATAATTTTATCATAATGATATTTTGAAACCCTTAAGGTATTCCTCAGTTTTCAGTGTTCAAAATCATGTTACTACTGTCTAATTCAATTTTCAAAAGAGTTGTTGAAAAAAATATTTAAACTATTTTATGATATCATTCATACAGACAGACATCTAATAGTTATTGTGGTTGAAATGTAATATTACTGTGATATATGATTACAGTATTGATGTTTTAGCTTATATAATTGATTTTAATTGCTTTTAGATTCATTGGAAATTATCCTGAAATATTTTGGCATTCTTATGTTGGTTTTCAAAAAATCAATGTTTACTTTAGTAGAATGTTTTAACTGATGAATACTACAATTCGGTCATTATAAAAAGATATTTCAAATTATTTTTTCATTTGCTCCCATAACGTATTTGTGTTTACTTTTATTTGGTTGATGAAAGAAACATTATTCATATTAATGTTAGGGAGCCAGAAAAGTGTATCCTAAGATGTTATCAAAATGCCTTGCACACACCTGTTTAATCTTTTAGATAAACAAATCAGCAGACAGTCTTATCAGCGGTTACTGTAGTATGGTATTAACATCTGGAAATTATCAATGTAAATAGTGCATGTCTACTTAGTGTATAGATAAAACGTGTTATTAAATCAATATGCTGATTATTAGAAGTAAATTGCATATATAATCATAACATTTATTGTTTTATTTACTTCTAAAATCATTTTGGTAACACTACATTATAAAGCGTAGTCATAAGATTAGTTTTTTGTAATTCCTCAAAAAGATGAAATATTAAGATACGACAGTATGGCACTAACCCCTCGTTAAATGAGATATGTATTATTTACCATAAAATATATTGGTTACAATGTGTTGTAATTATTAAAGAGACCAAAAATAAGAAGAAAAATGTAATCGTAGAAACAATCTTTTCCTAATAATGAGATATGTATTATTTACCATACAGTTATTTAATCAATCATTTACTGAGCATGACCCGTCTAATTTAAGTGGTCCTGTGTTAAATACCAGGTATCTTCTATATATCTATTACGACCTTTTTTATAATACATATTACATAAACACATTACGTATTACACTGACAACAATACAATGAAGTTGTGACAAGTAAGATGAAGATATAAAGATAGGTGGAATGAATCATATAAACACCATTTTCTAATATATGCAAGATAGAAGATTTTCTTGAATATTAAAATTTAAAACAAAATAGAACGAACAATATATCGAATATTTTTTTTTAGTTTTATTTAGGGGGTTAGGGTTAGGGTTATGCTGATTAACGCCACATTCACCAATAGTTCAGTTATATCGTGGAGGTCAGTTTTACTGGTGGAGGAAACCGGAGAATCCGGAGAAAATCACAAACCTGCCTCAAATCACTGACAAACTTTATCACATAATGTTGTATCGAGTACACCTCGCCTGAGCGGGTTTCGAACTCGATTTCTACTTGCAGCTTAACCTACGATGTTAACTCTTTAGAGGATGATAATATAAAATATCAGGAGATTCTTTTCACAAATGAGGTAGATGATTAAAAAAAATGTACAAGCATGTTGCAAATTTTGGTATATTGACTCCAACATGATTTGTTTTTAACAATTACATTTAATTATAATCTCATTTAAATAATTTTGTATTCAACTGAATAAATGAGAAACAATAGAAACCATTACAATATCCCGTTTCATTTTGAGGGGGTTATGCTTATGGTGTTTAACGCCACATTAAACAGTATATCATTTATATAGTGACGTTAAGTTTTATTTGTGGAGGAACCTGGAGTACCCGGAGTACCGGGATAAAACCATCGACCTCTCGCATATCACTAACAAACTTTATCATAATGCTGTATCGAGCATACCTCGCCTTAGCGGGATTCGAACTCACAACATCAGTGATGATAGGTAGTTATACATTCAACTACCATACGATCACGACCACGACAGCCCCTTTTTCTATTTTGAGTACCTATAAACCATTTGTTTACTTAAAACAATACAGCTCATATTAAATAACATTTTAAAAACTAACAAAATTAAATTATTCCTTGAAAGAATGTAAAAGTTTAATCTTACCTTTTACAAACACGTCGCTTCTGACAAAAAATATTGGTTACAATGTGTTGTAATTATTAAAGAGACCAAAAATAAGAAGGAACAATGTAATCGTAGAAACAACCTTTTCCTATTTTAATAAGATAGCATGTATCATTTACCATACAGTAATTGAACTATCTACTGATCAACACCTGTAAGTGGTCCTGTGTTAAATTCCAGGTTTCTTCTATCGATCTATTACGACTGTTTTTTAATACATATTACATACACACATTACCTATTACACTGACAACAATACAATTATCTTGTGACAGGTAAATTGAAGATATAACAATAGGTGGAATGAACCATATAAAAACCATTTTCTATCATATGCAAGATAGCAGATTTTCTTGAATATTAAAATTTAAAACAAAGTAGAACGGACAAGGTACAAATATATCGAAAATATTTTTTTTAGTTTTATTTAGGGGGTTAGGGTTAGGGTTATGCTGATTAACGCCACTTTCAGCAATAGTTCAGTTATATCGTGGAGGTCAGTTTTACTGGTGGGGGAAACCGGAGAATCCGGAGAAAATCACAAACCTGCCTCAAATCACTGACAAACTTTATCACATAATGTTGTATCGAGTACACCTCGCCTGAGCGGGTTTCGAACTAGATTTCTACTTGCAGCTTAACCCACGACGTTAACTCTTTAAAGGATGATAATATAAAATATAAGGAGATTCTTTTCACAAATGAGGTAGATGATTAAACAAAATGTACAAGCATGTTGCAAATTTTGGTATATTGACTCCAACATGATTTGTTTTTAACAATTACATTTAATTATAATCTCATTTAAATAATTTTGTATTCAACTGAATAAATGATAAACAATAGAAACCATTACAATATCCCGTTTCATGTTGAGGGGGTTATGGTTATGGTGTTTAACGCCACGTTAAACAGTATATCATTTATATAGTGACGGTAAGTTTTATTTGTGGAGGAAACTGGAGTACCCGGAGTACCGGGATAAAACCATCGACCTCTCGCATATCACTAGCAAACTTTATCATAATGTTGTATCGAGCATACCTCGCCTTAGCGGGATTCGAACTCACAACATCAGTGATGATAGGTAGTTATAAATTCAACTACCATACGATCACGACCACGACAGCCCCTTTTTCTATTTTGAGTACCTATAAACCATTTGTTTACTTAAAACAATACAGCTCATATTAAATAACATTTTAAAAACTAACAAAATTAAATTATTCCTTGAAAGAATGTAAAAGTTTAATCTTACCTTTTACAAACACGTCGCTTCTGACAAAAAATATTGGTTACAATGTGTTGTAATTATTAAAGAGACCAAAAATAAGAAGGAACAATGTTATCGTAGAAACAACCTTTTCCTATTTTAATAAGATAGCATGTATCATTTACCATACAGTAATTGAACTATCTACTGATCAACACCTGTAAGTGGTCCTGTGTTAAATTCCAGGTTTCTTCTATCGATCTATTACGACTGTTTTTTAATACATATTACATACACACATTACCTATTACACTGACAACAATACAATTATCTTGTGACAGGTAAATTGAAGATATAACAATAGGTGGAATGAACCATATAAAAACCATTTTCTATCATATGCAAGATAGCAGATTTTCTTGAATATTAAAATTTAAAACAAAGTAGAACGGACAAGGTACAAATATATCGAAAATATTTTTTGTAGTTTTATTTAGGGGGTTAGGGTTAGGGTTATGCTGATTAACGCCACTTTCAGCAATAGTTCAGTTATATCGTGGAGGTCAGTTTTACTGGTGGGGGAAACCGGAGAATCCGGAGAAAATCATAAACCTGCCTCAAATCACTGACAAACTTTATCACATAATGTTGTATCGAGTACACCTCGCCTGAGCGGGTTTCGAACTAGATTTCTACTTGCAGCTTAACCCACGACGTTAACTCTTTAAAGGATGATAATATAAAATATAAGGAGATTCTTTTCACAAATGAGGTAGATGATTAAACAAAATGTACAAGCATGTTGCAAATTTTGGTATATTGACTCCAACATGATTTGTTTTTAACAATTATATTTAAGTACAATTTCATTTAAATAATAAATTCAATACAAGTTTGTATTCAACTGAATAAATGAGAAACAATAGAAACCATTACAATATCCCGTTTCATGTTGAGGGGGTTATGGTTATGGTGTTTAACGCCACGTTAAACAGTATATCATTTATATAGTGACGGTAAGTTTTATTTGTGGAGGAAACCGGAGTACCAAGATAAAACCACAGACCTCTCGCAAATCACTAACAAACTTTATCATAATGTTGTATCGAGCATACCTCGCCTTAGTGGGATTCGAACTTACAACATCAGTGATAATAGGTAGTTATAAATTCAACTACCATTCGATCACGACCACAACAGCCCCTTTTTGTATTTTGAGTACCTATAAACCATTTGTTTACTTAAAACAATACAGCTCATATTAAATAACATTTTAAAAAATATGAAAAATTTAATTATTCCTTGAAAGAATATAAAAGTTTAATCTTACCTTTTAAAAACACGTCCCTTCTGACAAAAAATATTGGTTACAATGTGTTGTAATTATTAAAGAGACCAAAAATAAGAAGGAAAAATGTAATCGTAGAAACAATCTCTTCCTCAGTATATTAATAAGATAGCATGTATCATTTGCCATACAGTAATTTAACTATCTACTGATCATGACCCGTAAGTGGTCATGTGTTAATCTTCTATATATCTAGTATGACCTTTTTTATAATACATATTACATACACACATTACGTATCACATTGACAACAATACAATGATGTCGTGACAAGTAAAATGCAGATATAAAGATAGGTGGAATGAACCATATAAACACCATTTTCTATTATATGCAAGATAGCAGATTTTTTTGAATATTAAAATTTAAAACAAAGTAGAACGGACAAGGTACAAATATATCGAAAATATTTTTTTTAGTTTTATTTAGGGGGTTAGGGTTAGGGTTATGCTGATTAACGCCACTTTCAGCAATAGTTCAGTTATATCGTGGAGGTCAGTTTTACTGGTGGGGGAAACCGGAGAATCCGGAGAAAATCACAAACCTGCCTCAAATCACTGACAAACTTTATCACATAATGTTGTATCGAGTACACCTCGCCTGAGCGGGTTTCGAACTAGATTTCTACTTGCAGCTTAACCCACGACGTTAACTCTTTAAAGGATGATAATATAAAATATAAGGAGATTCTTTTCACAAATGAGGTAGATGATTAAACAAAATGTACAAGCATGTTGCAAATTTTGGTATATTGACTCCAACATGATTTGTTTTTAACAATTACATTTAATTATAATCTCATTTAAATAATTTTGTATTCAACTGAATAAATGATAAACAATAGAAACCATTACAATATCCCGTTTCATGTTGAGGGGGTTATGGTTATGGTGTTTAACGCCACGTTAAACAGTATATCATTTATATAGTGACGTAAGTTTTATTTGTGGAGGAAACTGGAGTACCCGGAGTACCGGGATAAAACCATCGACCTCTCGCATATCACTAGCAAACTTTATCATAATGTTGTATCGAGCATACCTCGCCTTAGCGGGATTCGAACTCACAACATCAGTGATGATAGGTAGTTATAAATTCAACTACCATACGATCACGACCACGACAGCCCCTTTTTCTATTTTGAGTACCTATAAACCATTTGTTTACTTAAAACAATACAGCTCATATTAAATAACATTTTAAAAACTAACAAAATTAAATTATTCCTTGAAAGAATGTAAAAGTTTAATCTTACCTTTTACAAACACGTCGCTTCTGACAAAAAATATTGGTTACAATGTGTTGTGATTATTAAAGAGACCAAAAATAAGAAGGAACAATGTTATCGTAGAAACAACCTTTTCCTATTTTAATAAGATAGCATGTATCATTTACCATACAGTAATTGAACTATCTACTGATCAACACCTGTAAGTGGTCCTGTGTTAAATTCCAGGTTTCTTCTATCGATCTATTACGACTGTTTTTTAATACATATTACATACACACATTACCTATTACACTGACAACAATACAATTATCTTGTGACAGGTAAATTGAAGATATAACAATAGGTGGAATGAACCATATAAAAACCATTTTCTATCATATGCAAGATAGCAGATTTTCTTGAATATTAAAATTTAAAACAAAGTAGAACGGACAAGGTACAAATATATCGAAAATATTTTTTGTAGTTTTATTTAGGGGGTTAGGGTTAGGGTTATGCTGATTAACGCCACTTTCAGCAATAGTTCAGTTATATCGTGGAGGTCAGTTTTACTGGTGGGGGAAACCGGAGAATCCGGAGAAAATCATAAACCTGCCTCAAATCACTGACAAACTTTATCACATAATGTTGTATCGAGTACACCTCGCCTGAGCGGGTTTCGAACTAGATTTCTACTTGCAGCTTAACCCACGACGTTAACTCTTTAAAGGATGATAATATAAAATATAAGGAGATTCTTTTCACAAATGAGGTAGATGATTAAACAAAATGTACAAGCATGTTGCAAATTTTGGTATATTGACTCCAACATGATTTGTTTTTAACAATTATATTTAAGTACAATTTCATTTAAATAATAAATTCAATACAAGTTTGTATTCAACTGAATAAATGAGAAACAATAGAAACCATTACAATATCCCGTTTCATGTTGAGGGGGTTATGGTTATGGTGTTTAACGCCACGTTAAACAGTATATCATCTATATAGTGACGGTAAGTTTTATTTGTGGAGGAAACCGGAGTACCAAGATAAAACCACCGACCTCTCGCAAATCACTGACAAACTTTATCATAATGTTGTATCGAGCATACCTCGCCTTAGCGGGATTCGAACTCACAACATCAGTGACAATAGGTAGTTATAAATTCAACTACCATTCGATCACGACCACGACAGCCCCTTTTTGTATGTTGAGTACCTATAAACCATTTGTTTACTTAAAACAATACAGCTCATATTAAATAACATTTTAAAAAATATGAAAAATTTAATTATTCCTTGAAAGAATATAAAAGTTTAATCTTACCTTTTAAAAACACGTCCCTTCTGACAAAAAATATTGGTTACAATGTGTTGTAATTATTAAAGAGACCAAAAATAAGAAGAAACAATCTCTTCCTCAGTATATTAATAAGATAGCATGTATCATTTGCCATACAGTAATTTAACTATCTACTGATCATGACCCGTAAGTGGTCATGTGTTAATCTTCTATATATCTAGTATGACCTTTTTTATAATACATATTACATACACACATTACGTATCACATTGACAACAATACAATGATGTCGTGACAAGTAAAATGCAGATATAAAGATAGGTGGAATGAATCATATAAACACCATTTTCTAATATATGCAAGATAGAAGATTTTCTTGAATATTAAAATTTAAAACAAAGTAGAACGGACAAGGTACAAATATATCGAAAATATTTATTTTTAGTTTTATTTAGGGGGTTAGGGTTAGGGTTATGCTGATTAACGCCACTTTCAGCAATAGTTCAGTTATATCGTGGAGGTCAGTTTTACCGGTGGAGGAAACCGGAGAATCCGGAGAAAATCACAAACCTGCCTCAAATCACTGACAAACTTTATCACATAATGTTGTATCGAGTACACATCGCCTGAGCGGGTTTCGAACTAGATTTCTACTTGCAGCTTAACCTACGATGTTAACTCTTTAGAGGATGATAATATAAAATATCAGGAGATTCTTTTCACAAATCAGGTAGATGATTAAAAAAAAAATTACAAGCATGTTGCAAATTTTGGTATATTGACTCCAACATGATTTGTTTTTAACAATTACATTTAATTACAATCTCATTTAAATAATAAATTCAATACAAGTTTGTATTCAACTGAATAAATGATAAACAATAGAAACCATTACAATATCCCGTTTCATTTTGAGGGGGTTATGGTTATGGTGTTTAACGCCACGTTAAACAGTATATCATTTATATAGTGACGGTAAGTTTTATTTGTGGAGGAAACCGGAGTACCAAGATAAAACCACCGACCTCTCGCAAATCACTGACAAACTTTATCATAATGTTGTATCGAGCATACCTCGCCTTATCGGGATTCGAACTCACAACATCAGTGATGATAGGTAGTTATGCATTCAACTATCATACGATCACGACCACAACAGCCACTTTTTGTATTTTGAGTACCTATAAACCATTTGTTTACTTAAAACAATACAGCTCATATTAAATAACATTTTAAAAAATATGAAAAATTAAATTATTCCTTGAAAGAATATAAAAATGTAATCTTACCTTTTAAAAACACGTCGCTTCTGACAAAAAATATTGGTTACAATGTGTCGTAATTATTAAAGAGACCAAAAATAAGGAGGAAAAATGTAATCGTAGAAACAATCTTTTCCTCAGTATATTAATAAGATATCATGTATCATTTGCCATACAGTAATTTATCTATCTACTGATCATGACCCGTAAGTGGTCCTGTGTAAATATCCATGTATCTTCTATAGATCTATTACGACTTTTTTTTAATACATATTACATACACACATTACGTATTACACTGACAACAACACAATTATGTTGTGACAGTTAAAATGAAGATATAAAGATAGGTGGAATGAATCATATAAACACCATTTTCTAATATATGCAAGATAGAAGATTTTCTTGAATATTAAAATTTAAAACAAAGTAGAACGGACAAGGTACAAATATATCGAACATATTTTTTCTTAGTTTTATTTAGGGGGTTAGGGTTAGGGTTATGCTTATTAACGCCACTTTTAGCAATAGTTCAGTTATATCGTGGAGGTCAGTTTTACTGGTGGAGGAAACCGGAGAATCCAGAAAAAAACACCGACCTGTCGCAAGTCACTGACAAACTTTACCACATAATGTTCTATTGAGTACTCAGTGGTGATAGGCCCTGACTTATATTTATTTATTTTGTTTTCATATTTTTTATCCATATGTCTTCACTGTGGTCAAAGAGCTCCGGTCGAAAATGTTCCGTCCGCTTCCGGTACAAGTCACTTAGGCATGATTGACATACAGGCGACGAGCAAAAGTAATTATCATGATCATATAGCATTATTATATCTTGATTTTTGTTTGTTTTTACCTATATGTTTCTGTGGTTAACTTCATCGATTACTCAGATATGGATAAAATGATGGACATAAAGAATGACAAATGCTAATAATGAGCTTGAAATCATCAAATACGTTTTTATTAATAAATTATATTCACAAATTATTTAATATGCAGACAATTACATTCTGTTTAAGTTTCCAATGGCGTCTCTTCGAGATGTATCAATTTAGTTTAGTTCTACGTTTCCGATTAAATTCCCGGATAGACAAACATTATTAGAACATACTATATTAAAAAAATAACAGTATCAAATCAGACGGGGTAATATCCAGCATGTCATTAAATCAGGTATGATTTATCACCATTATATTTTTAATGATAGAAACTTCAAATTAAGAAAAGGTTGAAGAAAACAAGGTGGGAATCAGAAACTGTAATTAGACGGACAAAATACATGACAAGCAGTGGTCGACAAAACAATGCATATCAAAATTATGATGAAACTACACTAACACAAATAAAAAACGGATATGAAGTCATATGCTTCGGATGAGTAGGCCGTTGTTTTAACAGACGAATCGAACATCTCGTTAGGCGGACATCGTAACGGACATTACAACACGGAACTCAGAACGTAAAGACACATAATAGGACAACACAAAATATTAAAAAGATGAGCAACACAAACCCCACCAAAATCCCGGGGATGAACTCGAAGGGTGGGCAGTTCCTGCTGCTTAGAAGACACCCACCGTGCTACTCATATATGCAGTCAAGTCCGGTAAAAGTCTTGGCGGTGATAGAGGAAAGAAAACATCTACATAAAAAGTAAAAGATCCATTGTCATTTGAGATATGGATATTTTGTAACATAGAGTTTATAATAGCAGTATAACTGGATGATGAGATAGATATTAAATTTCAATTATATTCAACAATCCTTCCATAAATGATTGCAATTTAAATTGAATGGGACTCTAAAGGACATGGTGGGATTCGAAAGATTTCCGGGAATCTGAAAATATTTGATGATCCAAACAAAGAAAATCTAAGAAGGAAAGAAGTAAAAAGGACAAAAAGACAAACAACTCGAACCACACAGAACCAGCGGGTGTCCTACGGAAGAGTGTGGAGTTCTTGCTCTATTTGATATTAGTTATTTATATCAATACTAGATGCATACATTCACTAAGATTACTATCCAAGGTATGGCTGGTTTTATATTCGGCTAATACCGGAAAAACATATGTCGTAATACATCTATCACACAATATCATATATTCAGGACATTAAACGTTTACTCTAAATTAATTTATTGATATGGATATGTTTTCAGCTTTATTTCCGTTAGGGGTTCCTCTTATATAAGGCTTAGGCTAATGGTTTTTAGCGCCACGTTTTAGAAACTGGAATAACCCACGAAAGCCACCGACCTGGCACAAGTGACTGACAAACTTTATCACATACTGTTATATTGAGCACACCTCGCCTGAGGTGGATTCGAGCTCACAACGTTAGTGTTTATAGGCACTTATTGCATATGTGGTTGTAAATTCAACTACCATATGATCTCCACCACGACGACCCCTCTCTTATATATGTAAATTTTACTACATAATTAGAAAATGTGTACGAAAGCATATACTAATATTCTTACATATACATTTGCATATATGCATGTATTTATAACACTGATTATGGATATTCAAAGGCATTTTGTAAAATATGACTTGGCTAATCTGCTTCAAAACATCCACAATTACGCTTTTTCTAAAATAATGATGAAAAGTAGAGCTTTTATATTTTCAGATTAACCATATGGGTTTAACGATTTTGCTGTGATTGGTAGTGCTGTTTCATGGTTTGTATTATGTTATTCACATGACAGATTTATCAAGATCCATGTACTTGAGAAATAGTTTGAACATATCAAAGTGGTAATCACAAGTGGAAATTCGAAGAAGGACAAACAACACAATGACCAAAAGAAAAAAGAACAAACAAACACTACATAGAGAACTAAAGATTGAGCCAGATTAACCCCACTAATAATCGGGATGATCAACAGTTTCTGCTCCATATGTGTATAGTATTAATATACAGGATGGTAAAGAACCACATAAATATATATTAAACAAATGAAATATATTTAAAGAAATGTATTTTAATTTCTAAATGTCTTCATTTGATTACTTAACATCTTTTTGGTTTTTTTGGAGACAATAGCGAAATGGCAGCTGTCAAGTGTACATAAGGGTAATAACAAAATTACCGAACTCCGAACAATCTTACAAAGGGAAAGTCAAAACTCATAAGTATATAAACAGACAAAATCAGTAATGACCCTGACTTGGTACAGGCATTTCTAAAGAAATGGTGGGTTGAATCAGATTTTAAAGCGCCAAATCTCCCCCTTTCATTACGGCTCAAAGTTTCCGGCTGTCACTATAACAGTATTTATAACAATACTTGAACAAAACAGGTAAAAAAGTTGTCAAAAGCAGCACCAAACTCAGTGAAGTAAATGTCAAAGATAATCTTACGTCACACATTGATAACAAAATATTTTTGACATTTTTGTTGACACCCTATCTTTATACATTTTCACTATATGAAAATCCATCGTTTATAATCTTTTCTGCAGAGACGGAATGTAAGATGTACATGAGGTAATCAGAAGCTGTAAACTGAAAGCTGTCAGATGCACAGAGCTTTTTGTTAGAATTTTCCCCACAAAATAATATTTGTCACTTCCTAAAAACACGATATTTGCACCTACATTATCCATCAGTTTATGAAATGAGATTTGACTAATTCTTTTATACTGTCTTTTAATTCAGATTACCGACTTATTTTGTACAGAAGAAGTCAAATGTTTCAATATTATTGCATGTGGAGATGGACATTCATATTTCCTTTCAAAATACACATATGAGCATTGTTGTATTTTTGAAGACTTTATTGTAAGCTTACTAGCGGATTCAGTCATGTTGCGTGATACCTTATATGCAAATATTGGTGAAACAGTAGTGCTACATTGTCCATACACATCACATGATCTTCAATCACAGTGACGTGGCTCACCAAACTTAACAGTAATATCTTTTGGAAAGGAAATCAAGACTCCCTTGCGAAATTATGATCGATTAGAATTATACGATGACCATGACAACGGGGAATTAAATCTTAAAATTAAGAATTTTACTAGAACTGATGAAGGTTATTATCGCTGGATATCAAATGTGAATGGTATTGAACTACAATCAGACCTCCAGGTTTACATCAGAAGTAAGTTGGCATAGAACATATTATTTAATATTTCATTTATTTTTTCTTTGCCATGAGGTTCGGTAACAGTTTCATTCATGCTAAGTTCCATATATATCATAGCTAGCTTTGTTCCGATGAAACTAGTTTAACCCCGACAATACCTTTTATTGAAGTAACTGCACCAAGCCAGAAGAATGAATGGTAATGTCTACGATTTTCAGAACAAATTTTGGAACCGCTCTGATGATGTGGTATTTCGGCTTTACAGTTCATTTCTCTATGCAATGTACATTTGCGTGGCTCTTTTTTATGACATTATGTTATTGAATAAGCATTTCGTATTGTGTAAGGTGACCATATTGAAACACAATACTATTTTTTTGTAAATTCATGATTGATCAGCATGAAAACACTCTCAATGATACCGAATGAGCAGTTGCATATTACATTTATGTCGTCTTAGATTAAGAAGAAGAAGCAAAAACAAACATACATATGTCCTTTTCCTTGTTACTTTAAACATATTTTATTGTTCAAAAAGACAAAAGGATAAGACACAAGTTAAACAACTTAGACAGTCTTCTCCCATTACATATATTTCAAAATACACAATTGAACATAATGATATTTAATTACACAAATGTATAGTAAACGTTTATAGTAAATGAAGGCATGAAGAAAAATATAAACAGTAAAACAATTAAAACCCGCATGGAGCCTCATTGACTATATGATCAACATATAGATAACCTATTGATACATATCGAACAGACCCAAATGCGTCCTACGTGGCAATGGACATATTTACTTTCATTCATCTATTGGGATTTAGTTGCTGAAAATAGTCATGGTAAGTAAATATATTTCTATTTATTTTGTAAGATCAAATAGTCTTCAAAGATCATCCAGAGGTTTTATTTTCAATTATGATCATTCGAATAACACGTTAACATTTGTGTCAAAATGGTATACCTGTAAGGGAATTCACCTGGTTGTTTTGTTACAATTATACTGAAAAACGACCAGTATCTTTAATATATCTTTGAATAATTAAAAATATTTCACAATTTGTTTCATCTGATAGAAAATCATTTCCAAATAACAAAGTATCAACATTTATTTCTACCCCGTTCATATTCAGTATTGCCAATGACGATAACATTTTATTTCTATATACAATATAACGATTACAAAATAGCAAATAATGATCCGCATTTTCATTTTGGTATCCACATATACAGTTTGGATTTGAAATTAAATTAGTACTATACAAGTCTTCTTTCAATGAACCACATTTGTTTCTTATCCTCGTGTGTAATACACTAAGATATCTATTACCACATGAAAAGTGTGCAAATTTTTTCACATTTTGAAAATATATCTGACGGATTTTTGACTTAAAATGAGCTAAAATAGGGATTTGTCGGATATTAAGATCCAACGTATTCCACAGCTTAATAGTTGAAGGAAAAAAAGATTGTTGAAGAAGTGCAAGTCTGTTTACTTGTTGACTTATATTTTGACTGTTACGTAAATAATAATTTGAAGTTTCAGAAACTGTAGGTGGTATTAAATCTGATAAATATTCAGTTGCCAGATTATTATAAATTTTGTAAAATAATGTGAGATTTTCCTTGTTTCACCATTTCTACTACATGTATGACCCTAAAGTAATAATAATTTGATGTTTGTATTGAATGCAGAAAGCCCAAAGAACATAGAAGTCCAAAATGAAACAGAAGAAGGCATAATACAAGCTACTGCTGGACATCCTATTACTATGAATTGCTCCGTTAATAGTGGGATACCTAAGGAAACCATAGTCTGGAAGTACAACAACATTATTTTAGCCATTGGAGGACCAGCTTTTTTATCGTATACCTTCACCCCTACAAGAAAAGATCATTTAAAAAAACTTGACGTGTAGCGCCAGCAACAGCAATTTCAGTCAAGCAATTAATAAAACAATTCAGCTTAATGTCCAATGTAAGTTTATGTATAAACATGTTTATTTTTTCTGCATCGTATTTATTTTGTTCCTTTAAGAAAATGAAATGCTTCAAGATATCCCATGGGGTAATCAGAAGCCGTAAATAGACAGGCCAGACAATGGAAAAATGAGAAAAGGACAAACAAATTATCTACAAGACGCTACACCGAAAACTAAAGATTGAGCAACAAAAGCCCCGCTAAAAATCAGAGGATACCACATATGTTCCGGAAGGGTCAACAGAAAATGGAAAGACATTTTGCTGATCAATTAAATGTTGTCTGGAATACCCTATATTGAAACTCAGATCCATAATACGTTTGTATTGTACGTCTAACATGAGGAGAAGCAAAACTAGTTATGTCGTTTATAAGATCACACTGGTCGTATAATGAATCACATGAAAAATTTGTTTCCAACATAGAACGACATTACCATTATAGACATATAATGCTTGAAAGAAAGTCCTTTATATACACTTTGATTATATATGAACATTTTAATCATCTTACATTTGATATAGGCATTGGGCACATTTTCCGTTAATGTTATATTCTAGTCCAGTGAAAAGGAACACTGATAGTTCAAAAACAAGACATGCTTGGGCTCATCAAGCCAAATATAGCGCTGTTACATTTTTCATTTAAGTGCCTGTGCCAAGCCAGAAAAGTGAGTCGTCATGAATTCGCGTGTTAAGTGTATATGTGTTGCCTCTTTCTATATTTTTTTTATTGGATTTTGGAACTGTTCACACAATGTGATATTTTATTTTGTTTTTACTTTATCATTCATTTTCCAGTTGAGCTTGAGGTAAGAATTGAATCAACTGATATCATAGCCATGTCAGAAGGACACACTTTGACACTAAAATGTAGCTTTGATTTTGGAATTGGCTTGTTGAATGTAAAATGGATACATAATGATAGCATAGTGATCAAATGATTTGATACCATTGATTCCACCAGCAGTTATTTAACAATTCCAAACATTAACCACACATTTTCTGGCCCATGGGAGTGCAAAGTTCAAATTGGAGTTGGATTTGATTAGATATAGTTACATGGTAAAATATTTAATTAAGTTTGTAGTTATCATTAACAGGCGATGAGAAAAACTGATATATCTTTCGACTGGTAGTTTCTTTTTCTCTTGGTCATGATTTCAAATATTGCGCCAAAATAATATTTTTTGGTAACTTTTCTGACCCTATCGTTTAAGTTAATGCATTCGGAATTCAGTGGTACGTCACTTCCGTCAATGAAGGGTACTCTACTAAAGAATTGGCAATACATGTGTGAAAATCTTAAAATTCTTAAGAACTGAGCTGTCGTATGCACAAAACAAAAACAGGAGCGAAAAGATGCTTCTTTTAGGAATGGATACATGTCCTAGTTTGAATGGCATAATGGAAATAAGGTTCATTAAATGTACTCGAAGCGAGCAGGTGTACGATTTTTAAACATGCGGAGTTGCATGTCTTGTGGATTATTAGTATCTATATAGGGTCAATGCATGCAAGTTGTTGTTAGCATAAGATTGTATGAATATTGACACGAACAAGTTAAAATAAGGAAAAAGAGATGAAATAATAAAGAAATAAAGAAATTTTATTGAAAATAAATTTGTAAACATAAAGTTAGAAAAAGGGGGTGGTAAGTCCGTGCCATGAGTGCCTGTGGTCAGAAACAGTAGTTCGAAAAAGGACAGACATTGTAATGGCAAAATGACAACAAAGACAAAACGATAACTTGTTCTCGCCATAAGATAGCTGGACAAAATGTTGACGTGGCGTTAACCAACAATCTCTTACTCAATCATTCATATTTCACAAATTAGAATTAAAACAAATGGCAATGTGATAAGCTAAAATAACAATGCAACGAAGGAAACAAGACAGAAACATTTAAATAGAGTGAAGAATACATTCAGGAATGAAGTTCCGTGCTACAGTCTCGATTTAGTGTACTTTTGAGTGGTCATATCGAGTGCATGGATTCTTGACTCCATCTTCATTCGGATAAACCAAATGCAATACAATTTGTATCTGCTGGCTCTCCATTACTTTGGACACATAATGAAGCAGATGTTGATTGTCTTGAGATCGGGATATTGTGTCCGCGTTTGTCGCTATGTCTACGTCTGGATTGTTGCTTCAGCAAGTCAGGACAATATAAACCAAGCTCAGTGTTTTGATTGAGTACAATTAAAGCAGCTCTCATCATTTTCGTCTCCACAACAGGATCATTTGTGTTCTGTATTTTAGTCACATGCCATTCAAAAGCTATGAATTATTAATTCATTCATTCACAAATCTTCGATTTAAATGTTTGGTAAATTATATATAAAATAATCAAAGTAAACTGAACTCGAAACGTCACAAATAACGAGCCGTACAGACCGAAAATGTAGATGTTGTCTTCGATGCCATATGTCTTAATAAAAACGCCTTTAGCATGTATTAGCACTTTTCGTCACTTCCTTCGTCAAGATTTAAATATATTCTGCAATAATTACATCTCATTGCTAATAAAGGGATACGTATCAAACTTATGTGTAACCGTACTCTAGATTAAAATTATACTGGTACTTTATTCAGATTTTGCAAACGGTCAGAAGCAGTAATATTATAACGCGGCTTGGACAGAGTACATACATGAAAATGCTTGAACCGAAGCTTTGTTCCGCTGTTTACAGTATATATTCATCCCACCTGTTCCCACTTTGTAAAATTCATTAAAACAATACACAATTTCATGTGGGAATACTTTTAATTACTGTATGAATATTGTACAAACATTGAGGGAAGGGAGTATAAACACCAACACATTAACTTCAAGTAAGCTTTATTTTTGTCTTGAAATGCAAATGGAAGAGAATAGAGAGAACCAAAATATTGTAATCTTAATTATAATACAAAATAAAACAAGCATACATGGATAAATAATAGCTCTATCAATGCAACAATACAGCCCTATTTCAGAGATTTACAGAAGTTATTATTTAATTTTCAAATTAAATGAAATAATAAACATACATGGAAACACTAAAGAACTATTTATTAGTTGGCTGTACATGTATAAGCATCAATGCAAAAAGAAATGAAGAAACTAAAAACTATCTTGGCTTATATTTATTATATATTATTTGGGGTTTTTTTATGAAATACTTATGAATTGTATTTTTTAAGGTACAAATATCTGGAAAATAAATATTTTCTTTTTCGTTTTATGTATTTAATTTATAATTTATTCATATCTATATTGAAAAATTTGTTAACCTACACATATCTACTTTACATCCATCTGCCATTAAATCAAAAGGCTTTGAAAACCAAGTTAACATGAAATACATGCAATCTGTCTTCCCTTTGTTATCTTTTCACATCATGAACATGAGTAGATATATTTAGTTTTAATTTCTGACAAATATCGTTCAATTACCCCACCCAACTTGCCAACTCAAAAGGCTTTCAAAAACCAAGTTAACAAGAAATAAATGCAAATATATCTTTCTTCAGTTTGTTATCGTTTTCATTCATGAAAATAAGTGGATCAATTTGGGTTTTTCTTGCTTCTTGTTTAGTTTTTACTAAAAAAAAAATCCTTCAATTACCCCACCCATGTAGAACCGAAAGGAAAGGAATATTAACTTTTTAGTAAATAATGAGCAAATACGTGTGTAATTACGTTTGTCGACCAAATTCGTGACCTAGATACATGTGCAATTGCTGCTTATCTCTCATTTACCCAATATACGTGGTTCTCCTTTTTTTCGGAGTGCAATTGTCATTGATGCATCAACTCTACATATTTCTTCTACATACCGGTATATCTTTATTTCTCAAACATGTATAGCTGACATAAATACATTGTTGCAGTCGGAAAATATACATTGTATTAATCATGTATAACTTTGTGATGTCTTTGTCGATATATAAAGTTAAGTAGAACTGTTTTTATTCAGTAATGCCATCGCTTTTGCTTACATAAACTGTTCAATAACTCCAATAATAACACATGAAATTAGTATATGTATATATGTTTGAATAGGTGTGTACATGTATTTGTAATACAGTAATCAATGAATAAATATGCTGTTGCCAGAATTTGTATTTGTTCTCTTTTTGTGTGTGTTGTTGTTCGTGGTTATTATGTTGGTAACCAAAGCTGCATCGAATGATTTTTTAACCCACTTAGAAACCTTTTATTTATCCTCAAAATTCATCTGTTGCAAACTGCAATGTTTTTTTCTCTTCTTCATAAAACAAATTCACATAACATCCCAAGCATTAAAATATCTCTATCAATTTAATTTCATCATAAAACACACCAGAAACATTTTTTTTGTTTTTTGTTTTTGTTTGTTTGTTTTTTTTTTTCATTTCTTTCCCTTAATTGTTCCTTACTCAGTAAATCTTCCTATTCGCCCTTTTTGGAATAACAAAAATAATTATGAAATATTTTTCCTATGTTTTTCAGCCCTGCCTGAAATAAATCCAATATATGACATCAGCATATGTAACTGTGCACATATTGTTTTTTATTATACTTTTTTGTTCATTGTTCATCTCCAATTTCTTCAATGTTGTATATTTGTTTTATACTTACCTGTACATATACCTGTGTTTTTGTGGATGCGAGGAGGTTCTTACTTTACGACATATAATATATGACTGTGGCTGTCTCTGTATCTATCTTCTTCTGAAACCCAATGGGTAATTCATTAGAAGCTTGCAGATCAGCCATAGGCATGTTTTATAACTGTTCAAGGATCTCAAGTAAATGTGTGCTTGTACAAGCCGATTCTTATTGAAATATCTTATTAACAAACGTACGGTGTTCTTTCTTGTTCGTGTCCCTCCTTGTCCTCCAGAGCTTAAATCCAAATGCAAATGTTGTCTTTCTTTTATTCGTTCTTCACTTCATCTTAATGATCGGTAATGTCGAACTAAATCCTGGTCCGGAATCTTACATGTCGAGTTCACCGCCTAACTTAGACAATAGTTCAAACGATAATTCCATTTCCTTGTGTAATATCAATATACGTAGTATCAGAAACAAAACAAATTTCGTCCAGCAATTTGCAGATGAATTTGATATTCTAGTAATAACTGAATCGCACCTTGATAACAGTATTCAGAACGACGATATTGAATTATGTTCCTTCACAAAAAATATCCAACGCCGCGACAGACAGAATCAAACGGGAGGGGGGCTTATGATTTATACGACAGAAAATGTAAACATTTCAAGGATAATCCAACTAGAGAATAATTTAGATGAAAGTCTTTGGGTTCAGATTCACGCGAAGGGTCAATCTTTTCTTTTATGCAATACATACCGTCCACAGTGGACCGACAACGAGTATTGGTCACGATTAACGCATGCTATTGAATTAGCTCATCAGATAAACGAAAATATCGTGATTTCGGGCGACCTGAATTCTAATCTTTTTAATGTAAATAATAACAAGCTGGTTGACTTGATGACCACGTTTAATTTTAGAAATGTTATAGTAAAACCAACAAGGTTAAATAATTTATTAGACCCAATTATAATTTCCAATACCATGATCCCACTATATTCTGATGTTTTTGATATGCCATCAGAAATTAGTGATCACGATGCTGCAGTTGCTTTTCTCAAATGTCCAAAATCGACTTCATGTTCTTTTACCAGAGAAATTTGGCAGTATGAGAATATAGATTTAGAACTCTTTAATAACAAATTAACGAAATTAACTGGAATGAAATGATAGGCTTTTTAAACGACGTAGATGACATGGTTGAAGAATTTACAAAATTATTTTTGGACATAGCAAGGCAAAGTATTCCAACGAAAACTATAACTCTACGGGATTATGACAAACCATGGTTTAATAACGAAATTAGAAAAGAAATTCGACTACGCGATCGCTTGAGAAAAAATGTTTTCAAATTTGAGAGGGAAAGTGATACTTTAAAATATAAAAAAAAACAAAGGAACAAGGTCAATAATATGAAAAAGAAAGCAAAAGAAAATTTTGAAAGTAACTTAGACAATATATTATTAGATAATTCGACGAACCCTAAAGCTTACTGGAAAATAATGAAAATGCTAATTAAATCTAACAAGGGAAGTAACTGTATCCCTCCGCTTCGAAACACAATTAATGATGAACATTTAGATGAAATGGTATATGACGACGACAAAAAATGTGAATTATTAAATAAATATTTTAGCTTAGTATCTAAGTTGGAGGAAGAAAATATACCAGTACCCCCCTTTGAAAGTAAATATAATGACTCAATTACCGACATTTTTGTGACTGCTAGTGAAATTGTAGATTTCATTCAAATATTAGACCTAAAAAAAGCGTCCGGTCCTGACAAAATCAGCTATAAAATGCTCAAAATAGCCTCAGAAAAAATTGCTGAACCACTTCAAATTATCTTTAGCAAATCTTTACGACAAGGCAAGTAACCTTCAAGCTGGAAAATTGCACACGTGATAGCTATTTTAAAAAAATGTGATGCCTCTTTGCCTTCAAATTATCGTCCGATATCTTTGATAAGTTGTGTTGGTAAAATTATGGAGAGAGTAGTTTATAAAAATGTTTATAATTATCTTGTTAGAAACAAACTTATATATGAGTATCAGTCTGGCTTTCTTCCGAAACATTCTACTATCCACCAGTTGTTAGAACTATACAACTCTAAACTCAATTCACTAGAAAAAAAAAAGAATTTAGTTGTTTTTTATTCTGTGACATTTCCAAAGCTTTCGATAAAGTTTGGCACAGGGGTTTAATACATAAAATGAATTCTTATGGTATTAAAGGTCCTTTAATCAAATGGTTTGAAAATTATTTGTATCAAAGAAAGCAAAAAGTGATTAACAGGGCAACATCATCAACTGTTTGTGAAGTCTCTGCTGGAGTCCCTCAAGGCCCTTTACTATTTTTAATTTATATAAATGATATTGGAGAGAAGCTCCTCTCTCTCAGTAGACTTTTTGCAGATGATACTTCTTTAGGTTATTCAAGTCAAAATGTTGTTGAAATTGAAAATGTTATAAATCATGATTTGTGTGAACTAAATAACTGGTCCACAAAATGGTTAATGTCTTTTAATCCAGACAAAACTGAGATTATGTTATTTTCCAATACAGACGTTAGATATAATTTTAATTTCACATTTAATGGAAACAATATCCCTATAACAACGAGCCATAAACACTTGGGTGTAACCTTGTCAAGCGATGCTAAATGGAATAATCACATTGAAAATATAATCTTAAGCGTATCAAGACATTTAGGTATTGTGCGAAAATTAAAATATAGATTAAGTAGACAAATCTAGAAAAACTGTACTTAGTATATATCCGCCCAATTTTTGAATATTCCTGTGAAATATGGGATAATTGTGGAGTGTGTTATTCAACCAAGCTTGAAAAATTGCAACTAGATGCTGCAAGGATTGTAACTGGATTACCAATTTTCACAAAAACAGATAAATTATACTCAGAAACAGGATGGACTACTCTCTCTAGCAGAAGGCATAATAGGAAACTCCAGTTATTTTATAATATAAAGAATGGACATGCACCAAATTATCTTAGAGAACTTATTCCTCCTACTGTACAAAGCACAACTATTTACCCCTTAAGAAATGGTTCGGATTTAATAATACCTTTTTTAGACTCTCGATTACAACTGAATATTTTATTCCATCTACTACTAATCTCTGGAACCGGCTAGATTAATTTGATCGTAATCTTGACACATTAACTAAATTCAAAAAAGCCATTCGAAAGGAACAGTCAGATAACACAAAACGTATCCCAAAACATTTTTATTAATGTCCCAGAAAACTTAATATTATTCTTACTCAACTTCGTAACTCGAATTCCTTTGTAAATTACGATCTATCAAAGGTTAATATAGTAAATGATGCTGCGTGTTCCTGTGGAGCTCCACGGGAAGATGCATTCCATTACTTTTTTACCTGTCCTAATAATACTGAAATAAGACGTATTATGATGAACAACTTACATTGGGTACAGACAAGCGATTCGAATTTGAATCTACTAACCCGTGGGTCGGATGATTTAACATACGAAGAAAATATTAATATCATCAAACACGTTTTCAATTTTATTAAATCTTCAAAAAGATTCCTTGTAGTATAATTACTCGATAATTATCTACTCTCCAACCTCGTATCCATCCAACACAACCTGTTTATCAATTCGTTAAACATTTACAATATATCTCTATATGTATTATATGTATGCTCAGAATGATCATTATACTATGTGAATTTATTGTATAAATGGGAGAAGACTTCATAAGTTGGTAAAACGTGTGTCCTATCCCTTTTGTTAATTTAACAAATAAAATCATCATAAACTAAATCTATATGTGAAAAAAAAACTCTTGCAAAACCACAAATTAACTGTAACAATATCCATTGCTATTTGTATGTGAGAATACCTATAATAGATATTTAAAAAAGGTGGTAATAGATATAAAACACTGATTATATACCTCTATCCAACACAGAACTAATGTTTGTCAACGTTACGGGTCAGTGTGGGTACAAATGATATATAAATCAACAATACTTATACAAGTTAAGCATATATCATTATCAGGAAATTAATACGGTTAATAGCTAAAAAATGTAATTCTTATTTTTTGTTATCTGATACAAAACTTTATAGCTAATACTTTGTAATGTTTTATCCGTCAGAAGTGACATTTTTGAACTTGTACATTCTTTCAATGAATAATTTAATTTTTGATATTTTTTAATGTTTTATTTTTATTTAATATTTTGAGGTGTATTGTCTTAAGTTTACAAATGGTATATCGGTCTTCAAAATGGAACAAGAGACCGTCGTGGTCGTCATCATACGGCAGTTGGACTTATAACTACCTATGTAATCGATGCCTATCATCACTAACGTTGTGAGTTCGCATTCAGCTCAGGTAAGGTGTATTCGATACAACATTATGTGATAAAGATTGTCAGTGACGTTCTGTAGGTCGATGGTTTTCTCAAGGTACTCCGGTTTTCTCCATCAATACATCTGACTGCCACGATATAACTGAAATATTGTTGAAAGTGATCTTAAGCACCATAACCCTTACCCTTCAAAATTAAACGCGATATTTGGTTTCTCTCATTTAATACAAACTTGTTCTACATTGTATATATCCATGTTTGATATATATATATATATACAACGTCTGAAAAACCAGTCAACGATCAATCTTACGGGGTGTTGGATCGTTACGGTATAACGATACTATACAAGTAAAACAATTATAAACGTCTAAAATGGTTTGTAAAACAACACCAAGTACACAAAACAAAGTGATAAAGAATTAAACACTTGGTGTTGTTTTACAAACCATTTTAGACGTTTATATATATATATATATATATATATATATACGTCTGAAAATTAAACCAAACAGTGTAAGAATTAGATTTTAGAGCTGTCAAATTTTTGTTCTTCCCTCGACGGGATTTGAACCCACACCATTGATACACTGCAGCACCATTCGCTTAGCCTTACGTCCAGCGCCCTAGACCACTCGACTATATCCACTCCCTTAAAAAGGAGCTTCAATAGTCGTAGTGTTACCTTGTCTCGTAAGAAAAATCTATGGATAGACGTAAGACATGTGTATAAGCGTGTGTAGATGGTACATATATACTTTTTAATATTATAATTTGACAGCAATCTAATTCAGCAATTTTTAATATATTGTATAGGATAATGAGGAATTCATTATACAGTCACGGGAAATAAAGTATATTATACAAACGTCTAGAAGCAAGTGACAACCATACAATATATCTGTCCCACTGGATCTCAAAGTTACTTTAAAGGATACTAGGTTAATACTAAATATTATATACGTCTGAAAATTAAACCAAACAGTGTTAGAATTAGATTTTAGAGCTGTCAAATTTTTGTTCTTCCCTCGACGGGATTTGAACCCACACCATTTATACACTGCAGCACCATTCGCTTAGCCTTACGTCCAGCGCCCTTAGACCACTCGACTACATCCACTCCCTTAAAAAGGAGCTTCAATAGTCGTAGTGTTACCTTGTCTCGTAAGGAAAATCTATGGATAGACGTAAGACATGTGTATAAGCGTGTGTAGATGGTACATATATACTTTTTAATATTATAATTTGACAGCAATCTAATTCAGCAATTTTTAATATATTGTATAGGATAATGAGGAATTCATTATACAGTCACGGGAAATAAAGTATATTATACAAACGTCTAGAAGCAAGTGACAACCATACAATATATCTGTCCCACTGGATCTCAAAGTTACTATAAAGGATACTAGGTTAATACTAAATATTATATACGTCTGAAAATTAAACCAAACAGTGTTAGAATTAGATTTTAGAGCTGTCAAATTTTTGTTCTTCCCTCGACGGGATTTGAACCCACACCATTTATACACTGCAGCACCATTCGCATAGCCTTACGTCCAGCGCCCTTAGACCACTCGACTACATCCACTCCCTTAAAAAGGAGCTTCAATAGTCGTAGTGTTACCTTGTCTCGTAAGGAAAATCTATGGATAGACGTAAGACATGTGTATAAGCATGTGTAGATGGTACATATATACTTTTTAATATTATAATTTGACAGCAATCTAACTCAGCAATTTTTAATATATTGTATAGGATAATGAGGAATTCATTATACAGTCACGGGAAATAAAGTATATTATATACCTACATTGCATACATATACACACACACATACATATATATACATGCGTTGTCACATGAGTGGATCATATAATATGAATTAAGTAAACTTAATTGTGTATACGATATACCTTACATAGTCTACAACAATAAAAATGCATTCTATTTCCGAAATATTTTTTTTTTATACATTTGTATATATAGCTACAGACCATATGAGAAACCTCAATTAACTCCTGCACACTGCATAAACATTTTCACTGTATAAAAAGCAAACACACCCAAGTGGCATTAATAAAAAGTAAAGAGAGAAAGAAAGTATTTACACTAACTACCGTACACTTGCTTAGTCTGTATGAATAAAAGTATTTTTGAAAATGCAGCTGGACATATGTGAAATGTTCACTGGATCTGGTCTACATGATAAAACTGAAATGATCAATCTTATTGAACAAATTTGGAAGGAGTATGTGAAAAATTAATAACAACTTGGCAAGTTAGAGGATAAATCTACTATCTTAGCGCAGTGTAGTGTATATGCCATATATATATCATATTCTCTGTAGACAGAGTATATTCCAAGTACTTCCCTCTATTTTCTAACATATTTATAGAATAACTAAGACCAGAACAGGACATTGCATGCATTCTTCTTTTTCAATGACAAGTAGAAATCAATATATATATATATATATAGACATGTTTATGATGTACAAGAGTCAATAGGCCATTCTCAAAGTCTATGGGACAATCAGTAAAATGCGGTAAACATATTGTTTCGGTAGGCGAATTTATTATTTATGAAACGAATGCCGTGAAGAATTTTAAACGTTCGGAAGATTTAGAATTATTAAGGTTTTAATTTTTCATCACTATAGGAAAATGTATATTTCAAAATGTTTTGATACAAGAAATTTTATATTATGTAATTTAATGCATGTTTGTGCTATGATGTTATGCATGTATTCAATTATATATATATATATGTTATAACTAAATTTTTTTCATGAAACTTATACTTTTTGAATATTAACCATTAATGTATATATTCAAATTGTTTTATTGGAAAGTTGTAATATGTTGTTAGTGTTAAATCTATGTTTTACATCATATCATTGTTTTCATATGATTATATTAGACATATCTTACAATGCAACATTTGAAGCAAACTTTAGCATTGTGGATGATGACTGCAGCAAGAAACCAACAGTGCTGTGTTATATTGGAAATGAATATGATATTGTCAACACCTCTGGAGAGCCAATACAGAACTGTACAGGTACCCGATTTTAATAATTAGTGTTAACGTTACATTTAAGAAAGTGTAAATTAAATCATAGCGGCCATTGCTATCGTTGAAGGAAATAGTAGTAAATAGAGAGATCACCGTCCATCCGTTAATTAACAGATTTCATCACATCATGTTATATCGAGTTCAGTTCGCACTGTATAATATGAACAGCATTGCTGAAACACCATAATGTATAATATGTACAGCCTTACTGAAACACCATACTGTATAATATGTACAGCATTACTGAAACACCATACTGTATAATATGTACAGCATTACTGAAACACCATAATGTATAATATGTACAGCAACACTGAAACACCATACTGTATAATATGTACAGCATTACTGAAACACCATACTGTATAATATGTACAGCATTACTGAAACACCATACTGTATAATATGTAAAGCATTACTGAAACACCATACTGTATAAAATGCACAGTATTACTGAAACACCATACTGTATAATATGTACAGCATTACTGAAACACCATAATGTATAATATGTACAGCATTACTGAAACACCATACTGTATAATATGTACAGCATTACTGAAACACCATAATGTATAATATGTACAGCAACACTGAAACACCATACTGTATAATATGTACAGCATTACTGAAACACCATACTGTATAATATGTACAGCATTACTGAAACACCATACTGTATAATATGTACAGCATTACTGAAACACCATAATGTATAATATGTACAGCATTACTGAAACACCATACTGTATAATATGCACAGCATTACTGAAACACCATACTGTATAATATGTACAGCAACACTGAAACACCATACTGTATAATATGTACAGCATTACTGAAACACCATACTGTATAATATGTACAGCATTACTGAAACACCATAATGTATAATATGTACAGCATTACTGAAACACCATAATGCATAATATGTACAGCAACACTGAAACACCATACTGTATAATATGTACAGCATTACTGAAACACCATACTGTATATTATGTACAGCATTACTGAAACACCATACTGTATAATATGTACAGCATTACTGAAACACCATACTGTATAATATGTACAGCATTACTGAAACACCATACTGTATAATATGTACAGCATTACTGAAACACCATAATGTATAATATGTACAGCATTACTGAAACACCATACTGTATAATATGTAAAGCATTACTGAAAGACCATAATGTATAATATGCACAGCATTACAGAAACACCATAATGTATAATATGTACAGCAACACTGAAACACCATACTGTATAATATGTAAAGCATTACTGAAACACCATACTGTATAATAGGTACAGCATTACTGAAACACCATACTGTATAATATGTACAGCATTACTGAAACACCATATTGTATAATATGTACAGCATTACTGAAAGACCGTAATGTATAATATGTGCAGCATTACTGAAACACCATAATGTATAATATGTACAGCAACACTGAAACACCTTACTGTATAATATGTACAGCATTACTGAAACACCATACTGTATAATATGTACAGCATTACTGAAACACCATAATGTATAATATGTACAGCAACACTGAAACACCATACTGTATAATATGTACAGCATTACTGAAACACCATACTGTATAATATGTACAGCATTACTGAAACACCATACTGTATAATATGTACAGCATTACTGAAACACCATACTGTATAATATGTACAGCATTACTGAAACACCATACTGTATAATATGTACAGCATTACTGAAACACTATACTCTATAATATGTACAGCATTACTGAAACACCATACTGTATAATATGTACAGCATTACTGAAACACCATAATGTATAATATGTACAGCATTACTGAAACACCATACTGTATAATATGCACAGCATTAATGAAACACCATACTGTATAATATGTACAGCATTACTGAAACACCATACTGTATAATATGTACAGCATTACTGAAACACCATATTGTATAATATGTACAGCATTACTGAAACACCATACTGTATAATATGTACAGCATTACTGAAACACCATAATGTATATAATATGTACAGCAACACTGAAACACCATACTGTATAATATGTACAGCATTACTGAAACACCATACTGTATAATATGTACAGCATTACTGAAACACCATACTGTATAATATGTACAGCATTACTGAAACACCATACTGTATAATATGTACAGCATTACTGAAACACCATACTGTATAATATGTACAGCATTACTGAAACACCATACTGTGTAATATGTACAGCATTACTGAAACACCATACTGTATAATATGTACAGCATTACTGAAACACCATACTGTATAATATGTACAGCATTACTGAAACACCATACTGTATAATATGCACAGCATTACTGAAACACCATAATGTATAATATGTACAGCAACACTGAAACACCATACTGTATAATATGTACAGCATTACTGAAACACCATACTGTATAATATGTACAGCATTACTGAAACACCATACTGTATAATGTGTACAGAATTACTGAAACACCATACTGTATAATATGTACAGCATTACTGAAACACCATACTGTATAATATGTACAGCATTACTGAAACACCATACTGTATAATATGTACAGCATTAATGAAACACCATACTGTATAACATGTACAGCATTACTGAAATACCATACTGTATAATATGTATAGCATTACTGAAACACCATACTGTATAATATGTACAGCATTACTGAAACACCATAATGTATAATATGTACAGCATTACTGAAACATCATACTGTATAATATGTACAGCATTACTGAAACACCATAATGTATAATATGTACAGCAACATTGAAACACCATACTGTATAATATGTACAGCATTACTGAAATATCATACTGTATAATATGTACAGCATTACTGAAACACCATACTGTATAATATGTACAGCATTACTGAAACACCATACTGTATAATATGTACAGCAACACTGAAACACCATACTGTATAATATGTACAGCATTACTGAAACACCATACTGTATAATATGTACAGCATTACTGAAACACTATAATGTATAATATGTACAGCATTACTGAAACACCATACTGTATAATATGTACAGCATTACTGAAATACCATAATGTATAATATGTACAGCTACACTGAAACAACATACTGTATAATATGTACAGCATTACTGAAACACCATACTGTATAATATGTACAGCAACACTGAAACACCATACTGTATAATGTGTACAGCATTACTAAAACACCATACTGTATAATATGTACAGCATTACTGAAACACCATACTGTATAATATGTACAGCATTACTGAAACACCATACTGTATAATATGTACAACATTACTGAAACACCATAATGAAAACAAGGTAGAAAAGCAAACATAAATAATATT